>CM033649.1:43048630-43648630 GCA_019512145.1 Engystomops pustulosus
TATATTCCATGTCCTGTACTGGGAAACTTTAAAAAAACAGCAAATTTTGTGAAACTGTCAAAAGAATGAATTTCCATCATATTCCTTTTTATGGTTTTTACTGTGCGTTGCAAATGACACCTTTTTCTGTCGGATACCAAATTTATATAGATTTTATTATCCTTTTAAAAGACTAGAACATTTAAAGCCTGTTGTATAAAACGCTTTGCCATATTTTGATGCCAATAATTTTTCATACTTTGCTCTATTGAGCCATGTAGGGTGTAATCTTTTATTTTGCACCAGCAAACATTTTCATTGCTAGAATTTTGGAGACTGTAGGGTCTTTTGATCACATTTTATCCAAATTTTTATATGATGTTACAAAAAGTGGCTATTCAGACATTTGGGCGTTTTTTTCCATTACAGGGTTTAGGGGTAATAGTGTTTTTTTTTCCCTCCCTATTTTGACAGAACAGTTATTTTAGGATGTAGTAATACCTAACATGTTTGTTTATTCTTATTCTTGGCATTTGTATTTCTATTCTAGCTATCCTGGCAACCCGTCAAAGTCAGGAGCCAACCAGATCCACAATGATTATTTATTTATGTTATTTACATGCTGCCATCGTATTTGATTATGGCATGTAAGGGGTTAACACCAACTATGTGCGGAGGCCAGTGCGCCTGCTCTATACACCCTTCACTGACGTATGATGAATAGGCGCGTCGCATGCCGTTAAGGTGTTATAGGGGGAATTTGATATAACAATTTTAAAAATAAATCCTCATTCTCTGTTGCAGGTCAGAAAAATGTACCTGTTCCTGCTTCTATCCTTGTGTATGACACTTTGCTGGGGGCAAGATGAAGACTGGACTGATCCTACTGACATGTTTAATTATGATGCGGCTACTGGCAAAATGATTAAACTAAAGGTATACAGTCCTACACTTTTATAAAGGGCTGGTGTACGTGCTCCCTGAGATACCATGGACCCCTTTTTGTCAACTCCATCCACATATTATAAAGCTGCGGCTACACAGTGAATTCAACTGCAAAACCTGTTTCATTACTGTTGTATAATATGTGATCATAGAGCAGAGGTTTTAGTTAGGAATTTTCTTCTATATCAGGTAAATGGATACAGTGTATACACTGTGGAATTATCAGATACTTTCTTGGTGATAAAAGGATTAGGCAATAGTGTACAGTAAAAAGACCCTAAAGGACAAATATGTTACTTTTTTTTTCTTTGAAGGGAACTTGTTTTTTTCAGTGATATTCTCCCATTTCGGTATTATTGTGTGAAGAGTTGATCTGACCATTGTATTCCTTCAGTACAAAGGTCTTCAGTTCAGGAAGAAGCCACTATAAGAGCCGAGATTCTATTCCTGTGGTTTAACTGGAGTCATCTTTAGGGTGCAGTTGAGGGGAGCAGGTATGGGCTAACATGGGAGGTACTTGGCCCGATCGCATATACGCTTCCATAGAAATGCATTTGATTGGTAGCCAGCACCCGCGTTTTTAAACCATCAGAACATGTGTGCTCTCTGATTGTTCTGGATAGGAGAGGGTTAACAAACCTGAACATAAGTTCATGTTATCCCTTTCCAAAATTTATTTACAGATAAAGTCAATATTGACTTTATCTGTAATCTGTGAGCAGCTACTTCTGTCTACTTCATGCTGGCTAAAAGTCTAGAGGGGGGACACATCAGAGAGCTATGACTTTTGATCTGTGCCACCTAGAATCACAATTCCAGTGTCCTCTTAAAACAGTCTCCTTTTTGATATAATTCCTGAAAACTGGAGAAATTAACAGTTAGAGTGCAAATCGGGAATGTGATCTGTATATGAAGATTGTACACATAAATTTCATTTTAAATGTTAACATCTCCTGTTCTCTGCCACCTAGAAACATGATCATATAAAAAAGGAGATTCTTATTTTTCAGATGACACCAGAATTGTGATTATAGATGCCACCAATCCAAATTTATGACTCCCAGATATGCCCTGGGGAAATAAAGTGCCCACCCATGTGGACGTACCAGATACTTTCTTGGTGATAAAAGGATTAGGCAATAGTGGACTGTAAAAAGACCCTAAAGGACAAATATGTTCCTTTTCTTTTTCTTTGAAGGGAACTTGTCACCGCACTTTTACAACTACAGCTAGTGACAGGTTCCCATAGAACAGCTGAGAAAGGGTCATTGCAGCTTTTTATGAGATTTTATAACACTGAATTCACATCAAATGCATCCATGTGTTAAGAATATGCAAATAAGTTTTCCAGGGCGGGAAAAGGAAAACTGTTTGGCAAGTGAGAAGCCATGGACATGGGTCAGGGAAGAATCTAAACTCCGGCAAAGGACTTCGCCATGCTTTGTCCTTGAATAACTGACCATGTAGTGGCCAGGGAGGTGATTCAACACATCATACTGATCTATGATGTGCAGATTTCTTGCTTTGATGCAGAATCCCATCCCCAAAAAAAGGCACGTGGTTGCTCTCCATCAAGTCTGTGGGAGCACAAGAGTATAGTAATACTTTGACATTTTACCAGTCCGTGTATTTTTGCAAGGTCCAAGTCAGATGGTCATACTACTCTCTTCATACTACTCTCTCCTCCCCTGCGATGCCAGTACTTGGTCATACGAAATCCTGAGTTGGTACTGTATATTTTTCTTATGAGCCGGACATGTGATTGTATGGAAGTGACTGGAAGAAATGTGTGTGTGGAACCTGCTACAAATAGTAAATGTATGGACAGTGTGTTTATACAAAAACAAGTGTCCTGAGGTCTGTCAATGTTTTGCAAAGATTGAAAGTGGACTTAACTTTTGTCTAGTAGAAAGTGTTAAACTTCAGAATGTTACAACTAACATATGAGAGATTTATAATTGCCTAAATTTACTGTTTCTCTGTATAAATGGTGACCTCTTTACATACAGATTCATTATTTTCCTTGCTGCAAATTTAGTACTTCTCCTCTGGCAGAAATACTCCTCAAAATGGAAACAATTCCGCTTGACCACTGTTTTGAATGTTCATTTCTTTTCTTAGCATAACCCAAAGGAAAACACAGAAGCAGTTTGTGAGAAACAAGAGGATAACACCTGTCTGGAGAAGAATAATGCATGGGTGAAGGACAGAGAAAAAGAAAAGCAAGTGGTAAGAATCTTGGTTGGGCCACTTGGGTTTGTCCCATCACGATTCTGCATTCTGCCTCCCTCTGATAGCGAGTATGCGGATTGCTTGCTGAGCTCTCTGGTGACTGGTGCTCAGCATTGCAGTCATATCCTGGAATCTGTGGGACGGGCTATAAATCTGTTTCCTGGAGCTTTGCACCTTGCTAGAGTATTGGGTCTCTTCCATGTGCCTTCTGCTTTCTCTGTTTGATGTGTATATGTGACCTCAGTGTTGGTGATCTAATCAGCAATTTGTTTCCGATCCAGCCTCTGACTCCGCGCTCTACTGCGCCGTTCGCTAGTCCTGTCCTAGAACTAGCTCCATTCACTACCTCTCGAAGTTTTTCAACATCTGCCGCTGACCTACAGGCTAAAAGTCCTGCAAGTCCCTGGTAACAAAATCAATTCTGCCTTGTAGCGGGCTCTTCTCAAGAATGGGAAGGGCTTGAGGTTCTGCATGCCGGCACTTATAAGTACTTGGGGAAGCTGGCGAAGCAAAGAAATTTCACTACAGCCCACAATTAAAAACATACATCTGGATTATCTGACTTCTAGTGGCATTGATTGAGGTTTTATATTTAGAAACCCCAAAGTGCGTTGAATCCTAAGTTCATTTGTTCTTTTTCAGATTGAAGAATATAAAAAGAACTTAAAATCGCCTGAAAGCAGCAGTAACCCAGTGTTTCGTCGTTACCTACGCAAGTTGCTAAATGAGGCTGAACGTTTTGGGCTTGTAAGTTATAATATAACTTTAATATTGGGTGAAAATTCATTATCCAGCTTGGCAGTTGCAATTTATATTGAGGCCCGAACATGCACGTATGTACTCGCCCTAAAATGAACCACCCTTACCCCGAATCCAATAGCAGAATAGCTTTTCTTCTTTTGGGTTTGTTCATATTAACACCCACCCCCTGCTCAGTGATGGATTTCACAGTTATGATTATGACAGTTTATGTCCAGTTTGGAGTGGAGAGAAATAATGCTCCGGAGTTTCAATGATTAATGATTCTTCAATTCCTTACTATTGTAGGCTTGAATCCAATTAATTGAAAAAGTAATAAAAATGTATTTATATAAAAAACAAATGATATATAAAATGCACAAAGAGTGTGTATAAAAAGATACAAAGTGTTTCGGTCCAGGTGTATTTTATGTCATTTGTTTTTAAATAAATTTTATTACTTTTTCAATAAAGTGGATTGAAGCCTACAGTAGTAAGACATCTACGTAGCATTACTCATTGAGCGCCGGAGCATTGTCCATACTGGAGATTGATTTCATTCTATGCTGCTGTGCTTGATCCCTGGTCATGGAGCAAGAGAAGTTCAGGAGCCAGCTGCTGGGATATGATATGACAAGCGCTTTTATATAGTGCCACCAGGTGAGAGACTTCCCAGCGATCAACGGGCCTCTGTTTCAAGTTATCCTATAATCAAATTATAGTAATTTGCTATTCACTACAGTATGGTAGCCGTATAGTTCTATAGAGATGTCTATACCATGCACTAGAAAGTTAAAAAATTCCAAACACTGAAATAGATTTAAAAAAAAACATGCATTTTCTTGTGTGCTTTGCTGTTATTGCTTTCACTGTGTGTGCCAATTATCACATGGCCTTTCTTGTTAAGGTTGGTACTATCACGGAAATACCAATTTTATAGAGGTTTTACTAAATGAAACCTTTTGTACAAAAGTAAATTTCTTCTTCTTACCATGATGCGTCACTTAAAGGAAATCTTTAACCCAAAAAGCAATGTTATTGCAATAGTTGCCAAGGAGTGGTGAAGATCGTGGAAAAAAATTATTGGATGCTGTTAGGGATTTTTATGCAGGGCCCCAACAGCCCTCTTGACCTTTGTAAGGTGAGTCCTAATTAACCCTTTGAGGGAGGATGAGATAGCTGCTGGCAGCGATAAGAAAGAGTAAAATGAAAAACACAGTCGGTCTTAAAAAAAAAAAAAAAAAAAAAAAATTATTTCAAACAGATACAGCTATATTTTAGCACATAGACATCAGCATTTGGGGTGTTGATAAGACACTTAGATTCTATTGGCCATTATGTTTTTGTACCAGCACATTCTGGGAGAAATGACTAGGCCTTGTTTACAGCCATGCTTATCTACACAATGGCTCCTAGAAGCTTCTTCATAACCAAAATAAATAACAAGAATACAGAGGCCTGAAGGACAGTAAGAAATGCCAAGGATATTGTGAAAAGGCAAACAACAGTTTAAATGAGAAAAATAGCTGAATTAAAACATTTAACTCTATAGCTTCTTAGAGGGAAGCATACCCCCCCCCCCCCAAGGTGGCCGCTGTATCTAAGATGGCGGACAGTAGTCAAGATGGCGTCCGAAACCAGTGCAACCTCCTTAACAGATGCCATTTTTTCTGTCTTCCTAAAATTTGAACCTGGATCTGCCTCAGATACTTGAGGGCAATTCTCTACTTGTGTTGCATTCTGTTAAGACGTTATTGCTGTAAACATTCTGTCCTTTGCAGAATTAGTTTCATATATTCTGTTCTTGTATTAATGAGTAGGTTCTATGTGTTATTGCTGTAACAGAAATCAGATGAAATATGACTGAAAATGTGACTCCTTTATTTCTCAGCCAGAGGACTCTAATTCTGAAGTCTATTATAGTGCTGAGATGGTCCTCACTAAACAGATGGTTGTTGAGATTCAGAAGTTCATTGATGATGAAGACTGGAATCTGGGAGCTCTTGAAGATTCTTTGATAAGGACTTTAGTCCAATTCAGATTTCATAATGTGAAGGAGTGGTGGACGGGGATGTTTGAAGACTACTTTGGAATTGATCTTATTACCACTATTAAGGTAACAGTAGTTTAGGTTATCATGTAAGTCTACTGATGTTTATATGTGCAGCTGGATACATGCAAGAAGCTTGAAGAATAACGCTAATTTCAGATGATGGATATTGTGTGGGGCAGGGGGAAGTGTTGTGAACATTTTTCTAATCTACTTCATTAAGCAATTCTGCTTGGCCCCTTTCAAAGGAACGTATGAATTCTCCAGTTCTGTATTTCTGTGCCATCTGAATCCATAAATATGTGACGTTTTTCATCTGTATATGCGTGTATAACGCTGTACAGGGGGTTACATACAAGGTAGGTTCTTAAGTTGAGTTTGTATGTAAGTCAGAACTGTATACTTTATAATTGTAACCCCAGACAAAAAATTTTTGGTCTCTGTGCAATTGATTTTAAAAAAATGTTGCGATTGTCATAAAAACCAGGATTAACAATAAAGCTTCATTGCAGACATATTTTATAACTGTTACAGATGTTTATTGTAGACTAGGACTAAAGTACAGTCTGTACGCCTGTATTTGTATACATATTTGCTTATAAATATGGTGGGCTGGCAAATTTATGGCTGGCTGACAGAATGCACCTCCTGCTGGTTATGGTCTCCTTGGATACTGTGTGTGTATATGTATGTGTTTTGTGTAAAATATATATATATATAATAGTGGCTTATGGTGCACAACTGTATGCAACACATTTTTTTTTTCTTCCCACGGTACAGTACAGTGAACAGTACGGAAATGTAAATGGATGGTCATATTGCCTATTGAAATGAATGTGGTATTAAAATGCCTGTATGTTACCTGTACCATACCATTTGTATACGAATAGCATATGGCCGTTTTCTTACGTTGTATGAAAGGCGCCTTAGTTTAGTTGGAAGGGATTACTAAAAGACTATATACTGGAGTATGTGACATCACGTGGTATAATAAGTGACAGCCAGAAGGGGTTTACTAAGGATAGAAGTTGTCAGACTCACATGACCTTCTTCTTCACCTCTGAAGAGGTGAGCAGATGACTGGATGGAGGAGCTGCTGTGGATATTGTGTTCTTGGACTTTGCAAAGGCATTTGACACTGTCCCTCATAGACGCCTGATGGGTAAAATAAGGTCTAGTGGTTTGGCAGAAATCATTTGCATTTGGATTGAGAACTGGCTGAAGGATCGTATCCAGAGAGTTGTGGTCAATGATTCCTACCCAGAATGGTCACCAGTTATAAGTGATGTACCCAAGGGTTCTGTGCTTGGCCCACTACTATTTAATATATTTATTAACAATATAGAGGAAGACATTAATAGCACTGTGTCTATTTTTGCAGATGACACCAAGCTGTGTAGGAGCTGCCATAGTGCCGACCACGAGGCAATCATCATCAGTAAACAATTCCCTGTACCTAACAGCCCTGTAACAGGGGAAAGAGAAGGAGCCACAGGGAACCCCACAGGAATAACACCCTGGCTGAGGAGGGAAAGAGAAGGGGCAGAGGGAGACCGCTTAACCCCTGCTGCATAACCCTGCAATAACCCCCAGCAGCCCATACCTCTGAGATCGGAGCTCTCTGACACGCTGAAGACAAGTTTCCCGGGAAGTGTAGCTGGCTTGAACTGTGCACAGGTCTGCTAC
This sequence comes from Engystomops pustulosus, assembly GCA_019512145.1. Classification (NCBI taxonomy): domain Eukaryota; kingdom Metazoa; phylum Chordata; class Amphibia; order Anura; family Leptodactylidae; genus Engystomops; species Engystomops pustulosus. The sequence goes on from CM033649.1 coordinate 43,056,261, forward strand.
CTGCTTATATATGAACCTAGATATCTTAGCAGGCATTTATTAGAGGTGCGCCTTATAGTCTGGTGCGCCTTATAGTCCGAAAAATACGGTATATTTTCTTTAAGGCAGAAAAATGTAAAACTACATGCACACGTCCGCAGAAGCAGCCCTGTTCCGTGAGCTGCAAGCCGGTGGAGAGGGGTGAGGGCTCTTCACCGCCTCCCCTCTCCATATCGAGCTGAGCAGCCACGCTGTGAAGCCTAGCAGTAATAGGATATGCTCTGTCATTGCATGCCTATTTTGGCAGTGAGCAAGCTACTGCCTTTGTATCTAGCCCACACCGGCCATCTGCAGATGTGTGCACGCTCCCGTTATGTCTCCAGTCTTGTGCAGAAGTTATGATTCTATACAGTGCACTGCTTCTAGGGAACAATATTTCTACACTATGAAGTTTTGCAAGGAATCTGTACAAACTCCATACAATGATAGACTTGGAACTACAAAAATATAGCCATAGTCCAGGCCAAGGCAACTGACGATAAAGTGTTCCCCCTTTGATTATAAGTTTTCATTTTCAGGTTGCTTTTGCAGAACGTCAGGCTGAACTTGCAAAGCTGCATAAGTTTGATGGCACTTGTGGTGAGAAGATAAGCTGGTCTGAAAGTCTACTTGGTAAGACAAAACAGCATCTACCTGGCATTTTAATGGTAATTTATATTGAAAATTTATATTTTTTTCAGGTTGTGAATTTTTTTTCAGTAGATTTCTTTGAGTGTAATTGAAGAGACACAAAAAAAATAGCAAGATCATGTGGTCTCCTCTGCCTTATATAGGCGGTCCAATGGTGATTGGTTAATGCTTACTAACCTGTCTCTTCTAATAATATCCTAATAGTATCCTGGGGGCGTAAACCCCTTTTGTGTGCTGCCTGAGGAAACAGGATATGAACCATACATGAAATTGAATTTTGCTATTGCTATCTATGTAATACTTTGCTAAATTTTCTGCTTGTCTAACCAATCTCTCTGGTAATCTAATTGGGCTAAGAATATAAGTAGTGTATAGTAGAGACTTAAAGACTAAAACTTATTATTAAAAGATCCACCTGAGTTTTGTGAGCCACAAGTTGCAGCATGATTTAAAGACGGCTAAGAAACATTGGAATTCTCTTCTGTGAAAGCAAATATAACCTAGTGTGACCCCCCCCTATTTAACTATATATATATATATATATATATATATATATATATATATATATATATATGTAAAATTTTAATTCCGTTTTTCAATAAAAACAAAAGACACAAGGTGAACCTAACCGCACCCCTCCCCCCAAACTCAAATTAATCACTCATCACTGACTGTCTGTAGGTGAGATTCCCACGTTGATCCATTACAGCCCTAATGGGTAACTCCGATGTCTCTAGCAAGCATCCCCACAATTTCTCAAATTTCTTAGGACATTTTTGTTTTACGTATGCTCCCCACTCAAGTCTTATGACATTGTTAACCTTATTTATTAATTACTTGTGTAGTAGGCGCAGATCTCTGGCTTGAGAATGTATTGCTGCTTGATGGATCCAAATAGTCATTTTTGAGCTTTAATAAGGTAATTCTCTCGTAATAATCGAGCACTATTATGCCTAATAAACAGACCTCTGTGGGATCTGGTTGCAAATCCATAGTCAGTACTCTTTTGATTGAATACAGAACTTTCTTCCAGACTTCCCCTCCCAAAGATTTAAATTTCAAAACGATATGGAGTAATTAATGTAGAACAAATGGTATAGAACACTTTGGGCAGCAGGAATCAGGGTAAACCCTTATCATATGTAAAAGTCTCTGTCTTATCTACTCTATAACGAAAGTGGATCTGCCACAGGCGCAGGGCCTCAGAAGGTGACCCCCTCTAACACCTCCCACTGGAAATCTGAAATTTCAACCACGTCCGCCTCCCACTTTTCCTTGATAGACAGGATGATCCTCAGAGTAATTATCTAGCAGATGTCTATAACTAGTAGAGATGATTCCTCCATTGGCTTCCCCAGGCACAGCTAGTTTTAGAAAACAATGACTCCCGGTGGTGGTGGTGGGTATCTCTAGTTGAGGTCTCATATGTATGACACAACTGGAGTAACCTATAAAACATGCTGTGAAACATCCTGTAATTGATTAGAGGATGTGAAGCTGTCACCACTGAGAATCTGAAACCACATACCTTTGTTTTACCAGGAGGAAAAGCTTTCTAGTCTGAACATTTTCTGGAGTCTTAAATTACGCCAAATAGGAAAGTATTCACTTTGGCCAATACAAAAGAGCTACTAGTTGTTGACAGTCGGGGATTGAAGTGCCCTACTCTATCTCTAACTCAACTGCTGCATTGGGGGTACCATACCAGCCATTGAAGAAGCAAGTTTCCCATTTGGACCCAGTTACATAGGTGCCTCTCAAATGCTGCGCTTGAACTTCCAAAAAGTAGACTCAGGGATATGGAATCACTAACCTACCCTTATTTTTTGCTCTTTGTAAAATCTCAATTTTAATCCTAGGATGAGCCTTTTTTCGGCAATAGATCACAGAACAGAAGTTCATATTTTGTAAAACAATCTAAAGGGGAGCCACACTGGGGAATTATGCAGAATGTATAATAATTGGGGCATAAGCACCATTTTTATAAGATTTCCTCTTGCTTGGAGTGACCCTTTTAAGCTATTTGTTGACTGTTGTGTGTAATATTTAATTCTGACAGAATGGTGGAAAGGAGCTTCAACTTTCCAAAACGATCCATGTGAAGAATATTATAAACTTCTGATGATAAATCCTGCACTTATGGTCCCACCTACTAAGGTGAGTTTTCCTTTTAGCTTTGTGCAAAGGTCTAAGACCACCTTTTACTTATTTTATTAAATGAAATCTACCATCAAAATCAAGCATGGGTGACCCAGGGACACTTACTCATAGATTCAGGCACTGTGACTGTAGTAATCTTTTTATATTTATTATCCATGGTCTCCTTCCTGCGTCTTATAGTCCGGAGGTCACTGGCAGACCCTCCTTACCGCTGTAATGGAGATCTGTTGAAGCGCTGACCTAGCATTTCACTTGATCTCTGAGAGCAGAGCTAATGCACTGCTCTCTCTGTATAGAGAGATCTGCATCATTTTAAGGTCCTTTAATCGTTCCTTTGCTGCCAGTTGTAGTCGGGATGTAGCCAGGGGATCGGGCCGCAGAAAAAGTTGCAGCTGCTCCTGGGTATGAAGAAGAGGTAAGTGTGTGGCAAAGCTTAGTATGTTCATGTGAATGTGTGTGACACCAAATAAAAATTCCTTGTTGGTCAAATATATGGTTTTCTTTTTTTGGATGACTAAACTTTGGTGTGTCTTTATAGTCCAAAAAATATGGAATGTGTTACATGAATAATGGAAAAAAGCAAGATCCTGAAGAGGACATAAAGATAGAAAAATTATAGTTATTCAATAATAGTCATTTTTTAAAATGTTTTGAGCATTTTTACACAACAGAAAATTCCATAATTACAGCAAAACCTTTGTTTAATTCTTTGTTATAACTTTAACCTCTTAAGGACGCAACCATTTTATAGCTTAAGGCTCAGACCCATATTTATATGGTTATAATCGCATAGATAGGTAACAGTGTTCAAAAGTTATGAGATTTTTTTTTTCCTAACATGTTGTACTTCATTTTAGTGGTAAATTTTGGCTGATAAGTTTTGCGTTTATTTACAAAAAAAAATGAATCTTTTAAAAAAATTTACCATTTTCTAAATCCTCACGTTTTCAGGCAGTTAGATTTACCACCTAATAACATTTACCATTTGTCTACTTTACATTTTCATAATTTTTGCAACGTCTGGATAATTTATTTTGATGTCACGCAGCTTACAAATCCCATATCAGTTTTTCCGTATTTTCAAAATTAATTTATTATAATTTTAAATTATCAGTTTTTCCGTATTTTCAAAATTAATTTATTATAATTTTAAATATTTAGCATTAAAACCACACTACATAACCAAACCATTTTCAAATCTGGACTCAAACTATCAGAAATGGCTTTCAGGAAGATTGTTATCCCCTTGAGATCTTCATAGTAATGAAATCAAAATGGAGGTGAAATTTAGATCCCCTATTGTATAAAATTTATAATTTTTTTTTTTTAAGGCATTCATACGGGTTCAATAACTTACTTTTATTCTACAAGTTGTTATAGACGCGGTGATACTATATATGTGGAGTTTGCATTATGATTTAGACTTTTGTGCATTATATGTCTCTTTATATGTTTTGGGGATTATTGGTATTTTTATTTATTTTTCATGTAATAACTTTTTTTACATTTGTATTTCTTCCACCATGCGAAATTAACAAGCAGTTATCTGATTGCTTGTTCATGTTAATACTCTGCAATACTGATGTATTGCAGGGTATCAGATGTGCACATGCATAGGCTGACACTGTGCCTTTAAGATGACATCATATACACCATCTTCCATCTTACAGGCACTGCCTGCAGACAGCCCTGGGGTCCTGATCGCACCTCAGGGCTGCCATAGGAACGATCAGCGCCTCCTGAAGATGGCGGGGGGGATGGGAGTCGTGGTGACTCTGCTGTTTAACGGGTTAAACACCTGCAATCGAAGCCCACTCTGACCGCGGGTGATACTCGGGGATGTCATCGGTATATTACCGCTGACACCCTGCGACTCCTGATGCCGGCTCTGCTCAAATGCAGAGCCGAACCGGCATTGGCTCAGTGCCGTACTAGTATTGCGCTGAGCTCCAATAGCAGGAGCCCACGCAGTACTAGTACGGCACTGAGTGCTAAGGGGTTAAAGTTGCATGGTTCAATGCATGTTTTAAACCAATAAATGGTTTAACCTTTCATTTACCAGTGAAAGGTCTGATATTGGTAACCAGTATTTGAGGATTGTTAAGGAACAGTCTTAACTGGATAAAATGGCGGGAACAGGAGAACAATCGAGGGGGAGGTGAAAGAAAAGATTATGTAACACTTATTTCTATAGGTTATAATGTTTTATGTAACTATAGATCAGACTAATGGTGTTCCCGATTTTGGACAAAGGGTAGTTCCTGAGGTTTACCCTGATAGATTTTTTTTTTTTTTTTTGTGCTGCATTTGTGACTGGTGTTGCTGTCTTCTCTTCCCTGGGCAGGCATTGGCTCTCACTTTTACAGACTTCATAACTGAACCTCTGAAACACATAGGAAAAGCACTCGGAGAGTTTTTGAATGGTTTGCTGGCAGAGATCCCTGTTTTTTATCAACTGCTAGTGCTGATTCTCATAGCAGTGATTTTGATGGTAAGTATAGATTTACGCCACTTTATCTTAATGTCCCATGTTTGGATTAAATTCGTTAAAGATTGTATAGAGAGTTTGTCCCAGAAACCGGCTTGATTTTTTTTTTTGTTTAATTATTATTATTTATTATTAATTACATTATTATTATATTTGTTTTCTGGTTTAGCACGATAAAGATTGATCATTATATTCAACAGACCTTCCCACAGGGTTAATAGCAGCATAGTTAAAATAACTGTGATGCATGACATAACATTACTGTTGCGTTAATTAAAATGTAGCCATAAGGATAATTATTATGTTTTCAAATCTGTTTTACTTGTCATCTCATCAGACTGATGCATTGAAACGGTGCTTCCAAACCCATCTTGTGTATCTTTTAAAAAAAAAAAAAGATTTCTATTATTACATCTTTAAAACTTAGTTTTATTTATTTGTGTTCCCCAGGTTTCATGTTATGGGGCAAGTACAACCATTGGTCAAGTGCTTATACATAGAAACCACCGAGAGGCGAACCAGCAGCAGTTACCACCAGCAGAGCCACAGAGGCCACCATATGGAAATTACATCGAAGGACGGCGTCAACAGCAAAATCTGAGGCTAGAGAGCTTGCAAGCAATGGATACATCAGATGGAAGAAATAATATGCATTTGCAGGGTGTAAGTTTTAACTATTGTTTTTATTACCTTGTAATAATAAATGAGGGAGCCCTTTGCGAAAACTATTTTCCTTTCATAAATCTGCTCCGTAATGCTTTCAGTACATTGTCCGGCATGTGATTATAGTATGTTACGCTAAAGTTACCAAATATTGCTTGAATTTTTTTTAAATATACACATTGCCATTAATCAACAGCATTTATTTCACAATCTCAAATATGTGTGTCAGACTTTATGTTGGACTTCTAAGGAGGGTTCTCTTATTTGGATGGGTTGGGTGGCATTACAGGGTAAAGGTTTAAGCCATCTTTACGTCTCATTTTGGAGGCTTTCTTTCCACCTGATTAATATGTAGCATCCAGTGACATAATAGAAAGTGTGTGTGTTTTAATCTCTTTGGCAGCATGGACAATTCAATCACTGGGGCAGGCCCACAATGTACATTCAGCAGAGGCAATGGGGGTGGAGTGCACTGTATGGCATCTGTTGTCTGCCTCTGCTGAATGTAGACTGTGGATGCGATGTAACTGTCTACATATGGGAGACTTATATAACATTAGCAGCAGCAAATCCATGGCTTTTGATGTGTGCTCCTCCTCTTGCTTTCAGGGGGAGGGGCTGAGAGGAGAATGAATAATGCTGCATATGTCTGAAATTCTGCCGATATTCATTAAGTATGAATTGTTAAAAGAAAAAGATGTAATCCCAGCCTTAGAGAATGGGTAGAAGCGTGTTCACACTATACAGAGCAAACACCCACGATGTGCACCACCGAAGGATTAAAGTGTATATGAAGGGGGGTTTTAGGGGAAGAGGGAAAAGTTGTGAGTGTATCACTTTAAAATGTAACTTTTATTTGTTCTTATATTAAAATGACCAAGACTCGTGTGCGTCTACATACACCATGAGGTTCTGTGTGGCAATACAAACCACACTTAATCAATGTCCCCGTCGCTATATACTGTAAGCCTGGGACAGTAATACAGGAGGAGGTCCCCTTAGTTTGAACAGTCCTCCTGTAGTCCAATGTCACGTCCTCTTAATAATTTTTATAAGAGGACAGGAGGAGACAGTGGTATATTGTTTGCATCATCCAGCGGCAGGTGCTAATATTCTGCAGGCCGCCTGAGAGCACAATGCTTCTATGTGTGAATAGAGACACAGTGCCAGATTCCTTGCTGGTATCAATGCGCTGTGCCGCATGTGTCCAGACACAGTGCGGCAGCAGCTTGCAGTAGCTAGTCTCCGTGCACTCACACGTTATGAATTGTATCAGCCGCAGGAACCCAGCGCTGCGCTGGCTCACTATTGGTATGTATGCTAACACTGTCCCTCAGTTAATTGTCCCTATTTTGTGAGCATTGATTAGTGAAGAGTGTCCCGAGTTTCGCCACGTGTGTCCACGTGTTTCGCCAGGTCACCCTGGGTTCTTCTAGGGGCGGGGACGGCCGGGTTCGGACATCTTTTATGATGTCTTTTTTTTTTTTTTGATTGATAGGTTAATTGTCCAATCGGAAGTCACCATTGGTATGGTAATAGTAAACAATGAAACCAGAGTTTAAGGAGCTTTGTAAATGTTAGAATGTTATTTATGTTCTGGATTGTGTAACGACTGCATACCTTGTAACAAATATGGGATACGAGGTAATATATCCTCGCATCAATTATGTTAAAGCTAAAAAACACACATGGCTGCTTTTAGTGTACTTGTAGTGACATGTTCAAATGTACTGTGTTTAACAGTATAGTAGCCTTGTTATAAGCATTATTCCCATGAACAGAGCCAAGGAAAATCGGCCCATAATTCTTGAAGTGGATATTTAATGTACTTTTATTGTGGGGTACCAGAAGCAGATCAGTTCAAATATCAGTGGAGAAAGAGAGGCATTTCACAAAAAACAGCCAAAGCCAAAATTATCATTAAGGCCATTGGGTTTAAGTAATCCCAGCCTTAGGCACACAGATTTGGGGTATGATAGGGACCTTACTTCATATTCAGAGACAAACATCCATATGCCATGCACTTGTGCTACTGCTATAATAAAGTGGGCACATACATAACTTGTGTATTACAGCTTTATTTTGCACCAAACCATTATAGAACTTAGGCTTCATGCACATGTCTTTGTTTTGGTTGTTCATGCACCAGGAACTTGCTGACTGAGGGAAGTCACTTGTTTTGTAATTTGTTGTGTGAGCACCACAAGTAATGGCACAATGCTGTCGGCCTGCAAAGTGCACGTACTTGTTTGTATGAGGCCTAATGTAGACATTCATGGGCGCTTCAGAAGACTTACTATGGAGGTCTACAGTGATGTCTACTGGCGGCTCTCGTATGGATATAACAGTTTAAATTATCTTCTGTCTATATTAGACAGATATAGATAAAGCAACATATTAAATATATCCAAACTCCTCTGTTATATTTTTAAACTTTAATATATTTTGCAGCATGCGGATGGGGACTTTCCTTTGAGCTTTGAGAGTCATGGACAAGAATGGAGGTGGGAAGAGCGAAGCAAGAAACAAAACTCAGAAACCATACATCTGAGTTATGAAATGCATCAAGTAAAAGACCAAAAGGTATCTTGTAGTCCACAGCAAAGGAAAAATAAGAGAATAGTCTATTGGTATGTATGCTAACACTGTCCCTCAGTTAATTGTCCCTATTTTGTGAGCATTGATTAGTGAAGAGTGTCCCGAGTTTCGCCACGTGTGTCCACGTGTTTCGCCAGGTCACCCTGGGTTCTTCTAGGGGCGGGGACGGCCGGGTTCGGACATCTTTTATGATGTCTTTTTTTTTTTTTTTTGATTGATAGGTTAATTGTCTAATCGGAAGTCACCATTGGTATGGTAATAGTAAACAATGAAACCAGAGTTTAAGGAGCTTTGTAAATGTTAGAATGTTATTTATGTTCTGGATTGTGTAACGACTGCATACCTTGTAACAAATATGGGATACGAGGTAATATATCCTTGCATCAATTATGTTAAAGCTAAAAGTAAAAAACACACATGGCTGCTTTTAGTGTACTTGTAGTGACATGTTCAAATGTACTGTGTTTAACAGTATAGTAGCCTTGTTATAAGCATTATTCCCATGAACAGAGCCAAGGAAAATCGGCCCATAATTCTTGAAGTGGATATTTAATGTACTTTTATTGTGGGGTACCACAAGCAGATCAGTTTAAATATCAGTGGAGAAAGAGAGGCATTTTACAAAAAACAGCCAAAGCCAAAATTATCATTAAGGCCATTGGGTTTAAGTAATCCCAGCCTTAGGCACACAGATTTGGGGTATGATAGGGACCTTACTTCATATTCAGAGACAAACATCCATATGCCATGCACTTGTGCTACTGCTATAATAAAGTGGGCACATACATAACTTGTGTATTACAGCTTTATTTTGCACCAAACCATTATAGAACTTGGGCTTCATGCACATGTCTGTGTTTTGGTTGTTCATGCACCAGGAACGTGTTTTGTAATTCGTTGTGTGAGCACCACAAGTAATGGCACAATGCTGTCGGCCTGCAAAGTGCATGTACTTGTTTGTATGAGGCCTAATGTAGACATTCATGGGCGCTTCAGAAGACTTACTATGGAGGTCTACAGTGATGTCTACTGGCGGCTCTCGTATGGATATAACAGTTTAAATTATCTTCTGTCTATATTAGACAGATATAGATAAAGCAACATATTAAATATATCCAAACTCCTCTGTTATATTTTTAAACTTTAATATATTTTGCAGCATGCGGATGGGGACTTTCCTTTGAGCTTTGAGAGTCATGGACAAGAATGGAGGTGGGAAGAGCGAAGCAAGAAACAAAACTCAGAAACCATACATCTGAGTTATGAAATGCATCAAGTAAAAGACCAAAAGGTATCTTGTAGTCCACAGCAAAGGAAAAATAAGAGAATAGTAGCACGTTCATCTGGTCCGCATCAGAGGAAAAAGGACCAGATAGTGGCAAATCCCATTAAATCTCCAAGGAATGAGGAGCCCACACGAATGACAGATAATATACACAAAAGTGAAATTGAGCCTCTAAATGACAAATCGTTTAGTCAAGAGGAAGTGGAACCTGGGGTCCAGCAAAGCGATGTGGAGCCCCTTCTGGAAGACATCCCTGCTGCACACCCAAGGACAGAGACTGGAGTAGAGGAGATCTCTCCAGGAGAGCAGCCATGTCAGGAAATACATCCACATGACAAGTCATTGGAGCAGAATGGTAAGAACACACAGGCATTGAGTTAATGTTAGTCTAATATTGCAGTAAATGTTTTGGTGGCGAAATGTTGTGAAAATTGGTGAAATTTTGTTCACAAATATATAAAGGAACGCCTGCACAGTATGTGATAATCAGTCTGAGGATGGCTAATATTACTGAGGAGGTTGTGTAATATGTTCACAGCTTAAATTCTACTTTAAAGCCTAAAAAAGGTCTATAAATCACTAACCTAAATTTTTGACAAAATTATTGATCTCCTGGTCAAACAAAACGCTTCCACCAATACAACCTTGTAGCTAGATGATGACCAAGTGGGCCAACAAATGGCGAGGTTGGCTACCCATTTTGGAATTGAATTACTTGAAATTAGGTGAAAAAAGAAGCTTAGCCGAGCACACAAGATATAGTGAACATCAGGCAACTATGTATAAAACCTGACCAAAAAAAGCATCTATTTCTGTTATCACATTCCCTCAAAGATATCTCCCCTATCTTGTATATGTTCTGTCTTGATCTATTATTTATACAGTACTAGTATCTTCTCCAATATTAATCTATGCAATTTGATTAGTTACACTTGAAGACCTGTTCTGGTGCAGTAAGGAATAACAGTCATTATGACTTTCCAGTCTTTATATTGCATTGGTTTTCCTTTTGCAGACTATGGCTACATTCACACGATGCATGCCCACCGTACTGTAGAATGGCAGGCATACATCAGCGCCGCTCACCCCCGCCCTTCTCCACAGCTTAACATAGAGCCAGGCGCCATATTCCGTCGAAAGATGGGACATGTCCTATCTTTCTACAGGCTATGGAACGGTATGGTGCCGCTTGTGTACTGCACCGTACTGCCCCCATATGGCACTGTGAGGCCATTGAGTATATACGTCCCCCATACGTTTGTGTGAATGTAGCCTATGTCTGTAATCTGCAGTATTCTCTGAGCTGGTTGGTGGATATGTTACCTTATTTTGTTACAAAAGCTATAAACAGTGATAGAGGTGCAGTCATGTGCTTATCAGGTGACATTGCACTTGATCAGTATGAATCCAGCGAAATTCAGAACTCTCAATCCACAAGCTATATGTACCCAAAGTATTATTTGCAGATTTCCCAGAATCCCCTAGTGGAGCATCAATGGTTATAACTCTCCACAGGCCTGCAAGACAGTCCTATTTGCCAACATCTCTGTAAGGAAACCTCTATCAAAAATCTATAGGGATATGAGGGACAGCTAAGTACATATTCACAAATGACCTCTTAGCTTACACAAGATCATATAGTGAGTATATTTTTGTGTGGGGGTTATTTGGGTTGGCTCTACAGATCAGACTTTGTCAAAAATGTTTCATCTAATACTTAACCAAAAAAGAGAACCCTGCTAAAATATGGTTTACTGTGACAAAAGATGTTATAAAAGTACAACATTGGTATCATTACATTCACAATGACCCGAACTGTAAGATCTTATTTAACCCAGAAGACTCTAAATCTTTCCAATGAAAACTTCAACTCCTCTAATAAAAAAGTAATGTATATAGGGGCGCACTAGGGGTAGACTTATTAATGTGTTTACAGCACAATTCTGTGGTAATTTGCACCAAAAAACCTGCCTGCGTCACATTTCTGAAGGGTTATAGACCGTTTTCAGCTTCTTCTATGCTAAGTACGACAAAAATTTTATGTGCCAAAAATAATTCTTGCGCCCACAGAATTTTGTCCTACTCTTATGGCGTAGACTAAGCCAACTAATAGTTGGCGGCGCAAAGTATGACTTGGCAGTCTGATTCTGAATGATAAATCTGTTGTAGTATGAGACTCGTATATGAATCTTGTGCAGCACATGCCTGTCTACTCTGCGCAGTGTTACAACACTTAGAAATCTGCCTCATTAAATGTTGAAATGTTTTTATTTTGTGAAAGTAGTTTAGAAAAGGTTTCTCATACAGCAAACTTCTCATTACTCCTTTAGCTCTAGTTTTAATCTAATTGAGTGCCTTCTGTGTTTTACCTACTCTGAGACTTCTCTAAAATGAGCAGATATTACTCTTTTTTTTCACTTTTATTTCCAGGTGGTGTCTGCAGGTGACAAAACCCATCAGCTGCTGAGTCACATACAGCCATTCCACAACCTCTACATACAGACTAACTAATCATTGTGTGTGAGACTGGGGGATACATTTTAAATAGAACCTGAAATCAACTGAATCAACCATTACTGGATACATTGGCTATGGAACCTGGTGCTGAAGTCCAGCTCACCAAGCCTCAGAATATACCCTCTACCGTCATCTCCTGCATTCAGGACATCACAGGAGAGCTGGACTTCAGGAATGAGCTCTCCACGTTTGTGACTTTATTTTCTGGATAATGCTTCCCTGCTGCGCCATAAGAGGTCCACAATCGCCAAAATGTTAATCTGCTTCATAAGGTACTGGTCTATTAGGCATTTGCAATCCTAAGGACCTAGGTCAGTGATGGTGAATCTTTCAGAGGCTGACTGCCCGAAATGCAACCCAAACCATACTTGCTTATAGCAAACTGCCAACGCAAAAATGTAACTAGAGTAACAAGGTTTTAATTGTGAAAAAATAGCTCATACAGTAAAATCTTTTGTATTGAAATAAAAACACAGCTCAAAGCTTTGCATTTGGTGTGCTTTCATACAATTAAAGGGAATCTGTCAAACATGTATCACAGCAGCCAGTGTTCAATATTGTTCCTGGAAAGTATGTGTTATCATACCACTGTGAATGTTTTAAAAGTAGCATCTATGAAAAATACATTTATATTCCAGGATTGTGGCTGGATTTAGAGCACTCTGAGTCACTTCTGCAGCTGGTTGCTGTGTAACACTGCAACAGAGGTAAGAAAAGGGGTGGAACTGTGCTGTGAGATCTCTCAATCCATGTCCAGGTACAATCCAGGAATATAAATCCATATTTGAACAACATTCTTACTTCCACTAATATATGGTTACATCTCTTGCTAGGGCCAAAACTGCACCTAATGCTGGCTGCAGTGCTCTATGTTGAAAACTGATGGAAAGCAACCTTTAATGTTATATTTGCTGCTGCATACACGCTGATAATTTGTCTATCCTTGGCTCATACTTTGTAAGTTTGAGAGCAACACATGCAGCACTCAGGTCATCCGTTAATCTGTTTTTGGTGTCAGATTTGCTATAATTCAAAGCTGAAAAGTGCTGCTCACAAGCACAAGATGATCTAAACAAAGTAAGCAAAGTAGTACCAAGTGCTTTCTTTGACTAAAAATTATTTGGCAGAGAAAATTTTAAGGATTTCATTTTCAAAGTGCTGTTTCCATCATTTTGTCATCCTTTCCATTTTCTCGAGGTTCCAACATCTTCATTTCCAGATTTCCTTAATCTAACCAGCATAAGCAAGAGAGAGAATGTTCTTAAAATTAAGCTCCATTTTACGGAACTGTAAAAATTTTAAACTAAAAGAATTTTCTGCTACAACGTTAGAAAATTCCTTATAAACGTCTTGATGACTTGTAGGATTGTCTGTAGAATTTTCCAAATGCTCTTTTAGATTTTGGAAAATATTTCAGCCGACCACTTTCAAGGTCTCTGCAAACACCTGTTGTAATTTTTGGCAAATATTTTTTTAAAAAAAAATCCTTTCCCAAAACATCCTTTCTGCTTGTTTCAACCGTATTTACACTTTGGTCAAATATTTTAAAAAAAAAAAGTGTTGTGTAAAAAACCTGAGGTTGATAAGCCAGGCCACATGTGTGAGCTGTGGGTAATCCTGCCCTTTTACATGCATAAACATCTGATTTCCTCCAAGGCTACAAATCGCTCCAGGACCCGGTTTCTGCTCAGCCACCAACATTGTTATACATAAGCAGACAATTATACTGTGCCTGAACCTCCTCAACAAGTGTGAAAACCGGCCACAATGGAGAGCACAAGCCACAAATGAAATTTACCATTTCTTGTGACATTTTTGAAGATGTCTGCAGATTTATTGCTGTTTTCACACGCACATAGAGTTCTTGATGTATAATACAATGGAAACTGTAGACTCATGTTTGGTTTCTTAACAACATCTGATAGGAAACCAGAAGGCTGCCCCAACATAGAAGATGACCCCACTGTTTTGGTCTTGTTGCGAAAAAAAAACCTACATCACAGCATTGTAGGCATCTACTCATTGGGCAGATTACTACCCCGGTCCCAGCGGTTCTCTGTGGTGGGCTTGGGTCTTCACTGCGATTCATATAGGTGAGTGCGCCTGCTGTCCATCCAGGTTTGATTACTGTGCGCTGAAGTCCGGCGAGTTCACCAAGTATCGGGTGCCTAACGGTGTCAAGCGACTCTTTTATAAAAAAAAAAAAAAAATCCAGCGTTTTTATCGAATCCGTCGGGTTTTCTGAGGCCGACGCCCCTATTAGGCATTGATGCCCTGGCTGCGAGCGCTACAATCCTGATCTCGCTGTGCTGCCAAAAAACCGGGGCCAAGTAGGGAAAAAGCGTGCGCAAAACGGCTTTAATATTCAGGTACGCGGAAAAACGTGAGTTGGGCCTTCGAAGTAAAGTAAATGACCCCCCATTTGTTCTGCTCCACCTTGAGACGCTTTGTCCATGCCAAAAGTAAGCTTCATTCACAGTGGGGCGTTTTTCAGGTGACGGGAAGTGCATTAGTGCTAACATTTTTAAGACAACATAGTATCATGGGACTCGATAAATGGATTCTTCAACATCTACCATATAAATGGAAACAATTTTTTTTACACCAAAATTATAGAGTTGCTATAGAGTCCGCCATAACAACCTCCTGCGGCCAGAGTCCATAGTTCACAACATGTTGACTAGCACAAGTTACTACATCGACATATTGATCAAGACAAACCTTGGTTCCTATGAAACTATTGTATCGTTACAGTACCAGCAATTTGTTCATAGTCATTGACATGTTAATTACAGCAGAATTCACGCTTTCTACGAATATATTTTACTAGAAAAAGATACTGCCTAGATATAGTAAAAAATATCAAGAAATACAACAAAAAAGAAAACAAGACTACACAATAATTAAGAAAAATGGTACATCTTATTACACATAGAAGCATAAAAATATATAATATATATGATAGCACACAGAGGGCTCACAGGGCATCACCCTTTCTTATGCTTCTCTGTGAAATAAGGATTACTATTGTCATTAATTGTGTGTTAGCCTTGTTGTCTTCCTCTTTTCTTCTTTTTTTTCTTTTTTCTTCTTTTTTCTTAAACCGGTTTTGGCCTTTTCTGAGTATATATTACTGTCGGATACAAGAGTTCTAATAATGTATTGATTTATTGTTGGTTGCCATATGCCTAGAATATTGTAACTAGTAACCTATGTAGCAACAGTACAGTAACTAATGAACAATATGTTCTTAAGAACCAAAGACTACTACCTAATTTCAATACAGGGCTATCACCACAATGTACCATAGGTTATTGGCACCTCAGAACCACTGACAACAGTACCCCTATAGTGGGGCTCAGTGAGTGGAAACCCGTCAGCAATATGGATTGCAAGGAAGAAGATCCATGTGTATTAATCAGAGTGGGTTGAGGGTGCAATGGACCCATTCCTCCAAAAACACGTTCTTGTATGTTGGCCAAACATAGTGTAAGGGGTTAGCCTGATCGCAAGAGTAGCCTTTAACCAAAAGCATGTTATCCCCGTATCGAAGCCACCCTGGGGGAGCTTTATAGAAGAGCCAAGATCAGAATTGTTTATTGCGGCTGCCAACAAAGTGGGAGGTCCAGACTTCATTTCACACAGCAGTTTATAAATGAAAGTGAGACTCTGATTGGGTCCGGTGGTTTCTGTCAGACACTTCTGTTAAATGTCCCCCGTGTTGCGTTTTCTTTTACAACCCATAGTTTGTTCCAAATCGCTTTTGTTCGGTAAACAGCTGTTAATTGATACGGCCAGCTCGAACATCCATGTAAATGAAAAGCTTACAAGTGGGGGAATGCAGTTAGTGGTTTTCAAATTATTCTTCATGAATAGTAACATACGTTTTCTAAAATCTATACCAAGGGAGCAGCACTATAGTGAACATATTGTTATTTCAACCGTGGAAATCACAACGTTTCAGCTATCTCAATGTCAGCCATTTTCAAGACATAGTTGTGTAATGGGACAAGGTGGGGTATATATCCCCGCAGATGTGACAGTGATGGGCGGAATAATGAAAACGTATAGTACCATTGAAATGTAAAATTCAAGTAATCACAGTGTACACATATCATCCAGTGTATACAGTTGATAACAGTGGAACAAGTATATACAAATACATGAAAGGATATATGAAAAAAATGTTATCCAATAGACATTCGTCTAAAAGCCGTCCACAACCACAGTGAAGCCATACACTTTGCTGTGGGGGAGGCATGACCGATGGTGACTGCTGGGACGTATGCAATCCGTGGCAGAGCTGTGAACAACACCTAATGTGCACTCCACGTCACCAAGCGCCTGTCATACACTTGGACGTAGCCAGCGATCAACCAAACGAACTCTTGAGGGATCTCACCGAACAGGGTCAGCAGCCATCTTGGATGGGGGGATGCGTACGATAAGCTCGGACTAAGGTATGTTATGTTAAGGGGACAAAAAAAATGTGTAACATGGTATAGTCCAATAACTGGTCTCAAGGTGTGAACCGTGTCTCTTGGCCACTTATCCAAAACCAGGCATTTTCACATTAGCCACACCCACATAGACCTATGTGCGACATCACTGGTATGTCAGAAGGATCCATACACCCACTATCGGTGCCATCGGTGCTTTATACAGCACTAGCCTCTCCACTTACAGGATAACAATCTGAGAGATATAGACGAATTTAATTGGTACGTTGCAAAAAAAATGAATCTGGCCAACAAGAATTAGAAAAAATAGCTTTTCGGTGTATTTAGGGCTACAATAGAAAGAAATAGCGGTGTGTAAATCAACTGCTACCCTTTTGAAAGCATTAAAGAGAAAGAAATGATGGTTGCGGATATAGCTGCCGTTATAAGGGCGCCCAGACAAGATGGCCTGATTAAATTTCGCTTTCGAAATCCTATTGTGCTGTCAGCTAGCCCGTCTGTGGCGAGGAGTCAATGTTATTTAGGGTAACAGAGCAATGCTGCTAAGGTGGCAGGGGGATTAAAAGGTCAGCATGAAGATATGCTATCTGTTATCAACCTTGGGAGGGGGGTTTGGGGGATCCTTTTTTACAGGGATATTCAAGTGCACAAATTATAGATATGTACAAAGGGAAAGACGCAACCGCATTAATTATGAGGGTTGTGGGCCAATAAGTTTCACGGGATTCAATAAGTGGGCGGTGTTAGGAGCGTGGTTATTGCGACACTGAAGGATTAGCAATGGGAACTTATTAATTATGATTGAAAACGTGCATAGTGTTAAAGTAAAATGTGACATATCAGGCGGTTATGGAAACAGATCCGCTGTGGGAGAATTATCAGACTTAACAAGGCGGTTTCAGGATTCTAGGTTTTGGAGAAGGTTAGGAGTTAAATTTTGGTCAAGTTTTGCGAGAGGGGGGGAGGTCTTAGCCCTTCTTCTTTTTGATAAAAGTAGATCCTTGCCGAGAAGGGGGATTGCAGAGATCCATCAAAGAGTCACTGGATGAAAGTTAGTTGACAGGATAAAACAAATATGAGAGGTTTGGTTTCAGGCAGGGTAAGGGAGGGAGGAAAAGTGGAGTAAACTCGGATATATGGAGATAAGCTAAAACATAGTTAGTAAATCTATAGGCCCCTCCCACCCCCAGGCATTACCGCGGTGTGTAAGTTCCCAAAGTGGATTGGACCATCCCCCACGTTGTGCTTACGGAGGATACCGATCCTCTCTGCCGCAGCCCCGAGGCTGACGGGTCTTTCTGACCGGGTCCCGCCGCCTGGCAGGATTCGGTGGATGTAACTGCGATACATGTGTATTGCAGTGAAGGCTTGAACAAGCGGTGGGATGACGCATTTTCAAGCCAAAGAAGGGAGAAATGGTAAAAAAAACTGTTAAAAAAAAGTTAAAGAATTGATAATAATTATATAAATAAAAGATCCCTAATCAGCCCCAACTATTATAAAAGCAAATAAGTATATAAAACAATATAAAAAACCACAAATACGCACATGTGTCTGCCGTATCCGTATCAATCTGTACTATAATATACTAAAACAAGATGAACCGACTCAGGGTGATACGGAACTACCCCACCAAAAAATGTCTCAAAAGTGATCAAAAAGTTATGCCTTATGATACAACTGAAAAGAACAACTCTTTCGCAACAAAAGCCCTCTTCAACTAGATTGTCAACGAGAAAACACAGTATGTCCTAAAAAGTTGTCGATAGTAAAGAACAATGCCATCTTTCTCCAAATTTGTTTTGCTCAGTAAAATTGAACCAAAGATAAAATAGATAAATGAGGAATCACCCGTAATCGTAGTGAACCAGAGAATAAAGATAAATATATTTATTTTTTAGGTTTTGTGAGCTGCAGGGAAAAGAGTGCTAAAAACTTCCCAATATAAAAAAGATAATTTTGTTGTATCCACTTCCAAATAGTTATATAAAATCTTCATGAGTAAGGTTATAGAAACCCCCAAATAATTAACTATACATTGTATCTCATTCTGCAAATAATAAGCCTCTAATTTGCATTACCAAAAATGTAAAATTTTATAGTCTGTATATTGTGACAATACAAATCTGTCTGAATGGCGTGCTTTGATCCCTATGCCCAGCTGTGCGCCAATACAGCAGCACCTACGGGTTCATACATAGAAACAGGGTGCTCAACTTTGCAGAGCGTACATTGTACTCATTACTAAAATGTCCATTTGCTTAATGAATGATGTAAAAAAAAAAAAAAATTCGCACTTCCATTTGTGTTTTAACCATGTAGAAGCTTAAAAGGTAATAGATTAATAAAGTTGTTTTACCTACGTGACTGACTGTAGTTTATTATAGCGTGGGTAATGTATGGGGTTTTACTATAATTAGGCCTTTGTCCTCAAATGTGGAGTTTTGGCGATTTTCATGAAAATTTTAAAAATCGGCACCTAAAGTATAGTTTGCACCATATAACATCCTAGAAAAAGAGAGGAGGATTTAAAATCATTTTAAACATAAGCAGACATCGGAACTGTTAGTTTGATTAGTTTTTGGGTAGTTGGTTTATACTGTTGGACATACAGAACATTTCAAACTTTGAAAATAAGATTTTTAGAATTTTGCAAATTTATTTTCATAACGCAACACTTATGTCTCATGAACGTAGAATGTGTTCGAGAAAACAGTCTCAAATCACTCGCTTATGTTAAAGCGTTCCCGTTTATAGCAAGTATCGTTGGACATGTCAGATTTGAAAAAAATCGAGTCGGTAATTGAGCTGGAAAACTACGTGCCGGGTGCTAAGGGGGTAAAGAGGACTGTTAAATGTTACTGATTCTAATATTCAACTAGGGTTGGTGTGCATATGTACTTTGAACAAAGGACTGGATACAGTAGGGGTTTTATTGGGGAGCATAAAGAATAGTACTCAAGAGTTGACAACGCAACAACATGGTCACATGAGTACACATGTATATATGATTACAAATACGTATGGAGAGAAGTGTGAGAATAACAAGTGTAATCGGGGTAGATGTTCAAACTGGTGTTGTATGTACATTCTTGACATCTCAAAGATAATGTAAGAACCCCCTACCACATCCAATCCTATCACATGGCCAGAGTTAGCCTTAGCATATAATGGTCTGTGTGTAGCTGGTCATGAAGGTTCCTATGGATTTACATATCATGGATGTGAACAGCCTAACGATGAATTTGGCTCAATGTAATACTTATAGGAGTGTAGTCTTTAAAGTGACTCTGTCCAAGGGGGATGGGTACTTTAAGGACACAGTGTGGATGAAGAGATGGAGGAAGAAAGACCAAAGAGATGGAGAAACCTTCCCAGAACATAATTTAGACTGACTGACTTTACACAAACTAATAATCTGAACAAGTTTCTGTATACAACCTGGACAACGAAAATAAACGGAACTTTATAAATATATGAAGTCTGAACTTACCCAAGTAAGGTATTTTTGGAAGAACATATTAAAGAACGGAAATTATATTCAATATTATTTCTAACAATGCGTATACTAGCATCGTATTTGTTAGCTTAAGATGCCCATTTTTTGGATTCTGACTTGCGTCGCTTGTGTGGTATAACTTTTGACATTTACTTATCAAAAGATTCTGAGATGTTTTTTTTTCACATGTTTGTATTCATTTACAACAGCAGCGCAGGGATGGGCAGCCTACCCTCCCTATCACAGCATTGTGAATGGGGGCCGGAGGTTGTGGGTCCGGCAGAAGCTGGAACCGAGGGCACGGAAGGTAAGTAGACTTTTTTTTTAAGCAGCCCTCTCCGGCCACCTTTAGTTTTTTTCAGAACTCGGACAACCCCTTTAAAATTTGTTATGCAATTTCTCCACAGATACCCCCACAAGTGGATGTTACTTGTTTTATGGGCGCAGAAGGGAAGGAGCGCCCTGCAGCTGCCAGGATTTTAGTTTTCTCATTGGCCCCTTTTGTTACCATTTTGGGGTTGTTATCCCCTATTGTTGAAAATTTAGGAACTTTTTTTTTAGGTCAGGAGTAGAAAAGCATCAATTCTGTACTGGATTTTTTACTTTTTTTTTTTTTTTGGTGTTCATCTTATAGCCTAATAATGTTATCTTTATTCTATGGGTCGATACGATTACGGGGACAACATACTTTAATATTTTTTCTTATGTTTTACTAAATTTGCCAAATAAAACCCTAATGTGGGGAAAATCTATCATTTTTGCATTGCCGTCTTCCAAGTGGAAGAACATTTTTTACCTTTTTGGCTACAGAGCTGGATGATGGCTTTTTTTTGTTGCGGGACATGTACCTTGCAACTGTATCATTCTGGGGGTACATATGTTTTTTTGATCACTTTTTATTGCCTTTTCTGTGGGATTAAATATGCCTGATTGGACCCTAGGGCTGCCATAGCAATGATCGGCATCCCCAATCGGCATGGGGGGACCGATCGTGACGTAAAGACGCCCCCAAAGGCAAGTTAAATGCCGCGGTCGCGCCGACCGCGGCATTTAACGGCCTAAACACCGTGTTCGAAGTCCACTCCGCTGACACCCCACCCCACGACTCCCGATGCAGACCCGAACCAACATCGGTTCATCACCATACTAGTACGGCGCTGAGCGCTAATTGCCAGAGCTCGGCGTGGAGGGCTAAGGGTTTAAATTAGCTACGCCTCTAGACGTCCAGTGTGTAAATTATTCAGCATACAGAATGTTAGGCCACACAGGAGTATGATATGTATATCTCTACACGCCAAGAATATGTATCACCTTCCACCATACTTTGACTACTGCCCTAAGTGTCACCAACTGCCTGGCATTGAGGCCCCCTAATAAATTAGACGTCCCCACTAATACTTTCAAAAGAGCAGAGTAAGATGATCAAATAGAGGGATCCCCATAAAAATGCAGGTAGTTACCGCAACATGACATACAGTTAGATACAGTTATCGCTGGACATCGCAGCATATGACAGCCGGGCCCCTGCAGGAACAGCTGGGACCACTATAGTCACGATCCCCATTGTTTAACCAATATATTTTCACATTACAAAAGAATAAAAATGCTTTGAATGGCCCTAATGGCTTAGTCCAGGGCTTAGAAGGGGTTTAATGCCATTTTTAAAAATTGTATACTGCACTACTTGTTCTCCAGTATTAAGTGGATTTTCTCTGGCATGACTGGCCATGCACCTCAGTACATTAGGTGCCTTGTTGCATTTGGCATTTAATGGGACAGCAGTTGCTGTCAGTGCTGGTACCAATTATGGCTATATAATACAGCAGACACCCTTGAGTGTAGGCTCGGCTTTGGAGTATTCTTCATACAAGCCTAATGACACTGTACCATAAATGTTTTTTTTTTCTGCATTGAAAATTCATGAGCTGCTTTTAAAGCCCTTTTTCTCTTTTGCAGCTGACACAACTATTACACAAAGGATCAGCTCACACTTGTGTTAGGCAGGTTCCCTTCCCTCTTGCCTTGTAGAATAGTGGGAACAAACATAGCGCAGCAGTCAGGTTCTTTTTGTCCTCGCTATTTAACCCCCTTCCCCATGGGGTGCAGTTGGATGGAGAGGGCACACGGGCTGAGCCCTCTCTGTACCAGGTGGGTGTTTGCAGCATCCACCAGTAACACCCGTGGTTGGTGATTGCTCTGATCGTGGGTGGTCACAATGTAATGCGATTGGTTACTATTGTTAGGGTAGGATTTAAGGTATCCTATTTGAGTGTGCGTTGACCATGTGTTTCCAATCAAATCGGTTAAATGCATGTGTGCACGGTAAGGAATGATTCAGACAACTGCTGATTCAGGTCTCACTCATGCTAACATTGCCCGGGGCAGATCAGCAATGTGCAAGCTTTATTTGTTCTATCAATCTATATAGAAGAATAGGAAAAAGAGGCAGAGGAGCGTATAAAGCATAACAGTATCAGACATCTTCTTGATTGGAGAACTTCCCTGCTGTTGCACATTGACGTCACTCACATTCACATTCCTTCGCCTCAAAGTGTTAGGTGTGGTCTAAGATCTCAGCACCATCTTGAGTTCATTGTTTCTATTACAGTACTTTTTTTTTTTAGGAAAATAAGCAAGTAGAAATGACAGGATTTGATCTATCAGCTAGGTTTTACTTAAAGGAAGCCTACCATTAAGAATGGTAGGGGTAAGCTGTAAGTACCGAGCACTAGCTCAGGGTGAGCTGGTGCCGGTACTTACTTTCGTTAGTGTTATAAACGGCGGTATCGCGGTTTTAACACTTTTTAAACTTTAGAGCAGAAGAGGCTTCGGCACTGTGTGCGCACGCTTACATAGGAAATGCCGGAGATGTTGTGTGCGCACGGTCGTGCGCAGCGCCAAAGCCTCTTCTGCTCTAAAGTTTAAAAAGTGTTAAAACCGCGGTTTATAACACTAACGAAAGTAAGTAACGGCACCAGCTCACCCCGAGCTGGTGCTCGGTACTTACAGCTTACCCCTACCATTCTAAATGGTAGGTTTCCTTTAACAGTCCCTCCTAAATCCTGGAATTTCTCTCAACTACTCTTAGTCTAGAAGGACCTACAGATCTGCCCATATGTTTATCGTTCTCCTCTTCACCAGTTGGATGACAGCATACACCTGTTGGGTGTGCCCCCATTTAGTGGACTTTCACATATGGGAATCAAATCTCTACCCTACCTCTCCCTACTCTGGGGGTGGGGGGTAATTTGATATGTTTCAGGGGTGGTTGATCTCAGAGGGATATCTTCATTATGCAAATTTAAGTAACTTGAGTAAGGGGTCTTTGGCTTGTCTAATTCCTGATACCCATGATACTTGGTGGACTTGATGAGCGGGACCACACAACATGCAATAAATGACAAGAGCAAAATCACAATCCCCAATATCACCCCCACTTAAAGGAAACCCTTCCAATCCCCCAACCACAAAGTAAAGAATATAGCGTCACCGCTCCTGAGTTTCTCTTGAGTTCCCTGGACTGTCCTTCAAGGGATCCACAGGGACAATGTCATCCGGGATGTACATGCAACAAGCCGCTCCCACCATCTTACAGACTCCTCCCTTCTCAGCAAGGGTCATGTCCGAAGCCATGCGGTTCTGGAAAGCATCTCCGATATAATTCACAAATCTCTGTTATGATAGAGATTATAATGATTATAATAAAAACAGTTAACTCAATCAATATTTTTGCTCAAAGCTATCTTGGGAATAATGGATTCTAGATCTGCCCATATCTGATTGTGGGCCTTGTACTCATCTGGGACCCTCCCCTCCCCCGATGTATCTATATAAACGTTGTCGACTAGGTGCTTCTCTCTTTGACCTCCAGAATCCTTTGGGATTCTCTACCCTTTCTTTATGTGTCTGATCAACCTTATCCTTGGGGATCACGAGGAAGGAATGCACAAACTTTATAACAGCACACTCACCTTCCCAGCCTCTAGGCCTGACCTGACTCTCCTATCCCCACAAATCCATTACACATCAGACACTGCTAATACACGGTTACCTGTGCTGTCAATGCTGTCATTGTCTTGTTGCACCAACCGTATATGAAATCTCCTACCCTGGGGGCATAGATATAGTGATAGTCATGGCTGGGGTGTCCCTGAGCATACAGTCAGTCAGAAGAGACCAGCTGGCAAGAAGAATAAGTAAGTTTACTTACTTCCCTCTAGCTTCACAGATGTGGCACTGGTCAGCAGGACTTGGAAAGGACCGTCGTAGTGAGGCTCCAGACTCTCTCTGGTGTGTCTCTTTACCACCACGCAGTCTCCAGGCTTCAGGTTATTGCTCTTGAGGTCTCTGTCTGGATCTGAAAAGGTGTCCGGACAAGCTGGCAAAGTGCGCATGCACGGCCATTGCATCATCCGGATCACATGGTTGCTCCGGATGATGCTCTCGTCCCGCACTCCGTCCGCGTGCGCGCACAAGCCGCTGATCTTGCGCCACAGCATTCCTCTCCTCTTGTTCCCTTAACGCAGGTGTGTATTTTTTCACTCATTGGTCAGCTCATAGTTTATAACTCTCCACCTACCTTAGACTGTTGCGCCTTATATTCCGGTGCGCCTAATGGCCCGGAAAATACGGTACTAAATTTCTAGTAGTCACCATTCATTTATACAAGTATAAATTCTTCTTTCCGAAGCAAAGATCTCCTTTTTCTATTTACTTTGTATCTTATCTGTAACGTGCCAAAACGTCCCTCTATCCACAGTTGGCAGAATAGGTGGGGTTAATTTGTGTGTGAACTGTGGGTTAGTGTTTGGATTAACTGAGCCACACCCTGCTCCTTGCATTTCAGCCCTGCCCAGCAAGGGTTACTAGCCTGATGGACAGTTCCCCCAGTGGCTGCAGGAGGGGTCCGGGAACTGCCTTATATACCTGCCTACACCCATCAGACCTTGCTGGTTATTCAGTCTTATCTGCGTATCTTGTGCTTTTGCTATCTTGTTTGCTATTCTGTGTTTTGACTTCTGATTTTCCTGACGACCATTCTATTTGCTATATGATTCTTCACCCTCACCGCCATCTTGGTTTTGGCCCGGTTTGTTAGACTCCGCTTGTCTGTCTGTATCTGTTGTTTGTCCCTCAGTGTTGTCTCTCCTGGTGTTATCCCGCTTTCCCGGTCTCAGACCTGTGTTAGTATTCTGTGCCCCAGTGTGAACACTGGTCTATTTCTGTATTCCGGTTACCTGTCCACCATCCAGCAACTGCCAGACGAAGTAAGTCTTCCTGTCATCTTGTAGGGTCACTCAAGGACTGTCAGTTAGGTTCCTGATAGTGGGTTAGCCCTTGTCAGGGCGGTTAATCTGCTGCAGGCAGGATTTTAGCCGCAGGGACGTCACAGGGTGAGTTCGCCACCACTTACCTAGTCTGACAGCTAGTGCCAAGCCTGGTTGTGGTTGTGCGGTTGCTGGACAGATATTGACATTATCATTCCTTTTCACTCTCTGAATTTCCTCTTACTACAGAAGCTTAGTGAGATGTCAGGTTAAGTGTCAACACGGAGAAATGAAGAAATAAAAATACAAAAAACTGTATTAGTGTTCTAAACTAGGATTTTATTCCTGGTCCATAGTAACATGGTTTGGAAAAAATACACGTAAAAAAACCAAGCAATTAGTGGTGTAGAAAAATCAAGATTATTCTCCATTCCCCATTAGCTAAAATTGCATGAATACATTACCACACAACCAAACATGTAAAAGCCAGACCAGGCAGAACACTGACCGTACCATCATACAGGTTGCCATGATGAGAAACCTAATGATTTCAAACAAGGTGGATTTTATCCACAGAAGATAAGGGGCATCAGCGTGGTCCTGGCCCCTACTTACCCCTTACAATCTACTGTACCAGACTAAGAAAGTTTATGGACATTCACTCTGCTTTCTCCACTTGGTTTCTTGTTCATTATCTCTGTAAAATCAGTACCATCATTTTGCCACGAGAGGCACCCACTGAGCACAGCACAGCAGGTTTCCAGCAGATAAAAAGATTAGAACTACCAGTTAATGCCAGGTTAGAATATTTACACAACAATCATTTAGTGCTTTAGTATATGGTCTAGATTTACCAGTAAGTGCAGAAGTCCAGCACAAACCTTGCTGTGCCAGTCCTTAGCCCCATGGATCCAAACTTTTTTTTTTTTTTTTAAAAGGCATAGCTTATAAAAATTAAAAAACAAAGAAAAAACGAACACACACATATATACATATACAAATTCAACTTTCCACACAGAAAGGCTGTGCACTACCTAGAAGGTAATTCTTACTCCGGTTTGCTGTATCACAGGAGATGTACAGCTGCAGAGTCCATACAGTTACATTGTTGTGGATGCCCCTCTAATATGAGAGAAGCTAGCCCATCCGTGTCATGTGACCATCAACATACAATGGCAGTGTTTGGTTTCGGGTTAATGAGGACTGAAGGGAAGTATAACACTGGAAGTGCCCACACACAACGTATAAAAGGTGCCTGGCTATACTTTACATGAGAGTATAAAAGTTACAGTACTATGAAAAACCCCTGATTATTATTTTTATCTCTATCCATAATGGACATAGTATTCCAGCTTCCTTCTAGCTCGAGTTTGGTCGCTTAAGGTGGGAGGATAAGGTCACCCTCTGTTCATCCATGCGCTTGGCCTGTGCACGCAGAATAAGACTGAAGAAGTCTTCATCCGGGACTGTGGGACCTTTTTTGGGTGGGGGAGGAGGAGCACAGCGTTGGTCGTCTAACCGTGAGCCCTAAAATAAAAAAGGAACATCTTGGTATAAATATTTGCCTGCTCTGATCTTTATGTTCTTTCACACTAGAACATTTAAAAATGGTGCTTTTTAGAGGTTTCCCAAAATAAATGAGGGGTTCTCTAGGAGCTTATAAATTCATTCAGTAGTGGGTAACCAGTAAGGCAGCCATGAGGTCCAGGTCCTGCAATAAGTCACTTGGTGGAACCAAACACAAATGAATACTCCTGGTAAACTTTTACATAGTCACTACAGTAAGGCTCCAGGGAGGAGCTTCAGGGGTGAATGTACAAGTATTATATTTAGCTGCTTTCTCTTACTTGACATTTCACCAACATGTCGAAGAAATCGTCATCTGGTTCACGGTTCTCAGTGGCCATAAGGTGACCTAGGACGGAGTTGTTGTGCGGTTGGTTGATTCTCAGTCCAGGTAAATTGCTGAAGCTAGCTCTTTGATCATCCAACCTCCGGCTCTGGGAGCTGGCTATGAGATCCAGAAATTCATCGGTATGAGGAGATACTGCAGACGCAGATAAGGCTGGAAAGAAAAGGAATTACGATCAATTGGCAAAAAGGTTGAAGATATTTTATAAAATGAGATTCATTGTCTACACCAGAAACTTGGTTATTGAGATGTCTTGGTTTACTATAACATTACAGGGATGCGGAACAAGAAACATACATTTTCTCATGGACTTTGGAGGCGTTGATGTAGCTGTTGTCACACTTAGAATGTTTTTGCCTTGCAAACTGCATCTCTGATCGTCCATTCGATTGCTTTGAAATCGACTCAATAGATCGAAAAATCCTTCATCTCCAATGCTGTCCGGGATGGCAGATTTCTGAAAATAAGGATGCAGCCAGTTAATTCAACAAGGCAACAGTCTATTTTGTTGGGGATTTTAAAACTGTCAGTAAAGATGCAAATATAACACCATAATTTAACCTTCTGTGCAATATACAGTGTAAAGAGTCTTACCTAACATTTGAAAAAATAAATAACACACTACAATTCCCATTAAGACTTGCACAGCGGGCTGTGTGTATTAGTGCGGTCTAGTCATTAAAGAAACACACTTGATATTACTATACCCTCAGTTTTATTTTGTTTTGCCTGGAAATCAATTTTTATTTAGACTTGTGGAAGAGAGTGAACACAGCATGCAATTTACCGGTATATGTACAAAAATGCAAATGATACAAGACACCCCAGAATCCCTAACTACAAATGATACGCTACAGCACAGTTACACATGGAAACACTGATAAGGGGATTCTGTGAAGTGTTGCTGCTTGGTAGTTCAGTATACACAGTAGCCAACCTCACATGCCAAAACCGCACTCCCTTCCACAGGCCACATCCTGCAACCATTGGCTTCTGTGTGTAGGAGCTAACAGTGCTGTCACCCTCTAGGTTTTTAGAAGTGGGATCTCTGAGCAGCCCGCCACCGACCAACTACTGATTCCTGGCCAATCACTTTTATGGAGGTTTGGTGTGCAATAAAAGTTAAATGAATGATATCAGGAAGTGTTGGGACAACCTATTATATGTATGTACAGACGGTCCCCTAATTCAGAACACCAGACCCCTAGTTACAAACGGACCTCTGGTAATTGTTAATTTACTGTACTTTATCCCTAGGCTACAATAACCAGCTATAATAATAGTTATTAAAGGTGTCTGCAATGAAGCTTTATTGTTAATCCTGGTTCTTATGACAATCCAACATTTTAAAAATCTAATTGTCACAGAGACCAAAAAAATGTGGCTAATTGTAAAATATCCAGTTCCGACTTACATACAAATTTAGCTTAAGAACAAACCTACAAAACCTATCTTCTATGTAACCCGGGAACTGCCTGTAAATCTATGTACAAAACCGTGTCCTGATACACCAGTTTTTATGACTGTGTGACATTTAGAGCTATGCTGCTAATAATACATCACAGTCAAGCCAAAGAGGTTGATCAGCATAAATCCCTG
Organism: Engystomops pustulosus; assembly: GCA_019512145.1. NCBI lineage: Eukaryota > Metazoa > Chordata > Amphibia > Anura > Leptodactylidae > Engystomops > Engystomops pustulosus. The sequence goes on from CM033649.1 coordinate 43,085,378, forward strand.
AGCAATGTATACTCACACATATCTATGACATTTCATGTACAATACAACATAAATGAGAAAAGCAAATACAATTTAGTATATTCTCCCAGTGAAATCTGATACAGTGAAATATAAAAAATGTATTTCCCATACACAACTATTTCTATAGAGTATTGTACCAAATGGTTCCCTACAAACTCTTATTTTTCTAATTACACATTGCATGTGACTATCCATTTTCCATTGTGAAATTATACATCGCACAAGGAATGCTGTAAATTATTACTGTATATTATATACATAATGTGATATAATAGTCAAGATGAAAGAGCTACCAGGGAGAGGAGAGGCATAGATCCCAGTCGCCTAGTAAAAATGGTATGTAACCACAGAGCCCCTGTAAATAAATAAACAACAATAAAGAAACAACTAAAAAGAAACCCATACCCGCTGAGAGTTTGTCATTTTCCTGTTGGCATCTGAAGAGTTACTAGCGTCCTGCAGTACTTTGGACGCAGTGTTCTTAAACTTCTTGCCTTTAAGTCTATTGACAAACATAAGCTTAGCAGAAGGCTTAGAGAGAAGAGGTTTCTGCTTCACAAGGATCTCACTGTTCCAGTTCTGCACCTGAAGATAAATACACAGACAAAGTAAGTATCAATATAGCAGCAACCATAGAAAGTCTAATCGGGGGCAGAAGGGGAGAGTTCACAGGGGGTTGGTTATCTGCCATGTAATTGCTGGCAGCCAAGAAAGTGACCAGAGCTCAGTCACCCAGTACCAACTCCGGTTACATGACCGTGTAAAGCAGAAGAGACGGCGCTGGAACCAGGGAACGCCATGGGGTGGGGGAGGCCGCGATGGGGGAGGTTAAACTGGCCAACGTCTCCTGGCTTCCTGTTCTTAGTCCTGCAACACCCTCATCCTAAAAGGCTTTACCCTCTACATCATGCAGGTTCCAAACAGCAGCAAATTATTTATATGTATTTGTGAAAATTATATACTCCTGCTTGGCTAAAAATACCTCCCAAAAATGGTAATTGGTTCGACCTCTGAGCATTACAATTTTCTAAATAATGAAATCTTTTAAAAATTTGGCTTTTAAAATGGCGCTTCAAAGGACTGAACAAACCAAAGCAAACAAGCAAAGTGTTTAACTGGTTTGATTGATGTTCCGGAGTTCATTGTCTTCTGCACAGTTCAGTCCACACTGTACAGTGATAAATTCTGCACAAGCCCAGAGAGCAGACAAGACATTAGTGACAAGTTCAGATCAGTCACCTTATCTGGTGTTAGCTTCACAAGTTCAAGGTTCTCCATACTGTGACGTCTGCTCAAACGTGGCCGCGCACCTGTAAGTGAATGCAAGAATGAATTCTCCACTTATCTCATACAACACAGAACATTACATACAAATAACAGGTGGGGAATATCTGTATAATTTATGAGGGTCTTTAACACTGTTGATTGAAATTATTTTTTCCCCAGCGTTTCCATTCTACTTACAGGGGAACCTGTCATCAGATTTTCACTAATAAACAGTGACATAGAACATAATTTTTTACCATAAAACATAACTTTTACTCAAAAACGCATGAAAATCGAACAATTTGCAAATACATAACCACAGTGCCAATAACAATTGGCTAAGTAAGTACCATACAGAAACAATGGGGCAGATTTATCAAGCTGTCTGAAAGTCAGAATATTTCTAGTTGCCCATGGCAACCAATCACAGCTCCCCTTTAAAATATTCATGAGCACTGGTAAAATGAACGCTGAGCTGTGATTGGTTACCTTGGGCAACTAGAAATATTTTGACTTTCAGACAGCTTGATAAATCTGCCCCAATGAGTAATAAAGGAGCAGGATCTATTTGGGTGCTTGGTGCAGATCTGTCAGCTAGGGTGTCAGCTGCATCCCTTAAACCAGTGATGGCGAACCTTTTAGAGATCGAGTGCCCAAACTACAACAAAGACCCGCTTATTTATCGCAAAGTGCCAACACAGAAATTTAATTTGTGATTTATACTCCCTTCTCTGTCACAGTTTTCATTGATACCATCACCCTGAGGCACCAATGAAGCAGAAAATAGTCCCAGGTAGAGCTGTCACTTTAAAATAGCTCTGTGCACAGCAAGTCCTGGGCTGTCTGGGACTGCAGGAAGATACCTGGAGTAATCTCTGGTGATGGCCTGAGTGCCCACAGAAAGGGCTCTGAGTACCACCTCTGGCACAAGTGCCATAGGTTAGTCATCACTGCCTTAAACCATCATACGGACTGTGCACCAACCTCTGCCGTATACCCGTACATCCTCACATTTGGTTAGATCTAAACATGCTTCTGTATGGTACATACTCAGCTAATTGTTAGTTGCACTATGTTTATGTATTTGTCTATTGCTCAATTATTATGCATTTTTGAGTAAAAGTTATGTTTTAATCTACAAATGCCACACCAAATATTTATTTGTCAGATTGGTTTTGGTGACTGCAGCCTATTCTTCCAGCAGCCAAAATTTGGATTTGGAACAGTCAGATGGTTTTCTATTTGGTTGTGTGTAAGCCTACCTGGTACACTGCCAGAAGTAGCGAGTCACAAAGGGTGAGTTTTATTCATGTGAGTCACTATGTGGCTCGGCCAACATAATAATAATTCCTTTTATATAGTGCACACAGATTACGCAGCACTACACAGAGCTTTTCAAAATCGTTCCCTGTCCCCAATGGGGCTCGAAATCTAACCAACCTACAAGTATGTTTTTTGAGTGTGGGAGGAAACCAGAGAACCCGGAGGAGACCAACGCAAACAAGGAGAGAACATACAAACTCTTTGCTGAGGTTGACCCTGGGACCTGAACCCAGGTCCCCAGCGCTGCAAGGCTGTGATGATAACCACTAAGCCACTCCCTTTGGCGCAGAAGAGCATGACATCAGCCAAAGAGAGGGAAATGTCGGAGACATGGAATGAGAAACAGAGTGACTTGCATGAATAACACATACCCCTTACGATTCCTTCCGGCAGGGTGCCAGGTAGGCTTACATAGTAAATTTTCTGGGGATATGAGCTATGCACTTTTTAGCATAGTGCTATGGGAACCTGTCATTATGTTTGTTAGTGAAAATCTGGTGACAGGCTCCCTTTAAAATTTAAATAGATTTTCTCAGAGGATATGCTGTATGCAATACACAGGGACCAAGATCTCAAGTATGGGGGTCCCGAAGTCCCTTGTGTGAATGGAAAAATAGTGGCCATGTAAAGGTACTAGTACATTTACTGTATGTGAAAGATGCACACTCCACACAGGTGCACAAAGCAGGAGAAGTGTTGATGCAAATGGATCATTTCCCCCATTAACACTGAAATTAGGAAGCAGCCAGCCCTTAGTCTAGAAAATCAAAGACTAGTCATGTAACATGTTAAAGTGGTTTTCCCACAAACAAAAGTTAGGCAGTATCCACGGGATTTAGCCCAACTTGCTGATCAGTGGGGGTCTTCATGCTGAGACCCCCACAGATCACGAAAAGGAGGGGTCCGATGGGGTCCAACGTAGCTCCGTCAACCCCTCGAGCGCAGCTCTCGGCAATTTCTGTCAGCTCCATAGAGATTAATGGAGCAGAACCGTCATGTGCGGCCGTCTGCTCCATTAATCTGACGCAGCGCTGAGTGGTCAGACGGACCCCTCGTTTTCGTGATCTGTTGGGGTCTCATCACTGAGACCCCCACTGTTCAGCCCATGGATAGGGCCTAAGTTTTGTTCATGGGAAAACCCCTTTAACCTGGAGAACAATATATATATATGAACTATGAAAGAAAATCTATTTTTTATATACTTACCAAGTAAACTGCTTTCTGAATCTGGTACCTCAGACAGCACTGAAGTGTTGGTGCTGTAGCTCAGTCCTAGCACCATCTGTAGGTCAGAGAGGTTCAGCTGTGCAGTCAGTTCCCCATTACGATCCCCCAACTGTGAAAAAGACATCAAGAATGATCATGCAATCTGTGAAATCACAGGGGGAGCCCCCTGCACCAGATTTACTCTTCCCCCTTTCCCCTGCGGAGAAAGTATTATTCTCTCCAAATGTTTTCACTTCTTCTTGCTCTATCCTACACAGACACGAGATAAGGACAGATAAAGAGCTGTTGTTAAAGTTTCTAACAACCGAACTCCTTATGAACAGTCACTGGATTGACCCGTCCCTTTACAGAGACTGATTATTAACCGAAATATTATTAGAGGAAGAACATAAGGTTTTGCCTGCCCTCCTTTATCAATACACAGAGTACAGACTCCAGAACTGCGAGTCAGAAACTCTGATCACTGCAAGGAAGAAAGGAGAAAAAAAAAATATAGGACACAGAAGCATTTCTCTTCAACAAAGTATATTAATTAATTTTTTAATTTCAGAAATCAATGGTGCAGATGATAGTAGTTTCCAATGGTACAAGTTTATACAATGCCATAAGGCTTATTTTAGGCTACTTTCCCAGTGCAGTTGTGGGATCATGCTGCCCTGTAAGAGCAAGATAAGATAGAAGAAGACATGGAGCGCTTTGATTTAAAGGTTAAAAGGAAATATACCACATGGATGCAGTGCTTTAAAACCAAGTACACGTACATGCTGGCATGTGCCTCCTGAAACAGGATCCATTCTTATTTTTGCTTCTAGGAGCCTAGTTTTTGTAAAAATTGGCTTTTAAAATCATGCAGATGAGCTGGGGCTCCTGGCTACATCACAGAAGCTTCCATTGGCCTCCTCTGGCTGGGGATGGAGGAGGCGGGCAGAAGAGCTGAATGGCATAATTAGAAAGCGATGGAGTCAGAAGTGGTCTTTGATGTAGCCAGGAGCCCCAAGGCTTATTTTCAAAATTTCAAGACTTTTTTTCTCAAAAACTAAGCTAATAGAAGAAAAGAAGAAGAGTGTATGGAGTTTCAGGACGGACACGCCAGCCTGCAAGTGTATCTTGGTTTAGAAGCACTGCACCCAGGTGGTAGATTTCCTTTAACAGGACAGTACTCTTTCTTGTTATTGGTCCCAGCAGTCGTAGTCCCAGAGTAATTGAACTTGGTGCAGCCCTTTTGAAGGCAATCAAACACATGGATTTAGTGGTTTTATCCCAAGCATACTTACACGATGGCGTGTGCCAGAAGTAAGACAGAATCCATTCTTCATCTAGCGGTTAATAAATTATTTTTAGTGAAAAAGGCCTTTTAAAAATTAGCAAATCTGTGTACATCACAGATGCCCCTTCTGGCTCATAAAGTTGCTAATCATTCACGCCTCCATTTGGCTTATGGCTGCCTCCTCCTTCCCTGACAGAGTCCGTGACAGCAATAAGCAATTAACAGGTAAATGAAGAACAGTTACGGTTTCATGGGGCTTTACCCAGACGTGGCTTTACAACTATTCTTATGATCGTCATACCTCCAATGAGTGTGTTAGTGACTATATCTCTGTATTCGGTTATGCTTAAATACTAGAAATTTCTTTAGCGTTGAGTAACAAGTTTGGAACCTAATGACTCACAATAACAGAATTATTCCAATTGTACATATCTCTTGTGAATAGATACTGTATTTTTAAACACTTACTCTACAATAATCTGGAGGGTACAAATATAAGACACGAAACAGATCTTCACACAATACGAATATAAACACTTCATTACCTCTCTTGAGATATCCAGATGCCTCTCGGCAAAGTGCACAGCTTGGTCATGGTTTCCTAAGGCAGTGTAAGCATTACCTAGACTCCAACACGCCCGACCTTCTCCCACCCTATAATACAAAAATATCACTATAGTAAAACCACAAAAATCTTGGGAACAAACCTACTGTAATAAAATAAATTAACAAATGAATATCCATCGATGAATAACGTAAATTGTTGCATAAGGACATCCGATTCCTGGCCAAGTAGCTGAATACACTGACAGACAGCTTGATTGTTTATCTTTTAATGCTGCACATCAGGCCATCATTAACCCCTTACCGACATGTGACGTAATACTCTCCATAGCCGGTAAGTCTTTTCTGCATATGGCTTACCGGTAACACCTGCGGTCGGTGCTAGCATGAGCGCTGCCATCTTGCCGAAGATTGTCGTTCCCAGTGACGTTATCGGCGATCCGTTGCCATGACAGCCTCGGGTCTTCTGACGACCCGAGGCGGTCTATAAAATCCATAAAATCCAAGCCCACAAAATACGGCGCGAATGTGTTGTTTTCACCAATTTCACTGCATTTGGAATTTTTTTCCCCCTTCCCAGAACACGGCATGGAATATTAAATACCACCATTTTGAAGTGTAATTTGTTGCGCAGAAAATAAGCCATAACACAGCTCTTTACATGGGCATAGGCAGGAAGGGGTTAATAAGTCCCAAATTTCATTCAGTTTCATTCAGGTTTACACATGAAATTATTCTGTAATAACTCCTCATTCTTACTTCCTTACTTCCTGTATGACGTATTATTACTAACACTTATGAAGAAGCTTCTTCTGATGTGCAGGGACGCCTACATAGACCTACCCCTATAACCCACTGAAGCACACTATAAACAAGAATAAAGTCAAGCTGTCACCTGTCATTAAGTTCCTTAGCAATGACAAGATGCTTGAGATGATAATCGATGGCCTTCTCATAGTCCTGAAGTAGAGTGTACGTATTGCCTAAGCTATAACAGCTCTGAGCTTCTACAGCCCTGTCCTTCAATTGCCGGGCCAGCTGAAGGGTTCGCCTGCAAAACAAAATAATGCATATTATTATGGGGAAGCAAAAATATCTTGATATTACACTGGCTTAGACACGGTGTAGGGAGACAAAAATAATATCTTACTTGTAATACTCTGCTGCCATTTCAAATTCACCCAAGAAGATAAAGGCATTTCCAAGATTACTGTAAGCTCTTCTTTCTGCCGATCTGTCGCCAAACTCCCTAGCAATCAATAGCCGCTGGATATAAGGAAAAGTGAAGATTTTATTAATGCTGCAAACCCATTAATGTGACTGCAATTAATAAAACAACATAACAACAGCACAAACCAATAAGGATATAAGGAAAGAAATCAAGTAAAAAGTAAAAGAAACAAATCAAGACCAAAATGTGTACTCAAATACTGTTGTTTTTGTGTATGCCTGTCTCTAAGCGGGGTTTTACACATACATAACCTTTCTTTACTTTCAACAGGCCAGAAGAATGCAATTGGTTTAGATCCCAGTAGTGAAAGCAGAAATCTAAAGGATAGAGTCCCACATCCCCTTTTTGAATGGAGCAGTAGTTGTTCCTGACCTGCTCCCATTAGAATAGCAGAGTGCTGTACTATATGGGACTGGCATAGATAACAGAGAATATGGTCATACAAGACTACAACTTCATTTATATAGAGACAGACCAATGAGCAATAATCATTAGTATGATTATGGTCCTAGCAAAGGTTTTCTCCTTGCCCACACTGGATGCTATTTTTCTCAATAGAGATGGAGACACACACTGTTTGACATTGTGTCACAGCTCGCTTCAACACTATGGGGCAGATTTATCAAGCAGTCTGAAAGTCAGAATATTTCCAGTTGCCCATGGCAACCAATCACAGCTCAGCTTTCATTTCACCAGTGCTCATGAATATTTTAAAGGGGAGCTGTGATTGGTTGCCATGGGCAATTGGAAATATTCTGACTTTCAGACACTTGATAAATCTGCCCCTATTTGTTTGTTAATTCACATTTACATGACAAGTGAGAAAGAACAAGTAGAAGAGATGTTGAAGATTGTCCTGTTCATCACAGTGAAAGTTTCAGAAAACCTTGAATGGATTTTAATAGCGGTGATAGTAATGGCTGAAGTAAGTTTCCCAATAGCGTTAGAAGTAGACAGGACCTGACATTCGTAATAGCCTACCTGCTCATGGGACATGACAGCTTTTCGGAAATTTCCAAGCAAATAGTGAGTGTTTCCCAGGTTCCCATAAGCACGTCCTTGAGCGGCTCTGTCACTGAGCTCTGTGACAATTACCAAGTTTGCCCTGTTCATAGAGAAAACAAATCATCATTATTATTTTTACATAATCCTCCAAAATGGATGTGTAATGTTTACACTGTGTGAATCATAGTCTGTAAGACTAAGGTGTATATCATCAGTTTATCTGGCCCAAAGTATAGACAGATTAAAGAAGCATTTCTACCTCATATATTAAAAGCAAATTCTTAGGATATACCATTACTTTATTATTGGTTAAAGTCAAACCTCTGGAATTTAAGAAAGAAGGAGCTGCAGTGTTGGTGTAGCGTTTGCAACATCCATCAGAACATGAAATGTTTGAGGCCTAATATTACCGATAATGGACCCGTGGTCTGTTGTTTACAGCCTGTGTGTCAGTGAGTGAGGTCCGCACCATTTACATAAGAAAAGGACTGACTATGGCTACATGCACACAATGTATGCCCGCCGTACAGTAGTACATCTGGGCTGCGGAGAGGAGCAAGGGATGAGCGCTGCTCACCTTCGCCCCTCTCCATAGGAAGATACCGCGCACGGTGCTGTATCACTGGAAGAGATAGGACATGTCTTTTCCCGGGCTACGGAGCGGTACGGTGCCGCACGTGTGCTGCACCGTACTGCTCCCGTACAGGGCCGTGAGCCCATAGAAGTATATACGTCCTCCATACATGTGTGTGAATGTAGCCTAAGCTCAGTCAGCCCACACACCGGACCATCAAAACCACAGCTGTGTGTATGAATCCATAGAAATACACAGGGCCATACTTTTTGTATTAAATGCTCCTTTATAATTTACAATTTCAATCTATAATTCACTCTGTGAATAACCTTTGTTAATTTCTATAGTATAAAAAAACCTACACAGCCCTTAGGTTACTGTGCAGTCCTAGCCTGAGGAATATTGTCGCTGGATGCAGAATTAATGCTCCATAACTGTGCTTAAATGCAGATGACTGTTAAAGGGAGTTCTGACTTACTCGTAATAATCCACGGCCTTCTGTAAAGCCACTTTAACCTCCTCAGGAAACTCTCCAGGGTCCCTTGTCCCTGTACATGCCAGGTTCTTACCCTTGGAGTGGTACACATTTCCTAGGTTATATAATGCTCTTGCCTCCCCAACCTGTATGAAACAGAATGGAAAAAAGTAACGTAATTTCACACAGTAGAAGGCAATATTAACAATTTTACACATTTTCCAGCCACTTTCAGAAAAGAGGCAAATCCATCAGCTTCAGCCAAATGAACTTAACAAGGTTACCATTTTTCTGAAGACCATGATGAATAAGATCACACAGAAGAACACACATGACTGCACCAAACAGCGGTTATAAACACTAGTGAATAAAACAATGACTTGTGTCCCCACATTGAGTTTGCAGATACAATGTTAACCTCAATTCTGGAGCATTCTCTTCAAACATCTCTACAGAATACTGTGACAATTTATAAACGGTATGGAATAACAGGTACCAATACATCAAAACTATCACATTTTATGAATGGGAAGGTGGTGTGTAGTGGTGGTGGGGGTCTTATGAATTACGTGAAAATCCTATAGGCAGACTAAGTGTAACAAGATCTGCATACTGAACCTGCAGCAGGGAGAACAATGAAGATAATCTGCAGTAGGTCCTGCATGTTTGGGCATATTCCTGCACATTTTTCCAGTCAGCTCACCTTATCATACAACTCACGGGAGATTTCCAAATGCCGCTCACAACATAATATTGCTTCATCAAAATTACCCAAGACTTTCAGGGTGTTACCAAGGTTCCCGCTAGCTTTAGCCTCTCCAAGACGGTCACCAATGGTCCTGTAAAAAAATTAAGTTTCACATAAAAATGCAAATTTGTTGCAGAAATCTAAGAATGTCCCAAAAATATGAATGGGGCTTGTAGAGAACCTCCTATGTTATAGAAGCAACCTCATTCAGAGATATTTTTCTTCTACAAATTTACTTTATTTCTTTAAACATCAGACAAAACCCTGGAGTGAAACCATGAAAACAAGCCCAATCTTACCTTGTTAGTGTTAGGTCGTGGTGGTGGTATTCCAATGCCTTGTTGTATTCGTGCAGATAAAAATATGCATTGCCCAGTTGGCTGTATATGGCACTGAGAGTTTTCAGATCTTCCGTGCCCACTTGCACCGCCGCCTCAAAGAAGGACACGCCAGCTCGACAGTCTCCAGCTTTGCACAACCGTTCTCCTTCTAAGGCCAGCTCCAGACAGGACGCCTCCATTCTTAGAACAGAATAGTGTATTTTATGAGACCAAGGAAGGGAAGGCATTGTAAACAAGGACAAAAGTGTATATAGCGCCAAGCAATTCCTGTACAGATCAGCAGCACCAGGAGTGGGGGGGTTAATGCCCATAGAGTACTGGATTTGTGTTAGGACTTGAATGATTTATGAGGTTTCAGCTGTGAAACAGCAGGGATCTTCCCTTACAAAGGTCTCAGTGTATAAATTAATAAATAGGAGCAATCAACCTCCCGAAAAGTAGAGCAGGGCTTCAGTAAGGGCCTAGCACACAATAGATGACTAATATCACATACTTTAATCTTTCCCATGTTTGTACCAATACTTCTAGGCTCCTTCCACAAGCCAATGACTACAAGAAAAACTTGTATAGAAGGCTTCACAATACAGGTGGTATCTAGAAGAAACCGAAACCACAAGAACCAGAGCATCTCATGATAACTAGTACCTCTACAGGAAAAGAGGAATCAAATTAAATGCCCGTTATACACAAACATGATAACGAGCAAGGAACACACACTCCGGAACCAAACAAACCTAAAAGACACAAAACATTTCATACCTTGGAGACTTCCTACATCCTAAACAGAAAGTCATGACTGACATTGTCAGCACGGCGAGCCGGACGTCTCCTGGGAAGAGAACATGCCGAGGGTACCCAGGAATCCTAATGAATAATCCATGCCCCTGCTACATGCAAGTCTTCAGCAGGAGAAGGAAAACAGATGTAGAAAGCCATCCAGCAGATATTACAGCTTGTGTAGGAGGCAAACCCTGGAATGGTTTGGAAAATATGATGTGCCATTGGGAACCGAGTTGAGATTAAAGACACAACATGGGTAATCTGGGCTAATCCCTTCCTAGGCCGTCTGCTCTGACCACCACATGTTAAGTGACACGACCAATTAGCATCAATGTTATTCATTTCCCTTATTTCCCATCAGGTAGTAGGATGTGCACACAGCACATACTGCCCTCTTATATCATGGAGCTCATCATATAATCAATAGGTCTGTGTTACATTTCCTATAACACACAAGCCTCCTGTAAATCATTATAGGCTCAGACAGGTTTCATGCACAGGGTTAGCTGGTCAACCCTTTCGCCTGTCATAACAGCTTACCACGCGGCGATAAGTACAAGCATTAGCCCATTGGCGTTCTGGCATAAACCAGACAGGTTCATGTCCCTTTCACACTTTGTTCTAAAAGCTACCACATGCATGTTAGGCCGAGTTCTCATCTGCATTCGGCATTCTGTATCTCATGAAAAAAGAAAGTAAACCAAGTTGTGCCGACTCCATCACATGACAGACTAATCATTTTACAAGGAAATCACATTACCTATAGAGTGGTCCTCTACTCATATAGATGGTGGCAGATTACAGGAATGGGGGTCCACTTCCCACTAATAGATGGAGTGGCAGGTCTAAAGTTCATCTTGCCGCTCCATTTAATACACAGGAGTGGCCAAACATAGATAGCCTTACTGAATGGTGCACACGTGTAACCTGTTGCTTCATTCGAATTAGTGAAAAAGACTCCCCCTCCCCCCAATGATCTGATTATTCGTAAGATTGTGTGAGGATACAAGTTGCTGCCCATGATTCCCAGCACAAGCTTTTTTTTTCCTTTCTTTCCATTGAAAACATATGTATGTTCAGCTGAACCAGGCATGCACAGATATTGGGTATCATAGAAAAGTATAGTTAGCATTATAGAGAATTCTGGTTTCCATATTTTGGATGAGGAAAAACTACCAGATTGTAAGGGGCTCTACTGTTGTGCCCCCACGTCTCCCATTTGAACGGAGCGAAGGTCCAACATTCTCACTTCCACAGCCTATGGGACAATCTCCCGTATACTCATGAACATTGTGGACCCTTATTTGTTTGGATCTCACAGATGCCAATGTAAGGAAAGGAGCCCAGGTACCATGCCTCATAAGCCTTTGCAAGCATACAGCTTCTGAGGGTGTCTGATCGACGTGACATACCTGTATGCCAAGCTGCTGCTATTGCCTGGGTAACTTAAAGGACATCTAACACCAGGATCATAGATTGTAAACCAAGCACCCTGATATACCTGTGTGTGCCCCTCTTCTTTTAGCTTCTTAAGCCCTTGTTTTTATGAAAAAATTGTTTCAATTTTTTTGGAAATGAACCTAAGGGGCTCCAGGCTCATTTGCTTCATTTTTAGAACCATTTTTTGTAAAAACTAAAAAAAAAAAGAAAAGAAAAAAGGACCTAAAAGAGACTAAAAGACTAAAAAAAAGAAAAGGATCTAAAATAGCATGTACGTGTGCTTGGTTTACAATCCTACAATTAAAGGAAGAAGCAATACAAAAGTGCTACAAAAATACACATACAACAAATTCAAAAACTGTATGCCAACATAAGGAAACTAACAAATCAGATTCTCATTCTCAACACACATAGGTCATTAAATGAATGTATTTTTTCGTCTGGAAGATGTCAGTTTAGTCATGTTTGTGTGTGAATACTGAGCACTCCTACACAGTAGATGTCTACATCACACCAACATAAAAATCCCACCCTCTAACGCAGGGAGGACATTACTAATACCTCTTATAACCATACACATATGTACATATTACATGCATTAAAATGATAAATACAGGTGTTGCATCACAAATGTTTAAAACCTTCAGTCAACTCATTAATTCGTATTTCGAATTCATGTCTGAACTGGAGCCTAATACTTTATACTGTATACACATTTCTCTGAAATATCATATAAATATTTACTTCCTCTTACCCCATTGAATAAAAGGCCGAAATGATAAAAAAATAGCTTGCTGGTTTGTTCACTTTGCAATGATTTTCATTAATTAGTTGTCATTTTTTTCTTGTTCAGTCCCTTAATTAACCCCCCCCCCCCTTTTGAGATTTCATACTTCACCTAAAGATTTTAGAGAATCCCAATAATGCTTTTGATTCTACACAATGAGTAGATAAAGCACAAACTATCAGAATATCATTAACTCAACATATACAACCCCACAGGTCATCTGCCCTGATACATGTCACATTGGATGAGGGCAAAGTAAGAAAAAAAAAGTCTGAGAATTAGAAATTATATAATTGAACTTTGCCAAATGAAACCTGAATGCATCTTTCTATATAACTAGTCAGTATCTAGGTCAATGCTGCTACTACTATAAAAAACAGCAATGGTCTTACCTGTAGCGCACATGAAAACTAGGGTCCTCGCGCATGATTATTATAACGTCAGTCCCCTCCATTGCGATGCATTCTCACACTTACATTGGAAAGGTAAAGAAACAAAAACCTCTAATATGTCTGCTGCCAAAAGATTATTTTCCCCCTCTATGAAGAAGGAATATATCCAAAGAAAAGAGGGAAGTCCGCTCTTTAATGACCAAGAATCTTCTTTTATTTATGAGAGAAATAGTGTCCAAGCAGTTCCTGCTTCCTGGACCTTTCCCGGTTCCGTCCGGCTCCCATTCTGTAGAAGGAAGACAAGATGCTTTGCTTGAGGTCTCACTTTTGTTTTTCCAGCAGCAGACCAAAGCAGCACTTACAGGGTGGAAAAAGCAAAGTGATCCATGCTGACTGAGCAGTCAATGACTTAGGGAGACATGTGTCACACTGTAGCTATGGTGACTAAGGCAGACAAGACGCTGGGAAGTGCAATACAATCGCTCGCTGTGGAGGTAGCATGCGGGCCAAGTTTTAAAGCGGTATCAGATTGCATCAAAGCTCTTTGGAATCACCTTATCTAGAGATTATATCATTAACAATGATGTCAGAACATATTCAAGCGTCAGGCCAGCATCATGCAAGACGATTACCGGAATCACACACCGCACAGACTGCTTGTGCGTATGACGAGAGGTGATCAATTTCAGATTTTTCACAAGCAAATGATTGGTACCAGATAAGCTTCCAGCCACACACAAGCCTCATTCTATTTTACAGGATTCAGTATTCAGCCATGTTTTATAGAACAGAGAAGTAGTCAGAAACACGGTCTGACTTCAGCTACTTCACGCTGGGACATCTGCTTTATTAGTCACTTGTTTGCCATCTGTCTGCTGCATGTTCTTACACATACAATGCTCACAGAGGTTTCATACCTGTCACCATGTCAAATGAAATGTACCTACACAACATTATCAACAATGGTGTTTTCTAAGAAGGGAAAAAAATTCTCAGGAAATCCACCATTGTTTTTTGAAACTTGTTTCTGGTGATCAGCATGCGGTAAAAAAAACAAGTTAAAGGGAGCACGTCAGCAGAGAAATCGCTATTAACCCCAAATCTCCTGGCATATTAAACAAACCTTAATTGTTCTCCATCTCAGATTGCCTCCGGCAGAGATCACATATGCCCCATGTATTTGTGGGCATGTGCACTGGGGGATTACCATGTCTGGCTTCATTTCTGTAGTACAGCCGCAATAGACCCAGGCAGAATTCAGTCCACTAAAGATGCCATAAATGTGCCACCGTCCTACGCTTTATTCTATACGATCAGCTAAATGATCTAGAACAGTTTGCAATTCAGTGACTCTAAGATTTTGGTCCACAGACTTCTGCTATAGTAGAGATTCTCAAGGTAGTGAAACTAATATAAAGGACAATTTATGGCAAAGAGATGCAGTCATCAGTGACGCCAATTACTAGCAATATGGTGTCCTATATACAATACCAACAGTATATGTACATGGATCTCTTTCTCTTTGTGTTGACTGACAATTCTCCAACTTCAGTTTGCAAACTCTCCATAAGAACTCATACTCCCTGACCCTAGTCAAAAGCCTCTCACTCAGCTAAACCAGCTTCCTACACTTTACTGAAGAGATGCAACCATGTGAAAACAGCACTGTCCACAGTTGAGAATCTGTTCCTTCTGGTATAGATATACTGCTTTGCCTTTGACCCCACATCATGTCATTAGGCTTCTTAAAAGTAATGCTTGATGGTAAGGGGGCTGCAAAAGAGGCAACTATGTCCTTGACCCATCTAAGAAAACTTATTCGCCCATTTCCCAGTTTCTCCATCTATACTCAAACATGTAGAAACATTTAAAGCTCGGAGAAGCCAGAGAGCAGCTAACGCTTTCTCCAGACCTCTGCAGCTAAAGTTGTAAAATGCCCTGGCATTTTATTCTATCCGGGTTCTAGAGAGGAATCCATCCCTTAATTTTCAGATGACTAGTTTCTTCATTTACAAATGTTTACGTTTTTCTAAAGCCTTATCCACTACGCTAAAATATAAAACTCTTGGCTCAAAAAAAAAAAAAAAAATCCTGCTGCTGCCAGTTCTTGTGGATGCAAGTGAAACCCTCCTATTCTGTAATTCCCTAATATGTTTACCATTAAAAGTCCTACTTTCCCTAAAAACTCCCAATTGAAATGTTCCTAGTCTCATACACCTTTAGCAGCAGCAAAATACGTCCCGTTTAATTTTCCAAAATTACAATGAATTACGTGCGAGCAGCAATGAATCACAGCAAAGAAAAGAGGCAAGAGGGGAGAATAATATCAGCGTCTGTACATTCACAAGCAAATCGCCCACTTTCTATAGTTATAGTGCCAGACTGGGAAAGAATATACTATGTATATCGCAATGACATGGCAACTGAGAATATGTGATGAGTTGTAATGATCATTGTATGGGTGTGATGAGCGCTTATGTCTATTCACCCACACAGATAAATGAACTATAAGAAACTGGTATCAAAGTGAGTGTATAAGATGATGGAAATCTGAGCCACACAAAGCACTAAAAAGCATCGGAAGCTCCTACCTGAACCGTCAGGGGAAATGCTGCCAGCTTATTCCTCTGCAGAATACTGTGGAATAGCCTGTAATAAAGAAAAATACAATGTCACTTATATTACATTCTAGTCCCATTTGTAAATTGTAGTTACAAAGAAGTAAATTCAACCTGCTACAGCGGATAGAGTATACAGTCTGTACCTGTAGGCAAGCGGAATAGTCCAGAATGTAATGTTATAGTGATATTTATTATTGTTACTCACTTACAGCAAAAATCTGTCATAATCCATCATGGATCCTCTAAATACAGAGCCCAGGACCTCATGGTATAGCAAGCCTTAGACATCACCTCACATGAGATTTACCCACACGTAAAGTGAATTCGCACAAGTCATCGCCCATAAACCAGTCTTACAGGCCGTGTATGTGTCACCTTATGGGATGGGCCATACAGCTGTGTCACTAGCTTTGTGTTCCAGATGAGACATGCCAAAAACAAACCCAAATAAAAATCTATTTAGTCTATGGGGAGAACAATATATCAGGGCTTGGACAGCAGATTTCTGGCCTTCAAGGCCTGACATAGACCCAATTCCTTGCAAACAGCCTTTCCCCATTTACGCCACCTCCACTCAAAGTGGTCGTAAGGGGGGGGGGGGGGGGGGGGGGGGTGCGCCTGGTGGTGTCACAGGTAATGTGAACTGCTAAATCTATGTACATCGTTGGAACTTCAGGTTGGTCGGAGAACCCCAGAAGTCCTTTGGGAGGTGGAGTTACACAATAACAAGACCTCTGCCCCCGTCCCCTGAGGGCTTTCCTCATGAATCTAGCAAACAAGATGCTAGTCATCCAGTCAATGACTGGAATCTCCTCACGCATCATACACAATCATCCATCCATCTTCTCATGAATGTTTTTGATAAATAATTACTTTCCTTGTGAAACAATCACTAATACTGTGCTGCATGTCTCCTAGTGCTTAATGAATAGCGGGTGTCCCTGCACAGTGTGGATCTGCCAGTACCGACTATATAGTATAAGAGATATGCTTTTTGTCCTTTCAGTCTAGTCAAGAGTTACTATAGTGCTATGAGCACCTGCCATTAGGTTTATGAGTGAAAATCTGGCAAAAGCTTCCTTTTAAGCAGTAACTTATTGCTCCCAGTATCAGCGTCCAGAGGTCACCAATATCAAGTGAAAAGAGGAGAAAATATGGATAAATGTTGTAGCTTCCCTCCCGGGATCCCCAAACAAGCAGGATCATAGAGCAGGAGCTCCAATAACTTCAATAAGAACACTGGGGAACAAAAAACATTTTTTCATGGTGACTGGAGTTTGTCACCTGATTCTGGGTAAACACTTTCTATATCTCTCTAGCAGCTCCAGTTTATGAGATGTTGATAGTTTCCATCAAGAAATAAGTACAATGGAAGAAGAGCATGTGGAAGATGGGATGATGGTTGATCACTGGTGGAACATCCAGCACGAATGTCCATGATCACCTCATATCAGGAAATAATAGAAACAAGATTTCAGCAACCTGAAAGAAAATCTATCAACAGTCACAAAATATGACATTAATTTACAAAATTGAGTGACGATTGCATTCACTGATACTCCACTATTGAGTGATGACTAGTTTGAGCAGCCTCAAACCTCACGAGGTAGCAATGCCAGATCTCAAAAAGTAGGGGGAAGGGGTAGGGTGAATAAGGTTTCCAAAAACAGTTCCAACTTTTAAGGCTCCAAAATGAGTGTTCCCCAGTAGTATTAGACATCATCCACACAAATGGTCTAAATGCTGAGGGCTCTGAGTGCAATCTCTGGGACGTATGCTATGGGTTCCCCACCACTGTAATAGGGATTACGGATGGGGGTTAATTTGACTACTAGATACTAGAGGGCCTTATAAAGATATAGGTTGCAATTCTACTACATCTCTTCTATGTCCCTATGACAACACCTCCTGTGTTGAGGCCTTGTTCGACTCCCTCATTGATAAAACATGCAGATCCAAAGGATACTATATGTCCAACACATAACATAAACCATATTTTCTCCCTGTCAGCCTCCACCAGTCCTGCAGGAGGTGGAAACGTTCTGTAAAGTAGTATACAGATCTAGAGTCATCACTCATGGGCTCCTTCTTCTGTTACTAAGCATTTGGCCAAACATATGAAACTTATCCACAAGCACATGTAGTTTACGGACCAGACCATACTAATAAAACAAATGGCCTCCTCCCAGCCCGGGCAAGCCCAAAGTAATCACTAGCTACAAATTAAGGAGCGGCATTAGAATACAATGACACGTACCATAGAGACGAGTGCTTTTTATATGCGTACAGCCCTTACAGCCCTTTTGTCGCATAATAGATGATCTCATTTCTATTTTTAAAAGCGTCTGAAAGTAACATTTACAGCATGAACTATATGCACAAAGGAATACACTATAAATAGGAATGTCAAGTACAAGATGAATGAGCTGCAACTTCATAGTCCACAGCAGCCCTGTCCTAGTAAGTAACTCCCCTTATTACTCCCCAAGAAGCCGATTCTAGTACCACATGTAGGAAGTGATTCTTGACTAAAGGAGCAATAATATCCATACAGCCCAGCAGGACCCATGGCAGTTTTAATTCACCCTCCTGCAGCTTGGGAAGTTGGCTTACACACCAGGCTGAGGAATCCACAGCCATGGGCATGAGCCCATAAAACTTAATCAGGAAGAAAGGTCAACCCAAAACAACGGTTGTGTGCATTAGGCCTCAATGAGAGCTTGGCATTACAAAAAAAAAACCCTAAAAGGATTCCCTGTGCCCAGAGATCGCATTAACGCCTCACTACGCGTCATAGACGCATGATGAGGCACCATTACCATCCAAAATAATTGCCATGCGTAAAGTTACGCTTGGCAATTATTCCTTGTAGCCTGCCGGTTGAGCAGTCCGGAGTCAGCAGGATGCAGTGATCCGTGGGAGCTACGTGAGCGCCGGCCACAGGGGAGACATGTGGGCCGCAAAGCTCCTCGTCATGCTCCACCACTACCTGCCTGCAGTGGCCAGCATTTATGGCGGGACCTGAGGGCAGTGTCGGGTGAGTGGGAGCCGGGGCCGTGTGTGCTGTGAGTGTGAGAAGTTAGTGTGCAGTGTGTTCGGTGAGTGTGTGCGTGGTGTGTGTGCGTGGAGTGTGCGTGGTGAGTGTGCAGTGTGACGCTGTGCGGTGCAGTGTGACGCTGTGCGGTGCAGTGTGACGCTGTGCGGTGCAGTGTGAGGCTGTGCGGTGAGTGTGTGGTGCAGTGTGAGGCTGTGCGGTGCAGTGTGAGGCTGTGTGGTGCAGTGTGAGGCTGTGCGGTGCAGTGTGAGGCTACAGTGTGCAGTACGGAAGATAGTGAATGAGATTATTTTTTTGTATAAATAGCGTCTATTAACATTACATACGGCTATGAGTTGTATATATGTATTACCGAAATTTTCATACACCTCCTCGGCTAAAAATACTCCTCAAAAATAGTAAGGAGTATTTTTACCCTTCTGGAAAAATGTTAGTGTGACCTCTGCCTGTGCCCCATGTCTTCTGCCTCAAACTTCATGTAGAATGAGAGCTTCACTTCAAAGACTCCTTGTGAAATCTAAAATTCCCAAACACTCCGGAACACACCTAGGAGGTTTCCTCACAACAAAACTGCATGAAGCAACATGTAAAGCAAGCAGATCTGTATTTTTTAGTTCCCTTTAATTACAGAAGCTATAGACTCCCCAGTAGGATTTTATAGACCACTATACAACAACCTGGAGCACCAGGAGGTAGTTTCCCCGCGTTTCTAACTACCATATATTACATGTGAAACCTATTGTATGCATCAGGGCGAAGGCCGTGTATCTATATATTGCATAAAATACAATAATGCATTACGCTGCATTTTCCAACCTAGTGATGAGTGACATCCAGTGTCAAAACTGATGCGCCAAATGGCAGAAAATAGGTCAAACCAGCGCTTGATGAGCAGGCAATCATCAATGGTGATAAATAGCATTAATAAATGATAAAATGCAGCATAGACTGAAGTGAATAGCTTACCCACACCTTTCAATTCTAGCAAGTCCTAATCGTACTACGCCTTACAAGACTAGTTTTTTTTACCTTTTGTTGTGCAAGTCCACACAGACATGACATTTGAACTCTGACATTTATCAGCAGTCAATGGGCGATAACATATCACAGACGATTTTTCACATGGACACGTATAGCATATGTTTTGAGGATTGTAATTTAAAGGACATCTACCACCAGGAATAAAGGGTTTTTTTTGCCATGAAAGAAAGTTCTCACATTTTAATCCCCTAGTGATGTTTGCACAATAAAGATAATTTTTAACCCCTTACTTTACAATTTTACAGTTTTCTTGCTGTTTTAGCTCCTATCAGTGAGGGTCAGTGTAAAATTCCAGAGTGCAGGCAGGGACCATCTAAGCAGACACTTCATGATCCCTGTAGTGCTGTATGAGATGCTGTGCACTGACAATGTGTTTAGATTATCAGGATCCAGGTTTATATGCACTTTAATTTAGCTCATGAACATTCAGACATGAGACTGAGAGATGATGAGATCCATGAGATGGTTATAACACAGCTCTCCTATATCTCTGCTATATCTCAGCTGTAACACACAGTCAGCTCTTCTATAACTCTGCTATAACAAATTTTACAAATGACCCTGAGGGGCTCCAGGCTCTATATATTCAATGGAGCCCCTCAGGTCTTTGCATATTTCTAAAAACTTTTTTATGTAAAAACAATGGCTTAGGAAGCTAAAAGAAGAGCTGATCTCGGAGAGGACACCCATCAGCATGTAAGTGTGCTTGGATTACAATCCTTCATCCTGGTTGTAGATCTCCTTTAAATGCTTATAAAATCTTCTAAACACAAGGCTAAGGAGATAGAAATGTTGTCCATACAGGAAAAAGATCTAGGCAGTGGTGGTGATGGCCACTCATGGACTGATCGACTGTACTCTATGTTCGGTTCTCTTAACCAGTTCTATTTTTTAGAGTGAACTGGTCCATGTCATTCAATGCGGCAGATTTTTTCAAGCTGTCTAAAAGTAAGAATGTTCTTAGTTGCCCATGGCATCCAATTACAGCTCAGCTTAATTTTTACCAGTGCCCATGAATATGGGAAGCTGTAATTGGTTGCCATAGACAACTAAGAACATTCTTACTTCTAGACAGCTTGATAAATCTGCCCCAATGTTCTAGGACAGTGATGGCGAACCTTTTGGAGACAGAGTGCCCAAATTTCAACCAAAATCCACTTATTTTCCTGTGAAGTGCCAACATGGCATTTTAAGCAGTAACTTATTGCTACCTGTTCTTCAACATCATTCAATTGTATCGCCCCCTGAGGCAACCAATACAGTTGTAAGAAGGAGGGCAAATTCAGACTCGTTGTAGCTTCTCTCCGGGGTCTCTCTGTAGAGGAAAAATGGTTGGTCCAGCAGGAGGACGTCCAAAGATATTGCAGTTCTGTCAACACCTTCTAACAGCCAATGTGTTGCTTTAAAATAGCCCTGAGAGCAGCATCTCTTAAGTTGCCTCAGACTTGGTGGATTTGGTCCTATTTGGTGAACTCTGTCCTGAGGTGATGGTCTGAGTGCCCACAGAAATGGCTCCGAGTGCCACCGCTGGCACCCGTGCCATAGGTTCGCCACCACTGTTCTAGGAGATTTGTCTAAGATTACAATCACTGTAAGTGTATAAGAGACCATTATTCTTGGGGATTTGATCCTTTTGTGTCCACAAATATTCGGGTGACCAACATTTCTGATCAGTGGGGTTGCAGTTCATGCACCAGTGCCACCTTCTAAAGGGTTAAAGGTCCACTAAATTAGGCATAAGGTCTGTGCGTCACTTACTAGAGAGGTGATACCCACCACTCTTCTCTAGTGTACCAGACCTGGTACAGTCATATTCCTCCAGACATGTACCCACCCCCAGGCAGCACAACATATGCTGCACTACAATGCCAGAGCCTCCTGGTGCACCTGCCAGGAGTACAGATCATCCCCCGAGCACTGATCTGATGGACATCCGGGGACAGATCCAAAAGTCCAGTCCCTGAGGATGTAGGGACAGAGATGTGCAGCCTGGAGAGGATGAATGAAGCCCTGGCAGTTACATCTGCCCCGGGCCAGGCTCCTCCTCGTCTAGTGACTCTACAGTCCGGCATGCAGGGGGTTACACAGCTCGTCCACCCACACACGTTACAGACCGCAGCACGACTGTTATACCCAGGGACAGAACACTAGGAAAACAGCCGGAAACTACCTAGAAAGTTCTTCCCCGCCGCCAACACTCACCTCCGCCCGGGAATCTGGTCTCCGTCACCCGGTCCCCTCCGCCACTGTCCTCGTCCCCTCCACCACCCGTTCTTCCCAAACCCCGCCCAGTGCTCAAGCCACGCCCCCTCGCACAGAATTTCAAACATCAACAGCCGCCCCGTCCCGAAGAAGCATGAGGAGGGCGCGACATTTGTACCAGCCAATAGGAGTGGCGTGGGAGGGGCCTGGCATACCTTGCTGCGGTGCCCAGGTTGTCACCCTCAGTCAGTGCTCGGGGGGTGTCTGTCGTTGTGGAGGCCATTGCCGTGATGTGCAGCTACTAGTGATTCTAACACTTCGTATACACGCAGAGTTGTGTGTAATCCCGGTGGCTGCCTCTGACACTCGATTAAAACTGTCCAGTGTAAGGCTCCTTTCACATGAGCGGTTTTTTGCACCTGTTTCCTACGTGCAGGACTTGTATTGGACTGTGACCCGTTGTATTTAATAGGTTTGTCATTGGTGCGTATTTTCTAAAGCATGTGAGGCTCCCAGCCTGCGCTACATCAGTGCTTCTCAGCCTTCCTAATTCTGCCACCCTTTTATATAGTTCTTCATGTTGTGCTGCTGACCCCTACTTCATTACTGTAATTTTGATACTATTATGAATCATAATCAGAGTAGACAGCAGTCATAGGGAGCCCCCCCAGCAGTCACAGGGAGGCCCCCCAGAGTAGACAGCAGTCATAGGGAGGCCACCCAGAGTAGACAGCGTCACAGGGAGGCCCCAGAGTAGACAGCGACAGTCAAGGGAGTCCCCCGAGTAGACAGCAGTCATAGGGGAGGCCCCCCAGTAAGAGGCGGCTGTACAAGGGGCCCCCCAGCAGTGAGCAGGGGGGGCCCCCAGAAGTAGACAGCAGTCATAGGGAGGCCCCCCGAGTAGACAGCAGTCACAGGGAGGTCCCCCAGAGTAGACAGCAGTCAGATGGAGGCCCCCAGCAGAGTCCTAACAAAGGTTAAGCGATTGCCAGGGTGCTACCCTGCTAGCCAACTTAGGGGGCGCTGTCACGGCTCTGAAAAGAAATCAATGGTATGTATGTCATTCTTACCATCGATTACAGGATGCAGGTAGAATAATAAAATCGCAACCCTGGGTTCAAATGTGGGCCAATAAATCCATATATTCGAGGGGGCACTCCAGTATGCGTATAGCACAGAATAACATGAGTCTACACTGTAAGTGATCCTGTAGGTCAGTGATTGCGAACCTTTTAGAGACCGACTGCCCAAACTACAACCGAAATCCAATATGAAATTTTAAGCTATAACTTATTGCTACCTGTTCTTTCACATCTTTCAATTGTATTGGGGGCCTGAGGCCACCAGTTAAAAGAAGGAGGGCAAATTCAGATTATCATTGAAGCTTCTCTCCAGGGTCTCTCTGTAAAGGAACAATGGTCGGGTCAAGCATGATGACCTCCAAATAATGCAGTTCTGTCAAAATCTTCTCATTTTTCCCGCAGTTCCAAACAGCCAATGAAGTGTGAAATAGCACTGAGAGCAGCATCCCT
This sequence comes from Engystomops pustulosus, assembly GCA_019512145.1. NCBI lineage: Eukaryota > Metazoa > Chordata > Amphibia > Anura > Leptodactylidae > Engystomops > Engystomops pustulosus. Next base: position 43,109,270 of record CM033649.1, read on the forward strand.
TAATTTGCCTGGGACTGCAGTAAGATTCAGTGTTTGGTGAACTCTGTCCTGGGGTGATGGCCTGGGTGCCCAAAGAAAGAGCTCTGAGTTTCACCTCTGGCACCCGTGCCATAGGTTCGCCACCACTGCTGTAGGTCATCTCTGGCAGAGGGCACAGAAATTAAGCAGCAATAGTAATGTATTGTTTGCAAACGAGACGGATCCCCTCAGTGAGCAGATGGCTCACTTAACCCTGCCCCTAACCGGCTCACCATGCCCCCTTCAACCGGATACAATTGGGTTAAAAGTGGTGTGATTGACTGGACTGGGCTCCCAATAATTTATTTAATAGAGAGCCGTTCAGGAGCCAGCTCAGTAAGAAGAGTCGTAATTCCCATCACTACACAGTAAGCGGAGGCAGAGACTGGCAGACGTTGAGGGCTTTAGTGCACCCGTGGTCTGTCTGCAGCTCTGGCTGTGTATGGAGCAGCAGGCTGCAGTCCAGAGGAAGTGACCAGCAATCAAGCAGTGCTGGCCAGCCATTGCACACAGGTCACAGTATATACTGCCCTTATGGAGGGGCTTTGGGCACTTACCGGGGAACTGCACCTGCTGACCTGGAGCCTTTTGGAGATTTTTTTATTGCAATTTTTTTTTTAGGGGAGGGGCGCAATTATGCTACTCTGCCTAGGGCACCAAAACGCATAGTCCCGGCACTGCCCCCCAGAGTAGCCAGCGGTGACAGGGATGTCCCTCCAGCCCAATAGGCAGCAGTCACAGGGATGCCCCACAGAGAAGCCAGTAAATCTGATGGTAGACAGATGAACATTATATTATTCAATTACTTAGAGATGAGCATTATTTCAGTCATCGGTCTTATTTTTTTACAGCACGTTGCATTTGTGTCAAGTATGCTGTAAAAATGGACACAATGCACCTGAATTCAGTGCACCTGAATTTTGTGTCTGGATGGATTTAATGCAGCTGCAACACAAATGTGCAAGCAGTTTGCACTAAAAAGAACGTACAAACTGGTGCAGGGGCTTTAGTAAATTTGGGCCACTGTGACTAAGAACTGATTGTACTGTGCTACTCTTGTGTCAGGGTGCGATCACACGCCACAGTCTTTTTGTCAGTAGTTTCTGTTGATCAAAGGAGTTATTCTGACCGCTATATTAGCCGTCAGGAAGGAATTTTTCCCTACTTTGAGGCAATTGACATCAACCTTTTTGCCCTCCTCCGGATCAACCCTGTATAATGTAGGATTAAGAGGTTTGACTTGATGGACTGATGTCTTTTTCCAAACATATTTACTAGGATACTCCTGAAATGTGTGATTTTTTTTACAGTGTTGAGCACATGAACACAATGTGGATTTATAATCTGCCATACAAGTCCCTCTGTGCTGTGGATGTTTATGGATCTTGTGGTATCCGGCTACTGTAGATGGCCGCTCCCATGCCTTAGGTGGTGATTTTGGAGCTAATAAAGTAAGTAAATATAGAAATGTATTTCTCCTAGAAATCTGTCATTTTAAAGAATGTTTTATCATATGCAAATGAGCTTCATGGAGCACTGGGAAGTGCTCATGTCTGCTGCTGAAGACCACCTAGCCCCCCTCAGCACTGCCCCTTTACACATTAATAGATTTTCCTTGTAGAAAGAAGAAAATCTTTTTTTATGTGGGCCCATATACTTATATTGTCATCGTTGACAAAAAAAATAGGACAGGCAATCATTTTTTTTCCACAGGCCATGGATCAGGGGTTAAAAAACTGGACATGTGAAGAAGCACATAGAAGAGAATGCTACAGTAAGACAACAGTGAAAATAATTGAAGGCAGGGGAAAAAAACAAACTGATATGTGAATAAGCCCTTACTTTTTGAATAATACTCAATCATTATTCAAGCATTGCCTTACATTTATCATGCTTTGTGTCTTTATAGAGTTTACTTCATCTGTCAAATATTGATATTGATTTCTCCCAGCTTTGTTTCAGTCCAGAAAAATGTCCGAACTGTTGAACTACCCTTTGGAACCGTAGACTCTGAGATCATTTGAAGTCAGACATGAAACTCGTATCACTGTACTAGACTAGCAAACAGGGGCCAGGGATACGCATGCGATCGGCTTATCAACCGCCCCCCTGTGCGCTAGTGTTGCGTTATGAACGGACGCCTAGCAGAACGTGTGACCGCGGCCTGACATGTTGAGTTCAGTCTAGTGATACAAGGGTCAGTCCGGGAAATCCCTCCAGCACACAGAGCGGTTTTCTCGGACTGCACTCACTCGTGTGCCTAGATTACAGGCACAATAAAATATCTTGTGTAGTGTTTTTGAACTTGAAGATCATTTTTTTGAATGCTTACATTAAACTTGCCCCCACCCCTCCCCTGGAGAACTTGGTGTGACCTAGTAACCAAGAGGTCATGCCATCCATTTATAAACATACATGCATGTGAATAGTCCTGCAAAGACAATGCTGAAGGATTATATACCCTCTGGCAATATGAAAGGATGTGAATGCTGTCTTTTCAGTGTACACAACACTTTACTGTGTCTGCAGGGTTGTGCTGGGTGTTGTGCCCCCTATTAGCTATAGAAAGACCTACAAAAGGTGCGTGTTTGATAAACAAAACAGATAATGGCCCCTACAGGTAACACACAGGAAAGTGCCCTCCCAAATATGGCTTCAGTGTCATGGCATGCATCAGTACATATCATGTCACGACATTCCATTAATTGTTAGAAATCTATTCGTTTTCATTGTCAAACATTTTCTTAAAGGGAGATCCAATATAGTTCACTCCTCAAAGGAAACCCAGGAATCCACTAAGTGAGGTATTCCTGATCTTAGATTGTTGTCTGTGTTCTAAGCCCTACACTTTATCTTGTCTTTATCTTATATTTTTGCCCTATGTAACTAAATAAAAATTGTGGTGGAGATCTATCATATGCCGTCGCTCTGTACGCCGGTGTATCATGCAACCCTACCACCATGGCCGATATATCTTGAGGCTTAGACCTCCTGTATCTGCCTGCCATACAGTGCTGGCTTAAATAACTGCGCCTGGTCAGACACCAGTTTTGCTAAAAAAAAAATTTGAAGAACTTATAAATCTTCCCCTATAGCTTTCTTCTATGTAAAGTAAGTTCAGAGGCGCTAGTAGCTAAGGCTATTCAAAGGCTCTGTAGCCACTGATGAGCCGCCTCATTGGGCCCCGGCAACGTTCTTCAGCTCTTCAGCCCATGCTCACATATGCGTGATAACTTCCGGCTCACTGCTGTCTTGCTGCTGTCTCCTCTAGAGTATGCGCAGAGCTCCAGAGATGCCGGGGGTGAGCCGGAAGTTATCAGACATGTAAATATCAGGCAATAAAGCCCATCAGAATATGCCACAACTTTGCGCTTTTTTTGACAATTCCATCACATTTTATATTTTTTCCAGCTTCCCAGTACATGGCACAGAATATTAACTGATGCCACTATAAAGTACAATTTGTCTTTCAGATAACATATGGCTTTGTAAGCTGGAGAATAAAAATGATATGGCTTGTGGAAGGACTGCAGAAAAAAAACCTGAAATACAAAAAAAATAAAAAATCCTGGAGGGGTTAAAGATACAAGCTACTTTATTATTGTGCTGTAATAACCATAATAATACTACTGTCCTAGTTGACACAAGCAGCAAGTGTTTCATTCATAACCAGATTATTATCTAGCTACAAGTGTTAGCAAACAGACTTATCACACGTGCTTGGTCAATGCAGAGAAATAAAGAAGCGGATCCCTGCCAGATTATACATCCATGTGTATTGATTGCAACAAACAATACAATGATTTGGAATGAAGCTGTGGCTCAATAGTTACAATCAATTAATATTGCTACAGTATAGTCCAGAACAATATAATCTCAAATCAATTAAATTCCTGGCATATTAATGTGTCAAGTTGATCTATGACCATACAGTAAGTTAACTATACGCTATACATGATATTGCAGCTAATAATGAGCCCGGATTGTGACAGCTACATATCAGTGTATGAATAGTAAGGGTTCATTCACACGCGGTATGCCCGACGCGGTGACCCCTCCTCCCTCCATAGAAAACAGCAGCACACGGCCGCACACTCGCCGAAAGATAGAGCAAGCTCTATCTTTTTGCGGTGTTCGGCCCGGATCGGTGCCACACATGTATCCCGCCGTGCCGCTATTGCTGTCTATGGAGACGTACATGTGGCCGCATATACGTCCGCGCAGACGGCCATGTGAATTTACCCTAATACTGAACAATACCCATACATATAGGATAGGTATGCTGTCTCTATACTGTATATGCGGAATAGTGCTAAAATAATCAGCGTTTCTTCTTTAGGACATGTAGTTTGTGGAGTGCCCACATATACGGGATAGGGCCTGTGCCCACTTATTGAACAGGAGACTAATAGTAGCTGTAAATTCTCTTCCATTTTCTAAATTACTTCTTATTATAGGATTTCTCTGAACTGGTTGCTGTGTTACAGCGTCCTGGCAATGTGTAGGATAACAAAGTAGAAAGAGAATGCTAAATGACAGGGTGTATGGTTACGACTAGTGAGGTTCCAGCGAGCCATATGAGATGAAGAGTTCAGCCTGTTTTACAATACATGTAACCTGATGCAAACATTGTCCAAGCAAGAGAGTGTGCATTATGTGATGCCTCCTCTAGGTAAATGAGAAGGTGAGAGAAGCTGAAAGACTGGGGCTATATTACTGGTAGGACATCATTACCATCTTATATATGATTATACACATATTATAACTTTTGGTCCTTTTATTGCTTCATTTTAACCATGTATACCTGGTATGTGCCGCAAGCATAGTAAAGACTAACTCTAAAGAACTGGTTATATTACTTGAGTGTGCGGTTAGTATATTGTAGCCAATGCCTAGCTCATACTTATGTGTGCCATGTATACAAAATGGTCAAAATGACATCTCTACAGTTTGAATATAATATTCTGGCTCTGTTAACGCTGCATCAATGTCCCTCAGACATTGGTAAAGATATTTGTGTGTTTTGCTGTTTACATATGTTTATGGGTTTCCTTGAATATTTTGTATCAATGTATTGTAATAAAATTTAAATAACAAATTTCACAATCTAACTAGTCACCAGCTTTTCAGAAATTAATTGTACAAGGTTTATCAGAAACATAGAGAAAAGTGGGGTTTTTTTTGTCATCATTTTCTCCCCTTTTTCTTAACCTTCTGAAACTGCAGCTTGGAAATTGGAGTTTACTTATTGGAGATTGCAAGATATATATTGATCAGAAACTGTGTTACCCTCCATTATCCCTCTTTTGAAAGGATATGCTGGGAGGATTACTGATGTATCCTTACAATAGAGGGCAGTAAGGTCCCTTTCTGTGCTTATACTGAGTGCTTGTAGTGGGATATATTGTCTGGTTCTCCCCATTTGTTATCCATGGGCTCCTTCCTTCTAAAATCAACTTTTACAATTATGCTAATGAGTAGGAAGAACTCGGGGGGGTAACTAGAGCCCATCCATATTGTAGCTTGACACATTGTAACTCCCCCCTGTGCTAGACTACACCCCCTTCCTACTTTGTGAAATTACAGCATTAAGAGAGAGGAAAGTGCTCAGGGAACTACTTCTTGCACAGTTTAACAGCCTGTGAAGCTACAGCATGCATGAAGGGGCTCTAGTAACACTACTCATAACCCTTCTGACTCATAAGCATAATTGTAAAGTTGATTTTAAAAGGAAAGAGTCCATGGATAGCAAGATTACCGTACTCACAATGCCTGGATCTATGAGTAAGTGCCCTTAGTTTATGTGGATTTCAATGTTAGATTTCCTTTTAGCTTAATTTTCAAGTTACATTCTCTTAAAACCTTTTGTCAGTTGTTAATCTGGTATAATAAAGTGTGCTTTGATTTACATCACTAATAGTGTTATTTTTCAGACTACACACATATAATTGTTCACCCTACTCAAAATAATTACATGGAGCATTCAAGAAGTGACAACAATAATTCACATAAGCCATTGGAAGGCCACATAGAGGCGCAGGATGGATTGGCCATTGACACCACTGATGATGAGCAGGAAGAGCTGCCTTATGATGGAATCCTTGAGTGCTATTTAGTCCCAAGCCTACAGCAGGATGACATAGACAACCCCACCACCCCTATTGGTTTTCATCAAGCGCTGATCAGTACTGAGGCAAGTCAGCCCACTTATAGTCCAACTGAAACTACTATAGATAATGCTATTTATTTCTTGGACAGTAGCGACTTGTTTAGCTTGTCTGACACAGCTTCCAACCCTATAACACAGACTAATGACGACAAGGATCAAGAAAGTGAGAAGTTATTGACTAATTCAACAATAATCCCAGATGTTCTTCTGCGACACATTAATGAAGACAATCTACTGAATTCGTCTGAATTTATTACTTTTGAGACTATGCCAGAAATATCCATTTTTGAAAGCAGTGATGAAACGGCGATTAGCAGGAAAAGTGATGCACAGTGCCCCTATGGAGAACAGGAAGATTTTAAGGAGGAATACTTGGAAATGCAGAGAAGGGAATATGATAGTATACAAGAAAACACATGCGATGAAACAAACACTGATGTGGATGAGACTTTTACAAAAGCAAATGAAGAAAATGACAGTGCACTAATACAAGAGAATGTGGAAGTGGACGAGTTTCCTCCAGATGATGTAGATAAAGAAACCAAGCAGCCTACACATGAACCCACCAGACGACCATCATATGAAATGAAATATGGCCAAGGACAGGTTCACTACAAACTACCAGATTTTTCAAAAGTGCCTCCAAAAGTTAAAATCCCTAAAATTGATAACGGGGGGTCAGTGAAACCAGGTCAGTTCATTAAGAAAGCTGCAAGTTCAAACAATTTAATAGGACAATCATTTCTTATTAAAGACATCCTTGATTCCTTGCAACCTCCTGTGCAACCAGGACAAATAATTGAAGATGCTCCATTTCTGGACCAATGTAATGAACAGGTGGGTGCAAAATACTTAAATGTAATTTGGGCCATATATAATAAGATTTGACACTACTAAGATTTGACACTCTACGATTTGACTTTATAGTCCAGTGATGGCCAACCTATGACACGCGTGTCAGCACTGACACACGTAGCCATTTTCAGTGACACACGGCTGCTGGAGAAAAATTGCTGTAGTGCAGTTTCCTGGGGCCGGTCAGGCCGTCGGTTGGTGATGTGGTCTGCAGCGAGCGGCTGCATCTCAATCAGAGAGATCGCAGCTGCTGCTCCTGTCCTCCAGTCCTGCTCTGCGGAGGCCGCGCAATGACTCCAGAGTGGAGCAGTCCCAGCTTGCAAAGACGAAACCTATGCTGTGCCTCCGCGGGAACATCTACACAGGAGGTGAAGCGGCCTGAAGAGGAGTAACGTAAGGTCCGTGGTGTCATTGGAGCCTGTGCCAGTTAGGTACGTTAATTTATTGAGTTGAGCTCTGCTGGGCTGGGCTGTGATGTACACTGCTTTGGGGGGCACTTCTCAGGACAAAAATGTCCTTAAAACTAGCTGTTGCTAGTTCGCCATCACTGGAAGAATTCCCCCTCCCCCTCAATTATCTTAGTTCAAGGCACCCCACACAAGTTAAATAACAGCAAGACCAACAAAAGAAACCAACTGACCAATTAACAAAGAAGTCACTAAGCAGGTAAGTTAAAGAACTATACATATTTGTTATTTAAACTCTCAATATCACAAAATAAGGATTTTTTTTTCTAAAGGTGACACACCACCCGAGTTATGGATGGTTTTTTGGCGAATTTTGACACACCAAGTTCAAAAGGTTGCCCATCACTGTTATAGTCCTAAAGGGGTTGCCTGAGTATGTTAAAAAAAATAAATAGGTGTCCTGGGTGGGCGGTAGAAAAAAATAAGCGGATACTTACCTACTACCTACCTACTACCTAACTAACACTACCAGTGTAAGCTGTCGGAGCCAAACGTGCCTGCCCCTGTAAACAAACAGGGGCACAGCACCATTGAATGGCGGCGCGGGCAACGGCGACACCAGCAGCGGTGTAGGCAAGTATCTTGAAGGTTAGTTGTCCTGAGAAAAAGGTCAAGAAAATATCTCTGAATTAAATGTTTTATCTCAAACATATATCCTGCAATTCTCACTAGACAGTATACTGGACAGTGTAATAGACTGATTCTGTGGGGATTCTGCACAGTAGTCATCTCATTTACATCACAGACAAGAATGATAGCATTACAATACAAAATAACACCTCTATAGAAAACACATCATTGCCTCAATTTGTGACAAAAGATGAAAAGATGATGTCACGGCTCATTTACACCTCCTATCTCCACAGAACATGCCTAGATCTCAGTGAGTCCACTCCAGAGTATTGGTACCTATGACCATGAGGCTGCTGTAAGGCATATCACCAAATGCTGCTTATAGAGCTCAGACCCCATAATCATGCTCCATAAGTCTCTGCCCTAGGAACCCTACTTTTCTCCATCTACACATTTGTCCTGGGACTACTCATTAAAGGAAACCCAACATCAATATCAATTATAATAAACCAAAGGCCCTTAGTTATAGATCCAGGCACTGTAACCGCAGTAATCGTCTTATATATGTTATCCATGGATATGTACCTGTGTATTGTACTGCCGTCTCCCCCCCCCACCCAATGATAGGCGTGATATTTGGCACCATTTTTTATGAGTAAAGTGTTTATATTGTCTATGTTTTTAAATATATTATGATAGTAAAAATGTATTTCTTTTTATAATTGTGTTGCTTAGATAACATGTACATGCAGTTACATAAAAGATAGACTCTTTAGGTTTGTTCTTGAGTTGAATTTGTCGTAAGTCGGAACTGGTATATTATATAATTGTAACTTCATACACCTTACAGCTGATCATTGCAGCCTGGGACTATAGTAAAGCATCCAGAGAGCTCCAATAGAGAACACAGTGGGCAGAAAGGTGTAACTAGGGGTTGTTTGTAAGTCGGGTGTCTTTAAGAAGGGGACCGCCTAGCAGTGGCGTAACTAGAAGCTGATGGGCTCCAGTGCAAATTCTGTGCCAGGCCCCTGACTATAATGTATGGATTATATTACTAGCCTTCTCCTATGGAAAAGTGACACCATAAGGGCCCCCTAAACCTCTTGGGCCAGGGTGCGACAGCAACCTCTGTACCCCCTCAAGTTACGCCCCTGCCGCCTATATAAGAATAATACCACAGTGCCTGGATCTATGAGTACATTTCCCTGGTTTATCCATGCTTGATTTTCATAGTAGATTTGCTTTGAGATCCACCTTTTTAAAATGACACTCTGATTTGTATATATGGCCCAGATATCACCTCTCTGCTAGCATCATCTACACTCACCTGCCACTTTATTAGGTAAACCTGTCCAACTGCTCGTTAACACTTAATTTCTAATCATCCAATCACATGGCGGCAACTCAGTGCATTTAGGCATGTAGACATGGCCAAGACAATCTCCTGCAGTTCAAACCGAGCATCAGTATGGGGAAGAAAGGTGATTTGAGTGCCTTTGAACGTGGCATGGTTGTTGGTGCCAGAAGGGCTGGTCTGAGTATTTCAGAAACTGCTGATCTACTGGGATTTTCACGCACAACCATCTCTAGGGTTTAAAGAGAATGGTCCGAAAAAGAAAAAACATCCAGTGAGCGGCAGTTCTGTGGGCGGAAATGCTTATAGTTATAAAAAAGGATATAGCCTGCTTCCCCTGCCCCCCAGTATATAGCTATCACCCCCTCCCCCCTCAGTATACAGCCACCCCCCCCCCCCCCCCCCCCCACAGTATATAGCCTGCTTCCCCTGGCCCTATTATATAGCCAGCATCCCTTCCCTCTCCCCCCAGTATATAGCCTGTAGCCACCTCCTTGAGACATACCCAGCCTATAAGCCATCGGCTCCATGTCCCCACATGGCCCCTCACACGCAGCATGATGTCACCCACTCGCTGACATCACAGTGTGGGCCGCAGCATACATTAGAATGCAAGCGGCTGATATCATGATGTGCACGACTGACAGCGAGCCAACAGGGAGCCGATGCCAGAGAAAGGATGTATAGAAGAGGACCTGCCAGGGGTCATTGGGAGGAGAGTACACATTTTGTTTTCCATTGACTCAAAATGGATCAAAATCCAGAGCAGCACTACTAATATATCGAGTCTGGCAAAAACTCCATGTAATGGAAAAAAATGTCTGTGCAGGGCATTTGCGGCTATGGCTCAAAAAAAAATGCAGCTTTAATTTTCATCAAAAAGTGTATTTTACATGCTAGGCTTTTACTTCCAGTGAGGTATGCATTCCTGGTAATGTTATGGTGGTCACAAGGTAGCATACAGAATATAGATTTACTATATGACTCATGACAAATGGACATTGAATATTTAATGTTTTTTTTATATGTCTTTACTAAATTAAATATTTCTTCAAATGAGAAAAGGGGATTTGTTTATTTCAACTTTTATTGATGTTCACCATACTCGTACAACACGGTAAGACTCACAGGTCAAGTGCTCTCCATACAGCACAAGTGTCTGCTGGATTATGCTGCAAACACACACCATTAACACTTGTGAATGGTGATAACTAAAAAAAAAAAAAGTTACAGGTTTAAAATAAAGATTCTTAAAGATCTTAAGGTATTAGAATATAGCAAAACTCTAAAAATATGATATCTCTGTATGGATCCCAATAAGTAATGTGGCAGTGTAATTTGGATCACAAAGTGAAAGCTGTATTTAAAAAGAAAATACAACTTTTTTTTTTTATTAATCACACAATATTTGAAATTTTTTAATCAGCTTCCCAAACAACTGCATGAAATATTACATTGTTTCACCCGGAGGTAAAATGTGGCTTTTCAAAGGTGGAGAGTAAAAAACTGAAGTGCCCAAAAATGTTTTAAAATATTAACCTTTTTATGGCAATTTCCCTTGTAATTTTTTGGAAATTAGTGGACTTGCATATGGGATTGTCTCATTCCTGGTGGATGTACTGTAGTACAGCAGCTCATCAGGTCCCCCAAATTGTAAAATGGCAGACCTGGGAGCTTTGATCAGGCTCAAGTCACCATAGCGAAGGCAGAAGGTGTTTGAAATAAATGGTCTTCCCTCTTGTATTATTAAATACTTGCACTTACTGTAACCAAAAACAAGATTCACAATTGTCGCATTTAGTCTTTTTTTTCCAACCTACTACACTACAGTTTCTTTGCTATCCTCCTCGGTATTACCAGGCTCTGCACTAGCCATGCCTGGCTGTACAGATTTCTCCTATGATTCCGTACAGTTGTTTAGAGATACAGTTTTACATAGAGGAGGGGCTGCTGCTCCCTGCACACACAGGAGCGAGGAGGGGGAGGTCATGTGACAGTGCTTTCTGTGTGTAGCTGTTAATGCATTAGTCCCCTATCCAAGATAGTGAGGTAAAAGATCTCCCCTCTTCAGTATCAGTCCTTCCATCCCAGTCTGTGATTCTTTCTATGTACCTCACATGGTGTCATACACTCGTATGGAGCTCTTCCCCCTGACCTCACATCCCCCCCCCACTTTAGCAGAGCTATTAACCTCTCTTTTCTCTCACAGAACAGTCAATATACATTATGTAACTGTTTCACTGCTGGTATCGACTAATTATTACATGCACGTTATTGTGTTTAAAGAAAACCTACCACTTCCGATGGTGCTTCTAAGCTGCAAATGCTGTGCACCAGCTCAGGGTGAGCTGGTGACGGTGCTTATTTTTGTTATGTTTTTACACAGATGTAAAGCGTTTAAATGCTTTAGTAATCTTTATATACCAAGTAGATTCACCGCACCGTGGTATGAGCTCGGCGCACCATGCGCGCAACCACTTCCTATTCAGGCGCACGAAGTGGTCGCGCACGGTGCGCCGAGCTCGTACCACGATGAGGTGAATCTACTTGGTATATAAAGATTACTAAAGCGTTTAAACGCTTTTCATCTGTTTAAAAACATAACGAAAATAAGCGCCGGCACCAGCTCACCCTGAGCCGATGCACTGCATTTGCAGTTTAGAAGCACCATCGGAAGTGGTAGGTTTCCTTTAAAGCTGCCAGGCTCATCACCATATAGATCCTGTATGTAAATTATGCATTGTTCAGTGGATTTACTGCTAAGTTACTTAAAGTCTACAATCAAAATTAAACATGATAATCCTTATGATTATGTGTCATTGTTTTATCATGCTTGATCTGGATTTATATTTCCTTTAATTAGAAAACACAGGGCATCATGGGAACGATGCGCAACCTAAATAATTGCAGATGCAGGAAATAGGTTAGTCTCAACCCACTTCACTACTGCTGAAGTAGATTTTTGCCATGGAGTTTCAGAACAGAAAATACCATCACCGTGGAAAGAAAGGGAAAAATAACACAATGGGGCAGATTTACTTACCCGGTCCTGTCGCAATCCAGCGGTGCGTTCTCTGTGGAGGATTCGGGACTTCCGGCGATTCACTTAGGTAGTGTGCTCGATGTCCACCACGTGTCGCTGCTGCGCTGAAGTCCGTCGGAGTTCACCAAGCTATCCTGGGTGCAGGTAAGCGCGTGTCAAGCGACACTTTTTAAAAATCTGTCCGGTTCTGAAATCCTCAGGTTTTTCTTATGGCCACCCCCCCCCCCCCCCCCCCGGTTTCTGTCGCTTGCATGCTGATCGCACAATCCGATCGCACAATCCGATCGCGTGCGCCAAAAACACGGGGCAATTCAGGGAAAAAACGTCGCAAAACAGTCAAATTCGGGTAACCCGACGGAAAAACGTGATTCAGGCCCTTAGTAAATGACCCCCCATATGGGCATTGTTCTATTTGTTTTAAAAGATGGAATCACATATGACAATTTGGTAAAATGCATTATAAAATTGTAGCTGCGCTTAAAGGGAAACTGTCATCAGAAATTGGCACAATAAATCACCAGCACAAGCATCTAAGCAGTTATTGTATCTTTCATGGTCTGGTGTGGTGGCATCATCCAGAAAATAAACTTTGATGTGAGATGTAAATTGGTTTTATGAAGTTAAGGAGGTGGAGAGTTAATCACTGAAGTCTAGCTCTCCCTGACTGATGTCATTTGGAGTGTGGAGGAGCTTCATTCATTTACGCTCCGCCTCCCTGACTTTATACATCCAACTTACATCTCACTTCAAAGTTGTTTTTCTGGATGATGTCACCACACTGGGCCATGAAAGAAGCATGGTCTAGAAGCTATTAAACTGCTTGACAACATAGTGGTAGTGGTTTCAATTTCTGATGACAGGTTCTCTTTAAGTTAACTTACTTTTTAAATTGATCTGTTGAATGGTCTTGTATATGGTCTAGAATAAAAGGCTTTCCTGAGGATGTGAGAAACATACATTACAGACACATAGATGCTCTTTGTTCTAGCACATTTTGCCCTCAGCTGCATCATTTTCTCAACAGATTTTTTTTTGTAATTTTGGGGATAATACCTCTGTATATATAATACAGCATGCAATGATACAACAATTTGTGTATTAAATTATAGGTATAGAATGAGCCAATTCGTATAGATGCTACATATATATTACATATATCAAGAGGTAACAAGAATCTATTCCTGGAAGCTAGGACTTAATCTGTGCATGAAGGATGTCCCTATTGTTTCTATATAATAGCGCCATATGATGTTACAGAAGTGTTTCAATTTGCATGGAAGTGACAATATGGGACACGGCTTAAAAAGCATATGACACAAAAGAGTATGAGTATGCCATAATGGTACAGACAAGCCTATAAAAACATTACAACATGTATGTAGGTTCTGCTCACACAACCTCAGAAGTTGCTTTTGAATTTGTGGAAAACCCCATGCCTTACAGAAATTCAACATGATTTGTTTTTAACCCAAAAATGTTAAGATCCTATGCAATCTAGCCTCAATGCTTTCTCCAGGCTGGTAGTACATGACATCTTTACTCCACTTACTGCTTGAAGAAAGAAAACAAAAACGTGTAAGCTAAAATCAGGTGGAATATAAGCAGGTCTTGCTATATTTGAGCAATTGCCGTATCACTGCCTCGTGTAATTATGTCACAGGCACCAATAGACAGAATACAATAGATTGTGGCACAGAATATTGTGGACTGTTAGTGAAAGCTAAGAAGATAAAACAACATTAGGCGTTACCTTATACAGTTAAAATATTTTTTTTTATTTAATTTTTAATACTTTATATAAATCTTTAGTAAACCGCATTATGTTTACAATGCACACAGCAACATATTCCCATTTTCATCAGTGCCTGGTTATACATAAAATGACTGCTGAAAATAAAACCCACCTCCTTTACCTTATGTTACAAGCCTTCAGCATGACAAATACCAGGCCTGCTGAGGAGAGGCATGAGGTGTGATGAGCAGGGAGTACAGATATGGTGCTGACATTAATGGCAGGTCGTGGATAGGCAGCACCATCTGCAAAAAATAAAACTGCTCATAAAACCCATCTATACAAGGTCTCAGCCAACTCAGCCCTAACCTGTTATATGTCAGTCATGGAAAACATAGAATTAGAATAATTATATCCATAATTCTCAGAAAAATATACACATACATAATATATTATAGAAAAATTTCAAAGCAAAAACCTATCTAAGGCTGTACAAGTATATACTTCAGTGCAGCAGTGAGTGGTTATTTTATAGGGAAATGTAGTTTGGGTGATATCTCTTTTCTGCCACAACTTCCAGTTAGTCAACAGAATTGTAGGATGATAAGGCCAAGCAGCTGCAGGAAAGCCTGACAGCGATAAACATGTAAGAAATGGTCTGCTTACAATACAGTACAGTTTATTGAATTATGGTAAACTCTTCTTTTGGGATGTTTGGTTTAGTGAGGTTCTTTACATCATCCAGCATTTTCTTTGGAGTTATAATATGAGTGGAACCTAGAAAAGAACAAGTAACAGCGGCTGTCATAAAGGAAACATTAAAGCACAAGCCCTAATAAAGTACATTTTTATATATATATATATATAAATTATATCATATATATATATAGTCATCTATATATATATATATATATATATATATATATCTATATATATATATATCATCTATTATATATATATTACTATATAATATTATATATATATTATATATATATATATAGTATATATTCATCTATATATATAATAATATATATATAATCATATCATCTATATATATATTATATATATATATATTCATCTATATAGATATGATATATATAATACTTATAGATATATATATATATAATCTATCTAATCTATATCTATATATCTATATATATATTTTTTTTTATTTTTTTTTTTAAACATACAATAACATTTTTTGGTGGTTTTATTAAACAGTCTACTTCAATAAACAAAATAACTTCTTAAATAAAATGTTACAAATTGCCATAGTTGACTCTCCAATTCCCATGATTCTTTGCTAGTATAAGTGACCTAACTGAATAATAGGCCATCAAGTCCTGGAGAACTAGATGTTCCTCTGAAGATGGCTGTTAAACGTTGCCCTGCTGTGCTCCGACCTGATTTTTTTTTTCATTCTACTATACAACATTGGTAAAATTTCTGTAGGAGAACATCACCGTTTAGTAAAGTTTATCTTAGAGAATACATTCTCTACCGATCCCCATGAAATACAGAAGTAAGGAGAGAGTCTGCATCACCCTTACTGTGCTATGGAAAAGCATAATGAAAAGCAAGACATTTATAGCTATCCACAGCATGAGGTGGTACCAAAATAAACTTAAAGAGTAACTGTAAAGGTTTTTTTTCCACAAATCAATAGATCTTGGGATGAAAATAAACTGCCCATTATCTTTGTTATCTAAATCCAGCAGTTTCACTCAGATTATCTCAGTGCTGCAGTAGCTGCTTCCTGTGCCTGTGCTGACAAGCCCTGGAGTCTGCAGTATTGACAAATTCTACGGACTTCTGGGATGGGAGGGGCTGATGCTCCCTGCTCACAGAGGAGGTGGTCATGTGAAAGAACTCTCTCTGTGTATGAAGCAGAGCTGAAGGTGTTCTAGACTATGGATACAGATGTCTCCTGCACAGAATAGTGAAGTCAAGATCTCCCCGGTTCCCTATCAGTACCTCCACCCCAGTCTGTGATTCTATAGAACTTTCTCTGTCCCTCTCTCTCTGCACCTCATGCTGCTCCCTTCTACCACCCTGTCCCCCAATTTGGTAAAATTATTAAGACTTTATGGTTACGCTTTAACTAAGGTTGTGCAATACTTACCAATAATAACCTGGACAAACTTGTTGGCTTGTGACACCTCATAAGCGCTACGTATTTCAGAGTATGTGATCCCACCGATTACAAAAATAATCAGCTTAGAAACGGTTTTCCGGTCATCCCGACCCATAGTATTGTGCTTCTGTCGAGCACTACAAGCAATACACATATCAATATTTAGCCACTCATAATACTATAGTATGGTTTAATTCACAGAGCTGTATTAATTGTTTCTATCCAAGTGCCCAATTAGTACAACAACACTAATCTATAAAAGGGGGTATATAGGTTTGAAAACATTCAAATACAATTCTGCAGCAAATTCTTTAAATAAGAAAAAAAATGCCCTTCACACTACTTATTTCCAGTGCTGCCAACTCCATATGTAGCCTCCTTGCAAAACTTAGAAAGATGCACCAACTTAGAAATAAAAAGAAAACACGATTCAACACATTTTACATAGCAAAAAAAAAACCTTATAATAAATAGGCACCAAATGAAAAATCACTGGAAAAGAAAACAATAAAGAGAACTCACTATGATCAATGTCCTTACTAGTATAGTTTATGCAATACTAAGGTAGACAAAATTGCTTCATTACCTTACAGCCCCAGAACCGTTCCATGCAGCAGGACACTCAGAAAAGTAAGGCCACTCCCGAGAGTCCAGTTTATTTTCTATATTGTCCTAAAAATATAGAAGTAACCTTAAGACATGTCAGCCAGCATCCCCATTTCAGCAAGAATATCACTCGAGAGTATTTTTTATGATCCATGGCTTGCTCTCATAATGCTATGTACATGCATGGAGACAGCATGGAGACATGTACAATACAAAAGTAATCAGATGTAGAAGAAGCAAGGTAGAAAAAAAAACAGAACATGATCATGTCCACTGTGTATGGCAGAGTTACAGTACTTCTATCGCTCCTTACACAGCACAGGGGTGATCCAATATGCCTGATATTTTATTTTCTGGGGGACAAGACACTGCCAGAAGATGTTGGGATGGGTATTCTGTTAGATAGTGCCTTGTAACCAGAGGACAAGGAGCCGCCACCACTGACATTAGGGGATTAGGGAAAATTCTCTCTCATTGCTAGAAAAACATGGTTTAGTAAAGAAAATTAGCAGGTAGGAGAATTTTTTTTTTTAAAAAAGGAAAAGTTTTTTTTACCTTGATAATTGAAAATGTACCTCATTATGTGAAAAATATAACAGCAGCGTTTCTTACCTCAATGATATCCTTTATTAAAGGTGTCCATCTAGACAGTTGAAAGGTTTCTTCCCTTGACCGATCCCTTCTAGATGGTTTACGTTGTGAGGACTAAAGGGCACAGAAAAAAAGTGCATGGGAAGGAGCCTCGTCTCCACAACAGCAAACAAAGGCACATATAGCACAGCAATTATATGTTCTAAGGTCCTCAAAGAAGACATGAGGTCATTTAGTTTGTGAGCTTGTCAAATAGTAGATCAATAACAGATACTTGAGATTTTTCCTGCATAAAGTAAGGGGTTAATGTTGGATAATGGTTAGCGAGAAAGAAATACTATAAAACTTAGGGTTATTTTGTTAACAAGGAAAGAAGGATACAAGGGATACAGAGATCTTTCACATGATTTGCTCATGGCTAGGGCTCTTACAAAGGGCATCCTTTGTTTCTACAGGAAATAAGGTTCTAGCTCAATATAGAAAGGCGCTGTAAGAGCAACAAGACAGAGGAAGATGTTGAGGGGAGGATGTAACAACAACTGGCAGGGATGCATTTCTTGAGAGAATATTATAGCCATAGTTACTACATTTCTAGAGATGGCCTTTACCTGTACAGAGATGAATATTGTAAGATGAGGATATGGAGGGATATATTATTTTCTTCAGCCTAACAAATAATGTTGCTATATTACTTTACTATACTTTGTTGAAGTCCTGAGGAATTACTTGCATTCTAGTACAAAAAGACACTTGCCAAGTTTGTACTATATATAAAAATGGAACTAATAAAAGTGCATGCCATACCAATATAATATAAGTAGGTCCCCTACTTAACACCTGACTTACATACGACCCCTAGTTACAAATGGACCTCTGGATGTTGACAATTTACTGTAGTTTAGTCTTAGGCTACAATAAACAGCTGTAACAGTTACCACTGGTGTCTACAATGAAGCTTTAGTGTTAATCCTGGTTCTTATGAAAATCCAACATTTTTAAAATCAAATTGTCACAGAGACCAAAAAAAATTTGGCTGGGATTACAATGATAAAGTATACAGTTCCGACTTACATACAAACTCAACTTAAGAACAAACCTACAGTCCCTATCTTGTATGTAACCCGGGGACTGCCTGTATTGCCACCAAAGAGCATACTAAATGATCGGTATGGAACAGAGAGTAACATAGGTCAACGTGCAGTCAACATGCAAAAAATATATCATCAGTGACAAAGAGCATAGTTACTATACCCACTGAGTAGGCACACACTGTGGGGTACCTTTTCAGTTGCACTGTGTGTGCCAACTCTTGGCATCCCATCGCATGCAACACAATGCCAGTGCAGACACCTGTTAAATACCTGTCACAGCCGTGCTAATCCCTTAAACGTTGGAAAGTCTCATGAAAGTGTGATCTGCGACCTTTAGTAAATAAGCCCCATTCTGCCAGGACAGAGCTGACAGAAAGCTCTGCTGCACATGCCTGACCACAGCCTGACCGCATGGACAAAAAATTACTCAGTGAAAGGTAACTGCAGGGGGCGCCAGTCAGAACTTGATCTAAAACATTTGTTTTCAAAAAAAATTCTTTTTTGGAAAATGATTATCTTTCTGAGAGGAATTATTGAATAAGAACCATTCCCTTATGGTACAACCCCTTTAATGTTGGATAAAAAAAAACATGCAATACACAAACATAAGGTAAAACAGAGAAGAATAAGTAGTCAAAACTGTAGATAGAAAGTTAGAACAAAAGGAAATAAAGAGATGAGAGACATGCATCTGTCACCTGGTTACAAGTTTCCAATGATGAGAAGTCATATTGTCACAGATGTGTGACCTAGAATATGTTTTCCATATAGAGCAAAACAGATATTAGGTTATATGGCCAAATGCTCTGATACAATACTAAGCCATTGTTGTTTGCTGCAAGCTGGAGAGGAATACATCCAGCCATTAAGGTAACACATTGCCCTCAATTGCTTGAAAAATATTTAAAAATATATATTTATTTTTTCATCATTTGAACTGACCTGGATCCCCAAAAACAGACAGTCTTAAAGGGAATAAAGAAATAGGTTAGGTCAGAGGTAGAAGCAAGCAAAATAAGAGCAAAAACAAAAAGAAACATGTCAGATTAAGGCTGCATTCACACTGCCGTATGGCGGATGTATATACGGCCAGCATATATACATCCCCCATAGCCAGCAATGGGCGTGCGGCGCCCTACGGGAGCGGTACGATGCAGCACAAGTGCCGCCACACGTCAGTGTGAATGTACACCAAGAGTTACTGCCACAAATAATCATTAGTCAAACAAACTTTGTATCATGCACAATTTCGGAATTGGGGAAATTTGTTTAGGGCAGTTATTAAAGGGGTAGTGCCAACTGAAGTCATTGATAGGATATTTAATCACTTACAGATCCTTTAAAGATCACATAGACACTGAGAAAAAGAGCTGCAAGAAGGATTTAGTACTCTGACCACATCGCAGTCTTTCCCTGCTGTGCTGTCAACTTAAAAATGTGTATTATAGAGCAGGAGGAGCAGAGCAGAATGTATAAAATGCAATGTATTTAGATTTATGCTATTTCAGTGCTTGGAAGTCAAGGAAGTGGATGAAGACTTCAGTATACTTATACATTGGCAAATAACTTCTAAGCAAAGATATATAATTAAAAGTTATACCAGAAGTTTTCACATATACAGTATGTCTGTTCAGCTCTAGTACATGATAGAGTATATGATTCTAGCACATGATAGTATATGATTCCTGCACCAAGTACCAAGCATTTCCATGGTGGCAGGTTCTATAGGTGTGGAAACAGTGAAGGTACCAGAGTGCCAAACCAGGGGTACAGCTCTTTTCTTTTCTAAGGATGAGTGGAGGTCTCAAAGTTTCTAAATATATTATAAAGTGATGTCAAAGTTTGCCAATATGTAATCACTTTTCAGGATGAAAATCCCCTTTTAAAAGAAATCTACCATCAAAATCAAGCGTGATAAACCAGGGACATTAACTCATAGATCCCGGTACAAAAATAATCTTCTAATATTTGTTAACCACGGCCTCCTGTCTTCTAACATCAACTTTTACAATTATGTTAATGAGCAAAAGCGCACAGGAGGCGTTACCAGAGGCCCTCTATGCTGTAGATTCACAGGCTCAGGTAACAATCCGTAACTCCCTTCTGGTGCATTAGCCTAATTTTATAAGTTTATTTTGGAAGGCAGGAGGCCTTGGGTAACATGTATGAGACAATCGTCAAGAGTCATAGTGCCTGGATCTATCAGAAAGATTCAAAGTTTCCAAAGGTTATTGTCGTACCTTGGGAACTACAGGAACTCCAATATATTTCCAGTTTTTAAGTACATCTCCATCGCTCTCAATCTTTGCATGTTGAATAAGGCGATCTAAGTTTTCCTGAGTTGTTCCTTAAGAATAAACATCAAAAAGACCAGATAAAACAATAATAATAAACTATAGTAACTGATCTTGGGATTAGTAAAGTTTCCAGCTGTGATAAATGTGACCAGGGGGAGGGTAAGCCTTCTAGTATGCCATTTCACCACTTTCCCCCAGCCTCACCCTAATTGAGCTAGGGTGTTTAATGTGTCCATACATTAATAGACCTCTGCAGTCAGATCGCCTCCATGCATCCCCACAGTCTCCAACAAAGAGCCATAAAAACTCCTAAACTACTAAGTTGAATAGGGACAGTTATGGAGTTATGGTCCATCTCACCATAAGAACAAATACATTTTTGGATACGTTGTTTTCAGGAGATCATAATAGTCCAATTTCTGTGACTCTAAAATACTCGGTTCCAGAAATATCAATATTTCTGGATAGGACATTAGCAAATGGTTCAGGTTTGGTATCAATGCAATCCAAGGATTCACCCGGATCCAATGATACCAGAACCATGACCCTATGACTTCCCCTTGAGAAGCTATGGCTTCTCCAGGGCTCTGGTTCTAGTACCAGGTAGGAGGGACCCATGCCCCCCCCTGGAGGTGGGCAGAGGTGTGACTCCACCTGATATAAGCAGGCACCTCTATGGCGGCATTGTCTTTTAACATCAAGAGGATCTTCAGGTGTGGACTAACAAGGTTCCATTAGCTACACACAAAAGGAACTAACTTGCCGAAGTGCTGTTACTTGTAGTGCTACCTTGTATTTTGTACTCTGTGTAACTATATATATCTACTGTATATATTGTTTTGTCTAGTGTGCCCTTAAGGCAATTAAATATAAGATCTAATCTGTACTGCTCTTTTATCTGGATCCACAAATCCCCACGTCAGAGTTTCGCATATATACATGCTACTGGGTTGGTTCCCCACCCTTTATAATCTTGTTACGGACTGGACTTGTATTAAAGAAGAACTGATGACAGCATCCCAGGGCTGATAATATTTGGTCTCACTGTGGCTAGTGAGATAGATCTTAAAGCCATTCAGGGCTGTGATTTATTGTTGTGCCATATCCGGAAGTTGTGTGGACAACTTTAAGTCACTTCCTTCACCTCTCAGAACCCGTGCATTCTGGGAGTGTCTGTAAAAGGATAACCAAGTGACCTTGTGTACCCTTCAGGGGTCCGAAACGTTGCGGTTTCCTTCACAACAGCAATAAAACATTCACATGATGGCACATCATCATCATCTCTGAAAAAGCTTAGCTCTTCCATATACATTATCCTGGGTAAAACTTCTAACACAGCTCTGTACAACAATGTATGCAATTTCTTGTTCAAATGTACTAAAACATAATAAAACCTACAAAGGTCACTTGGATTGTACAGTTAAAGATGTAAAATAGCTGCTGGAGTCCTCGAACTTGGTTTTGAAAGGTGCTGTGGCTGTAGGCAATGGAGAGGAGACTGTGCATGTACTTCTATGGGAGCTCTGAGAACAGCCAAGCATACTTGCATACGCCATGAATGTCAGATGAAATGTTTGGCCTCTTTTACAGAGCAAATCCATTATTGTAGCCACTCACCATTTTCCACAAAGATGTAAAGTAGAATAGCTCGGATTTTATCATAATTATCCAAGTCTTTATTGAGCAATACAGGCAGCAATACCCGCATATGTTCCTTCACCTTCTGCCCCTCTGCATCCGTACCCAATGCAAGATCCTAAAAACAGAGTTACAAATCAGTTACAGGATACAAAACAATGCAAAATGTAGACCACATAGAAACAATCTTTTCAACTCTGCTCAGAAATATTTCCAATTGGTTAAACAGCAGGTTGTAAATCAGTTCTATTGAAGAGGTCATACTCTTCTTCCTGGACTAAGAACCATAATCGTCAGCTCCTCCAATTCCATTACCTTCATCCCACCCCTCTCTCTGCATCAGTTTTTGTCCTCATGCACACAAAAGTATTTTTCACATGTGTGCTAGCCGTCGTTTTTGCAGCCTGCTCACATCCTCATGTATTTATATGGGCTCATACACACGTGAATAGGTCCTATTCTTGGTTGTGCTTGCGGCTCTCCCCTCCTATAAAAGTCTATGGGAATGTGATCCATGCGACATCCTTATACGAGCATCAGTTAGGTAAGGTAAGACAAGCGAGGTAAGACAATCACGTGACATTGCAAAGGATTGGGGCAGGCTACTGACATCATATGCCTGCCTATTCGGCCCAAGATGGCGCTGCTCTCGCATTGGCAGCACTTAAATAGTTAACGCCCACCTTCAGAGCAAGCAATGAACGCGGGTTTCATAGACCTGTGGCAGTTCCAGGACGTACTGCTACTCCCTGGTGTAGTAAGGGGTTAACATCAGCTGAATACTACAATTATGGTGCTTCTGCCATTTCCACTGAATGTACAGTATATTTTACTAGGCAGTTAAGGTATAAAAATAAGATGTCCAGCCGCACATGCGCTGAAGTTTTACTTACTTGTTCAACTTTGCAAAGCCTCTCCAGGTTCCCTTTAAATTTCTGCATACAATCCTCTGCAAGACCGAGATGTAATGCTTGCTAAAATAAAAAAAGAAAGAAGAATTAACCATAATAACTACCATTTGTGAAACCAACACTACGAAACTTGATAATTCTATAGTGATCCAATCTTCAGCTTACAATACTGTTTTAAGAATCAGAACTGCATGAGCTTTTTAGAGAAAAACAAGTTACGGTATTTAGATTGGTGTTAATTTTTTTCTACTTGTAATTTTTTCTACCTGTTTAATGGCTAGACCATATCACTAACATGGTCTAGCCATTAGTGTGACATCACTAACAGAGGTCTTAAATAATTTGGGAATCCGTCCACACACATGTAGTGACAAAACATGCCAGGGGAAAAAGGGCTAATGTGATCTCCGTTTTTAAAGTCACAGTCTGTTTGTCTTTTTGCCAATGTAAGGGTTATACTAATACACATCCAGTTAGACTAGGTCTCAATGACACCGGCAATGTATAGGGTCGCTCCCATCAGCAACTACTACATTTAGGGTATCTCTCTTTAGATAGTAAGGCACTAGGCTTACTAAAAGCTCCAGTATTACATTAGTGTTATAGGTATTGATGCCTAATACCAAAAGGGAGTCTGTGACATTAACAGATCTCCTTATTCCAGTCTAATCTCACGGTTACACACTAGGCACAGGCATATGGCTAGGACATACCACTGATCTGGATTAATTGGCCTATTTGAGACTCTAGAGCAGTGATGGCGAACCTTTTAGAGACCGAGTGCCCAAACTACATCAAAGACGCACTTATTTATCACAAAGTGCCAACACAGAAATGTAATGTGTGATTTATACTCCCTCCTCTGTCAAAGCTTTCATTGATAACAGCCCCTGAGGACACCAATAAAGCAGAAAATAGTCCCAGGTAGAGCTGTCACTTTAAAATAGCTCTGTGCACAGCAAGTCCTGGGCTGTCTGGGACTGCAAGAAGATACCTGGAGTCATCTCTGGTGATGGCCTGAGTGCCCACAGAAAGAGCTCCGAGTGCCACCTCCGGCACCCGTGCCATAGGTTCGCCATCACTGCTCTAGAGTTTTGAGATTTCAACGTCCAATAACGAGAAACTGTGCCACTATTGACCTCTAGTGGTCGGTACTGTGAATGATAGAGGGCAGGGACCAGGGGTAGGTGATCACATAGAGCTCCATCCCCACCCCCCTCCCCAAGCACAGGGGGGCACCGTCCTGGCCATGAATAGTAATCAGCAGTGTGTACGTCCAAAAGGTACTTGTGTCAAGTCACGGGTGCACCCAAACTAGAAAGCCTCAAAATTGACCACATAAAACCACACCCAACCAACCAAGATGCTGTATTTATACTAAATTCTACTCTAGCATTACAGCACGGTTCCTCTGCAAAATTGGACTGCCACCACCTATACTTTTTTACTAAGGCAATAAGGGCCTATCTTACATACATTCCTAAAGCAGGACTATAGATAAACCAATTAGCTATTAAAACCCTGAAATGGTAATAGTAGCGTCATCTCTTCTGAAAGTCCAGTGACTTTAAAGATTCATAGGGATTTAAGTTTTAAAGATTTAAAGGGAACTTGTCACCACCTTTTTCATAAATTGAGCAAGTGATAGGTTCCCATAGAGCCTTATTAACACAATGGTATCCTTTTACCCCCCCAATTTTTTTTCGCACAACCCCATAAAATTAACTTTATGCTCTTACCAGGCATACAGCCAGATCCAGCAGCAAGTTGGAGGGGCGTGGCCTCCCATGCAGAGTCCAGCGGCCCCTCCCGTCCTCACTCCCTTACACTCCACACCATCTTCTGGCTGGCCTCATTTAGAGGATGTGGTGGAGTGCAATGGAGTTAGGATGAGAGGGATCACTGGACTCGGCCAAGGAGGCCATGCCCCGCTGCTGGATCTGGCTGTATTATGTTTAACAGGCTCTATTGGAACCTGTCCACTATGTGAATTTGTGAAAGAAGTAGTGACAGGTTCCCTTTAATACAACTAATACTAATTCTTACCTTGCTCATTTGTTTTCTAATATGGGGCATTTTCTTCATGAAGTTGGATAAGCTGCTAATACTCAACTGTATATGGAGAGAAAAGTAAAAATCACATAAGTAATTATCATTAAAAAAAAATACATTACAAAAGCTTAAATGGTCACAAGATTTTTCCCCAAACTTTGTATAAATTAGTAATACAAAAGCAATACAAGAGTAATACAAGAGAAACTTTGTAATATACCTCATCAGCCTACAGTGTTTCATTGTCCCCTTACTTTGGCTCTTATCACCATCTCTCTCTATAGTAATAATAATAATCTATTTACATAGCATCATCATATTCCATAGCAATTTACAGATTATGGGGGGACGTATACAAATAAAATACGACATTACAGAATAAAATCATAGTCCTATGAAAGAATAGGAGTGAGGATGAAGGGGCGACACTCTCTTTAGCGTCCAATCTGCTTTTCAGCATAAAGTGGTATGAATTCCATCATGCAAACAACTAGACAGAAACTCATTGGCACATCAGATTACATGGCAGCTCTCTGGTGTGTTACTCCTCATGTCGGGATATGTCAGCTGTCCATGTTCAGGGTGGTTTTTTTAGTGATGTCACTGAAGAACTACTGAGTGACATATATGTACAGCAGAGGATAGGTAGGGGTGCAATATTTTGTATCCTTTCCCCATAGGCTCCAATGGTCTCTGCTGAGGGAGAAGAAAAAGATGGAAAAATGCAGCTTTCCTTCATCTTTCCGTCCCTCGTTTTCCACAGTATGCAATGTATGCCAGTAAATATATGCCTCCAGTATTTGTCCATGGAGTTGGTCAGAGTATGCGGGGAGCTTCCCTGACTTATACATAAAATATGAATTGAATGTAGCCATATAAGCTTGGCACAAATATGTCAAATACCAGTGATAACCTAAGATATGGCTGGAAACAGTATATGCTGCAAATATTACAGATGGTAAACATCTTACAGCAGCCACACAGCCCATACTAATAATGGTAATATAACAGTGTGAGCAGAACAACATGTATAGTAATGACACTGCACTGTTAAGAGATACATTAGAATAATCTACAGATCTAATGTAAATACAATTCTGCACACACTCTGAGCATGAATCTTACCTTTCCCTCCGATTCTTTTTTACTTGAAGAAATTTCTTTAACGAGTTTAGGAATTTCTCTAGAAAACAAGCATACAAGATATTGGAATTTATAGCATAAGACATGCCCCCACCTACCTCAGCTGTAGGGTGGGTTCACTCAGTGGCTTTATGAAGCTGTCTGAAAGTCAGAATATTTCTAGTTGCCCACAGCAACCAATCACAGCTCAGCTTTTATTTTACCAGTGCTCATGAATAGTTTAAAGGGAAACTGGGATTGGTTGCCATGGGCAACTAGAAATATTCTGACTTTCAGACAGCATCATAAATCTGCCCCAGTGTGGTCAAATGCAGATGAAACAATAGTGGTGCTTCTAAAGACTAAAAAACTTAATTCTGCTGCAGGTGTCCCTGGGAATCATTCCTCAAAGTATTTTGCCTCCCGGTCCTCATTAAGTACCTTTTTTGGCCAATAGAAAGCAGGGTTTCCAGCTCTCAAAAAAACTACAATCAGCAAGATGGAGGGGCGGAGCCTGCCTCCTGTCACCTCCTCACAAGTGCATGCTGCTGACCAGTGACACCATAGCTATCCATCTCTCATATCTAACTCCTATCTATCTCTGTATATCCTATCTCATATCTATCTAAGTATCTCCTATTTATCTATCTCATATCTATTTATCCATCTATCAATCTATTTCATATCTAACGATCATTTATCTATGTACCTACCTATCTATACACCTACCTATGTATCTATCTATCTACCTATGTATCTATCTATCTATCCATCTATCTATCTATCCATCTATCTATCTATCCATCTATCTATCTATCCATCTATCTAAAACTTCAGCACAGCACATGAGGGAACAGCTTGAAGACTTGGAGAGTCTCTCCTGCCACTTCCTGCTGTGGAGTGTGAGGTGATGGGCGGAGGGGGGGCTGCATCTTGTGTCTGTGTGGATTATTTGTTTATATACAAGTATAGGGAGAGCTGAGGGAGAGATAAGAATGTAGTTGTTTTGTTACTACATTCGTTAGTGTTCCTGGCAGCACATGGCAGAGTGCGGGAGCACTGAGCTTGGAGGAGAATCAGCTGATAACAGGGAGAAAGAAGGGTGTGTGTCTCCCTCTGTAGTCAGCTCCTCAGTGAAGATGGGATGCGCCTAGCAACAGCCATCTAAGAAGTCACTAACAACAGGAGGAAGGCTGCAGAATACAAGAGGAAGGAGCAAGATTCAGGTAACTAATCCATTTGCAAAAAAGGCTTAAAATTACCTGCCCTACAACATATCAAAAGATTTTCGAAATGACTGTTACTCTTTAAATCTGTACATCAGGATAATGTCATTTGGCTTTGTGAAAACCTAAAATACAAAGAGGCGGACTCCCTACATAGAATTCACTTCTTGGAAATAAATTGCCATTCCCTATTCTAGGATCAAGAAAAAAAGTTAACAAAGTAACGCATTGATGCTGGACCCATGAACGCAGACAAAAAACTTATAGATTTAAAGCGTAACTTTAAAGTTACTAATAAAAAATAATGGGACGACCTGAAGCATATGATGAGTCGCATGCTTGTGACATGACTGCAGGTCCTATTTTCTTACACTCCTCTATTACTCCCCCTACCAACAAGCCTCCTCTCTTCCCTAGCAATCCTGTGCGGTTTTTCATGGTTACCAGAAAGCACGACAAAGGGCGAATAGGCTGGGGGGATAAGGTAAAACCTCTGCTAGCTGCTAAACACCTGCAGATAGGGAATTAGAGTAAATTAAAGAATTGCTTATTTCGGCTTAGTGCAGAGTTTTGCAGA
Organism: Engystomops pustulosus; assembly: GCA_019512145.1. NCBI lineage: Eukaryota > Metazoa > Chordata > Amphibia > Anura > Leptodactylidae > Engystomops > Engystomops pustulosus. The sequence continues at coordinate 43,137,726 of CM033649.1, forward strand.
GGCAAAAGTTTTTTATACTTTACAGTTGTACTTTAACATAATACAAGTCAATGCATATTTTACAACATATAAATCACTCATTTATTGCAGCAGTAGAGCAGGTTCTATTCCACCTTTATGTAAGGACACTAGGTATATCATCATACATACTCTAAGACGACAGCAATGTGTCTGTGACGGATTTTCACCCATACTTCATCAGATTCATCTAAGCGACCTTCCTTCTCTTTTGATGCAGAGCCGTCTGGTTTGTACCTATCAAAAACATAATGTAAATCATTTGAATGATCTATCTTTTCTAAGCAAACATTTGGAGACCACTATTTGCTCCCAAAGCTCCTGCATGGTCCACAGCAAACAAAATAAATATACTGGCAGCTGACACCTTATTTTAGTTGACTTAAAGAAATCCATCAAATATCCATCAATAAAGAAATACCATCAAAACCCATCATGATAAACCAGGGACACATCATCTTATATTTGTTATCCCTGGCCTCCTTCCTTCTAAAATCAACATTAAAAATTATGCTAACAAGGGGCATAACCAGAGTTCCTCTGTGCTATAGCTTCACAGGGTGTTACACTATGGAGAAGCACTTCCCCCTCCAACTGTGTAAGATAACAGCAGACGGGGGGAGGGGTGTGTGGAGTGCCGAGGGAGCAGCGGGAAGGTTTAGATGTGCTCCTAAGCAACAGCTTAGGAATCCATAGCATGGAGGAGATAGGGTAACAACTCCCCCAGTACCCTTCTGGCTATTTTTAAATTATGCTAATGAGACAGAAGGGCTCTGGCTAGCAGGCCAAGGGAGCAGGTGGGAGCACCCGGCTCTTGGCACTTCTCGTGCATGCACATTATATACTACACTTGTGCGGCCGGCTGTTTCAGGTTCTTACGCTGCTGCTGTAAGGCCAACGTCTGTGACAGCACCATGTCCCCACAGAGAATAGTGTATACGTTGCCAAAGAGTTTTTGTAGTAAAAATAGCATTTCCCTAAAAAAAGATTGCTTAGATCAAACTTTACCTGTACTGTATGCAGAGACCTTTGTCCCCTGGGAGTGGCTAGGAAATCGCTCAGTCACGCGCCCTTTTCAAATTAAAAAAAATCTCCCGCATAGCTCCACCCCTGTGGACATCATAAAATGCCCGCCTTCCATCTTATTGATAGTGTCCGGCAATTCTCACACCTGCAGAGTCAGCATCTGTCTGTATCTGCAGCAGGACATGTGCAGATGTATGCAGAGACCGATCTCCGTAACCATCTGTGCATGTCCAAGGGAAACCGCTCCATTCTAGCCACTCTAGCATTTGGTAAATGCCATTTTTACTACAAAGATTCTTTGGCAATGTATACACTATTCTCTGTGGGGACATGGGGGAGCCAAAAATATGGCTCCCGGGGCCAGATTCCCTTAACAAGACTTAGACATATGATCCACAGAAGCCACATGGATGTGATGATAATGAAATGACTGCTAAAAAGTAAAGAACATAGTACACAATGCACAGAAGAGAAGGTGTCAGATTATTAGACTGATTAAAGACAAATGTTTCTTTCTCCTGTTTCATACAAATGAATTATCAATTGAAAAATTCTCCCGGTATCGTAGTAAGATTTGATCTGCTTATACATTTGCTGCATAGTGACTTGATAGCAATCAGGAACTATGAGGATCTTGGAGAAAATTTACACTGTTGTACATATTTGTAAGTTTTATTACTTATTTCTAAGTGATCCTTTGAAAGATGAATGGATGTAAAGCACCTACTTGTAAACATCATCCTCAATAGGTAAAACATCATATACCATCGCTTGAAAAGTCAGTTCATGCAGCACTGTAGACAGTGGATCAAACCCTCGGTCAAGTATAAGTAACTGGGACTGAGACTTCTCCTGCAGAAAAGAAGTACAATGTGGAGGAGTTATCAATACACAATTTTTGCTTTATAATTAAAATTAAGTTCTGTGATGTAATAGAAACACATAACTAGATTAAAATGCTATATAAAGTGCTGTAAAGATCAAAATCAAGCATGATAAACTAGGGACACTTACTCGTAGATCCAGGCACTGTAGGTAATCTTCTTAAATTTGTTATCCATGGACTCCTTCCTTCTAAACTCAACTTTTAAAATTATGCTAATGAACCTCCATTTTAGAAAAAAAAGCCATGGATAACAAATATAATATGATTACAGTACAGTACAGTCACAGTGCCTGGATCTATGTGCAAGGGTCCCTGGTTTATCATCTGGGGAGGAGGCAGCGTCTTTTCTACTGTACAGTGCGTCAGTGTTTGTTAGCTTTATCGGAGGGTTCCGATAACGCTAGCAGTGTAACACTGCTGCGTCTGTTTTAGCACTAGGAGCTGCTTTCTTTAGTAAGCAGCTCCTGGTGCCGTTTTTATAGGTGACAGGCCCTCTTTAAACTCTTCTGAATTCCAACAGGCTACATCAAGGTACAAGTCTACCAGGATCTTACTTAATCATCACATCTGCTACTAAATATCAATAAGAATGGCAATGGTCAAAGATAACATTTAACCAGAGAATTTTCTTAAAGCAGCACTCCAGGATAATCGTATGCAATGTATTTTGCCCAAGATCAGCATGAGTAAACCCTGCATGATATTGGTCGTCTCTCTGATGAATCCCATGCACTGATCTTCCAAGCTTGTGTTAGCCATAGCAGGATCTATGCATCCTGTCTGCATCGTTTCTTCAGGAGCATAGTATCTAGACAAAACGTGTTATTTATATTACCTTACATTGATTTTTTTCATCTGTTTTGTAATACTGAACAAGTTTTTCTTCCACCAGGCTGGCCAGGTCTTCAGCGTTATCCAGGGGTTCTCTAAACAGAAGTAACATTACGATAAATCAATAACAATTTAAATAACATTTCAGACTGGTAACAGCACCAAATACAGCAGGCTCAATATTCAGATTCTGATTATCAGATTCTTTTTTTTTTACACTGGAAAGCGTGAACAGTCCCTAATGCAACAAATCATGCAGCCGAGTTTCCTGAATTTAGAAAAATCTAAGGGATCAACAAACCCTGAATACAACAGATGAGCCTGACCCTGCAAGAACCACCTTCATGATCAATATTTTAAAATTAGCATCAGGAAGAAGGATTTTTGGAAGGTACCTCTTGTAGCGGACCCCAGGGTTCTCGTCCAGAGTTGCACAGAGTGTTACTATCTGCTGAGCGATAGATTGCATTGCAGCTTCTTTATCCACAGATTTATCCGGACTGTATAGCATGTGAAAAGCATTGGGGACATTCAATAGAAACACCTATAAAAATGACAAGGAAAATCAATGTATTATAAACAGAAGTGTGTATGTATTGAGAAGACTTAGGTTAGGAATTACCTGAGACTCTTTTGGGTAAAATGAAATATTGATCTCTTTGCATCTTTTGATTGTTTTGGGCTGGCATGCCTTTAACTTGTTGAAAAGGCTGTCTGGACACGCTGAAAGAAAGTTTGTAACTAGAGATAAGAATATAATACAGTCTAACAGGACAGATGAAATGCATTGAAAATAACTGATACAAATTGGTCACATAATGAACACATGGGTGCTCAAAAGACTGTGCTGAAAACTCAGATTTTGCACTGTCATTTTATGAGTGAAAGGTACAATACAAATGGATGGGATTTTTGAGCACCTTTCACACATAGTAGGAAAAATCTATGCATGTTAATATAACAACCTGAAATTTGCAGCATAATCATACTTGTACAAAACCCTCCTAGATATTTTACCTTTTAATGCTTACAGTAAAATCATTGCAGAATAAATTGCACAATCTGTTAGATGCAGATGTCACTTATCAGATTTTGAGGAGTGTAACTGTGGATTCTGCAGTACAGGAAAGGTGGGTAGGGCTTCAAAAGTCCAAACCACGGTTTCAGAAATACTTGGTAAAGGTTTCACAAAATTCAGCATATTCTCAAAGTCAGTGACATGCACATTATCTTTACCAATTGTCACAGATTTGCACTGCGGATGCAAAGGATGAAACTATTATGCACCAACTGCACCCAAAATGCTATATATCAAACCGGCACTAATCAAATTTAATCAATCTATGTGGCTTCCTTAAGCCCCACCCCATCTAATTACATTGAGAGGGTGACAAATGGAGGCAAAATGTTGGCTCCAAGGCGCCGGGCCACTAAAATGCAACATTTGCAATGAGTTGAAGCAATGGCTCATGCCATCACCAGTCATGGCTGCCATGCATGAAGCGGCTCATCTACAGGGCCCTCACTGTACACACAAAGGAAATCTACCATCAAAATCAAAGTTGATGAGCCTTACTCATAGAGGCACTGTGACTGTGGTAATCTTATAATATTTGATACCAATGGCATCCTTCGTTCTAAAATAAACAATTACAATTATGCTAATGAGCCAGAAGGGTTCTTGGGAGCGTTACCAGAGGCTGCTACAGTGTGCAGGAGCACGGCTCCCTTCTCCCCCATGCTCCCTCAGCACTTCCCCCTACCTCTACCTGCTGTCATATACCATGGTAGGGGAGTGCTCATGCACAGTGTAACAGCCTTAGAAGCTACAGCCCCTTCATCCTTATTAGTATAATTTTACAATTTTATTTTAGAAGAAAGGAGGTGATGGAAAACAAATAAGAAGATTACCACAGTCAGGGTACTTGGATCGATGAGTAAGTGTCCCTGGTTTATTCATGTTTGATTTAGATGGTAGATTTTCTTAAACATTATGCAATTTATTGTTAAAGAATTTTACCACCCTGACTAACAATGTCTGTTGATAAAGAGTTACAAGTCCTCCCCATATCACCTAAAATTAGTTGCCAGCAGGGCACTGTACCTTAATTACAGACATTTTTTATATGCAAATTGGCTTTTCTGACTCATGTCTTCTGGCTTTGACTCTTCTTTCTCCTGAGCGGCCAGTGAACCACACCCCATTATTTTCACTGACAGCACGGCCTTATGTTACATTCATGTCATGTGACATCATCTCAGGTCCTTTAGCTTTCTAACTTTAGCAAACTGTATCCCTACTCTACTGTATGTATCTAATGACATGAAATCCCAGCAGCCTCCATGGAGGATGGAGAGGAAAAGACATCCATGGAGGCTGCTGTGATTTCATGTCATCAGATACATACATTGCAAATTTTGCAAATGTAAAGGGTACATGACATCTACCTGGTCACTTGACATGAATTGATGAATAGTAAGGAGGCATAAGGCATGGGGTGGAGTAGATGGGAGGGGCCGGCCGAGCAGGACACACCTTTCTGATTCCAGGTAATATAAGATAAAATTGATTGATGGGGATGTGCGCAAAACAATTTTTAACTAAAAGAAGGGTGTCAGTTAGTTAACCCTTCAAGTGGTTAATAACGGAGTAAACAAACTGAAAGTTAATACTTAATAATAATAAAAAAATAAAAAAGAGTAAACATACTGTAAGTAAATAATAATAATAATGGTGTAAACATACTGATAGTTGTATACTTCATATCAACCATCAGATACAGTGCTATTCTTACCATCACTAAAGTAGATGTAGGCAGCTTTATACTTGCAGGAAGATTTGGACTCAAAATCCTTCACAACATGGTCTACAGACTGAAATGTACCCGACAGGACAGATAATGGGAGTTAGATAATCATAACAATAATATGTTTAACAATAAAAAATAACATTAATATTAACAATGACAACAACTAAATCAATTATTTTTAAAAATTGCTCATAACATGTAACAAAAGACTCATAATACAGCAGTGGCTGAACAAAAGTAAGAAATAGACACCAGACAAAGCGCTTGCCTTGAACATTAACAAGACATCATTCTGCATATGTATTAGACAACTGGAAAAAAAAATTACTTAGTGGCATTTCTATTTTTTTTAAATACATTATTAAGAAAGTTATTTATTTAAATTAATTAGAAACCTACTGCTAATAACTACAAACTATATTTAATTCTAAATTCCAGTGGTGCACTGTAACGGATCTTCAGCATATCCACCATATATTGTTATAATGTTGTATTGCAGTATCTTAGAAACAAACAGACCCCCTATGGCTAAATAATATCTACCATCAGGAATCCACTAACTGAAGATTAGAGGTGGTGGATTTCTGCTTGTGTTCTAAATCATACACTTGAGCACATTTACTTACCCAGTCCCGTGGAGTTCAGAAAAGTGCATTGTCTGATGATAATGCACTCTGCCGGGATCCACTAAGATTGTGCGGTTGATATCCTGCATGTGTTGCTTTCCCGCTCAGGTCCGCCGTAGTTCACCTTCTTCCTGGTGCATGTAAGTGCATTGTCTTGCGACACAACTTAAAAGTTAAATCCCGGGCTCAGTCCGAATCGTCCGACGGCACTCCCTAATTTCTGTCGCATGAAAGCCAGCGCAGCTGCGCCACAAACGCGAACAGTCTGATGAAAGTGCGATATGTGACCCTTAGTAAATAAGCCCCACTGTCTTTATGTAATCATTGTGCCCTATGTAACTAAATAAAAACTTATGTAAATGAACTTCAAAGGCCAACTGGGGCATGGAGTAGCCTGACTGCGCGCCAGGAGGTAAGGGTTCTCCACGCCTCCCTGCACTTCCCTGCAGAGTTCTTTAGCCCGTGCACACACATGCGCCATAACCACCGGCTTCTCTGGAGGTTATGCTCCAGATGAGATTGCACTTATCACACAGGTGTGGGCATAGGTGTGGAGTGAGCCAAAGAGCCCTGCGGTGATGTGCAGGGAGGTGGCATTTTATAAATGACATAAAAGAAAGATACAGGCGGTCCCCTACTTAAGAACACCCGACTTTCACACAACCCCTAGTTACGGACCTATGGATGTTGGTAATTCATTTAGCTCTGGGCTATAATGATCAGCTCTAGGAGTTATAAAAGGTGTCTGCAAATGAGCTTTATTGTTAATCCGGGTCCTTATGACAATTCAACATTTTTAAAATCCAATTGTCACAGAGACCAAAAAAATTTTTGGCTGGGGTTACAATTATAAAAATATACAGTTCCGACTTACATACAAATGCAACTTAAGAACAAACCATACAACCTGTGTTTTACGTAACCCTGGGACCACCTGTAGAGTTTTAATTTATTTAGATAGGGCAAAAAATTAGCCCACTATTGGGCTTAGAACACAAGCAGAAATCTGCCATCAGAAATACTTCAGTTAGTGAATTCCTGATGTAAGATTTCCATTGCACAGCAAAAAAAGTTAAATGCCGACACTAAGAAGAACAATTTGTTACGCAGAAAACAAGCCCTCAAAAAGCTCTGTACACAGCTCTGTAAAAAAAAAAAAAAATTAAAAGTTGGATTTATGAAGGAGGGGAATAAAAAAAATGGAAACAAAAATCCAAAAAAGGCCATCGGCAGCAAGGAGTTAATATTTTTACACCACATAGGGCCATAGTGTCATTCCAAGCAACCCCTTTGAGCCATGCAAGTTACTTGACATACATTCAAGCCATCAAAGAATAATATAAATCAATACAAACCTTTTCAATAGGTGATATGAAATATATAGCTTTTAAATCAGCAACCGGTTGTCTTTCCTTATAGATGTCTTCCACAACTAGATAAAAAAATTAAGAGTAACTATGAGACACAAGATTAATTAACCTCCAACAAACTACATGCTACAGATGCTGCATGATATGTCGCAGTCTGCACTATATGAATTATGGACACACTAGGAAAGACTTTTGTGTGTCTGGTTACACAGGCCTGTACCAAATTCATTAAAATGTAAACTTAATTGAAAAAAGAGAGCTGGATCACAGGTTACTCCTGAGAGCTGTATCCAGGGACTAGCGCAGCCCTACTTTCTCTAGTAATACTTGTGTGCCAGCTCCCACCCCAAATATATTGCTACTGACTTCTAGGACCTGTGAGATGACGTCATCCACAAGTCCCGATTGTGGAGCACTGCCGGGGATAAACAGTATGTGTGTTGTGTTTGCGGTTTCTATCAACACTTTTACTACACCTATTCTACACTACTACACCCATCCTACACTACAATAAAGCACAGCAATTCTACACAGAACTCATATCTGGTATATATGGACAAGCTCTTTACCTCTTGTGTCAACTCCTTCATCCTCAGACTGTAAGTTCTTGCGGACATGGCCCTCACTCCTATTGTTCCGTATGAATGTTTGTACTCTGTATTGTAATATTATATTTGTATATGTCCCCCATAATTTGTAACAGCTACGGAATTTGATGGCGCTATATAAAAATTATTTATATATTTAAAATAATCAAGGATAAAAAATAATCTCACAACAACTGTCATATTTCTTTTCCTCCTGATTTTACCTGTAATACCCTCTTGGAGAAGATCTGTCATTTTGCAACATGATGTAAGCAGCTTGGTAGTAAACTGGTCTAGGAGCAGAATCTGAAAAGTTAACATGGAATGTTAGAATTTAATAATCTGTTTAATAATTCATATGGCTGCATTTACATGTTCAGATTCTCTGTGCATTATTTAAGCCAAAACTAGGAATAGATCGAAAAATATTTTTTATTTGTCCATAATTTTTTTTTCACCCTTTAAATCAAAAAATAAAAAATAGTTTCCTAGTGTGGGTAAAATACCCCAATAAGGTTAACCCTTAAACTGGCAAACTTTCTCCTTCTGCCCATCAGAGCCAGGGGCATGAATAGGCAGAAGGGGGAAAGTTAATCAAGGTTAATACAATATGGGTGATCCCATTAGGCAACTGCATTTACCCTGGAAAGTTTTGTTAAGCTACACCAAAAAAAAAAAACAAAAAACGAACACACAAAGAATAAACACTATTAAGCTATGTGCACACGACTGTATATGAGGCTGTGAGCTACTCATACAAATTGTGGCTATAACACAACGTGTCTCACTGCACTAAGACCAAGTCGGTCTCATCTCCACTTGACCAAAACAGGCTGCAAACAGTATACAGTCAAGCTACCCCACCCTCTTCACTGAGGTGGACACTGTTGCACGTAAAGAATTCGAGAGAGAGGGGAGCAGATGAGAGAAAGACACAATGGCTATGTATGACTCATCATTAAAGGGGATGGCCACTGTTTCACATAAGTTGCTCATGTGCCTTTGGTGCCTTAATATTATTCCCTGAATGTTCATCAAGTGATTCATGACTCCTACTTCTTACTTTATTGCTGTGTGCAAACTCTGTGGATCTTTGTTTACCTGTCTGAGCACTGATGAATAGGAGGGGCTGAAGCAGGAGAGTTATGACTCTCCCCCCTCCCTGTGTCTGTCACTTAGATGGACTATGAGAGAACAAGCCACAGTCTGTGACGCCATTAGGGCAGGAAGTTGTGTATATATGCAGGGGGCATTATGGTGATAACAGGATGAGGATAAGGATGAAGCTCTCAAAGAAGGCAAATGTACAGGTACATATACATGCAGAGACATGTCTAATAGAAAGATTTATTTAAAAGTGGCCAACCCTTTTAACCACTCCCTCAAAAAGATAGAGGCTGAGAGTGACACTGGCTGTGTAATAAAAAAAAAAAAAAAATTAACCTTGCCCCTCGTCTCACCCACAGGAATTCCCTTCTGCCTTTCTGCCGAGTTAGCAGTGTTAATGAGGATGGGGAGGGGGGTAGCTTGACTGTAATACTGCAGCTCTGCCTCCTCGACTGGAACAGAGGACATCAATAAAAGTCTTTTTTCTTTAGAAGAATCCTGGCTCTAATTCCATGGATAGATGCATCAGAGGAACATTTATAAATACTAAAAGGTACTGTTTAGGGGGGGTGTGCTGGTGACGGGTTCTCTTTAACAGTGCAAAACTTCTGCTTTGAATTTCTCTTGCAGAAAAGGACAACATTTAACAGTGGATGCAGAAAAATCTAAACAGACATGGAGCAAATTTCAACTATGATCAGTAGGTCAATCATGCAGATTTCCAAACACACAAAAAAAGTTTAAAAAGATCAGAAGATACTGATGTGTCCATATTTGGCCGCACACAGTTTTATTAGCCTCTTTAAAATGGCAAAACAAAACAATGCAGAAATAAAATCCTAGGCCAGTGGTGGCGAACCTATGGCACTAATGCCAGAGGCGGCACTCTGAGCCCTCTCTATGGGCACCCGGGCCATCACCCCAGCATGAAGTTCACCAGACAAGACTCAAAGAATCTTCCTACAATGATAGGTGAATTTGCCCTCCTACTTTCAACTGCGTTGGTGTCTTTAGGAGGCTGAACGATTGAAAGTTGTCAAAGAACAAGGAGAAATAAATTACTGCTTAAATTACTGCGCTGGCACTTTGCTATAAATAAGTGGCTTTTGGTTGAAGTTTGGGCACTCAGGCTCTAAAAGGTTCGCCATCACTGTCCTAGGCCATCTGGCCACTAACTATACAATACAGTAGTTTCCTCACTGCCAGGAAACTGTACCTACTGTACAGCTTCCCAATCACAGCCTACAGCAATTGGCAACTCCCATAAGGTTTTCCCAGGAGCAGAGAGAGAGAGCTTCTGACTTTTAAAGCAACATCTCAGAGCTGCTTGTTTACATTTTAACATTTCATATGTAAAGAATACATACAAAATGAAAGCGTTTCCCATCACCATCTTGATCTATGTCATGGCGCTCAGAGACACAGAGGTGTAGAACCTGCCAACATCAATTGCAGTATAGGCAGATATAAAGGGAACCTGTTAGTGCCATTGGGAACAGTGGACCAGTGGTTTAGCAACCCAAATCACCATATATAATTTATGTCCAATAAAAACACAAATTGCCCCCCTCCACCCCCTGCACACGAATGCGATCCGTTCCTGGTATTGAACCTGTGTGCTGGTCAGGTCCCACGGACCGACCACAGTGCACTGGACAGAAATATAATGTAAGGCCTCCCTGTCTATTTTTGTGGAATCTGAAGAGAAAATGGGTTTCTTTCCACAGACTGAGCATATTAGTGTACAAAATAGACCACAGCTTTACTGTGCATGTGCCACACTTAGGCACAAGTGCTGGCAGTGCTTGGCAAGTATAAAGGGAAACCTGTCAGGAAGATTTGGTGCACTAAAGCAACTACTGGTTCTTGTGGACATCTTGTGGACTGGTTCTTGGACTGTGACCACTATAAAAACGTTTAAAGGAAACCTTTCACCACATTTTCAGCTAGTGACAGGTTCTCATAGCATCCATAGTATCCTTTGCCCAGTTATGTTTGCAACATCTACCCCAGGTATGTATCCGGTTACATGGCAGTATCATGGCATGATCATAGCATGCCTCTATGGACTTGCCTCCCATGCTTTGATTTCATGTGATCAGATACATTCCTGGCACAGACTGTGCAAATCTAATAGGACCCTAGATGACATCACCCTGGTCACATGACATGAAATGGCCAATGATGTAACAGAGCTCTCAATCTTTCACATAGCAGCATAGTGAGACCTGTCAATCAGGAACAAGGAGGCAGGGCAATGCAACCAACTACTGCACATCATCAATATGATTTCACAAACTGATATTTTAACATTGCAGCCATGGAAAGAAACAATTTTGGGATTAGGGCATTATTTACCCTTCAGGACTTATTTTGGCCTCTAGGACACTGCCCCATTTTCCAATCCTCCCTGTGTCACTAGAAGTGGTTATAGCTTTGGAACATTAAAAGATATCCAGGGGATTTCGAGATTACTTTCCCATGACACATTGTACTTAAAATTAGTTTACAAATTTGGATGATCAGAAAAAGGGTTTTCCAAATAGCATACAGCACACCTCTAATTTCACAGTAATATTAGGGCACATATCAGGGAGATTACATTTCAAACAGTTAAACAGAATAAAGCTATGGGTAGAGTCCTTCTCAGCTTTCTCATTCTTTACCTTGTTCATCCGGTGTCCTACTTATGTGTCAATAACACTGACACCAAAGTACAAAAACAAATAGTTACTATCCATTTCCTCCAAGCACCCCCCATATGTTCATGACAAGACATATACACTAGATATAGTTGGTAAATAATTACCATTTAATTGTTGCTGTTATAAAGTTTTCAAGTTACTATTTGTTTAAATGGTCTTACATAAAATGTACTTACCTTCCATTCACCCTCCTTCCTACAGTCATCCAGAATTTCTGTTTTGATCTCTAACAAACGAAAAAAAAAATGGATATTAGAAAATTGTGTCTGTGCAAAATTTCCCCATAACTTCGGTCATTTCCCCACTGCATTACAAGTAAAAACATTTTACTTAAAGACAAGGAGACATCAGAAAATGGCCTATTGTTTCAACAAGATTTATATTGTAAACCCCAATTTCTTGGTGCAGCTCATGTTAGTTTTACAAACCTGTGACACATTTCCTCTCCTATTAATGTACTGTATATATACTTGAGTGTAAGCCGACCCAAGTATAAGCCAAGGTACCCGAGGATTTAACACAAAAAACTGTGAAAACGTATTGCTTAGGGTGGGAAATGCAATGGTCACAGCCTCCAGTCAGTCTACAGCCTGCCAGCCCCCGCATTGTGCTGAAAAACTCGGCTTAAACTCGAGTATATACGGTAAATGGTACGTCTTTCAGTTACCCAAAAATTTGGTGACATCTTATTTTGGATGGGACTGATGGGACACCACATAAAAAGAAAACATATTTTTCTTCTGGAAAATACATGTCAAATTCTACCATTGGAACCCACACCATAAGAACATAATAGCAACATTACAATTTAAAAATAACATTATTTATTATTGTTTATGCAAATCAGCTCATGTGTGGGGGATACTTGATTCTATGCTTCCCATTGCTAGCCAGAGCTGGTACCAGGGTTGCGTCATCATTGTGCAGGAGGAAGCATTTGGTATGCAGATTAATGCTGTGTCAGGACACTGTTTAAACCCTTGCCCTAGATGCCCTTTTTAAGTTTCTGTTTTTTGTTCCCCTCCTCACAAAAGCCCTCCATTTTTTTATTTTTTTTTTCCATTTCAGAAATGTTTGAGTGCTTATTTTACTACGTAAAATTTTGGAATTCCTAGTAGTCACGTTTAATATTTTTTATGCAATGTACAGGCAGTCCCCGGGTTATGTACATGATAGGTTCTGCATGCTTGTTCTTAAAGGGGTTGGCTACTTTCAGCAAATATTTGATATTGTTTGAGTAATGAAAAGTTAAACAATTTTCCAATACACTGTGTGTATCAATTCCTTGTGGATTTCTAGATCTCTGCTTGCTGCCCTTATATAGGAAGCTTCTATGTTTACTCCAGTGAACAGAAATCTGTCCAAGGTGATGGAGGTGCAGGTGCACGAGCCGTTATCACAAAACTACCATTACTGTCTGTGATAATAACGGCTCATGCACATACATGTCCATTACATCACCATGGACAGGTTTCTATTCCTCTCGTCCTACAGGCAGCACTGATATAATAGTGCTGCCTTTGGACTTCGAGGAAAAGAAATTTTCAGGTAAGCAAAATTTAGATCTTCACTGGATTAAACATAGAAGCTACCAATAAAAGGACAGCAAGCAGAGATCTATAAAACCAGACTTATTTGGCAAGCTCTGTGTAGTGCTGCGTATATAGCACTGTATGTGCTATATGAATAAAGGAATTATTATCATTATTACTATTATAAACCATGAGGACTTGATACAGATGGTATATTGGAAAATTGTATAACTTTACAACAAAATATTTGCTGAAAGTGGACAACCCCTTTAATTGAATTTTTATGCAAGTCGGAACCGTATACTTTTAATTGTAATCCTAGCCATAATCTTTTTGTCTCTGTGACACGTGGATTTTTAAAATGTTGGATTGTCATAAGAACCAGGATTAACAATAAAGCTCATTTGTAGACACCTTTTATAACTCCTACAGCTGATCATTATAAGCCCAGGGCTAAAATACAGTGAATTACCAACATCCAAAGGCCCGTTTGTAACTTCGGGTCGTCTGTAAGTCAGGTGTTCTTATGTATGTATTGGGAAGCTGGAAAAAAACCCTCAAATTTGGTGAAATTGTGGGGCATTTCACACATCCCCTGTAATCTTTGAGTCATTATTACCATGAAGATGCTGTTTACACCCTGGTTTAAAAAAAAAAAAAAAAAAAAAGCTTTAAAATGATGCCGTTAGCCCATAGCCCAATTCTTTTTTTCTTAAAACACAAGCATAAGAAGCTAAAAGAAGAGCAGATCCTGCCAGAGGGGTCACGCACATGTCAGTGTGCTTGGTTTACAATCCTTCGTCCTGGTGGTAGATGTGGCATTTGAATTGTATTTAGAATGTGATTGCGTTTTGATGTGAGCGCAGCTTCAGAGTCTCTGCACGGGATGGCTGCAGGAATGATATCAGCTGTCATCCCACGAGCGGCTCTATTCTGATGTGACACTGGTACAATAATTCCACGCTGCATAATTTTTTTTATTGCACAAGTTAATTTCCGCACCATTAAGCGACGTCACTTTTTTTCTGCAGGAGAAAAAAAATGGTTTCCACTGCAATTCTTTTTCTGCAATGTGTGTATATGGGATTGTCATCTGTCCATTACACTACAAGGCATTATGTTCCAGAAATGCCAAATAGAAAATCTTTAGGTAATATGTAGCATGTGAAAGTAGCACTACTTATTTTTAAAGATGAGATTCTCATCTTAAAAAGGACACCAGAAGCAAGATGCTACAGAGCCCAAGACAGCGGTGTCTGAAGTGACCCGTCTCCTCCAGCCTCACAGAGTGACTTGCTTCTGGAGATAACAGCATGGTGTGACCCTTCTCTGCCAGCGTGTGTACTTCACCCATAGATGTAACATGTAGCTGCTTCTATATCAGAGGGATGGTACATGAGCTCTGCCATTAGAACACAATGAAGACCGTGTACTAGTGGTGTGCAGCAGGTAATGCTCAGCATGATGGGACTTATAGCAGCTGCAGAATCACATATAGTAGCGGACATACACAAAGCTTCTGCAGGACTTGGCCCCAGCACAGCTACAATCCTGGAAGCTATGTGCAGTCTCCAGCACCGGAAGGTCTGAAGCTGTGTATGACGTCATGTGCGCCCAGCCTGTGCTGCACCGGGTGTACGGCGTTCACTTACTGTGCCACACGGTGTATTTCAGTCCGTTATCAGTCGTCATGTTTGTTGCCAGAACGTCCGTCCCTTGCCCTGGCCTGTGCTCTCTATCTGCTCCTGGGCCTGCGGGAAGGAACTGAAGTGACGGCTGATACGTCACAGCTCGGCACTTCTCCAGCAGCTTCTCACTGAAAGCTAAATTTACTGTCTGCAAATACTGACTCCGACAAAATGGCGGCCGCCAGAAACTCAGGAGGACTAGCGCTCTTAGTGGGTGCGGTGGTCATTACACTGCGGTGCTTATGCGGTTGTTGAGTGGCTATTGAGAGTTGAACTAATCCCTCAGTGGTGATGCTCAAGCTTTTTAATAGACATAACTGAGCATGAGACTTTCAAAACTTGGAAATGTAGATACATCTTGTCCACTTTGCTTGTACTGTAAATAGCAGAGTATTAACCTTAGACAATTCTTTTATGTTTAACCTGCAGCAACTATGTACATTGGGGAAAATGTATCAAGCTGAAGTATTCTGTAGTACAAAAGAAAAAAGAAAATATATAGATTGGCTACTACATCGAGTCCAGACTGATTTAACCCATGTCTCTGGATAAATTGTATCAGAAATATGCCAAGTGGGAGTAATGAAGATCATAACATCTTACTACAGGTTACTGTGGTGCTCTATTCCTTATTGTAGCAGAGTTCAGTATTCACTGGCATATAGAGAATAAAGAAATGGCACTCACCACCTTCAGATCTTCTTTAGGAATTTGCTGCACACAGGAGCTGCTGCACCCCACAGATAATGGAAATATTCACTTAATATGTTACTACATTTTGAGAAGGAATAATATCAACTAATATTCATGTTTTTAACTCTCCTCTATGCAGAACTATCTAAGAACACACTTTCTCTCGTATTGCCTTTTATTTCATGATAGAAAATTGACTGATATGATGATTCAATCCTCCTTGCCTAATGTCTCTACATATTAACACCGCAACCCAGAACATATATATAAAGTTATATGTAACACCAAACACACACACATGTTCTGGAATAAAGTTTCCCACCATCCTCCATTATTTCCACCTATGTTATGACGTTGTCACTCAAATTTTTATGAAACATGGGGGGGTTCTGTTATTGTGCGGCTAATACAATGGCACACATCTAAAAGTGACTTTTGTTATCTCATTAGCTTGGTTTATGGATATATAGTTATTTATATGGGTTACCATTATGTAAGGGAACATACAATGATAGATCTCTGTGAAACTCTGCAAAAATAGTTTGGTGTCCCCTGTGGATTTAAAGTTCCATTTGCTGCATATTTTGGTGATTGTACACATGTGGGGTATCTATGATCTCCTCACATCTTGCTGTTTTAGGAAAGTATGTTTTCTTTATATAAGTATTCTGGACTGGTACATATTTTTGACGAAATTTAGAATTTTCATGCAATTTTTGCATTTTATTGCCGTTTGCTGCAAAGTTGCATGAAGGTGGTAGTGTGTATGAATTTAAAAGTTATTCTTGTTTACATGGTGATTTCTGGAAAAAATAGATTTTGACAGAATAGGAGCTTTTTATTTTGTGCTTTATATATTTTTAAACACATTTGTGGATAGCAACCAAATATGTCACAGTTTTTGTTTTAGCATTTTAGGGAGTGTAAATTCTTGATTTTGTGTATTGTGGTATATGTAAATTGCTCACTTTGTGTTATTATTTTTAAATCCCTATTTGTGCGTAAGCCTCCACTTCGATGTGAGTTTTATGTAAAAACCTACATTATCAAGGCACTTTCAATGCACTTTTTGTTTAATAATTTGTGCTTGTCACAAAGTTACATGAGGGTGGTCAAATGTTAATTGCCAAATGCAATATATTGATATATTTTGCAGGTCTTAAAAATTGTAAAAGCAGATATTTAGTTATTTCAGTTTTAGTGATATTATGATGATTTATTCGTGTAAACATATGAATATGAGGAATTTGTGAACTCTACAGATGTCCATCTATTACATTTGGGAGATGTGAAGGTAAATATTTTCAATTTGGAGCACATTTTTTGCCATCAAAGTCAAATTGTACGTATTTTTTATAAAATGTTAAAATGTTTCAATTTGAATCAAAATTGCATGAAGGTGCCTATGTCTACAAACTCTTCAATGCAATTTTGAAAATTGCTCTGGCCAATAATGCAACAAAATATACAGAAATGCCTGGCAGTGAAAGGATTAATATATCTTGGTTGAATTCCTGGGTGAAGATGCTTATCATCTATCTCCTGTCTATATATCTGTCTGGTTATCTATCTCCTATAATCTGACCATTTATATCTCGCTTTTTCTCTATCTATTTTTCAATCAATCTTCTATTTCTCTTCTACTGTTTTTATCTCTCATATCTATCTACTGTATATCATCTACTTTATAGTTCTGCATCTAGAAATCTCTATCTTCTTTCATATTTATCTTCTATCATATTAATTATAATTAATAATTGCTTTATTTATAAAGCGCACACAGATTATGCAGCGCTGCACTGTGCTTGCCAGATCAGTCCCTGTCCCAATGGGGCTCACAATCTATGCAACCTACCAGTACGTTTTTTGAGTGTGGGAGGAAACCAGAGGACCCGGAGGAAAATCACACAAACACCAAGAGAACATACAAACTCTTTGCAGATGTTGAGCAGCGCCGCATGGCTGTAGTGCTAACCACTGAGCCACCGTGCTGTCCATCATTCTCCCTATCATCTATCTATCTACTATAAAATTCTCCCATATTACAGTTTGTTTTACAATACTAAAGGGAGCCTCTTGCTGACTGCAGTATTTGAATATATTTCTGTAAAGGTATCAGTCCTTTTGATGTGGAAATAAGACTGCTTAACTTAATTCAGGATATATAATGCTGTTACTCTGTATTCTCTGTTTAACGCAGAACAGTTGATTTGTTACTTTAGTGCAAATATTGATTTTACATTCTTAAACATGTACATTTATTGGTTGTCTAATTAAGAGAAAACAATATTATTGTAATATAACATTTTGAATTATTGTAATAATTAAAACAATATATTTAATAAATCTAACCAGATTCTCCACATCCAACATTTACCTAGATGATGTTTAACCCTGGAGCACAGCAGATGTATACCCATCACTTGCTCTTTTTCCTCACACAATAGCTTGATTTTCTTTTCAAAAGAGGTTTGTTCACCTTAGGATCCAGTATCCCGCAGTATATACCTTTTCAGCCTCCACCCACATTCTATGAACAACCTTAGAAGCTGAGACTTAGAAAGCATTCTTTATAGCAGCAGTGCGCAAAGTTTTATGAAGAAATAATTGCAAGACAAGTCAGAAAATGATAACAAGAGCAGCATTTTGTCTTTCCTTCATACAACTTCTTTATGCGTCTACAGTGGTAAGTTATACTTTTATATTTGTTTGACTGCTTTAATCTGTGTATGTGTGTTGTAAAGAGTAACCATTCATAAGGTAAAATATATAACATATTTACTAAATACACATAAAATGCCAGCAAACTTGTATTAGTAACTTAACTATTGTTATAATGTTGTTATTAACTGCAATATGTAATGCTACAGTACATAATACTCAAATCTAGTAACTTGTAATTAACAGTAAAAACGTGCAGGTACATGAGTTTTTAAACCATTGGACTAGAATCCTTCTTTTAGTTTATGTGTTTATAAGGAATATCACATAACAAGACTTCATCTTTCTAACTTTGGACCTTATGTTACAACTTCTGCATTTCTTTACATAACACTTGTTGGAGCCTTTATTACCAGCCTAATGAATTTACATCCTTTGAAACTTTTTGGATTTGTAGAATAGCAAATTTTCTCCTGTGTCACTCATAAGACAAGGAGCAGCAACTGCCTGTTGTAATGAGTTACTCTGCTTTATCCAGTAGAAAATCTTCCTTCTAGGCTTGGAAATTGGGTATGGAACACACAGACCCTGTTTTTACTGAGAGAGAATTTTGTGGCGGACTTTGCATTATAAAAATATGCAAACTGCTTACACATGCATTTAAAAAATATCCTAGCCACATTTGTGTCATGTCTGCACTATACCCGCTGGTGTTCTAGTGCAGAGTCGGACTGTGTGCCACATTTATCATGCGGTGTCCAACAAAATTGTGCGCTCTATGTTAAGAGTGCTGGTGCATTTTGCCGAAGCAGTGCAGGGTGCGCCAGATTCATGAATAATGTACCGCACATTTCATGAATCTGATGCACTCTGCACACTTCAAAGGCAAACTGCGCACAATGCACTTTGCACTTTTTTTGATAAATGTGGGCCATTATCTTTATTATGTCAAATTCAACCATTAATAGGGTTTTCCCACTAATACACACAGGATAAAGGATATATAATATATGATGACTGGGAGTCTGATCACTGGACACCCAATGAGACTCACGAGACCAAGAGTGTACAGGTGCCCAAGAGTGAAACATGTTTATGAAGTTTGAGCATGCTCGATCACCCTTTCATTCTTAGGCATAAACAAAGTCACATAAAACTGAATGGAGCAGTCACCAAGCATGCACACCAAACTCTGTTCATTCGAGACACCTTCAGACCATCATTCTTATGAATGAATGAATGACTTCTTTCCTCAACTTTCCTCTAAGGCAGTGGTTCTCAACCTTTGTGATGCTGTGACCCTGCAATACAGTTACTCATGTTGCGGTGACCCCAAACCATGCGATTTGCAGTAAAAACACAATAAAACTGCGGCTCCAAAGGCTTTAGGTGACCCCTGTGTTTTGGTCGTTCGACCCCTGCCGGGGTCACGACCCACAGGTTGAGAACCACTGCTCTAAGGTGAGCAGTGGAAGTCAAATAAAACCATTTCAGTCTAATGTTGTTCATAATTCAAATGTTTGTCAAATCTGGTCATCTAACATCATCCATCACAAAATATCTTAAAGTGATAAGAAAGGACACATCTGAACATATTATTGCAGGATTCTGTAGAGCTGATTAATAGGGGCACTGACAGCAGGTGACACTAACATACAGTAAAGCAACACAATTCTCTGTTTTTTTGTCTGGCAAAGGGACCTCCAGAGGTGGAACAAACTCATCAATGAACATGTTATATGTACAATTAAAAGGTAAAATCTATTAGTGACACCAATTCTTAGGTGATATTTTTCTTACATTAAATCCACATACAAATACATACTACTACTAATAATAATAATAATGGCATTATAATTCCAGGTTTTCAGCAGCTGTATCTTAGGATATGTTTACATCATTTGCATTTTACATTTTGTAACTTTTGAAAGGAAAGGCTGCATGTTTTTTTGATTGAATATAACTTTATTACTGTCAGACTGGGACACAGCACTCAATAAAGTAAAATACATCCATAGCATTACAGTGCAACACAAAATTCAGGCTAACCGAGACACAACAAGGGAAAAAGGGAGGAGAAGGGTTTAATCCTCTTCTTTTTCATTGTCAATGTCATGGCTGACCCAGATGTTAAAGTTTTTATGAAGACTGAGGAGCAGCCTGCGACAGTCCTACATGGACATTATCTCTCTCCTCAAAATTAGACGTTTTCTGGTGAACCAGATATCATCCTTAAATCAGTTTGTAAGGTGCAGGGCTTCATTGATAGCCCCAATGGAGTGTGTCCCCTGGAATAAACCTGCAGCATGGGACATGGTGTTCCATGGCACAGAATCTCCGAGTTAGTGGTCAGGTCAACAGATCCTGTGCAAATGGGCGCTCCAAGAACAGGTGCAAGACTCTGGGATGGCCATACATGACAAAGAAACATGTAGTCCATTTTTACAATTTTAACCTGCACCCCATATCTGCATCTCCATCCTGTTGTTTAATCGTGACCAGGGACCACATGAAAGTGCTGCAGCCTTCACATGTGCTAAAACTAGATGAGCATCTTAAATTCAGCTATTTATCAATCTGAACCTACTACTCAATGAGGCGCTGTGTGTCCTTCTACTTTCCTTACAAATTAAACAACTCCACTGTAGTACCATGGGGCATCCCAATTGTAAACCCAGCCAGGGAGCATGAGGAAGAAGCAAAACGCAGAGTTTTCTTACAAACAAAGGAACTCTTTTTGTAACTTCTTGTACATAACTGTACACATTACTCTGTCCATCTATGATTTCTATACAATAGGAACCACAGTCCTGGAAATGGCCTTGCATGTGGGTAACCTAAAATTACAGGCATTAATTTCTTCACGTACGGCGCAGAGGTGCTGAGCCCAGGGTGAGCCCTCTGTATTGCAGCAAACACCCACAGCTAATACCCCTTCCGATACTGCATTTAAAAAACAGAGATGCGAGGGCGCAGCCAAATTTGTTCAGATCATCGCTCCCCTAGAGAAACCTATACAAATTTGGTATCACCGTGATCATACTGAACCAAAGAATAAAGTAGATGTATCATTTGTAGCACACAGTGAAAGTCATAAAACTGAGCCCTCAAGAAAGTGATGCCAATGCTTTTTTTTTTACCAATTTCACCACATTTGTAATTTTTTTCCAGCTTCCCAGTACACAGCACAGAAAAAAAATAACGTCACTGAGAAGTCAAATTTGTTATGCAGAAAATAAGCTCTCACACAGCTTAAAATAACCTGTATGTTAAATGTTCCTGTTTGGAAATAGGTCAGGAAGGGCAAGTGTCCTTAGGCAGACTGCCAGACCACCTCTGTAGGCATGTGCAGTGTTAAAGTCATGCCTGCTTCTCCAGGAATTCTGGAAATGCAGTATTCAAATAAGCTTTCTAAGTTGTCAAAAGGGAAAATATGTTCGCAGTCATACTTTAAAGAAGAAAGCTCCATACACATCAACTCACGCTTAACTGAGCCTTATTACACGAGTTGGAAATGAAACCCTTAGAACAAAAATCATCACAGTGATAAGCTGCATTTATTATATATATATAATTTTTGCAAGGCAGTGATCAAAAGCACAGCATTCAACAACATTAGCCGTTCAAGTGTCAAATCGTCAGAATTTCATACCAATTTAATACCAGATTTGCTGAATGAACTATAAAAGGTGGAGAAAGATTTGCCAAGAATTCCAGATATCCTAAGGGAGAGGTTACTTGTACTTCCTAAGATTTGGAATGAAGAAAATGCTATGTTTGTAAGTTCTGTAGACATTATATGTAGTAAAAATGCAATCAATGTAATCCCTCTATTCTACATCTTGATCTATATAAGAATCATTACAGTGGTGAACCCCTTTTATAATTTTACTGATTGTAGCTGCATCAGTGGAGGTATATGTGGATATCAAGGCTTCGTTTGTTAAAAATTACAGTAGGAAGGTGGAAAGGTCATTTGATAATGCTGTGCCAAATCTGCATTATCTGCTCTGTCACCAGATAGGAACTTTCTCATTTTTTATGAATGAGCAGATTCAGAAAAGGACAGTGCAGCGGAAATATTTTTTCAGTACCTTGTCTTACCAAGCCATCTTACCAAGGCTTCTGAGATTTATTCAGTTACATGGCTGAAGCACAAAATATACATACGCACACATATAGTAAATTTTTTTTAAAATAAATATTACCTAATAAACAATGTTGTCATGAAAAAAGCAAGCATAATAAAACATTCAATTTTATTTAAAGAGATAAAAAACATATTAGGGAAAAATACTGTATCTCAGTTACATGAAAAACCAAAGATTATTTGCTGCCTCCACTAAATCCCCTCAAATTGTCAGACAGGGAACAAGAACAGCTTGGCTGAATGACTGAGCAGGTGCACAGAGTAATGTAAAGTTATTTCCAGCCACCTATATTCAGCAAGTTGCATGGTGGGATACTACCTGTGCTGATGTGGGTTACTTGAATTTATATGAATAAAACATATCTGTTCCTTTTTTTGATTACACACAGGACATTTTGGCAAGAAAAACTAATATGTCAATTGACAGTAATGTTAGATATAGACTGTGCAGACAAGAGGCTGGCTCAATAGTTTCCTCCAAATTTGAGGACAGTTACTGGCTATAGCAGGCCACTATTGCAGTCAGTGATTATCTGCAGTAATAACAGGCCCTGTGGCATAATATCCTTACTACTTAATAAAGTGCAGAGATATACATTCAAGGACCTCTTATTGACCCTTTGCATAGTCATAATTATATGCTTTTCTCAGGTGGGAGCTTTAGGTGATCGTGCAGTGATGCAATGAAGCTAATATAGCACACTCTGGCTTCATTGCTCCTGTGCCATAGGTACAGCGCATGTACAATGATGCTGAGGTGTGCTGCACCAGCTTCATTGAATCACCATGTAAGGTTCTGATTTATCGCTAGGTAAGTATAATGTTTTTTTTTATTTGTATTGTTCACAGACAGAAATGTAAGTGGGCAATTTAGGACACTAAACTAAATGTACACATGTTCCTGTAGTTGGTGTAGTGTCCCAAATCATGTTTTAGTAGAAAGGAGTCAGTCCCCCACATTCTGTGCTCCAGGCCTTCGTTACAGGCATGGAATACCACTCTGCGGTGGCCAAGTTAAACCCAAGAAAAGAGAAAGATTCCCAGCTTGTAGAAAACTCTTTCAATGGAAAACGCTTTCACAAACTCGTAGTGAATGCCCGTGCATGTAGTTTGGATAGCTCCACCTTTCCCTGGTGGATCCGGGACTGTTGGAAAGAAAGGGAGTTGTTAAATGTCCATAAAATAGATTATTTTCTTGTATATTTTGCATTTAATAATGAATTCAGATTGTTCATAAAACAATAATTATATTTAATCTAGTCTGATGATACAATAAAACATTCTCTGATAATAGTTCATACATTTTGTATTATTCTTTTTTTCAGATGCCTCTTTATAACCCAGGTAAATATCTATGTAGATATCTTTCCAATCATCTGTCTTACTTGCTTAGTATTTTTGTATTACGCAGCATCCATTTTACTCCTTTTTATTTAATTTTCTTTATCAAAACATTTTACTACATATATATGTACCACATGTGAATAATATCAAAGTGACAATTTTTATGTTTAGAAGTACGGTATGTTGTATACTGTGGTAATCTTCTTATATTTGTTATTCATGGACTCCCTCCTTCTACTTTTAATTGAGCCAGAGGGGATACCCTAGCCTAGCCCCTCTGTGATCTAGATTTAAAGACTGTTACCCTGTCTCACCCTCCCCCTATAGCGGGAAGTGCTTATTGCACAACTGCTGTGGAAGCAGTGGGAGAGGGTATATGTCTCTGTTCAGCAAAATATTATTCAAATACACAAATATTGTTGGTAAACCAAAACAACAAATACATTGTCTAAAGTTAGTCTAGGAAGTCATTAACACTCTGTGTGATTCAGAATTAGACACTGTGTAACTTTAAGACTCTTTTGGTAAATATGTATACTGTTTCTACTGTTATCGCTTAACCACAGCAAGTTGACCTTGACTTTTGCAAAAGTCTAAAGCAACAAGCCTGCAATTTGTGAAAGAGCAGCAAATAATCTCCTCTTTATCGGAAAACTAGTAGTTCTAAATGTATTGTCTGGAGACAAATTAATGCAAAATTGAGACCGGTGACATTTGAACGGCAGAAAATTAAATTAGTATAGGTTCGTTTTAAAAAAAGAAAATTACTACATTTCCACCACTTTTCATCGCTTACATTGTACTTCTGCTTTATTGTTTCTATAACACCATAGTTCTCTATGCACCATTCCCATCTTCTACTTTATATATATAAAGTACTTTCTTCTTGGATTATGAAACCTAATATGTTACCTTATGTTCCTCTGCTGTACTTCTTAATGGAGTTACAATAGATAACAGCTCAATTAGAACATAACCCAGAATTGATGATTGGTGTTTATTCAGACAACTTTGTTCCCTTTGCAGATTTTTCAATATCCACATATGACGTCACATCCAGAAGTATGTATATTAAGTGGACAAAAGTTGCTGGTGCCACATCCTATGGAGTTACTGCAACACCGTTTATGTCAGCAGCACAGTCTGCATTTGTAGTATTTAATCCAGCCACAATTATGGGAACAGTAAACACGTTGCTTCCTAACACTAACTATACAGTAACTGTAGATGCCATGGACAAAGATGGCAATTCTCTTGCTCAGGCGCAGACTCTACAGCTTACAGGTATGTTTATTGAGCTTTATTCTAATTACTGTATTAAGCATATAATTGATATCCTCTTAAATTGGTTATCATTCCCATTTCATGCAGCTCCAGAAGTTCCCATTATTGAACAGGCATATTCTAAGCTGAGCAGTAGTATCACTGTGGAATGGACTGATGTGTCAGGAGCTTCAGGTTACCAGGTCATTGCTCAGGCCGGAGAACTGTTCTTTGATTGTCTTGTCACCAATTCACCAGGAACAGTCACTGGTTTACAAGCTGCTACATCCTATAAAATCACTGTAAGATCAATCAACTCAGCAGGAAAGAGTCAACCTTCTCCGCCGAAATGGGCAACAACAGGTATTTTCATGATTGGAATGACAAAATGATGTTTGCATTGTTAGAAAATTATGGGGTTGTGCTCTAATAATAAACCAATATAAAAGGTGCACAAGTGCTATTGCTATTTATGTTTAATTCTAATTAATCAGAGTGTTGTAAAACTACACTAGACATAGTATTAGTAATTTACTGCAGAAAAGGTTAGGGAGTACAGTTAAAGGCAGGACAGGTCTCTCCTTGGAAATACACTGGACTTTTAAACCTTTGTCCAGTGAATTTGTTCTGCACTTCTAGAAGCCAGATGAAAAAGTATTTTTGTGCAGTTGTGTCTATTACAAGTGAGGATTGGTAATATAATATGCTGATATTAAAATGGACAAGATAATTAGCTGATGGATCAATTAAATCAAGGCAGTTACCCAATGCTCCAAAACTAATATTTCGGTGGGCATAAACAGGCTTTGACGTGGATCAATGAAAACCTAGGTGTGACCTTATTCACACTGACTCCCTATTCCTACATCATACTTTGGATCTCCAATTTAAATTTAAATGGAGTCTGCCATTCAAAGGAACCCACCAAAAATTTATATTCCATAAAAATAAACTATAATTAAAAGCATTGTGCTAATCCCTAAATGGTTCCTTTCCAAAGCTGCAAAGTTTAAAAGTCAGTTTGTAAACTTGTGTGCAACTTACCCGAGGTGTAAGGTCTCACTGCTACAACCACCAGCATGGAACTAGTTATTGGGGTCTGTCTGACAATATTCAACTACAGACATATACCGTTCCATTTACTTTACGCTCAAACTGCCCTCAGGTATTCTCTTCAGAGAGTCATGTGTGTCTATCAATTCATGAGGGGGTCTGGATTAGCAGTGTCAGCATCAGTGAGGAGGGTGGGGTAGCTTGACTGTATAGTGCAGCTCCCCACCTCCATGACTGGAACAGAAGACATCTTATTTAGTAGAATTGTGGCTCTAATGATAGAGACATAATTGGAACATGGATAAGAACATGGGCGGTGAGAGGTCGTTGGTGACAGATTTCTCTTTAAGCCCCTCTGCTTTTTATGTCTTTGCAATTAATGTGTAGAAGAAAATAAGTACTCTAGTCTACGGAAGATTAACTCCAATAAAATATACAGTAGTCTTAAAGGGGTTTGCCCACAAAAGAAAATTTTCAAATTTCAATCCCCTACTGATGTTTGCACAATAAAGAACATTTTAACCCCATACATTACAAGTTTTATTGCTCATATTACTCAGTAATGGTCAGTGTAAGATTCCAGAGTGTGGGCGGGACTCTCTAAGCAGAAGCTTCATGATTGCTCTAGTGCTATGAGCTAACAATGTGCTTAGATGATCAAGGTACAGGTTTATATGCACTTTCATTTAGCTTCTGAACATTGTATTAGCATCTGACACATAGAAAAAGGGAGATGAGACAGATCAGAGATGAGATGATGAGATCCATGAGATGCATACTACATACAATGACACAGTCAGCACGGCTACATCTCTGCTTTTACACCACTAGATCTGATGTGCCTCCCTCCCCCTCCCTGGATAAAGAAATTATCTGCCGGTAGCTTGTAGCTCTCTTCTTGCTGCTGCTGTTGTTTGCCGGCAGTAAGTCAGTGTGTATCAGTATGAGCTCCTCCTGGAATGCAAGGGTGGGAGCTGCTGCAGGGAGCAGAGAAGAGCTCAGCTCCACAGCCAGGCTGCCAACCCTAAAGATACAGGGTCAGAAACCAGGGGCAACTAAAATTGTGTGCACAGGGTCTGATAGAGACAGGTTGGAATTATATCTGTGAAATGCTGTATTTTTGTTAATAACAGTGAATTAGAGAATATTTATTTTGTTATCTTAAGTACATTTAAGAAACTTGTCTTTGTGGGAATACCCCTTTAAGTCTAAATCCATTTGGCAAATCAAGTTCCAGCTTAATCATAAATCTTGTAATGGTGTCGTTGTCTGATTTCTGTATATGTATTTAGAAGTGATACAACTGGTAGGCTTTTTCTATAAGTTTTTATATTTATATTTTTAATTGAAAATAGGTTATTTTTCACATTACTCACTAAACCGTTTTTTTTGTGAACGTAGTGCTAGCGCCTCCATCTGTCACCGTGGAATCATCAAGCAGTGACTCTGTCAGTGTTCGCTGGCTGCCAGTGCCATCAGCTGTTTTATACACTGTTTCTGTAATGAGATCAGATGGATCTGGCAGCAGATTGAATCAAAACACCACAACTCTTTCCCTCAACTTTACCTCTTTGGATCCGAGCACAATTTATACTATAAAAGTTCATGCGTGGGATGCCAAAGGCACTCCTGGAGATGATATCACCTACAACCAGATAACACGTAAGGACAATAATATTGTCATTTATGTTACATATTTTATTTATTATTGTCTATTTGATTACAAAATTATGAATGTTTACTATAACCAATGTCTAATGTCTATATCATTAAATCACCATATTTCAAACATTTAAATTTATAGATAATTGTTTTCTTAAAATACATATTGTTCTTAAGTTTCATTGTATATGGTATATAAGTTATTCTTTATATTACACCTTTATTTTAGGACCACTTGCTCCATCTGATGTGCAAATTGCATTCAACAGTGGAGCGTTGGAATCTGAATTTTCTGTACCTGGAGGTGAATCCGCAACCAATTATACAGTGCTTCTCTACAGTGGAGCAACTACAGAGGCCAGTGCTAACTGCACCATGTCAGCCTCTCCCTGTACAATCTCCTCATTGCATTGTGGGATAGAGTATACAGTGTCTTTATTAGCAACTAATGATGCTGGATCAACTCCATCTACAAGGACCTGGAGTCTTATGTCAGGTATGCTTTTGTTTTTACAATAAGGTTTTATAAGTGATCTTGTAGTCATATGAATACTCAAATCTAAAAAGAAGTCCTCTTCCAAATGCTGAGTCTGAAGAATACAGTTCTGATTTGAATTGGGTTAAAGTCATAATTGCATATTTTTAATTAGGGTAACATATTTTGGGCTCTGGTTATAGACAATATCACATAACACACACTAGTCTGGGTCTAAACTGTCAAGATGTTATTTGAAATCACTGCAAGTAACACTCTAAGTCACTTTAAATGGAATTTACTCCTAAGAGGCAGCACCAAGAAGACAACCTGTTAAAGAACATCTATCACCAGATCAAGGATTGTAAACCAAGCATACAAACATCCTAGTATGTGCCCCCTCTAGCAGGATCTGCTGTTATTTTCGCTTCTTATGTCCTTGTTTTTAAGAAAAAAGGGCTTTAAAATTATGCAAATGAGTCGGAGGGGCTCCAGGATCATTTGCATAATTTTAAAAGCCTTTTTTTCTTGAAAACCAGGGAATCCTGCCAGAGGGGGTGCACACCAGTATGTTGTTGTGCTTGGCTTAAAATCCTTTATCTGGTGATAGATATCCTTTAAAGGGAATAAAAGAAGCTAGTTCAATATTGCCTACAACAGCATTCTCCAAACAAGATCCCAATCCTCCCAGATACAAAAAACTATTTGTACATTACCAGTTTGATCATTACATAATAATAATCTTTATTTATACAGTGCCATCAAATTCTGCAACAATTTACAGATAATTCTGTAGTGTTATACAGATGTTACTTATATGTTTTAGTGGGCTTTCATGCAGACAACTGATTTTAACAACTGATTTATATACTTAGTTCCATGTGCACCAAGTGGAATCTCCATTGTGGAGGAAAATCCTGGGAACCTCACTGTGTTGTGGTCAAGCGGAAATCTCTCAGACTATTACGTTGTATTTGTGAAGAGTGATGACGGTTTTGAGGTGCACTGCAACACAACCCAGTCACCATGCTACTTTCCAGCTGAGTGTGGATTCATGTATTTCATGAGTGTCTTTGCGTATAATAAGGCAGGACAAAGCCCGTTGGGTGAACTTCTGAACTACACCACAGGTTAGTAATCGTCAATAATTTATCCATCAAGTAAGAGAATACCTAGTTTAAAAGCAAGAGGTTAAAAGAGATTAACTAAAAAATACCAAGAGCACTGGGGCAGGAAGATGGTAAAATGAAATACTTACTCTCTCTGTTCCAGCAGCAGCCCCTATCTTTGGCCATCAGTGGTCTCAGAGGTCACAGGTGCAGGATTGGTGACCTCACCTTTCCTGCTCCTGTGACCTCTGAAGCCACTGAGACACGTGACTTTTGCTCTGGGCACAAATATACACAAAAATATTGGGAGCTGCTCTGTTGGAGGAAGGAGCAGTAGCAGGGTTACTATGTTTAAAGGATTTCTTTGTAAACTGCCCAAATTCTGTCACTTCTATCATAAAAGCTATTCTGCTAATTCCTCAATTCTTTAATTATTACAAAAAATAGTCTTAGTGTTATCCTTAATGTACAGCCTTCAGTAATGTTGCTTTATAAAAGTTTGATTAAAAGAACATCTAAAAGAGTATTTCTGTCTGCTTCTGCTCAGACTTTAAGAAAGATAACTCCTTTCACCTACTGTAACCACTGATACAACTAGATGAATATTTGTAAAATACAGTCTGTTATGCTACTATGTAAATATCTTTGTTTAACTTGCTTGTGTTTTATCTACTCCCACATAGAAAAATAATGTTTCAATGACTTTAACTAGTAAAAACATTGGGTAATACATTACCATTCAATAAATTAGGAGAAGATATACAAAATATACACCAAACATTGCTGATTTTTATTCTTGCATTTATCTTTTGATTCTTTTGCCTTTATCTACAGCACCCTGCTGCCCCAGTGATTTCAGCACAGCTTATGTGTCGAGTGATACGCTAGAGATTGTCTGGTCTGCTGTGCGAGGTGCAGAAATGTATGAGACCAAGGCTGATGATGGGACCACAGTAATCCTCTGTAATGATACAGCTACAGTATGTGCACTGTCCGGCCTGCAGTGTAACACACAGTACAATGTCACAGTGTTTTCATACAGTGAAAATAGAGGCAGCAACACGTCATGCTCATCGAAGTATATGAAAACAGGTATGTCAATATGAAGCTATATGGATTACATACAATAATATACAATATATAAAATAGATGGCATTTGGTAGCTCTAAAAGCA
This sequence comes from Engystomops pustulosus, assembly GCA_019512145.1. Taxonomy (NCBI): domain Eukaryota; kingdom Metazoa; phylum Chordata; class Amphibia; order Anura; family Leptodactylidae; genus Engystomops; species Engystomops pustulosus. The sequence goes on from CM033649.1 coordinate 43,168,496, forward strand.
TACTTATGCTTCCTCTTGTCAGGACTTGAACCTAGAGCTTGAAGGCCCTCACAACTAGAGTATATTTGGATCCGTATGAATATACTTACATGCTCATTGGTTTCAATGACATAATGCTCTAGAATATCATAATCATTTATTTTTGCACCCCTTTGGATCTATTGTGTTGTTGGAGTGGATAAACAAACAATAGGTTTGCTCATTTACTATATGCTAGTTATACTTTAAAAGTGTCTAAAAAAACTCAACTAAAAACAACAGGGCAGATTTATCAAGCGCTGGTGCTCCATGCCCGACAGTTTATGTTGGTTCAGCACCGCCCAGGTGGCGCAGAGGGTGAAGTAGTTACGCTGGACCAGGAATTGCAACTATGTCATGGCTTGTACATCAGTATTCATGATAAATCCCCCCAATGTTTATATTATTTTAATTAATCTTTGAAAATTTACAGAAATGTATGTATTTGTTCTCAGTTTCAGTTTTCTTGTGTTGTAGTCTCTTATAATATACCAATTAATTACTTGTCTGCCTCCAGCTCCCTGCAGTCCTGAAATCACAAATATCACATCCGTCGATACAAACACATATATGATACACTGGGATTCTCAGAACTATAATGCCATGCACACAGTGACTGTCAGAGGGGAGAGCAGATTGTGGAACTGTTCCAGCCTGGGTAATTCCTGTACTTTGGAAAGCCTCCCATGTGGGTCAATGTACATGGTCAGTGCTGTCGCATTTACAGCTGAAGGAATAAGCCTGCCTAGTTACAGTGTGCCTTTGGAAACAGGTAACATATTTGATGAATAAATATGTTTTTATATATAATAATACAGAAAATGATCTTTTCTTTGATCTCCTATTTGTTACAAAGTGTTTATGTTTCTCTTAAAGCTCCTTGCTGTCCAATTAACCTTAGTGTAGTCCAAGTCACACAGTCTGTGACCAATGTAAGCTGGTCCACAGCCTCAGGGGCAAAAACCTATACTACAATGCTGGAATCACCAAGAGGACAGGCCAAGTGCCACACCCAAGATGAGCACTGTCTGATGGGATGTATTACATGCGGAACAAGTTACTCTGTATCCATGGAAGCAGTCAGTGAGACCGGACTTATGTCACAGTGTTCTTATCATGGGTACTCGTCCAGTAAGTAATATATGTATAAACTAAATGTAAAAATAGATTTTATAAGGAAAACATGCTCATTGCAGGTTATAACTGTAACAAGTAAATAAGGCTATGATTCTGATGTACACTCAAAAACATTCTAGAATGTAATTAGGAGAGACTTGTATGGGGGGGGGAGTAGAAGTGTTATTCTAAAATTAACTATAGAGGGAGGAGAACCCTAATATACTGTAATGCTCCTGTTCCTGTTTCTTAATAGATTTTCCGGACAGGCCTCTAGCACTCATCATAGTTACATAGTCTTAAGAGTGTCTACCAGGATAGTGGCCATATTTAGGTGGTGTACTATGTCTCCTGTATCATATCAGTTTGCAAATTAAGGATATTTTACACCTCTTATTGGTGGTTACTTTATTAATTTTGTTTTCATAAAAACGTCATTAAGTTTTATATAAAGAGACATATAACGCACAAAAAAGTCTAAATCATAACACAAACAACACATATATAGTATCACCACATTCGTAACAACCCGTAGAATAAAAGTAAATAATTATTGAACCTGCACGATGAATGCCATAAAAAACTGTTAAAAACCTGCCAATAATTACGTTTTTTTACATTTTTCATAAATTTTCAACAATAGGAGATACCAACCCCAAAATGGTAACACTAGAAAAAGCATCTCATTCCGAAAAAAAATTGCTGTCATATGGCCCCAATAACAAAAAAGCAAAAATTTTATAGCCTACAAAAGGGGCCAATGAGAAAACTAAAATCCTGGCAGCTGCAGGGTGCTCCTTCCCTTCTGCGCCTCTCTGTGCACCCATAGAACAAGTAACGGCCACATGTGAGGGGTCTCTGTACTCGGGAGAAATTATAGAACACATTTTAAGATGGGTTTTCTCTTTTTATCTTTTGGAAATGTGTAAATTTTAGAGCTAAATGAACGTATAACTGACAAAATTTGACCATTCTAAATTTCACCTCCATTTTGATTTAATTACTATGAAGACCTCAAGGGGATAACAATCTTTCTAAAAGATGTATCTGATAGTATAAGGGGTGCAGAATTGAAAATGGGCTGATTGTATAGGATTTTTTTAATGCTAAATATTTAAAACTTCATTCAAAACAGCAATTATCCCCAAAATAGTAAATTCTGAAAATACGGAAAAGCGATATTCGATTTGTAAGGAAAGTGACATCAAAATAATTTATCCAGACAAAAATCATGAAAATGTAAAGTAGACATATGTTATTCAGCAACTTATTTAGGTTGTAAATCTATCTCCATGAAAACTCAAAAAATAAACACAAAACTTATCAGCCAAAATTTATCACTTAAAGAAGTACAACATGTGAGGAAAATACAATCTCAGAATCGCTTTGTTAAGTAACCGTGTTCAAAAGTTATAACCATATAAAGAGACGCAAGTCAGAATATAAAATATGGGGCTGAGCCTTAAGCTATAAACTGGCTACGTCCTAAAGGGGTTAAAGAATACCTTTCTCTGCCTCCACCAATTCCAACTTTTTACCATTCTGTTAGTTGTATCACCAAATATCCTAAGAAGCAAAAAACAAACAACCATCCACCGTCAAGGATTATTTGTTGCAAATGTAAAAATCCATAAAAATCATTATATAGACATGGCGATTTGAATCAGTGGAGTGGCGCCTATTAATGGTGTAAAGAGTGTATACAACCACTTTTTGTATACTGCAGGTGCCTGCTGTCCTTCTGGAGTCAAGCTATACAGACTGTCTAACACTGGCATTCGAGTAACTTGGCGAGCATCAGCCGCTCCAGATAACTACACAGTAAACATCTACGGAACAAAAGGAAATTTTACCTGTAATCCAAACAGCAGCTTCAGCTATTGTGACGTTACCGAGATACCGTGTGGAGATGTGTACACTGTCGTGGTTTCGCCTCTTAGTGAAGAAAACAGCCAAGTTTTATTCTGCCCTCAAAAAATCTATTCTGGTAAGATAGATATTATTTTCAGCAATGATCTACATCAGTATGGTCTGTTAAAGTGCTGAAGGCTGCAGTTTTAGTATTGTCAAGCAGTGGCTATCTTCACAGCTCTAGAAATAGAAAAACAAAAAAAAGAGGGGGGGGGGGGGTGTTTACCTACAGCCAAATATGCTTTAAATTTTCAATGAAACATGATAAAAAAGTTTATTGAAAATACAATAAAACAGTCATGATGCAATTTGGGTTTGTATCTTCAGATAATACAGAATGCTCTCTCTAGGACACATAATATATATATAAATATTTACAAATATATTTACAAAGAAACAGCAAACAAAGGAGGCCAGCCATTTAAAGTTGGCTCATCCATGCAGATCTGCCACTAGGAATTTTGGGGCTTCAGACTGGGAGATTTTAGTGCCTCCCACTGGCGTCCATTCCCCCATTGATATATAAAATTGTATACACAATTTTTTTTCTGACCAAAACATTTTTAAGCCATGACAAGCTACACTCTTTTGACAGGACCCTACTCTACTGCATGTGTCCACTCAGTATATATATATATATAACCCCTGCACATGCCCACTCACTATATATATAGCCCCTGCACGTGCCCACTCAGTATATAAATAGACCCTGCACATGCTCACTCAGTATATAGATGGCCTCTGCACATACGAACTCAGTATATAGATGGCCCCTGCACGTGGCAGTTCAGTATATAGATAGCCCCTGCATGTTCCCACTCAGTTTATAGATAGCCCCTGCACATGCTCACTCAGTATATAGATAGCACCTGCACATGCCAACTGAGTATATCGATAGCCCCAGCAAGTGCCCCCTCAGTATATAGATAGACCCAGCACATGCCCCCTCAGTATATAGATAGCCCCATTATGTGCCCACTCAGTATATAGAAAGCCCCAGCATGTGTTCACTCACGATATAAATTGCAGTAGATGCCCCCTTTTATTGAAATGTCCAGCCTAGATATCCCTTTTTAATTAAATGTCCACCCAAGATGCCACATTTTAATGAAATGTCCACCCTAGATGCCCCCCTTCAAATCCCCCCCACATCATTAATGAAATATCCACAGCAGGGCCCTCTTGAAAAAAAAAAAATCTATACTCACCTTCGGCTTCTTCTCCCCGGCCCCGACGCTTTGTCCTCTCCTCTTACAGCACGGGCGCATACAACATGATGCTGTGGTGTCGGGGCCGTGTGAAGGCATAGTTTTAGGGCCTATGATCAGTGCAGAGGGCACCATATTCATGAAGAACAGGCGCCACAAATCATGAACCTGGCGCCCTCTGCACACTACATAGGTAAACTGCACACAGTAAATAACATACATAGTGATCACTGACTCCTTAAGCATATGTCAGCTGAGATCTATTCAAGCAGGAAGTGCTCCTGGATGAAAGATACCCTCAGTCACTGTGCTAGACTGTTGTTAGACTGATCTATACGGTAATACCCAAGACATCATCCATGTTGTCCTTTTTTGTTCTTTCCCATAGCTTTAGGTCATACTTAACATTGCAGTAATTAGAAATCTCTGATTTTCTATTCTGGGAAATGGGTAGTCCAAATCAGTTTTTCTGGGGGGACAATCATTCCCCATTTAGTTCCAATCATTTTTTAAATCACCTACAATACAAGCAAAAGCTTAAAGGACAAAGCTTTATATGCTGCCATATAAATATGATATGTCACAAGAACATATTACAAATGTCAATGCTAACTAATGGCTGACACACGGTCTGCTGTTAAGGAGCAATTGAAATATATTTAAATGGTCATGTAAGATAACTATTAGTGGAGATAGCCTTTCACTTAGAGTTTATGATTACTCAATGCACCGACATGTCACTCATGCTGCACATTTGAACATAGTTATTAATGGTTTTGCTGCTTATCAGGAAATATAAGGTGTGTCACAGCAGGCAATATCAGCTGTAAAACTTTATTTTAAAAAAAATAGCATTATTATTGTCAGTAATCAACTAAATCCATTTATCTTTTTTGCTTACCATCAATAAAATGTAAGACAAGACCTTTGTTCCAATCATTGGGAATGGGAAACAATTGTGATACCTTTACTATATATGTTACCTACAATACTATAATGCCAGAAACTTATGCACATTTAAAAATATAAAAAGTTTACTATTCTTACACCAAAATTTGTATAAGTGACTACATTGTGTGTACTGGAGGAATAACATAGTTGGAGGCCATTATATGACTTGCAAGTGTCCTACTTCTCTCCCATCTGCTCTATATAGAGTTATTTGTATGCAGCGTTTCGTCTGACCTGGTTTCAGGACAGAATTCAGCTTAGTGAAAATCAGATTAGTGAGGGAACAGAAATGGTGTATAAAGAAGAACTATTCTCAATAAGATAGACATTCTTATATTCATTTGTGCTCTTGATGTACTGTATATAAAGTTGGTTAAAAAGTTAGTGAAGATTTAATATAGACTTGCATTTATTCCTATTATTCTTTTGTTACAGTTACATGTTCAGGCAGCTCTCTTGGAATGGGTAAGACACCTAGTTTTTTTAAAAAAAATTTAAATTGAAAATAACCATCAGCCAAGCAACTCCAAAGGGTAAATTCTTCAAAGCTATGATGTGGCCTTAACGCCTCATTTACATGAATGGAAGGGTGGTAGAGATCACTGTTCCCATAGACATCTATGGCAGCCAGTTACGCTGCGGTGAGTGCACGCTGTCCCACCGTACTGTGACTGAGCATGGAAACATATAAGACATGTCCTATATTTTGCTGTATAACAGCCCCTGGACACTTGGTTTTTCAATGGAGAGGGGAGGGGTGAGGCACACTTAACCTTCTCTCCTGCACCCAGCTGGATGCTCACCCGGGCTACGGCCCAGCGGAGCATCCTTAGGTCAGATTCACATAGCAGTATTTTCATCAGTATTTTGCATCATTATGTGGAAGACAAAAGCAGGAGTAGGTGTAACACAAAGTAAGAATTAACCCATTCCTGGTTTTGGGTTACAAAAATGAATGCAAAATACTTAGAGGCATGTTTTAACAAAGAGGATTAATTGAAGACATTTCTTTTTCCCTAGTGATTTATAGAGGGAAGAGAAGTGTCACATAAAATGAGGGAGCTCTCCATAGAGGTAAGTAACTTCCAAACTATAAAATAGATGATGATTGTCTTTAGAATATTTCTGATGACACTTGTACTATACTTTCTTACCTACATAGATAAACATAAAATTTGCAATATGTTTTCTTGTGCAGATTCATGAATTGTGGCGCACATTCTCCATGAATCTGGCACTCCCTGCACTGCTCCGACAGAGTACACCAGCTTTTTTTGGTGCACCTTTAACACATTCTATCTGACACTATATGATCAATGTGTTGCATGGTCCAACTGTGCACCGGAACGCCCCTTTCAGTGCACAATTTTGTGTTGCATCGGGTATAGTGCAGCTGCGACACAAATGTATCCCAGATAAAAAAAACTGGTGCAGGGGCTTTAATAAATGTGGGCCCATGTCTTCAAAAACCCTCTTACGAATTATGTGAGCCTCTGCAAGCCAAGTCGTCACAATTTCCTCTTTGCTCCTTACCTTGACACGAGTAGAAAGGAGTTAACCTAAGCATTATTTCAGTGTATATGATGTTTTATAGACTAAATTGACCCATGCAATAGCATTTAATATTGTGGCTACTGTGTTTATATACTTATCATTAAAGGTACAAATAAAGTAGTAGCAATAGCTACATAGCATGATAAATCTGTAGAGCAGCATAAAAATGACAAAGTAAATTTGCCTTCTAACTTTTGATATCAAATAAACACAGCACATGTGACTTACTGACTGACATTCTTTTTCTTCTGCCTAGATCGTCATATTATTTCCCCCATAGAGTACGAATGGAGAAAGCTGGACGTTGCAACACAAATATACATAAATAGCAGTATGGTTAAATGTGCATAGATAACACTACTACAACATGTTCAGGAACTGGCTGGTGCAACATCACATTGACCTTATTAATTTTAAAGGAGTTGGCCACTTTACCTTATGTTTTATGTAATGTGTGTGTAAGTGTGGGGCGCCGGATATTATGTAATTCACCAATGTACTGTACATCTATGAAAAGTCCTGCACTGCTTTCTTGATATGTAAAGTGAAGCCTTCTGTCTTTTTTCCCTTATCAACCAGACATTCCTGTCCATAAAATGGCTGCAGATGGAGGGTCATGTGATCTCTTACTGGCAAGTGTTCATGGACGGTTACAGATCACATGACCCTCCATCTGTGGCCATTTTATGGACAGGAATGTCTGGTTGATAAGGTTAAAGACAGGTGGCTTTACTTTTAAAACGCAATGCACCCTTACGTGGCTGAACTTTTAGGCCTACCAAAGCTTGGGAATAACTACACACATGGAACCTTCTATAAATAATCTTTGATACTTAGTAATAGTATACATGAAAATTACAGGTAAATATACATACATGGTATATCATATCTAAATGTTCTTAGAAATAATATCTATATCTATTTTATTACGATTCATCCATATTTTAATACGTTGTTAATGCACATTTATACCTAATTTATTATTCAGCAGACCATAAAGATGCAAATAAAGTCTCATTTTATGTTGGTCCAGTGTTTTACTAGAACTTTTGTAGTCTGAAGCTTGTAGAAATAAACCTTATTGCATACTGTCACTTTTGTGTTGGCTGTGTCATTGTAATGTACAATGGGAAGTGTCATGCACATACCTCATATTAAATACAGCAACAAGGATGAAGAAGAGGAATATCTTGTTTCAGGTATCTTTGTTTTGACAATGCCATTCACATTTGACTTCTAAAGGGACATTTCTGGGAAGTTTGAAGTTGCATATATAGGTCACAAAAGCAATCAATTTTTATTTAGTAACATATCTAAACAATTGCAGGATTCTAGTACAGGAAGCACCTGAGGTTATTTCCCACATAGCAGGAGCTTCAGTTATTTCCCATTTGTATTCTGATATCCCCAGGCTGTTAAAGGTCCTCTGAGATAAAAGGTATACTTTACTGTTGTATGATGAAAATAAACTATATACAGACATTATACTACATTGCCCATGGCTCATAAGTCCCACCTTAAAGTATACAATCCTGATTCTGATTTTATGTACAATTCTGAATTCTTTTGAGATTAACATTGTTGTAGTCTGAGCCCTGAGGCTAAATACTTAACAGAGCTCCTTACCAACCAGGTGGATGTCTTTCTATATGACATATGACTCGTGCTACGGCAAAGTGGTTCTAGTGTCAACCGATCCTGCTTATGTCCTATATCCGAATTCTTTTTTGTCACATTTAACCGAAAGAATCATACATGTGTATGAGTCTGTAGCCACATGTGGCAGACTTATCCCACGTCCCACCTGATTAAAGGGGTATTTTCATTTTGGCAAATTAAAGGAAATCTGCCACTAGCTGGTAGAGATATTAAACTACAAATACTTACCTATGTTCCTCTTGATGTTTATCCCTGCGCTTTCCTTCTCAAAGCTTGACACACCAGTATTACCTAGAAAAGAAACTTATCATTAGCACCCCGCTGCTTCCAACATGGGAGAGGGAGGCATCTTTCATGCAGGTGGTATAAATTAGAGCGTCTCACATCTTATCACTCATTGAGACTTGTAGGCTTGCCATGTGTAATGATCTCTAATAGCCAGCAGATGGCAGGCTATTAGAGATCAGCAGTAAAATTGCTATATACTGGCAGTCCCCTACTTAAGGACACCCGACTTGCAGACGACCCATAGTTAAAGATGGACCTCTCGGCCCACTGTGATCTCTGGTGAATTCTCTGAATGCTCTACTATAGTCCCAGGCTGCAATGAACAGCTGTAAGGTGTCTGTAATGAAGCTTTATTGCTAATCCTTGGTCTAATTTCAGCAAAAAATGTTGAAACTCCATTTGTCACTGGGGCAAAAAAAAATTTTGATTGGATCTACAATTATAAAATATACAGTTTCGACTTAAATACAAATTCAACTTAAGAACAGACCTATGGACTCTATCTTGTACGTAACCCGGGGACTGCCTGTACTGCAATGCAGTAGAATTGCAGTATATAGTAGAAGCAATCAGACCCTAAAGGGTTAAAGTACCCTCGAGGGTATGAAACAATGGTAAAATTTATTTTGAAAGAAATTAAAAAAATTTAAAAGAATTGAAAGTTTAAATCACCCCTCTTTCCCTAGATCACATATAAAAATAAATAAACAGTAAAAAAATCATAAACATGATAGGTATCGCCATGTCCCAAAATGCCCGTTCTATCAAAATATAAAAAAGATTATTCCCAGCAGTGAACACCATAAAAGAAAATAGCACCCAAATTGCCACTTTTTCCCCATTTTTCCATCCATTAATATTTGAATAAAAAAACGATCAAATAGTCATATAGGGACTAATTGATATAAATTAATACACCAGCATGTACCACAAAAAATAACACTTTAAATAGGTCCGTACACCATGGTGTGAAAATGTTATTGGCCTAAGATTTTGGCAAAATGGAAAATATATTTTATGTACAAAAGATTTTAATTTTTTTAAAAACCTAATAAAACCTTTATAAATTTGATATTCCTGTGATTGTACCGACCAAAAGAATAAAGCGAAAGTGTAATTTGGAGTGCAGAATAAAGTCTATAAAAACAGGGCCCACAAGAAAACGCCACAAATGTGTTTTTTGTCCATCTTCCACTTTTCCAGTGCATTGTATAGAAAATTAAATGGAACCACTAAATAGTACAATTTGTCCCGCAAATAACAAGCCCTCAAACATCTCTGTAAACGTAAAAATAGAGTCCTGTAAGGGTTAAAGTTATGGTTTATAAAATGAAATGTTATACAATTTTCCAATATACTTTCTGTATCAATTCCTCACAGTGTTCTAGATCTCTGCTTGCTGTCCTGCTATAGAAAGCTTCTATGTTTACTTCCAGTGGACAGAAATCAGACCATGGTCACACAGGTGCATAGGTATCGTAGGCTTTTCCCTTTACACAGTTTTATAAAGGCCCATTTCACAGGTATATGCAATGATTAGTAAAGAGTCATCACTCCTGTAATAATGATCCTAACAATAACTACTTGTATTAGGTAAATCTACTATAACTGATTACATTTACCTAAAACTGACTTGTGAACTAGTCAATTGTGGTGATCTACTTTTCAGCAACAAACATATAACTGCTACACTGTGTACATTGGAAAGATGACTCCAAAAGCGACTGGGAGAAAGTACCTGAAAACATTGCCAGGAAAAGAAAAAAGTAGAGAAGCTGCATGGCAAAGCAAGTTAGATAAGATGTGAAGTACTCCATCAAGAAAAAACAGATCCGGTCAGAAAGGTAATTACGGAGAATGAGAGGTGATTAAATAAAAAAAATGGATTCTGAAAGAAGAAATATTCTGAAATATTTTAACCTTAATAAAAATGTGATGTAGCTATAGAATAATTAGCTGGACAAGTGGGTGGAACAAGAACGGATATTTCTCTTCTTAGGAAAGACATAACAAAAATTAGAGAAAGACAGAAAGGCACAGAGGACACAGTGGGAAAAAAATTTAAAGTAAATATCGAATTTAGCAATATATGAGAAAACCAGAGGTGGCACTCAAAGCCCTTTCTGTGGGCACCCAGGCCTTCACACCAACAGAGAGTTTGGCAGACAGGACTCAAAGCTCAAAGCAGGAAGGTGTGGATAGAGATGGATTAACGTTTGAGCTCCTGCTCTGGGTCCTCCGATTCTTCCTCTTCATGGGACCCTGGAGGGAAGCTACAATCCAAAAATACAGTAATACAAACTTTGCGACATATAAATGGGTATTGGTTGTAGTTTGGGCACTCTGTCTCCAAAAGGTTTGCCATCACTGCTATAGAGTATAATAGGCTACTATTCAGGGTAATTCTTCTCCAGGATTAGATGGATTCCCTATAATCCCGATATATATGAACTATGGAAATCTTTTATTTCGTATTCTATGGCAGTTGTGGAAATCAAGTATTAATAAAGGGGGGATTACCATTGTATGAAGGAGTAATAAGCTTTTTTTAAATAAAAGAATCATTCAGCCCAGTTTTGCTCATTAATACTGATGCTCGGTTGTTGGCCAAATTATTGGCAAACAGACTGTGAAAGCTGGTTCCTGCGGTGATTCCTGAGGACCAGTGTGGGTTAGTTCTGGGGAGAGGTGCCAATAGAAATATTCACATAATTTTTGCTCATAAACAGATGAGGCATTTGACAGGATTTTGTAAATAATAAAAAGATTTTATTGTAAATAATAAAAAGATTTTATGTGGCGGAAAATAATAACTTTTCTATACTTTGGTGTACGGAGCTGTGGGAGGTGTCGTTATCATTTTTAGGACTTACGACCTGACTTTGGGCGCGATTTTCCGTTCCGGGGTTAAACGTGAAATCGGGCATTTTCGGACGTGTCAATACCTAATGTGTTTATGATTTTTACTGTTTATTTATATTTATATCAGTTCCAGGGAAAGGAGGTGATTTAAATTTTTAGTTTTTTTTATTATAATTTTTTTCCCCTTTTTTTAATTTTTATTTTTACTATTTTTCAGTAGTAAACCTACTTTAACCCTAGGTCGTCTGTACGATCCTATCATACAGTGCTATCATCCTATCATCAGGATTCTCAAGGTAGCTCGTAGCTTCTGCGCTACTCCTAATTGTTCCCACCCGGGAACTTGTTCCTCCACTACTCGTTCCACTTTCTTCGTTCCTTCTTCTAATTACTATTAGATTTGGGAAGAGAAAGGAAAAAAACGATGGTGCAGTACTTTTTTGATCGTAAAAATAGTTTTAATGGAAATACTCACAAGAGTAAAGATTAAAAAGGCCTTATGGATAAAACAAACACGCTCGGTATACCGCCTGACTCCGAGTTTCGCCTGATATGGCTTCTTCCGGGGCTTACCGGCGTGTTGGGCTACGTGTCTTTTATATGCAAATTCAATTCATATGCAAAACATTTCTCACAATTTTTTTCTCAAAATAAAATAAACTGTTTTCATGCAATTCTTTCAATAATGTTCGTATCAATGACAAAGTCTTATTTTAACAGATTAAATTTCTAAAAGTCCTATTTGTAAACTTTACAGTCATACAACGCTGAGGACATTGGGTATGGACTAAGGACTGTCCCCGTGAGTACCAAAAATCTCTGGTTGGAAAGGTACTGTACCTTTTTTCCTAAATGTGGAGTGGATGAACGTAGAGGCGGAGGATTAATCAATTTTGTACCTACAAACAGATGTCTACAGGAAACAGACGTCAATGCATTGCTACACGCAACTTCTTCACATTCGAAGCAAACAATCTCAGCAATTCCTATCGGTCAATTCCTGCGCATAAAAAGGATTTGTTCGACAGATGAAGATTTTAGGAAACAGGCCAGACTACGGTCACGTTTTCAGCAATGGGGATATAGTAATCGAGTGATCAAACAAGCATATTGGAGAGCAAAAAGAACAGCACGCCAAGATCTGTTGGTACCAAAAACCAAACAAACAATGTCTGAACAGGTAAGATACACCACCAATTACCATTCTCAGTGGTCACAAATGTGCAAAGTGTTAGAAAATTACTGGCCAATCTTGAAGTGCGACCCCACTATAGGAAAATATATTACAGCTTACCCCGCTGTGACTGCCCGTAGGTCCAAAAATCTACGAGATCATCTAGTAAGGAGTCATTATGACTCAGGGAAAACCATCTTTGGGGCAAACCCACCGTCATGGGGATGCAAACCTTGCGGCAAATGCATTGCATGCCCTAAAGTGGAACATGCCACTACCTTTACCAACTCAGCAGGCGACAAGGAATTCAAGATTACCCACACCATCACATGCAACACAAGAGGTGGTTACATGTCCATGTAACTTTATCTACATAGGTCTCACAACCCGGGCAATGAAAATCCGGGTAAGATGAGAGATATCAAAGCTACGTCTGATACAAATTTTGACCCGGATGGCAAACCAGTGCCGGCCCACTTTAAGATAAAACATGATTCCAATCCCAGGCTATTGAAAGTACGGGGCATTGACAAAATTGTGTTGGGGGTTAGAGGCGGTTCAGTTAAAAATAGATTGGCCCAATGCGAATCCACCAATTCCACAAACTGTAAGATACAAATTTAGGTTCTTGAATTGTGTCATGCTCACATAACATGTTTGGCGTCCACTAGTATAGGACTTGTTTTTAAGTTTTTAACGCATCTTGTGTTAATTTTATCTGTTTATTTTTCTTCTTAGAAAGTTTATAGGTCCCTATTCGTCAAGAGGCATACGTTACAAATTCCAATATTTTCTTGCAACGGTTGAGGATAATACGAACCAATATTCCGGGGAGAAAAAAACTGTTGTTTGGTTTGTTACAACTACGATACAAGATTACAAAGATAAAATGGGATGATTGATAGAATATGGACAAACCATAGTTATGGTAACACTTGAATGTAACATCTTGTGCAGGAATACTGTGCACAACATATAAACAATCATCTTATTTTGTTCTACTACACATATTGTATTATCAATTATGCATCATAAAGTACATTGGTCGGCTTATGTATTTATCACCAACATCCTTATCACCATTACACCCTCACCCCTCACCTGTACCTCACTCCCCTCACCTTACCTCACCCTTCTAAATCAACTTAATATTATTTGTTAGATATAAACAACAATTAGAATCCTTTACAGTAGAGTTCTTTTATGATTATCAATACTTTTGTATGCATAATGAACGTTCACCTTGTATATATCTGACACTCTATATCAGTGATGGCTAACCTATGAAACGCGTGTCAGCACTGACACGCGTAGCCATTTTCAGTGACACGGGGCTTGCCGTGCTGTAGTGCAGTGGTAGACTGATCGGGGCTGTCTGGCGCTGGTTGCCGTTGTCTGGCGCCGGTCCGGCCAGTGATGTGTTCTGCAGCGAGCGGCTGCATCTCAGTCAGAGAGATCGCAGCTGCTGCTCCTGTCTTGCCATTCTGCTCTGCGGAGGCCGCGCAAGACGTCAGAGTGGAGCGTGGATACAGAGCAGCCCCGGCTTGTACAGACGCAGGAACATCAGCTACACAGGAGGTGAAGCGGCCTGAAGAGGAGTAACGGAGGTCCGAGGCGTCGTTGGAACCTCTGCCAGTTAGGTAAGTGAATTTATTGAGTTGAGCTCTGCCGGCTGCGCTGTGATGTACACTGCTATGGGGGGCACTTCTCAAGAAACAAATGTCCTTAAAACTAGTTAAAAGGTACACTGCTTTTTTGTTATTTTTTGGGGGGGATCTTAATTGAGGAATTGAGCACTGCCAGTCCTGTCTCTGTCTAAGGGCGGTAGACAGAGGGGGTTAATGTGCACTGCTTTCGGGAAGGGGGTCAAATTGTGTCGGTTATACGTTCATTTAGCCTAAAATTTACACATTTCCAAAAGAGAAAAAGAGAAAACCCATCTTACAATTTGTTATGAAATTTCTCCCGAGTACAGGGGCCCCCCGCATGTGGCCATTACTTGTTTTATGGGGGCACAGCGAGGTGCAGAAGGGAAGGAGCGCCCTGAGGCTGCCAGGATTTTAGTTTCCTCATTGGCCTCTTTTGTAGACTATAAAAATGTAGCTTTTTCATTATTGGGGCCATGTGATGGCATAAATAATTATACATATTTGTTATTTAAACTCTAAATATCACAAAATTTTATTTATTTATTTTTTTCTAAAGGTGACACACCACCCGAGTTATGCTCGTTTTTTGGCAAACTTTGACACACCAAGCTCAAAAGGTTGCCCATCACTGCTCTATATGATATGACAACTATGTGTTTTGTGGGGTATTCATCATTTTCTTTTTCCTCTTTTTTACTGTCCACCATCGAATTTATTTATTTATTTATTAACTTACCAATTGAAATTATGTATGATATAGAAATGTCTTGCACCAATAATTATGCTAATATCGCATTCTTAAGCACTGTCACTTTATTGACTTATCTATATGTATTAGATTGTGCACTGTTTACAAAGATATTTGTTTTAATGACATGCACTTGTCACTTTAATGTATTAGGCACCGTAATAACATATGAATTGATATTGCTGTACTCCCTGCTTAAACCCTACCTTGTCTTCATGTTGGTTCCTCAATCGCACTGATTGTGATGCATACCTCCGCACTGTGCATGAGCGAAAATATCTAGTGTGTCATATTTACATCACTAGGCAACCGGGCAGCAACTGCGCATGCGCGAGTATGCCGGGATCATACTATACTATTTGCTCCACTATACTGGCACGAGTATTTGCTGTGCCATTACCATTGCATTAATTTATGCTACTCTGTATATACCAGCCCTTCCAAATACTTTATATACCGTTACATAACCCACATATGTCCGGGTATGACTGCCCTTTTTCTCTGCTGTATATTTACCCCATAACCCTGTCATGTATTTTTCAACAACTTTTAATTGTTTCTATTTGTGACCTCTGTTTGTTAACTTTTTAATCTTTGAATTTGTCATATTGCCTCACTTTTTTTCTCCTCATCTTGAGGGGTACTATATATTAGGATACTGTAACTTTATGTACCATAATTCAATAATATGACTATGTGGCTCCTAGTGAGTTTTACATTTTTATATCTTATGTTACATAAGATATAAACATTATTCTTATGTTACATAAAGAAACAAAGTGCATTTCATAATGTAGAAAAGAGATCCTTAAACATCTGAAAAGGACAAGAAATATAAAGCTATAGATTTCATGTACCACTATTATCACAGAATAATAAAAATTCTATTTACATAAGGTATAATTGTCATATCATCATATCTTGTAAAATCCCCCATGTCGCTCTCATAATTGCTGTGTTAGAAAGTTGTAAACATCTCCAAACAATACGTTCCTACAAGTACTATTGCTTCTGGTGGGAATCGGGTCTTCTTCATCTAACCTCTGCCCTCTTGTACACGCATATATTTCTGCCCTGTTCTTCAATGTCCTTTTGTGTATGACAGTGGATAATCTTTTATATTCCATGTATTACAATACCCCAGTGCACAATGGGAATTCTAACACCTCTTATGAGTTTGCTTACATTTCTCTGGAAACAAAAAGTCGGATAGATTTTCATTATTGGGAGGACTAGTTTCCTCCACCCGATATCCTCTTACAGTGTCCTATCATTTAGGATTGGGCCATATCAACCAAAACACACCAAAAGCACTAAGTTTCAGAAAACAGCTACTAATGTGTCTTTTAGTGAACACTTCAGTAATATCTCAAGAATACAAGAAATGAACAACCTATGGATTTTATGCACTTGGTGTCTGCTGCCTGCTTTATTTCAGGTATGTCAATGTCCAGATGTCTATATACAGTATAATATGTTGTATTTGTATGATAGATTTATAAAGTATGTAGGGAATGATCAATCCTTTCTGAGTGATCATATTGATTGTTTTGGCATTTTATAGGTATGTGTACACAAACAAACTGAAGATGTAGTACTTTATAAATCAGATATTACAGTTGCTGTTGCAATGTACTTAATGAATTAACTTCAATCAACATTAGCTTAACAAAAATCCAGATAATTTATTCTTTTGTATCATTTAAGACCCAATGGGGGTCATTTATCTTTAGCCAGGACATTTGTGTGTTTCCTTCTTTGCTTCTTTTTCGCTTTGGACTTTAAATCATTTTGGAAGTTGATATATGAGGCATTTGTATCTATTGTTTTTTTTTTTGCACCTGTTGAATTCTTCAGCAACCCTCTTCTAAATGTTTGTTTATGCCTGCCCTGGACTAGAGTTTATTTGCGCCACAATGGCACCATGTTACCATGATTTTTGCCAAAATTGAGACTATTTTTATATGTCCACATCTGGATTTTAAAGATATATCAGGAGCCACACTGACTTTGCTAGGTGAGTGGGAAAATCGCAAACCTTGGTGCAAATATGCAAATGCACCAAAAAAGTCTCAAATATAAGACCAGAAAAGCCTAACATAAATCACCCCCCAATATGTATTTTACATATCTGTATTACTAAAATTGAAAATACTCAAATATAATGTAAGTATGTAAAATAAATCAGTGTCTTACACAGAAAATGAACACTGCATTTTTTTGTATTGTTCAGTTTATTATTAATATTATGAAAATATTATTATTATATTAGTAATTTTGTGGTTTTAGTAACTGAACTATCCTCTCCCTAATCTTAGTCTGTAAAGTTATAACTTTATCATGTGATCCTCTATTTGTGTAGTTTGTAAGAATTCTACAGATTTAGTACATATAAAAGGTTATTGATATTTTTATTTTTTCACAACTAATATAAGGGAATCTATCACTACTCTGATAGCAGCATAACATAGTATAACAGACAGGCCCTGATTTTTGCATTATGTCTTTTTTGTGCATCTTTCAAATAGTTTGAGAGAAATTAACATTTTACTCTTTACTGAAGTCATCTCAATGTTGTGTAGAATTGCTTAGATTTTCAGCATTCATGGATTGCAGGCTCCCTGCTCTCCCAAAGTATTGACAGTTTTTTCCCTATGCGCATTAATATAGAGGAAGCTGTCAGGCTGAATACCAAGGATTTATCAGTATAACTTTGAGATAACTGCACCCAAAAATGAATACATTTCTGTGAAACTATATCAAGGCAAGTAACAGACACCGGTATTTGTGTCTCTGTTTTTACTTTATGTTGCCCTCACAAAGGTGATAAGAGATTCCCTTTAAGGTATTCGGAATCAGGTCCTGAAGCTTCTGAGCTCAGAATCAAATCGCAGAGATGTAATGGTGGTCCATGCTCAATGCTCATCAATATAAGCAATCTAACCCATCTTACACCATGTAAATACTTAGCATGAATTAAGTACATATAATTTACTTGATGACAACATTGAGTTTTCCAATTATTTATTTTTAATTAGACTCATATCATGCATGGTAAGAATCAGATTTGCACCCCCATGCACACATAAATATTGTGGTCTGGTGAGATGAATTTTAGGGAGCATAGGACTGATTGAACTCTATATTCATCTCCATACACTACCACCATACTATTACCCATTTATGTGGACAGTTACTGAATACATATTGGGGCACATTTACTTTCCCATCCCTGGCGCGATCCCCAATCTGGTATGTCCGACGATAATGAACTCTGCCGCAATTCACTTAGAGCGTGTCCCCGATTTCCTGCATGTTCCGCTTCCCCGCTCAGGTCCGCCAGAGTTCACCTTCTTCCCAGTGTATGTAAGTGCATGTCTTGCAACACAATTTTAAAGTTCAATCCTGCGCTCCCAATCTTTCGGATCGTCTCACAGCCCGCCCCCTGATTTCTGTCACTTGAAAGACGGCACTATTGCGCCAAAATCCTGCATGCGACACAATCCCCTTTTAAATACCTGTCCCAACCGCGCGAAACCCAAAAACTTCGGAGTATCCGACGGAAGTGCGGTCCGCAGACACTTAGTAAATAGGCCCCATAATGTTTCTAAATTATGCCTAATATTATCAATATTATCACAGCACCAAGACCAAATTTTACCACCAAACAGTACCTATATATAGTATCCTTAATTAATTCATATATAGTGCTCGCCATGCTATACATCCATATACAGAACCCCTCTCCTGCTAAACAGCCCCCCCCCCACACGCTATACAGAGCTCCTCATGCTCCGAAACCCACTCATGCTCCGAAATCAAGGGCCCTCCTGGTATATAGAAGACAATGTATGATCACTTGAATTTGTTAGAAATAATGTAATTTCCATTGATAATCATGTGATGGATTTTTTTGTACACCATATCACTAGAAAAGTATTTTACAAAATTACCAAAGTATATCAACATAAAACCTTTATTTTGCAAACGATGTGATGACCTACTTAGAGAACAGCAAAATCGTTCTTTTTCGTCGGGTTTCCCGAAAATTACCAGTTAACGCCGAATTTCCCCGGGTTTTTGGCGCATGCGACGGAGATCGGGGGCGTGGCCATCGGAAAACCCGACGGATTCTGAAAAACTGCTGTATTTTTTTTTAAAAAGTGTCGCTTGACACGTGCTTACCTGCACCCAGGATAGGATGGTGAACTCCAGCGGACTTCAACGCAGCAGCGACACCTGGTGGACATCGGGCGCACTACCTTAGTGAATCGCCGGAAGACCCGATTCCTCGACGGAGGATTATCCTGTTCTATTATCCTGTCCTCTCTTGCATTTGTCTTTAGAGGGCGACCAACCTTCTTGGGGGACTTAAATAAGTTTGTGAGGTTGTAACGATGCAATATTTTAGAAATTACAGACTTGGATCCACCAAGTTCTTTTGCTGTGGCTGATCGGGTGATCCCTTTGGTCTTCATCTGGACAACCTACTGCTGGACGGTTTCAGTACAAACTGGAAAGTTAGGCTGCCAGCTAAATAGGGTTTGTCAGGTAATTAAGGAAATTACCACCAGGTGCCAAATTAACACCAATAACTTGCAGGTATCGAAAAGTGTTCTCTAATTTTGATTAGTGATCTTTTTCATTTATATCATTGACAATTATATCCTTTGTCCAACACCCTATGGACCTATATAACCTCATAAAGCAACTCAGCAACATATAATGCCCCTCTTTAATTTTGTCCTCACTTCACATTTGGTCCCCTCACTTTTATTTATATCCACTATTTATAATGCCCAAGCTTTCTGTACTCCTATCCCCTCCCCTCTACTCCTCATATTGATGGCTCCTGTCCTCCATCCCCTTTATATTGTAACCCCAGTTCGCCATCCTTGTAATATTGTGGCCTCATACCCTCTCTACTATTTACATTGTGTCCCTGTCGTCCATTCCCCTCATATTGTTGCCCCTTTCCTCCATTGCCCTCATATAGTAGCCTCCTGTCTTCCATCCTCCTCATATTGTGACCTCCTATCCTCGATCTTCTTCATACTGTGGCCAATCTCCTCCTCCTGTTGCTGCTATTAAAGGACATCTACCATCAGGATGAAGGATTGTAAACCAAGCATACTGATATACTGGTCTTGTAGGATCTGCTCTTCTATTTGCTTCTTATGCCCTGATTTAAAAAAAATGCTTTTATAATGATGCAAATGAAGCTGAGGGGCTCCATAGGAATTAATAGAGCCTGGAGCCTCAGGCTTATTTGAATAATTTTAAAGGTTTTTTTTCTTAAAAACAAGGGCATAGGAAGCTAAAGGAAGAGCAGATCCTGCCACACCAGTATGGCAGTTGGCTTGGTTACAATCCCTTATCCTGGTGGTAGATGCCCTTTAAACAAACAAAGAAAAAGTTTGTTACTTAGTTTAGTGTTATTTAGTGTGGTGTATATATGCTATAGATCTGTATATGGTATTGTATGTATGTGTGTATTTGCTGTATGTGTGTATATACATGATGTGTATATGCTGCAATGGTCTATATAGTACTGCATGCATGTGTGTATATTCTTTATGTATGTATGTATATGTGGTGTATGTATACTGTATGTATGTTTATAAATACCAGTGTCGCTACTTTAACCGAAAAACACCACTCGGGCACTGTCTGAGACCTAGGGGAATATCCCCATGGTCAATCTTACATGTTACTAACATGGTCCCACAGTTCAAGTACTCTGGACATATATCATTAGACAAGTGTTTTACCCATGGTGTAAATATGGTGTGGCAACAGGACACCTGAATGTATGTTCCCCCAACGCTTCTTCAGGGGTACAGCCTACAACATTGGGAAACCAGGTTTAAATGGAGTCGCATTGTGGCAAGCTGACAAGCATGCGTCTCGACAAAATCCGGATTACCATATGTCCCACTTCCGGCACCATCACGCTGTTGTGCATGCACGATCTGGCTGATTTCATTCTCCCATTTCCCAAAATCTTTCTCCAGTACTTTTTTTTTTGGAAATCTACTGGTAGAATTTATTTAATCTGTTCCTGTATTACATCAGTTTCTATCTCAATCTCCCTAAACTGTGTTACATTCATCTGGATTAATTCCATATAGCCGTGGGAGCATTTGCTTGACAATTCCTCCCATTTACATGTATGTATGTTTATGCTGTCTGTGTGTATAAGGTTTGTATATGCTGATTGTATATAAGTATATTAATGTGTGTATAAAGGAGTGTATAAATGTGTGTGTTTGTAATTCCCGTTTGTGATTATACAAATATGCATATTTTAAGACGGAAGAGGGTCCCTGTTCAGAAGTTAAGCCCCTGGGGAGAGGTAGGGAGCCACAGTTTCAGGCCAGGACGACCTGTGTGCATTCTACGCCTCTCCTTCTTGCCAAAGCCCTGCCGCCAGTCCTTCTGAGGCCAAGGAGCCATAGCAGTCCTTTGATCTCCAAGGAAGTGCACAACTTTTGCCAGGTCTTAGATAGTGACAAAGGTGCTCAATGAGTTCTCTCTTAATGGATCCCAAAGTGCAAAGACATTCATTCAAACTGAGATTTTTTTTTTAATCAGTTAAATCTTTGAAGGTATTGTTATAGTATGATACTGAGTTATATTGAAATAGTTGTTCTAACATATTTTGTTTGTTTCTTTTCTAGATTTCATCTGGACTAGGTAATTCAGTTTATTTATATTATCTTATATCAACCTTATGCACAACTGTAGTTGTATGTCAAAGATACTTATTAAAGTCATGCTGAGATCTCAGTCTAATCTGCAAGAAAAGTTATAGAAGTGGAGATAATTGATGAATAATTTTGTAGGAAAATCAGCATTCGGGCTCAGGACCACACATATGACAATAAAGAACCTGATAGTATATTGGATATTTAAGCTATCCTGAAGTAGATAGTCTGGCAGCTCCCATCTGATAGTAGAGATCAGAAAATACTGAGAGTGCTCTTGAACGTTGGGGACAAAAGAAATTATTTCAACTATGCCTGAATCAGTGAACTAATGCATATCAAAGGATGAAAAGCGATAGCTCTGGTAAAGATAGTGAAAGGTAATTTTGAACCAGAGATGTATGTACTGTAGATAACATGACATGTTCAAGGTAGCAGGAAAATAATACATGTGGTTGATGTGATGTACATGTATACATATTTTCAACTATTGATACCAATTTTTTTCCACAAAGACCTGCAGATCACTAATGTTACAAGTCCAAACTCTGCTCAGATTCTGGTTTCATGGACCTCCAGCTCTCCCTCGGTGTCCTACTTTATGCTTGATCTTCGTGTGGTGAATAATGCAACCATTGCTCCTATCACTTCCATTGCCAGTGTTTCCACTCGATCCAGGCTAATCCAAGGACTACGATCAGGGACGTTTTATAATATAACACTGAGATCATATCAATCTAATGGAGCAGTTCTTGCAACAACCTGGCAGCAGTCACAAACAGGTGTGTATACATTTTATGGCCTCCTTCTATTATTTAAAAAGATGTAACAACAGAAGACATCCACAGGGAAATGTATAGCCACACAGCAAAGGAACAAAAACAGGGTATTATCTTCATTTAAAAACATTTTTGTTAAGGACTTGAATTATGCTTAAAGGGGTTGTCCAGCTGCTATAAAAATTTCCGGTGCTCCCAGTGTTCCGTCGGCACTTGATACAGCACTGATACAGCGGAAGGGTGGGCAACCCCTTTAACTGAGAGTAACATAGAATGCAATCGTAGGCTAGCTGAACACATAATGTAATGGCTGTGGAATTTACTCTACTAGTAATTCCATAACCATTACGAAAGCATCTGAAGCCATCCAAAATAGTCTGGTTTATAATGTGTTCTATTCCGTGATTTACCTGTGACAGGTGGGCAAAGATTAACCTTTGCATGGCAGAGGTTGATTTTCACACCGTGATCCTCAACAATGAAATAGCAGGCTGTGGAAAGCCACTACACTTAAAATATTTTCTGCAACGTTTGTATAATTTTTTTCTAAATTCCATACAATACACTGGTATTGTATTACGATGCAGATTAACCGCACTGAAATGCCATGTGGCACATCGGCATGTAATATCCTATGTGTGTGGGGGCACCTTTAAATTTCTGGGGCCATATCTGACCATTTTGGCAGGTTTCATTGTATAATATGTATGAAGTCTCCCTGATGTTGAAAAAGATCAGTACTTGGTTGTCTGTACACAGGGTAATAATCCCTTTCCCCTTCCCCACTTCCTATTTAGGAACATATGTACAAACAATTCACTGACAGCTATTAAATGTCAGTTTATTGTCTTTTATTTAATTATATTCTTTATTTAAACGATATGTTTTTTCCCCAACGTTAGTACCTGCAACTCCGCAGATAACAACATCGAATGGAATATCCAGCACTGAAATCACAGTTGGATGGTCATCTCAAGTTGGTGTTGATTACTATTTTCTGATGGTGACACTTGGTACCGAAACTATTAACCGGACATTCAGTGCCTTGAACTGCAGCATTGCTGGGCTTCAGCCATCATCCCTTTACAGTCTCACATTATATGCTGTAAATTCTGCTGGACCTAGCGCAGCAAGCAAGCGTGTCACTGTTCTTACCTGTAAGTATCTCTTTATTCCAAAATAAAATTATTTTCAACCTTTTTATCATTTATATTTTATTCCTTCCATAAGATTGAAATTGGAAATTTAAATTGCTCCATTTCTGGACTAAGCATGCAAATTAAAGTGATCTTCTATCCAGAGAACAAAATGTGACTATGTGTACAACTTACCTGAGGCTTGCATCTATGCCTTGTGGGCTCCATTACTTCCTTCACCTCCCTGGTTAGGTCTGTCATTAAAGGGTCACTAATTTGTTCAGACTTGTAAGGCTACCTGCACAGGACCAAGGCAAAATGGGATGAGAATAATGGATGATGTTGTCAGTTTTTACATACGCATTTGCCTTAATCTAGCATCTGTTTTTCATTTATATCATATAGTCTATAAACAGTGGTGTAACTAGAGTCTTCTGGGCCCCAGGGCAAAATTACTAACGGGCCTCCTCCTGCTAACCGTGACCACCAGGGATGTCAAAATACCAGAAGTAAATGGAGATACATGCTGGCTGTAGAAAAAAATGGATAACACACATCCTAAAACATCATTTGTGTGCAGGGGGCCTTAGATTGTCCTCACACTAAATGTGTCTATTTAGTGCTTATCCCTTATATTATACCATGTTTAATTTCTCTTTCTTTAGTAAGCACCCTGTTTTGCCCCATTCTTAGTAAATGTTTCCTCTTTTTCCCCTATTCTTTATAAATGCCCCCTCTTTTCCCACATTTGTAATAATTGTCCCTTCTTTTGTTTCTAGTAACACCCCCACCAATGGATGTGACTGTGACTTCACTTTCAAGTTATTCAGTAATGTTATCTTGGTCAAGTGTTGAGAAGGCGCTAATGTATGGGATTTTTGTGTATGAAGATGGATCACCCTCTAAATTGGCCTTTATAAGGAAAACTACCTCCACCTCAATCTTGTTGGATAATCTTCTTCCGTGTACAAAATATATTTTTGGTCTAACATCTTATAATTGGTTTTACATAGCTGGAGAGGAGAACCAGATATTGAAGGAAACTGGGCGTAAGTTATTTTCTATGTATGTAAAAGGAGTGATGCCACTGATGCCACCAACAATCACAAGAACTGTGGACCCATTGTAAATGTGTGTCCGTGGCTCCATTCACTTCTATGATATTATAAGATATCTCAGCTTCAGCAGTCCGATGAACATGCACACTACACCTTCCCTCCATGTAGAGTACACAATGGGGGGCATTCATTGTTTTTGGCGTTAGTTGTTGGTTTTTGGCTCCCGATTTTAGCAGTGATTTGCACTGTGATGTTATAATTTGGTGTAAGGCCTTAATGTATTTGGTGCATCATAAGTTCAACAATTAAGCATCAGAAATGACAAACCACATTCATAAAGGGGTTTAGATTTGCTTTTTGTTGCTCTAATTTTGCGCCAAAAAAGTGTTGGGAACCTAGAAGTACAGGGATAGTGTCAGGATTGAAGAGCGGCGCCCAAATTGAGTGTTTTAGAAAAGTTGTGAGTGCCGGAAAAGAAGCTAAATTGTGATGTCGACATGTCATATATATGGCGCACAAGGCGCAGCAGCAACAAAAAAATATCTGACAAATATCTGGCACAAAGTCAATAATAAATGCACCCCGATGACCTCAGTTTACATCATCGCTGGGGTCGTAGTGGTCAGGCCACCAATACACAGACGTTAATCCCCCATCCTGTGGTAAAGGGATAAGTGTCATATGAGCGAAAACACCTTTAAGTTTTTTATCATTCAGCATGAAGGCTTATTCACATGGCTACAAACCAGGAAAAAATGAAAAAAAAGTATTCTGCTGTACATCAGTGTGTGGGGTACAGTAAGTTAAATTTCCACCATTTTTATAAAAAATATTCTCCAGAATTGTTGCTTCTTGGAGAATAGAAGTATTTACTTAAATGGACAGGTCAGGAGTGATGACCGTTCCCTCTTTAAATTACAGTTTAGAGGTAAATAATTAAAATAAGCACCATTTGAATTACCTTGTGCTAGTCATTGGGGGGGGGGGGCATGTATCTTGGTCTTTTCTATTTCTATTTTTTTGTCTTATCTTTTTAGGTGCATTTGCATATTCGCACCAAAATGTATGACTTTGCCACTCACCTAGCAAAGTTTGCCGTAACAATCTATATCTTTAGAATCCGGATGTAGACATAAAAAAAATGTGGTGAAAAGTCACAATTTGGGGGCACACAAACTTAACTCCCAAGGAGGCATAGGAAAAAGTTTAGAAGGGGTTGCAGAAGAATTTGTGACTTTTGTTAAGCTTTTAAATAAAAAGTTGCAAAAAACAGACTCACATATCTGATATTTCATTCTGTAACATAAATAAATCCAAAACCCCGAAATGTCAAGTTGGAAGATAAATTACCCCCATTGTATTGATGGTTAGGATTTGATTTATATGACTTTTACTTACAATATGTTAATAAAAAATAAAAACGTTCTATGTTGTTGACCAGGACTGGATTCTCCCGTAAATGTCACCATCCAGTATAACAGCAACATGGGAAGTGCATCATTATCCTGGACAGCAAGTGTTGGAGCTTCTTCATATCTGGCTTCTGCAAAATCTGCTGATGGGCATGAGGCGTTGTGCACGTCCACTTCTAGCAGCTGTAATATACAGAATCTTCTGTGTGAACAGACATACAAAGTCAGCGTCATAGCTCTCACTAATGGTTGTAGCAGCAATAGCAGTGAAATCTTGTCTCTAGAAACAGGTAATATTACTACAGGTAATGCTGACCTTAAAATCTGACCTCAGTTATGTTGTATTCATCAGTGATATCACTAATTGAATTGATTGAAGCATTTGGGGCTGCAGCCGTTATTGTTACTGTAATTAACAACTAATCTTATATGCGCATTAAACCCTCTTCTGCCAGGTGGGTGGACTCTGGTAAACTTCTCTCACCCAGTAACACCCTTCTAATAGTAGATAGCATAATTAGCATAATTGAGTCCTTATACTGCAAAAGTTCTTTAATAGATGACTGGAAAGTCAATTAGTAAGCTTAAAGGTCATGTACCACCATATTACCAGTGGTACACTAATTAGGCTGCTTGTTACCGTTAGGGGACTAGTAAGCTGCGGCTGCTCAATAAACGAGTTCTTATGAGTGCGCAAGATTTGCAGCCAGCCAGCTGATATCTGACAGTCTACCACCGATAATCTGGTGGTAGATATACTTTAATGGGAGCGCCAGATGAGGTGAGTATAAGTAAAAAATGTTTAACTTCTGGACAACCCCTTTAAAGAACACAAGCCATAAATGTAATAATAATAATTCCTTTATTTATATAGCACAGACAGATTACGCAGTGCTGCACAGAGCTTGCCAAATCAGTCCCAGTCTACAACGGGGCTCACATTCTAATTAACCCAACAGTATGTTTTTGGAGTGTGGGAGGAAATGACAATTGGTTTGTGAGCAATCTTATGTTCATCATCTTGAAAGGTTTGCCACATTGGAACTATGCCTTACCATATGCCTTTTTAAAGCTAATGGATTCCATGTAGGGCAATTTTTTACTTGGGCCTACTGCAGGGGCAGATTAAGAGAAGTAGTATAAAATTTGGTGGGTGGTTTGGGTGGCCATCGGTCCCCTAGAAGGCCTGGGCCCCGGCCTACTGGCCAAAGTGCTTATATTATGATCCACTACTGGTCTGCTGCTATAAGCCAGAACAGAAAACCACTGTCAAGAGTGTGTCCTGATCCGGCTGTCTTGATGAGACCCCATATTACATGGATATTCAGTTCAATGGTAATCATCATGTTATGCTACTCTTCTCCTTAAGTGTGCCTCTCAAGCTTTCCATTGTATCAAAGGTTGGTAGAGCTGCTTAAAGAGTCCCTGTCAGGTCAATAAAACACTCTCGATGCACATACTAAAGTAAGCAGCTTCCTAGCCCTCCCCAATTATAGCACTGTTAAATTTCTAGCTTTATCGGAACATACTGTAAAAAGCTACATGAGGTATGTAGCAGTCCAATTGACGGACCTAGCTTCCGACAGTCAGGCGTATTCATGGGGGGTGACTGCAGCATCAAGCCTGGCAGTCACCGCTGGCATCTGGTATGGGAGTGGTGGACCCTACAGAGAAGCTGAAGGGGAGTGCCTGGATGGCCCCCTAATGAATATGCTGGACCGCCAGAAGCTAGGTCAGGCAGTTGGACTGCTACGTTTTATAGCTTTTCAGTATGTTCCGATAAAGCTAGAAATTTAACAGTGCTATAACTGGTGGAGGGCTAGGGCTGCTTACATTAGTATGTATTCATTTTTTCTTTTGTCATGATTGACTATTATCTGTGCAGTGGAGATGATGGCGTGAGTTTCGTCGTCAAGTTTTTGTGTGTAGTTCTGGGGTGTCAGGGTAGTGAATGTGTGTGCCAGAATCTGTTGAAACATATGCAGAGTTTTTTGGGTTACTCTTTATGGCTCATCAGATTATTTTAAAGAAACTTGTGATTCCTCTAATTTTAGATATTTTTCTGTTTCATCCAGATTGACTATGTAGACAGTATTCTCGTATACCTATTCCCCAATACTTTTTCATGTTTAACTTAGTTCTGTATCTGAATTACAGCTCCATGTGCCCCTCAGAATGTGACAGTAATCCGTGAATGTCAATTCAATACTGTCAGCCTTTACTGGAACCCTGTCATAAATGCTGTTAAATACACTGCAAATGCCATCGCCCCAGATGGCAGCAAAGAAGAATGCGTGAACAGAGATACCTACTGCTTCTTCATGAACCTGCCGTGTGGGACAGAGTATGAGATGAGTGTATTTGCATTCAACGGCAAAGTAAATGGTTCTAAGAGCCAAGGGATTAAAGTGAGGACAGGTGAGAAAATGAAACAAAAAACTCTTCTCCTTTTACAACAAAAACTGCAGTAGACAATGGGGCACATTTACTAAGTGCCATGCGCTGGTTTTCTGTCTGACTTTGCTCGTCTTTTTCGGTGCAAACCACATTTGTGTCTCAGCTTCACTACACTGCACTGAAATGGGCGTTCTGGTGCTCAGTTTGACTGCGCACTACATTTATCATGCAAAGTCTGACAGAATCGTGCGCCCCATCTTACAGGTGCACCAAAACAAAAGTTGGTGCACTCTGTTGGGGCAGTTCAGAGGGCCCCAGATTCATGAAGAAAGTGCACAAGAAATCCTGAATTGCCTATATACAGGTAATCTACACATGAAGCAGTTTGCATTGTTTTTAGTACATATGGGCCATTATGTGATATATATGAATATATTATCATTTTATTGTTTCATATTCTTCATACTTACACATTATTCATCTCCTTCAAGCTCCTTGTGATCCCCTAAATGTGCAAGCCATTTCAGAGTGCACAGACAACACATTAGTCGTGTCATGGGAACCATCTGTTGGGGCTTTGTCCTACACAGCATCAGCTCTAGGAAGCAGTGACAGTTCCTACAACTGTTCTTCAGTTAATACCAGCTGTCAAATCAAGAAACTGCAATGTGGAGAAAGTCTATCCTTGTCTGTAGTCGCCTATGACGATGAGTGTCCCAGTACGAGTAGTTCTCCGCAGACCGTGGTAACAGGTAATATTAACATTGTCAAAAAAAAGCAAGACTCTAGGTACCATGTCAATAAGTGCTTGGAGTTTAGTTTTGTGATTTACGTCTTTCTAAATTTCTGACAACTTGCCAGTTACCATTGTGTTTCTGCTTTTGACAGATATAAATTGAGAGTCCTCAGTTGATGATACTTTTTTCATCTAAAACTAAAATTCATTATCCTTTTTAGTTGCATTGTAACTTAAAGGGAACCTGTCATCAGAAACTGACCTAATAAAGTACTACCAGTATAGTCTAGCAGCTTTACACCTTACAGATCATGTTTCTTTCATAACCCAACATGGTTCCATCATCCAGAGAATCAACTTTGAAGTGAAATGTAAATTGGTTGTATAAAGTCAAGGAGGTGGAGAGTTTAACAGTGAAATCAAGCTTTATGCAACAAATTTACACTCATTTCAAATTGATTTTCTGGATGATGCCAACACCCTTGGCCATGAAAGAAATTTGATCTGGAAGGTGTTCAGCTGCTTGACAACATAATGGCAGTGGTTTATTAGGTATATTTCTGCCAACAGGTTCCCTTTAAAGGGACACTCCAGTCAAAGCTAATTCATTGAATAATACATGGTGTAGGGTATTCCTTGTATTATTGTATTCCTAGAACCTTGCTGTAACCTAAATTCATGCTCTTCCCTTCAGGCCCTGTACAAGGCATAATTCAATGAATTAGCTGTGACTGGAGTGTCACTTTAAAGGGAACTTGTGATTAGACTTGCTGGTGGCATCATACAGAAAATCAACTTCGAAGTGAGATGAAAATTAGTTTATATAAAGATACGGAGGCAAAGGGCTACTGTGTCCAGGGATACATAAGGTGCATGATGTCAATCACTGCAAAGGTGGTGTTCTGGGGTGTGGAAGAGCCTGAATTCAGCTCTGAGCTCTCTTCCTCCATGATTGTATACAACCAATTTACTTTTCACTTCAAAATAAATTTTTTTGGTTACCACCACACTGAAACATGATAGAAATATGATTTGGAAAGTTAAATTGCATGAGAAGCTACTGGTAGTAGTTTATTAGGTCAATTTGTGATGACAGGTTTCCTGTCATCTAATAAATGGAACATTAACCCTTTGCCGCAAACTGCCGTTACAGTAGCGTCAAAATATGGTAAATAGTTTTTTGTAAAAAAAAAAAAGGTTTTAATTTTTTTAAATCTGGGAAAACATAATAAAAACCTATATAAATTGTGTTTTATTTTCAATTTCACTGCATTTGGTATTTTTTTTCCCGCTTTCCAGTATATTGTAATATTGAATACTTGCACTTGGAAGTACAATTTGTTAAACAGAAAACAGCTCTGTACATGGAAAAATAAAAAAGTCCTGTCAGCACGTTGTGAGCAGAGAGAGAGGCTGCAAACTACAAACTACAAGGAGATTAGTGATCCGGGGGAAGGGGGAAGCAGGCACATAGCTGTGAGATGTAGCAGTGCTCAAAGTGTAAAAGTGTAATAGTCTGTCAGCCTTTGTCAGTCTGTGTCTGTCATGCCTCAGAACATTGTCACCCCACAGAACTAGATGGATTATAATGTGCCTGCTTATAGAGGCCCCACCCACACCCTGGGAGCAGCATAGAGAGTGATAGGAGCTAAAACAGAAGTAAAATTTTGTAAAATTTTAAAGTAAGAGGTTAAAATGATCTTTATTGTGTTAATATCACTAGGGGATTGAAATGTGAGAATTTTCTTTCGTGGGAAAACCCCTTTAAGTTTACTGGATGTCATCATAAGGAAGTGCACCTTCTGCCTTTAGTACTAAGACTGGGCTATTTAACATATTGGGGCAGATTTACTTACCCGGTCCATTCGTGATCCAGCGGCGCGTTCTCTGCGCTGGATTCGGATCCGGCCGGGATTTATTAAGGTAGTTCCTCCACCGTCCACCAGGTGGCGCTGCTGCGCTGAAAAGCATCGGAACGCACTGGAGTTCAACGAGCCGGGCTGAGTGAAGGTAAGTGCAAGCTCCGCGACAGATTTTTTTTTTAAATGCGGCGGTTTTTCCAAATCCGTCGGGTTTTCATTCGGCCACGCCCCCCCAGATTTCCGTCGCGTGCATGCCAGCGCCGATGCGCCACAATCCGATCGTGTGCGCCAAAATCCCGGGGCAATTCAGGGGAAAACGGCGCATATCGGAAATATTTGGGTAACACGTCGGGAAAACGCGAATCGGGCCCTTAGTAAATGACCCCCATTATGTACCTACAGTATTACATGTATTTTACGATAAAAGCGGCAAAGACAATTGTTTAGTTATGTTATAATTTAAAAAAATAAATCCAAATGACAAATATAATCAAACAAAACTCAAAATTATGTTTTCTTTATCATCTTTCTTATTTATCTCCTTAATCCCTATTAAATCTCCAAAGAAGAGCACATACATAAACTTTAGTCAATGAATAAATCAAAACTTTATTACAAAAATAATTAACAATACATCCATCACAAAAGTACATCTGATTAAAAAACCTATTAAAAAGACACTAAAAACATGAAACAAAACACACAGGGGGTAATTTACTAAGGGCCCGATTCGTGTTTTCCCGACGTGTTACCCGAATATTTCCGTTTTGCCTGATTTTCCCTGTATTGCCCCGGGATTTTGGCGCACGCGATCAGATTGTGGCAGACCGCCGCTGGCATGCACGCAACGGAAATCGAGGGGGGGGGGGGGTGGCCGAACGGAAACCCGACGGATTCGGAAAAACCGCCGCATTTTAAAAAAAAAAAAGTGTTGCGGGACTCGCGCTTACCTTCACTAGGAATAGGCCGGTGAACTCCAGTGCATTCCGGCGGGCCTCGGTGGACTTCAGCGCAGCAGCGACACCTGGTGGACATCGGAGGAACTACCTTAGTGAATTCCAGCCGGACCCGAATCCACCGCAGAGAACGCGCCGCTGGATCGCGAATGAACCGGATAAATAAATCTGCCCCACAGTGTTAATAAACTGGAAAGGCAACCAATATATTAGAATTAGGCGCTGGTATTTCTCATAACAGTACTAAAGCTGTAAGCTCAAAATGAATAGAGGCACTTGGTGCTTCGGGTGCGAAACGCTCGTTGGGGTATCGGACAGTGTGTTCTGGTTTGGCCAACATGGCGTCTGGTGGGTACTTGTGAACCTTACAATATGTGTGTTTATTTTCTTTGAATGGAGGTACATATTTGTGATATTGGGACTCACGGTTGGAATATAGTGATATGTAGTATCCTCTTTTCATTTTGAGCTTACAGCTTTAGTACCCTTATGAGAAATACCAGCACCTAATTCTAATATATTGGTTGCCTTTCCAGTTTTTTAACACTGTCTGTGTGTTTTGTTTCATGTTTTTAGTGTCTTTTTAATAGGGTTTTTAATCACTTTTGTGATGTATTGTTAATTATTTTTGTAATAAAGTTTTGATTTATTAATTGACTCCGTGGAGGTTTAATAGGGATTATCTTGATGTGTTGTGGTCCTCTGCACTTTGAGCAGTAATATTGGATTACATATTTGCTTAACCCTTTTTTGTTTTTCTATACAGGCAGTCCCCGGGTTACATACAAGATAGGGTCTGTGGGTTTGTTCTTAAGTTGATTTTGTATGTAAGTCAGAACTGTATATTTTATCATTGTAGCCCCAGCCAGAACTTTTTTGGTCTCTGTGATAATTGGATTTTAAAAATGTTGGGTTGTCATAAGAATCAGGATTAACACTAAAGCTTCATGACAGACCTGTGATAACTGTTACAGCTGATCATTGTAGTCTAGGACTAAAGTAGAATAAATTACCAAAATCCAGAGGTCCGCTTGTAACTAGGGGTCATATGTAAGTCGAGTATTCTTAAGTAGGGGACCGCCTGTAATTTTTTTTTATCTCTTTGCCTTCCAGTTCCATGTGCACCCAAAAACATTTCAGCTACAACAGACTGCATAACCCATTCTACATTCATCGAGTGGGACTATGGTGAAGGTGCCGTACGGTATATTGCACATGCAAAAGCAAGTGATGGCTCAGAATATTCCTGTGAATCTTTTCATCAAAGTTGCAATCTATATGAATTACCATGCAGTCAGACCTACACAGTATATGTCACAGCCGACAACTACCAGTGTATCAGTCCCTATAGTCCAACTGTGGAAGTAAAATCAGGTGAGCGGCGAGCATTCATAACTATTGACCAATAATCAAGAATCAAGTGTCTGCGGATGAGCGAGCAAAACTTAGGGGAACATTGATAGTGGAGATGTGCATTAGGAGATGAAGGAGCGAAGAGGTACTCGTGTGATGTTGGCTGGCGATCATTTGCAAGTAATTTGTAAAAGAATCTAAAACTAATAAAAATGGTTCCATCCCCTAGAGACTATAATGAACAAGTAAGTTAGGCAGTCTACCATCATAGTACCATCAAAGTATAAATAAGATCAAAAAAATGCCTCGAAGTCTCAAGCTCTAGTAGAGTCAAATCCTATTTAACTGAAATTGGTCTTACGATCTTACGGTGGTCACCATTCAAAAGCTGTTACTCCAGGGCATACCGAAGTAAGAACGCTCTTTCATCTAACTCATAGAAGCTTCCATCCTTCAGCATTAATAAACATTGTTATGTCCAAATATTGAGCAAGAATTTAAATCCAACTATTGCCTTGGATTCAAGTCAGGAAAGGGAAAATGTCTTCTATTTGTGCCTTCTGAATCCACTGCTGTCAAAAATAAACTGCATCAAAAATGGCAGTGGCACTTAAAACCAACCATATATACAGTGCAGAACATATATCAAACTTTTTACTTGCCATTTTCTTTCATTTTTTAGAATTTTCATGGTGCTTGTGCTCATTTCTGACTTTTTGTCTAGTTTTCTGAAGTGTTCCTTGAGTTATCACCTATTTATTTCTCTTTCTTAAAGGGAACCTGTCGGCACCTCTATGAAATATTATTGGCTTGGTTGGTAAACTATCCTCCATAATCTGTAATTTGGGAAATATCTGGCAGAGAAATCCTGATATTAATTTCTATATAATTTTAGTGTGTTATTGGCATCATTTCAGCGTCCAGTGCCTCTATTATCCAGTTTTACCATTTATAGCCTGAAACTCAAGTGCCTGCCATCCGTTTGTAACTGGACAAGACAAGGTGCTCTGGACCTTGTGGTCTACAGCCAGGGATCACTGAAATCCACAACAAAGATTTCTCTAAATTTCCACAAGTGGCATACGTTTCATCTTATTGTGGCCCAATGGATGTCAGATACAATTTATACATTCTCTTAAACCTGATAAAGCCTCTTTATCATTTCTGTATGCACACTGAAGAATTAAAAGAAGTTTTGAATTTGTACATGCAAAGTCTGATACTTTCCAATGAGGGAGCCTAATTGGTAACACCCACTTGACTAATTACTCATTAAATTCAAAATGATAAAAAAAACAAACAGTACATCTTAGATATTAATATACTCTTGATTTGTTGTTTCATGAGAAATACACTTATTCTGTAAAATGGTCAGGAGAGGTGGAAGGTCATCTAATAATTTTTAATAGAGGATCTAGAACAGGGGTGTCAAGCGTTGTTTAGTAGTTACGTTTATACAGCATTGACATAACAGTTATTCCTTTGAGTGCAACCAAAAACCTGCACATATTGTTAAATAACCTCAGACACAGCCATGGCAAGTATGTGCCCCTGCTGCAGCCAATAGTCAAAGTGCCTCCCACAGCCACTAGGTTCCCCTCACAGCAACCTTTCAGCAGCCGTAGTGCCCCATCATAGCTGCCAGAGTGCCCCCATAACAGCCTGCAGCTCCTGCCCCTAGTACAGAATACCGGTAAGGAGACAGAGCTAGGCCGGATAGCACAAGGCTACGTGATGGATTTGGCATGTGGGCCTTGTGTTTGACACCTTTGATATAAAGAACCTTACAGTGCTGCATCACTTGCCTTTTGACCAAATATTTTTAATTGAATGTATCACAACAGATAATCTCTACTACAGCTTGCTGGCATTTCATTACTTTGTATTGCAAATCACTACTGTTTGTTTTTTCATTAATTCAAAAATTAGCTAAAAATTTTTTAATGAAATGGAATGTTTGTGTTTGTAGTTCCCTGCATCCCGAAAATCATAAACACGGAATACATTTGTAATCAAAACACAATATACGTTCAATGGAAAGAGGACACTGGAAATCTAACATTCAAAGCTACTGCATTGGGTGACTCTGCTCATCACAATTGTACAACCCAAGAAAATTTTTGTGAGATTATAAATGTTAGCTGCGGACAACTATACTCTGTTTCTGTGCATGCCAACTATGGCCACTGTATCTCTTCTTCCAATGACAGTGCACCATTTTATTCAGGTACTGTTTGTTTGTCTTCTAATATCAACATTGTATTAGCTATCAACTTTCTGAGCAGGAGGCGCTTCTGGCAGAGCCGGCGCCAGCATTGGGCGCTTTGTCGGGGCCCATTGCTGGGGGGGGCCCATAAAAGGCTGTTCATAAGGAATCTATAGAGGGTGAGAGGGGACTTTAAATAAAATAACCATGGGAGGGGCTGTTTGGTATGATAAACTAGCGAATATTTTAGGGAATTTTTAATGCTGTCACGTGAGTTGACTGTACAGGGGCCTACTGAGGCTCTGTCGCCAAGGGGCCTACTGAAACCTGGAGTCGAACCTGGCTTCTGATAAGGGGGTTTAAAATTGAGTATTGGTTGCCTGTGTATCTTATATAGATTGTAATTGGGGGGGGGGGGGGTCACTAACTTTCTGAGAAGGCTAACAGCTTGACTGAGAGCATCCATTCAGTTACTTATTGATTAGATGTTTATGTCACATCAAGTATAATCACTATGAAAATAAACTTCCTATTTGATGGGCAGTTGCTAGTTCTAAAAATCGAATTAATTCTCTTTATTTTTCATTTACAGCACCTTGTGCACCAACACTTGTGTCCGCTGAAAGTATTTGTGCTAATGGCAAAACTCAGATATCCTGGACAAATAGTTCTGGGAAAGGTGTGGATACCTATGTGGCCGAAATGGAAAGCAGTAATAGTCTGACCCAGCTGATGTGCCAATCTATAAATGGAACTTGCGAGATTGAAGGGACTAAGTGTGGAGAAATGTACACTGCCAGAGTTACAGCAGTGGGTAGCAGTTGCCAGACCCAGTCCAATGTATTTTCAGTACAACCAGGTACAGGTCATCACGTTACTTGAATGTATTTAATTAAACATTAATAGAATTTTTAGCTTGGGTAAATCTCAATTTTTAGTAATTCAAAAAAATCTCTTTTTATGTAACATAGATTAGCTAAGAATTCAGGCAATTGTTTTTTCAATGATAATTAGAGAAAATATTCATAAAACCATTGTCAACATTTCTTTGGCTCTGAAGTCACCTGAAAAGTAAAAGGCTTGCTAAGTTGACTTCTCACTTTACTAGAAGGTTTAGAATGCCCAGCGATGCGACAAAAACTAGAGGCTACTTTTCCCTGCACTTCAGGCAATAAAGCAGTTTTTACATGGAAAGATTGCACTAACAATTGAATTGCCATTGCAGCCAGCAGCCTTCTGGTGGCTTCCAAGTCCTGCTGATGCAATTTTACTGTCGCAGTAGTATTGCAGTCTAAAGTGATCTATTCAAGCCAGGGGCGTAACCTAATGGGAGCGGCAATAGCAATTGCTATAGGGTCCACATTGTCAGGGGGCCCTGGCTTCTGGAGTATTGGGTGTGTATTGGGTGTGTGGTATTGTATGTATGTTTGTATTTGCTGTATGATTGTGTATATGTGATGTGTATAAGCTGAATATCTGTGTGTACTTTATGATTGTGTGTATATGCTGTATGTATATGCTGTGTGTATATGTTGTGTGTGATTGTAATTCACCCAAGTGAGTATACAAATGTGTATATTTTTAAGGGGGGTGGGGACCCCATTCAGAAGTTTGCTATGAGGCTCTGCCTCTGCTAGTTACTCCCCTGATTCAAGCTACTTGGTAAAGGGAAAGGGCACTTTTTTTTTTAAACTTTGACACATTGGGGCAGATTTACTTACTCGGTCCATTCGCGATCCAGCGGCGCGTTCTCTGCGCTGGATTCGGGTCCGGCCGGGATTTAATAAGGTAGTTCTTCCGCCGTCCACCAGGTGGCGCTGCTGCGCTGAAAAACATCTGAACGCGCCGGAATTCACCGAGGCCGGCTGAGTGAAGGTAAGCGCGTCCCGAGCGACACATTTTCCGTTCTTAAATGCGGCGGTTTTTCCGAATACGTCGGGTTTTCGTTCGGCCGCGCCCCCCGGGGCAATTCAGGTACAATCAGCGCAAATCGGAAATATTCAGGTAACACGTCGGAAAAACGCGAATCGGGCCCTTAGTAAATGACCCCCATTATGTACTGTTCAGTAGTACTACTTATTCATATTATAGGTGCCATTTTTGTTAACAGCAGACACACTGGAGTCTATTCCTTGGTTATGATTGAGAAATAACTAAAAATCTAGTATAGAAATCTGAAAAACAGCAGAGACTCCCTCAAAGGGAGAATGGGTTATGTGTGTTAATAGTCAATACTACATTCTCTGACTCAATACTCCACATGTTGTTTGCAATCCATACTATAATTTCACAAGATCAATTACTTTTCTCTGTTATTAGTACCCTGTACCCCTACAAACTTGGAAACGGAGGTTGGTGCCGAAGGGATTGGTGTTTCCTGGTCAAGTTCATATGGAGCCATCAATTACATAAGTTTCATAACGAGAGATGATGGATTTAAATATGAATGTCACACTTCAAACACAAGTTGCACAGTGACAGAGCTGATGTGTGGCTCCCAGTATAGTACGGCTGTGACAGCGATTGGCCAGAAATGCAACAGTAACAATAGTTACCCTCAAACCTTTCAGACAGGTGAGAATTTTACATCCACACAAGACTGACCTGCAGTTACATGCTGTCCGGGACAGTAGCAGCAGAGATTTCAGCAACTGAAATTAATTATTAGTTGTACCTTAAATTGATGCTAATAGTTATAGCAACAATAGTAGTAATAATGATAATAAGAATATGAATAATTATCATTATTGTGTTTTGTTTTTCTTTTTGATCAGGAGTAAGAAACAAAAATGACTGTTGATGAAACTTTTAATATAGTTATTAAACTGATATATTTGGGAGATACTAAAGAACTATTAGGATCATCATTTTTTAATCTCTTAGTGTCTAAACTACTGAATGTCATTAACTCTCCAACTCTCCCTGTATGTTTAATCTACAGCACCATGTACTCCCCAAAATGTGGCTACCAGTGTGGATTGTGTTCATAATGGTGTAACTGTATCATGGAACAGGAGCTTAGGAGCTGACAATTACACCACTTTGGCCATGAGCCCCGATGGGGATCATTATTATTGCCATTCCAATACGACATCATGTGACATTGTGGGGTTAAAGTGTGGACAAACCTATGTGATAACTGTTGTAGCAGCTAATAAGTACAGTAACAGTAAAGCAAGTCTGCCACTAGAACTGCTTATTGGTGAGTACATTTAGTCTTTTATTCTGTTGGAGATACTTGAACAATGGCCTACACAAGAAGAAATCCATTCAGTATATTCTGATTGGAAAGTCAGCTAGATTTTACATTGCCTTGTGTACTAAAATAGCTTGTCTCCTGTTTCATCAGGATTTCAGATGTTTTTATACATGATCCACTGAGCCAGCATTCTTCTTCATGGTAGCGGGGAGCTGCAGTATACTGTCAAGCTACCCTGCTCTCCTCTCTGACTAATCCAGCTAAAAAGAATTAACTAAAAACTAAACCAGCTGTAAAGTGGATTTTTGCATAGTCTGGGTGGTGCATAGGCGCAGGGTATTAAGCCCACCCACTCTCTGCCAGCTGCGCCCCCTCCTTACCCACTCCGCGGCTATTGGCACCCCCCCCCTACCCATTAGATTGGGAAACAGTGCCCCCCCCCCCCCCCAGAGGGACAAATAAAAATTCAATTCTCTCTACATTTTGCCATTTATAGTACCACTTCAGCCATTCAATAGCTTCCATTATCATGTTTTGCACTACCAAATAACCTCTCAGTAACTTTGTTTTGGTATCCTAGTTACCCCATTTTAACGGTCACTGTGATGTAACTCAGACTTTCACCTGAAGGTAGACCCACTAAAGTTGCTCTTTTTCTGTCTAACCCTATCTCTTTTCAATAGTAAATATGTTTGACCCTTGTGTGTCCTCTTCATATACAGATCGACTAATTGATGTTGCTTTTGTTCCAGCACCCTGCACCCCAACAAACATAAAAATCCTGGTTGGTGCTGAAGTTGTGAATGTATCCTGGATGGGGACGACTGGAGCTGTGAATTACACAACTCGCATAACTGGAGACAATAAAGAAATATTTGAATGTCACACTTCAGACACAAGCTGCTCGATGACAGAACTCCAGTGTGGCTCCCAGTATAGCATGACCATGACAGCGAATGGCCAATACTGCAGCAGTAACAGTAGTCAAACCCAAGCCTTACAGACAGGTGACAAAACTATACATTCTCCTGTTTTATGCATCTAATTATCTGTGTGTCATATTTTCAGGTGTGTCCTACACCCAAAAATATAGTGGTTTTTAATAATGTTAATTAATTATTATTATCAAAAATGTGAAACGATGTTAATGACTATATTTTCCTTATCTACGTCCTTGGTCTTCAGCTCCTTGTACTCCACAAAATGTCACTGCAATTGTGGATTGTGAGACAAATGTTGCAACCGTTGTATGGAGCTTCAGCCCAGGGGCAGAAAACTACACAGCATTGGCAAATATTCCAGATGAGGGAGATTACGTTTGCCATTCTATTACAACATCGTGTGACATTGTGGGGCTAAGGTGTGGACAGATATACCTAGTAACTGTCTCAGCAACCAATAAGGAGAGCAGCAGTAATGCAAGCCTGCCTATAGAACTTGTCACTGGTGAGTACATTCATTCTTCTTAAAAAATACAAATATTCTATCAAGAGAATATGGTAGAAAATGCATAATTTTGATAATGAAGTCAATCCTAATTGTCATATTTATATAATTTAACTCATTTATTAATACTATAAATGTTCTGGCCTTTCCAGCTCCTTGTGTCCCATTACAGGAGGCACCAAAACTTAACTGTTACAACAACTCAGTTTCACTGTCTTGGAGTCAGACTTCTGGTGCCACCAGCTACTTTGCCAATGTTTCCAGTTCAGGAAAAGAGATGCTTTCCTGCCAAACAACAGGCACTAGCTGCATTATAGATCAGCTAAAGTGCGGATGGACATACAATGCGACAGTTACTGCGATCAATCAACAATGTAGGGGCCCATCTGCCACCCCAGTTGAACTTACAACCTGTGAGTTGCTTGTTTACATCCATAACTGAAATGATTGTGTACATTTTATAGACATCCTGGTCAAAAATTCTTAATATTTCCAATACCTGACTCTATTATTTGCTATGTAATTTCAGCTCCTTGTCAGCCTCACAATGTGGTTGTAGATATAAACTGCTCCAGTTCAGTGGTCAACTTGAGCTGGGGGGAGACCCTTGGAGCTCAGCGATATTATTCCATGATAAGTACACCAGAAAACAAATATCTTTTATGTAATGATACTGAGCTCAGATGTGTGATCCATGATCTTCCATGTGGACAGACCTACAATGTGACAGTGACAGCAGTCAGTGACCAATGTGAGAGTATACCCAGCTTTCCAGCTGCATTGTATACAGGTAAGTTAGATGATTATTAAAGTGGTTAACTTCATCCTGTACTAGTTAGTTTTTACTGACTTAATGTTTAAAGTGCACTTTAAAGGGACAAGCAAGAAAAGACTTATTGTTTGTATTATGTTTACCCTATATACTCAAGTATAAGCTGACCCAAGTATAAGCCGAGGCCCCTAATTTTACCACAAAAACCTGGGAAAACCTATTGACTTAAGTATAAGCCGAGGGTGGAAAATGCATTGGTCACAGCCTCCCCAGTATATAGCCTGCCGGACCCTACCCCATAGTATATAGCCAGCACCTGCCCCCCCAGTATATTTGCCTTCCAGCCCATATCCCCCAGTATATAGCCAGCCCCCTTCCCCAGTATGTAGCCAGCCCCCTGCCCCAGTATATAGCCAGCAGCAGGGGAAGCCAGAAAGGTGAGCTTTGATATTTTTTTACTCGAGTATAAGCCAAGTTTGTGTTTTCAGCACATTTTTTGTGCTGAAAAACTAGGCTTATACTCGACTATATATGGTATTTATGAAAACAATGGGAGGAATTTATTAATCCATTGTGCCAGAATTCTGGTGGTTTTGTGCCAAAAAACTGTCTAAAAAATGCCTTGCACCACATTTATCAAGGCTTTTAGTTCTCTTTTTGGTACTTTTCTGAAAAGGGTGTGACAAAAGGATGTGACAAAAATTCTGCTGCGCAGTTTAGACCAACTAAAACTAGGTCTAAAGTAGGAACCGACAGTCTTATACTGCACCAGAATCTTGCATCACAATGATAAATCTGGCGCAGCAAAAGACTAGTGTTTTATAGTTAGAAAAGGTAGAACTTGAGAGGCATTGTTAAATACCCATCATCATTTTAAAGTGCTATCAAATGTTTTAAGTTATTTATATTTTTTTAAAAAAAATTATAGGATCCACCATTTACAAAAGGTCATGCCACGTATTTAAGAAAAATCCAGGACTATTGATGCAAACACCAACTCAATTAAATCTTTCAATAATCCATTAAAATTGCTGTTGTAACCACAAAGAGTTTAATCTATGTAGGGGCACAAGATCTGAAATGGAATAATTTTTTTTGGAGAGTTTCTTTTAGAATACATACAGTACATGTCATTATATTCTTTATGTTGTGCAGTTCCCTGTTTGCCAAGTCAATTTCAAGCTGATGTAAATTGCGAGTCCAATGTAGTCACCCTCTCATGGGCCCAGACAGCAGGGGCAGTGAATTATACTACAGTCGCTATTGGACCTCAGGGAGAACAACTGTACTGCCAATCCAGCAACACGTCCTGCAGCTATACACAACTTCCCTGTGGTCTGAAGTATGATGCTTCTATTGCTGCAGTGGGAAAGAGTTGTAGAAGTGATTTCAGTGGAGTTGTCCCTTTTTACACAGGTTTGTGCATGAAATTTATATTGTAGTTCCAATTCCAAATTGAATATTGTCCTACATATGTAATACTTCTTTGTGTACAGTGTTCTTTCATTGTTTGTCATTTTCATGGGGGAATCCTTTACACCTAGAGGAGAGACAGATTCTTTACTGTAAGAGCAGTGAGACTATGGAACTCTCTGCCACAGGAGGTTGTTATGGCGGACTCTATGTACATGTTCAAGAGAGGCCTGGATGCCTTTCTGGAGAGGAAAGTTATAATCTTATTGGTTGGACGTGATAGACCTGCGTCTTTTTCCAACCTTATCTACTATGTTAATATGATTGTTTTTGTGTACAGTATCCAAATACTCCCTACCTTGTTGTTTCACATTGTATTGTACATAGGATTTAAAATTTATCAGATATGTGACAGAGCTATAAGAATTGTACCTTTAACCACAGTACTTGTGGTTTCACTTTAGAGATTAATAAGCACTGTATGTTCTGCCCTATGGCGCTTCTCTATACCTCCTGTTATTGTTACTCACAGAAAATAATTGTTTTCCCATTATTTCAGCTCCCTGTGCAGTCAGAAACATTCAGGTGCAGCACCAATGTGGCAGTGACTATGGAGCTGTGACCTGGGAGGCCGCCCCTGGAGGAATCACATACACAGCTATACTTAGCACTGAGGATGGAGTGAGAAATGTATGCAACACATCCGATAGCAGCTGCGTAGTTTATGACTTAAAATGTGGTCAAAAATATTCAGTGGCCGTGGAGACATTTGGCCTAAGTTGTAGAAGCAAAGTAAACGCCACAGAGTATGTAACCACAGGTAATTTCAGTTTATCGTTTTGAAAATTCCACTGACTGGACCATGTTCTGTAGTGTTGAAGCAAGACACCAGTCGGCCCCAATTGTTAACCTTGTACTGTAGCCCCCTATACCAAAACTCACGCTGCCAACCAAATCACTCACATTATAGTTGCGAAAATATATAACGGATATATGTTACACAGACATATACACAGCACCATACTATATATCTACCTCTCCTCATTCATAAAAAAATTATTAAAAATGTCCTGCAGCCTCTCTTCATTCAGGAAATGTCCAACAGCCTCCCCTCACTAATGAAATCTCCAGCAGCCTCCACTAATGCAGCAGCTTTTTCTCATAATTAACATGTTCAGCAGCCGCTTTCCCTAGCAAATGAAATGTTCAGCAGCCTCCAATCACAAATAAAATGTCCAGCAGCCTCTCCTAACTAATGAAATGTCTTGAAGCCTCCCCTCACAAATAAAGTGTTTAGCAGCCTCCCCTCACAAATTAAATGTTCAGCAGCCTCTGCTCACAAATTAAATGTTCAGCAGTAGCCTCCCTTTAATAATAAAATGTCAAGCAACAGCCTTCCCTGACAAAGTGTCTGCCAGCCTCCCCTCATTATGGTCTCCGGGTAATAAAGAAAAAGAAAAAATAATCTCATTACTTAGCTCCTGTGCTCCGGCCATCCACGCGGCTTCCTCTTCATTCTCGGGCCTGTGCACTCTTTCTGTGCGCACTGTATGACGTGACACCATGCAGACGCAATAGCAAACAACTAATGATAATGTAGACCCCAGACAGAATATAATTAACATGTTCAGCAGCCGCTTTCCCTAGCAAATGAAATGTTCAGCAGCCTCCAATCACAAATAAAATGTCCAGCAGCCTCTCCTAACTAATGAAATGTCCAGAAGCCTCCCTTCACAAATAAAATGTCCAGCAGCCTCCCCTCACAAATAAAATGTCCAGCAGCCTCCCCTCACAAATAAAATGTCCAGCAGCCTCCCCTCACAAATAAAATGTTCAGCAGCCTCTACTCACAAATAAAATGTTCAGCAGTAGCCTCCCCCTTAATAATGAAATGTCAAGCAGAAGCCTTCCCTCACAAAGTGTCTGGTCTCCAGGTAATAAAGAAAAATAAAAAATAATCTTATTACTTACCTCCTGTGCTCCGGTGATCGAGAGCGGTGAGGGGGGTGGGGTGGACAAGCACTTTACCAGACCTACTATATATTGCCAAAAGGT
This sequence comes from Engystomops pustulosus, assembly GCA_019512145.1. Classification (NCBI taxonomy): domain Eukaryota; kingdom Metazoa; phylum Chordata; class Amphibia; order Anura; family Leptodactylidae; genus Engystomops; species Engystomops pustulosus. Next base: position 43,213,121 of record CM033649.1, read on the forward strand.
GTTCTGCTGTCTACTGTATGTTCACCCCCAAAAATACAATCTGGAGGTGCAAAACTACATAATTACACTGGTTGCAGACAAACACCGGGCATGTTTACATGACAAGATGCCACTGTTAGTGGTCTATTCTACTATTCTTCTAGTGGAATAACACACCACCATGAGTAATCATATACTAAATGCAGAGCATTACCTTTTCAGAAGAATGTCATTAATGGTAACTTGGACAAAGGCTTTAGCAGTAATGCTGAAGTTTAACTTTGTAATATGGTAACATATGAGAAATTATAGTTACATAAATCATAGTTACCTTATGTACATTCATTACTGTCTATATAGAAGATGTATGTTTTATAAATGAATATGAATGTGTGACATAAAACACCAATACAGAATTATTTTGGATCATGTGCCTATAAATTCACATGCTGTAATTTCTTTCTTTTCCCTTTCTTTAATAGCACCCTGCAAGCCACAGAATGTCACTGCAGACATTGACTGTCAAAGCAATCGTGCGGCTTTATCCTGGAACAAGACCCTTGGGGCTGACAATTATTTAGCAGCTATTATAGGTCCAGTTGTAAATGGTCCTACCTGTGGAACAACATCCACAACCTGTAACATTGATCATTTGGATTGTGGAATCACATATGACTTTATTGTTACAGCATTCAATGCACAATGTGAAGGTGAAAGCAGCAGTGTCACACAACTAGTTACAGGTAAAAACAACGCAAGTGATCGAGTCTTTCTCTAGTAGATTGTTTTTAGTTATTGCTTAGGTTGTAGGGGGATCTTGGGTTGCATAGTCTGTTAGTAGAGATGAGTGGACTTGATGGTTTGGGTTTGGCCATGCAACCTGGATATATTCATAGAATGGTGGCAAATGAATGCTCCTGGCTATGATTGGCCAAGGGGAGTTCCTTGGCTAGGAGCTGGATTGGTTATTGGCTGCTAATCCGGCAATACGTCCAGGTCGGACCGGCAAAAGCAGACATCAAGTCCGCTCATCTATATCTGTTAGAAAAAAAAATAGATGAAATCCTTTTTGCACTAAGAATTTTAGTGCTCCAATCTTTTGGATTCCATTGCATTTGGTAGGATTCAATAGGCATGTTATGTTTTGTTCACTGTTTAATTTTTGATGGTTTATACTATTTTTATAATGGCCATGTCTGTCTTTTGAAGCTCCATGTGCTCCTGACCATGTTGTGACAGAAATATTTTGTGATTCTGGATCGTTGGTTCTGTCTTGGAATCAGACGTCTGATATTGAAAAATTCACCTCTAACTTAATGGGATCTGATGGTGTCAATAGAACCCTTGAATCCACAGAAGCAAATTGTACCTTCCCTAACCTGCCATGTGGACAAGAATACGCTGCATCTGTGTATGCCACAAACAAATACTGTGATGGTCCGATGAGTAAAAATGTCAGAATCCATACTGGTAAGGCAATATTAAACTTATAAAATAAAGATACAAACAATTCAATACAAATATAGCTAAATACATAATGATGGATGTCATTGAGAGGGAGCTCAAATAAAAATCTGTCACCCTAGGCTCCCATTGAATGGTGATATGGCTCATTTGGTAGGTTGTCATCACAACACTACTATTTGCAGCATACCTAATATTTTGGACCACAACAGTTTAAAAAAAAGGCTTCCTATATTCATTTAGTAGTTTATTGGTCAATGCTTATATAACTGCATAATGTATTATTAGTTTCTACTGTGAAGCCTGGACGAGCACCCCGCAGCAGTATTGCTTTAATTGCCGGTTCCAATGTGTGGCTGTGACTGTCGGACTTGGACGTTGTTCTGTACCTGTGTTCAGGTGGTGCCAGTCACCTTACCTCCTCTGGTGTCTACTGGATAATGTATTATTACGCCAAAGACCAAATGACATTTTTTATCACTTACATGCTGTCAATTTTAATCTACAGCTCCTTGTGCCCCTGAGAATGTATTTTCTTCCCTGAGCTGCATGGATAACTCAGTTCTTGTTACTTGGGGAGATTTACCCGGAGCTTTTAATTATACCTTATCGATGATCAACTCATATGGAGACCGACACAACTACACCAGTGTGAACACGACACGTAAGGTACAAGATTTGGTATGTGGAGAAAGCTATACGGTAGCAGTCACTGCAGAGAATGAGATTTGCAGCAGTAAGGAAAGCACAGTCATTGAACTTCTTACAGGTGAGAGTACATCATTTTTTCCATAAAGTATAGTGTTTATTGCTATGAACAAAACATTATTATACATATACAATACAATGCAAAACAGTGCTTAACAGAAGCTTTGTATTAAACTAAATTGTTAAGCAGTTTCATCTCCAACCAGAACCTTTTTAAGTACAGAAAACCTTTTCTCTTCCTCATGACTTACAGTGGTCTAAAGGAAGTGAGATTGTAGGTACTAGATTGTACAGGTGCTAAAGAACCTGACTTGAAGGAGTATGGGGAACAAAAGGGGCACTCATTTTATTTTATCTGTTACTAAGCTATTGTCCTTTAAGGACTATGATTAAGGTTAAATTCACACAATTGTTAAGGTATGCCCATGTGGCGGTAGCCGGACGGGCTTAACAGAGGTGCGCTAGAGAGGACTAGGGGTGACCCCTTCCCTCTCCATAGGAAATACTGCTGTATGGCCGTTCTTACTGCCAAAGATAGAGCATGCTCTATCTTGTGTGCAGGTATGATATGGAAGGAGAAACGGCGCCATAGCCGTCTACGGGGGACGTATTTCTGGCCGCAAATTTGCGGCCGTATGTACGTGTCCCCGGCGGTCATGTGGAGGCCCCTAAGGCACCCTTCACACGCCCATGTGAATAAACAGAATCTGTGAGCTGCAAGCTGGGTTGAGAGGGGAGTGATGACAGGTGTGCCCACTGCACCGTGTGACTGTATATTGCATGTCTATGGATGTCATGAGCTAGCTGACATTTTTGCAGCTAGCTCATGCCCACCATATGTGAGGAAAACCTTACAAAAGTTTCCCTCTGTGTAGATGTGACACCCAACGTCTCCACAGATGAGGCCTATAGCAGCTGATATACAGATAATAGAATCACTGCACTACATAGAGAATAGAGATGTCTGCTTCCTGATATGTTCTCTGATCAGCTACTGAAAACAGCTGAGCTATGGAGGTGCAGTGTTTATTCCAATGGATATGTTGCATGAAATATAACACATGCAGCCACAAATGTCTTAATTAAACATGTATTTCTTCACTTTTGCAGTCCCATGTTCTCCAGTGAATTTACAAGCTCACATTTCTTCGGACTTGGTTGTCCTGGCTTGGGAAGAAGCACATGGTGCTGTGAATTATACCACAGAGGTCACAGGCACTGATGGAGAAATATACACTTGTTATACATCCAATACTTCATGTGAAATGAAAGACCTCCTATGTGGCATTCAGTACACTATGTCAGTCACAGCTATTGGACCACAGTGCAGCAAAGTCAGTGCTAGCTATGAATTTCAAACAGGTGAAGATACATTAATATATTGTTACTATTTAGTATATGTAGAACAAATTACCTAGAATATAGCAAATATCAATTGTGTAACCTTCCAAGGCCACTTATAAATTATCAGGTTCACATATTTGTAGCCAGTGGGGCACATTTACTTACCCGGCCCATTCGCGATCCAGCGGCGCGTTCTCTGCACAGGATTCGGGTCCGGCTGGGATTTAAGATGGTAGTTCCTCCGCCGTCCACCAGGTGGCGCTGCAGCGCCGAAAATAATCTTAACGCCCCGGAATGCACCATCCCATAGAAGGTGAAGGTGAGCGCTCCCCAAGCGACACATTTTCGGTTTTTAAATGCGGCGGTTTTTCCGAATACGTCGGGTTTTCGTTCGGCCACGCCCCCCCGATTTCTGTCGCGCGCATGCCGGCCCCGATGCGCCACAATCCGATCGCGTGCGCCAAAAACCCGGGGCAATTCATGTACAAGCGGCGCAAATCGGAAATATTCGGGTAACACGTCGGGAAAACGCGAATCGGGCCCTTAGTAAATGACCCCCACTGTCTCTGGGATTTGTATTGGCCGATGTTTGTTCACAATATATTTGGTGACATTTATAATGTGGGCAAAGCTTTTGTCGTACTAAATTTATTTTGTTCCTTAATTCCTCAAAATCATTTTTTCATAGAATTTGTTATGTCACATCAAAACAATTGGTCACACAAGGTGCATTTTCCCACACAATTCACAATACTCATTAACACAAGATTCACAATCAGCATTTTTTCACACAAACTTAATTTTATTAAACGCTAAATTCACAAATGTAAGCAAGCTGAAAAGATTTTAGGTCCCAGTTCCGTAAAAAATAAAAACTTTCTTTATTAAAACATATTAAAATACATCGACATGACTGTCATTTTGTGAATCAAACAAAGCAGATTGTTCATAAAAAATGCAAATCACAAAATGTTTTTTTACACAAAATTCACAAAAGGCACTCTGATAAACAAAATCCACATAATTACATAATGCATATTGTAAAAACATTTTACATTTGATCAAAGAACTCACATTATACATTTTTGTCACTTAAATAACATAAGATAAATTCACTTTCATACACAGATTTCAAAAAATGAATTTTTTCACACAAAATGTACAAAATGCTTTTTCATGCACAAAATTCACAAAATGCATTCTTCTTACAAAAGTAACATTATTCAAAAAAACGCACTTGCTCACACAATTCCCAAACTCTAAAATCTAAAAAAGGCATTTTGTCACTCAAATGAAGACACAAAATTAACAAAACTCACAAAATGCTTTTTTGTTACATTTTACACTGTTGCATGAAAATCACAAAGAGCATTTTGTTACTCAAGATTCACATAGTGCCCAAATTAATAAAAACTGATGCAATGTACTTAGTTTTAGTTTGCACTTTCTTTGTGCAAGCTGGGACACATTAGTTATGTTTAATCCAAGTTTATAAAAGAAATTAAAAGAATCCAACATACAATTCTCAAATGTGAATGGTGGTCGAGCAGGACCCTGGCATTATGCATAGAAGGAAAATTGGCGCAATGTTTTAATATGTGCTCAAAAAATGCTTGTAGAACATGACCTTAGTAAGACAGCTCAAATGATTGGTCGGGGAACAGACAAACCAAAAACAGACAAAAGCTATGTACAGGAGAGACATGAGGGGGTTAGGATGTATTTTTATGTTACAAGTATTATGTAATTTTGATGTATTTCATTTCTTTTTTCCTTAAGCTCCATGTCCTCCTCAGAATGTATTATCAGAGCTGAACTGTGATAATAAAAATTTAGTAAGGATTTCATGGAACATAAGTTCAGGAGCCAACAGTTACCAAGTTAAAACTGTTGGGTCAAATGGTGAAATATCTTTCTGTAACTCTACAAATACACATTGCTACTTCACTAACCTGACATGTGGAACAACATACATCGTTGCCGTAATAGCAAGCAATGAAGACAGCATTAGCAAGCAAAGTTTACCTGTTGAATTTATAACTGGTGAGTCCTCAGTAGTTTAATACTAACAAATTAGTCCTTGCTATGTATTGGGAACACATAAATGTTGTTAAGCTGTTCTTTAATAAAACAGAGGGGAAATCAAAGTACTCAAATATGAGTGTTCACTTTCTTATGTATTGAGGTTTATTATAAAATCTATCCTTTGAAGCAGTGGTCCCCAACCACCAGGCCAGTCTGTAGAATATCCGGTCCATGGCCACAGCCAAAAAAAAATAATCCTGAAACTCACTCCCCAAAAGCAGCAGCAGTTCTCTTCTCTCTAGTGGCTGTACACTGGGCTGATGTGATAATGTGATAATGTCACATCATCTCCATCACAGAAAGGAGTGAAGACTGCTGCTGTTTTGCAAGAGCAGAAAAAAGGTAAGTACAGGCGGTCCCCTACTTAAGAACACCTGACTTACATACAACCCCTAGTTACAAACAGACCTCTGGATTTTGGTAATTTACTGTAGTTTAGTCCTAGGCTACAATAAACAGCTTTAACAGTTATCAATGTGTCTGTAATTAAGATTTATTGTTAATCCTGGTTGTTATGACAACCCAACATTTTTAAAATCCAATTGTCACAGAGACCAAAAAAATTTTGACTTGGGTTACAATAGTAAAGTATACGGTTCCGACTTACATACAAACTCAACTTAGGAACAAACCTACAAAACCTATCTTGTATGTAACCCGGGGACTGCCTGTATATGTGTATATTTAATTATATTTAAAGGGAGCTTATTAAGGGGACTACAGTAAAGAAAGATACTATAAATAGGGGACATTATAAGATGGGGCTGCAGGAGAGGGGACATTATGAGATGGGGGCTACGGGAAAGGGTGCGTTTTAAGATGAGGACGACGGGAAAGGGGCCATTATAAGACAGGGGCATCAGGAAAATTGTCATTATAGAGATTCTAGTGAGGTACAGGGTAATTGCCAGCATGCCCATTTCTTTTTCCAGGGAACCATGGGGGGTGGGGGGTATCTAACATGGTCCGTGGCAAAAAATATTGTTGCAGCCGGTCAACATTCGAGTGCATACTTTGTGCTGGAGATCCCTGTCCTAAAAGTGCCATGAAAATGGATCATTCAGTAACTATTTCTCTTGATTACAAGGCAGTCCATTCTTTAGCAATCGTTAGCAATCAAATACATTTTTACATTTTGTATAATAGATATTTTGGGATAGTCAAGCATTGATTTCAGTGATTTCATTATATAATTTATCGGCTTTTTTAGCTACTCACTGTAGTCCACAGACTCTGCTATAATTACCATTGTCTATGGACAGTGGTGTATAAAGTAACTATTACATTTGAAGCTTCCTAGATTACTGTGTCATTTTGTACTTGAATGAGGTAGGACTGGTTTTAAGAGGTGGAAAACTTGGCAATCACGCATGACCATTATTTGCTAGGGTTCAGGGAGGTCTAACCACCTACATTTAAAATAAACCTCAAACCACATAACATTATTTTGCATTGTTCAGCTGTAATTTTTGAGTACTAATAGACACTACTAAAATATTCTGTGGGAACGCTGTGTGTGCCAGGAATTGTGACTTTATCATGGCCTGTATGCCCGAAAACTGGCCAAGCATCATAGATTATATTATATCTAGATCTATATTATATCTATTATATATATTATATCTATTATAAATTTTTTAATATTTTTTTTTCTATCATTCAGTTTATTGAAAGGTATTCATCAAAAATGCAACATACAGACAATATGACAAAATGTTAATGCAAACTAACCCTTAGCGCTCACAGGAAAAGTGCAAACATTATTTTATGGTACAAGGCAAAACTGGAGGTTTTCAAGTATTTTTTAAAACAGAAATGGCTGACAGCTCATCTTAAAGGTAGTAATATTTAGAATATTTGGGCGATACTTCTTTTATATTGTTATGTTGTTTTCTTTTTTCAGCTCCCTGTGTCCCAGTACAGGAAGCACCCCGACTCAGTTGCTACAATAATTCTGCTATCCTGTCATGGAATCATAGTTCTGGTGCCATTCATTACATTGCCAATGTCACTGGTCCAGGAGAAGACATATATTCCTGTCAGACAGAAGATACTGAATGTATAATTGGTGCATTGAAATGTGGTCAGACCTATAGTGTGACAGTCACTGCAATCAACAACCAATGTAGTGGTCTTCCATCTGCCCCAATTTCCCTTTTGACTGGTAATGCATAATAGCATTTATTTCAATGGTGACTTCTGGCATGAATAATGCATTCAATAGCTAATGGATATCCCTTATTACAGCTCCATGCCAACCTCAGAATGTGGTCTCCAACATCGATTGTTTCAATTCTTCAACTCTTGTCACCTGGGATGAAGCCCCTGGAGCTCTGAGATATGTATCCAGATTGATATCACTTGGCACACAGTATTTTGAGTGTAATACTACTGATACCAAATGTGAAATCACTGGATTAGAATGTGGTAAAAACTACGATGTGACGGTGACAGCAATCAGCAGAGAATGTCAGAGTGACCCCAGCTCGCCGGTTGAACTCTACACAGGTGATGAGCCCTATCCAATTAAAGGGGTATTGTTGACTGGTAGACAGTATAGAAGATATGGTACTTGTTTGAATGCTGCAGTCTCTTCTAATGGTGGGGGTCAGACACCCACTAATATGATATTATAGTTGATTAATATCAAATCTGTAGGTGTCTGACACCTGGTATCTCACCCCGTCAGCTGTTGGATGCAGTGTTCAGATAAATACTGTTGCTTATTTAAAGTCTACCAAGTACAGTGCCATAAATTGTATTGTGAAGTTTAGGTAATGCAGCTCAGTCCTTTTCACCTGAAAGGGACTGAACCTACAAGGCGCCACATGAAGCAGAAGCATCACTTACTGTAGTGCTGTGACTGATTCACAAAGATGATGGGACAACGGTGCAAGGTGTAATTATTTATGTATGCTCACCAGCAACAATAACTCTAAAACTTGCATTTCAACTTCAAATCTGTTGATTTTATTAAATATTACAATTTAAATATGATAATATATGATGATGATGATAATAATAATAATAATAATAGGAAACCTGCTAATCATAAAGATATTAATAACCATCTTCTCTTTAGCACCTTGTACACCAACTGACCTACAAGCTGAGGTAGACTGTGAGTCGCATTGGACAACTGTGTCCTGGGCTACTGTAGTAGGAGCTGAAAATTATACTGCAATTGTCACTGGGCCTCAGATGGACGAGCATTACTGCAACACACTTGACTCGTCTTGCAACTTCACACACCTATCATGTGGTCTTGGATATGAGGCAACCATTCTTGCAACCGGAAAGATATGCAATAGCACAAGAAGTTCTGCCATTGCATTTCAAACAGGTTTGTGGAGTGTTTTATGGTTATTATGTAATAATTGTACTGCTATTAATTGTTATTATATTTTATTGTTAATGGTGCGGTCACACGCAATGCTAGCACACAGGGGTGATGCATATGTGTTTCCAGAAAAATGTTTTTTTTCATGGATCTGGCCGAGTGCTAGCGTTGTTAAAGCCATGTAGGTAGTGGTATTAATAATATTTTCATTTGGACATTTACTTAAAATATTTGTATTTAGTAGTAAATGAATCTAAGAGACTTACCTCTCCCTAAACAGTTGAATAAATGTAAGGAGTAAACATCTTCTAACGCACATGTTTATATGAAAGGGTGGTTATACAGCCTCCCTTATCTGTATGTAATAGTACTGTAGCTGTCCCCAGTCTACAGACTAAAGATGAACCTGCTAACACTCAGTCAGGGTGTTAATGAAGAGGAACTGTTTCTCTGCCTTTTCGAAAAATAACATATACATTTTTTATAAAGTAATAAAGTTTTAATTAAAAAATAGGTTACAACACACAAAAATGGCCTACCCCTTTAAAAAAGTGAAAACACACACATTTTGACCTCCATACCCATACCAAACCAGGCTACAAACCTATAATAGGATTTATCCCATACCACAGAAAACTTTTAAAAAACAAAGGAAAAACATTGCCCAAGCTGACATTTTTGAACTATCCATCACACAAAAATTATATGAATCAATAAACCCATGTGTGTATAAATAAAATCTATGCATCTTTTCGCTAAGAATAAGCCCTCACACAGCCACATCGACAAAAAATTTCCCCAAAAAAAGTATTTCATTATTCAAAAGAAGGTCATTTTCTATTAAAAAAATGCATTGTACGCGTATTGACCCAGAGAAAAAAGTTATTACATTCTTTAAGTTTGATGATTTATACAGAAAATTTTTATTAGAAAAAACAACATCAAATTTGTGTTCTTGTTTTAATTATACTGCACAGAAGGAGTTGATATAAAATATCCCCAGTGGGGCATATGAAACCCAAAACTGTGCTATTATAAACTACATTTCTCCCCCCCATACAGCTACAGTGCCAGAAAAATACGAAAGTTATAACTTGTGGTAGGATTTGACAAAAAAAACCCCTGTAAAATGGCCTTAAGGGGTTAAATATTTTGGGCTCCAAGGCAAAATCTGCTATGAAACCTCTGCCTGTAAGTGGCCACTTAAAGGGCATATACCAACAGGATGAAGGACTGTATGCAAATAAGTCCGTTTGTTACACTTTAGGCTGTTTAAAACAGCAGTATTCTTGTCAGTATTTCCATCAAAATGTGTTAAAGTAGAAACAAGTTTTAAATGCAGAAGATAAACAAATCTTTGCATTACTTTGCCACATAAATCTTTGCATTTCTTTGCCACATTTTGAGCAGTTAGCCAAGTGGGTGTTACCAATTGCAGTAAGAGTGTGTCCCTGTCTGCACTGATTAGACATTATGGGGCACATTTACTTACCCATCCGGAGGAGTTCACAGAAAGTCCATTGTCTGCCGATAATGTGCTGTGCTGCGATTCACTAAGATCGTGCTCCCGATATCCTGCATGTGTTGCTTCCCCACTCAGGTCTGACAGAGTTCACCTTCTTCTTCCTGGCGCATGTAAGTGCATTGTCTTGCGACACAATTTGAAAGTTAAATCCTGCGCTCAGTCCAAATCAGGATGGAAGCCAGCGCAGCTTCGCCAAAAAACGATTGCGTGCAACACAATCCCAGTACAAACCCCTGTTAAATACCTATCAAAGCTGCGCAAATCCAAAAAAACGATAAACAGTCCGACGAAAGTGCGATATACAACCTTTAGTAAATAAGCCCCTATGAGACGCACCCAGAACTGGTAACTTTCGTTAAAATTTTGGTTATTTTTATACAAGGAATAGATTAATGAAGAAATGACAACTCAATGACAGATAAAAAAATGATCTAGAATGTAATAAAGATTACATATATTTTCTAGAACAGGTATGTAAGGACAAATGATAGAGGAAAATGTCTTAATGTAAGCTTGTGATTCATTATTAATTATTTTAATATGCTGCTTTTGGTTAACATGTCAGTTTCTTTTCTTCTGCAGTGCCCTGTCCTGCAAGTAATACAGATGTACAGTATGAATGTGGTGCGACGCATGCGCTGGTGTCCTGGGACGCAGCTCTTGGTGGAATAAATTATACAGCGTCTATCAGCGCAGGGAATGGGGAAGTGGTAAACTGCAGCGCAGCAGAAACTAATTGTATTGTTAGCGATTTACATTGTGGACAAGTCTATGCTGTGACTGTGGATTCCTTTGGGACAAAATGTAGAAGCAGAACCACATCTTCCAAACTTACTCACACAGGTCAGTTTTGTATCTCTTTTTCTTATTATTCTTTGGCAAATTCTAAAGAACTAAAGAACATTTACACATAGCAGATTCCTTGTAGAACCATTAGAATAGGGCAAGGACATAACAAGATGTTTGGGCCCCTGAGGAAAATTTTGTCAGGGGCCCCCTAAACTGTATGCTGTGGTGTGCACATATATAGGCCACCGCAATGTACAGCTACACCTTGATTAAATGTAATTTAATGCCATAACCAGACTCCCTTAGTGACCCCCACATAGCACAATGCCCCCCTTCCCCAAGCAAATGGTTTTGTATATATTAATTTGATAATAATATACTTTCTGTATCAATTTCTCATTATTATTTTAGATATATGCATGCTGTAATTCATAATTTACTCCCAGTGGATAGAAATCAGCCCATAGTATTGTGACAGTTATCAGTGCCATGTGATATAACAAGCTATGCACCAGTGTAACACTAGGTGACCATGGAAAGATATGTATTCAAGCAAAGAATTACAGCTTGCAGAGATCTTGAAAAATAGAAGCAGAAAGTATATCGGAAAACTTTTGAACATACAAATAATAAGCATTCATTAGATGAAAAACCCTCTAATGTTCACACTTTTTTTTAATTATTATTTTATTATCGTATTCCATTGTAAGAATTCATTAGGGGGGACTTCTAACATATCCTTATAACTGAGGGCAGCTACATATTCCACTGTGTTAGCAACAATTGCATCCATTCAATAGGTGTCTATGGGTTGGATTATGATGAAATCCCCCTCATATTCATTGTGTAGACTCCTACTATATACTAATTCACAAAGTCATACGCTACACCATTCTATAAAAACTATTCCAAATTGTATTTACACTTCTTAAAACCATCCAGTTTACAAACATAGATAAAATTTTAGCACAATTCCAGACTATTGCACGGTTTGGAGAACACAAAATAAACAATAGGGCATAGTTCATACAAAGTACGACTGACCATACTCTAAGCTCTATCTAAATGTGTCAATCAAATTAGTCAAGTATCCCATATAGATCACCACAACAGTCATAGTAATGCTCATAATCCTTACCCATGGTTTATGATGTGTTACCGGCTCCGCGACACACGTTTCCCATATAGATTGCTTCCTCAGGGGGTGTCCAAACCGTGCAATAGTCATGCTATCGTGCTATCATTTATTTATTTTGTAAACTGGATGTTTTAAGAAGTGTTAATAAAATTTGGAATATTTTTTATAGAACAGTGTAGCATATGACTAATTGTTTTGTGAATTAATATACCACTGTATGCGTAAAGGAAATCTACCATCCAAACCAAGAATGACAAACCGTGGACAGTAACACGTAGATCCAGGTACCGTTAGTATGGTAATTTTCTTATATTTGTTATCCATGGCCTCCTTCGTTCGACAATCAACTTATTATAAAATAAAATTACTAAAATTATACTAATGAGCCTGAAGGGCTCCTGCAGATTCACAGGATGTTACACTGTGCAAGAGCACCTCCCCTTTTCCACTGTGTTGTGGAAAAAAAAAGTCTTCCTTACATAATCACAGAAAGATAGGGAACATATAAAATGTAACTTTTACTTCATAAGCAGACTTCCTTTTTATATACAGTATTTAAATACACATACATGTTATGGCTTAACAAAGAACACCTCAATTCCAAAAACACAATGAACAGTGTTCAAATAGAAATACCAGTAAGCCCTTTTATTAGGTGCACCTATTTAAGCCTTATAACTATACCCATGGGGATATAGACATTTAGGTCAGTTTACTGGTGCCCTGTTTTATCTGTGTTTAGCACTGGGATATTTTGTGCACAGCCTTAACGTGCCCAAAAGTGCACCATAAGATGGTTTGTTGGTGTTGGGAAATTAGATTTGCAGGAAAAGTGCTCGGGTTGAAAAGCTGCACCCAAATTGATTGACAAAGAAATAGTTGTGAGTGTCAGAAAATTGAGGTTTTTGTGTCGCAAACACTTTGTAAATCTGTCATAACAGGCAGAAAAGAAGAAACCCTGGGATTGCCTGACAAAAAGCAAACCCCAAAACATTAATAAATGAGTTTTTGGCTTCTCGGGGGTATTGGTAGGGTTTTGTTTGGAAATAAAACACACCAAAAGTCCACATGCACAAAAGTCCACATGCAGGAACCCCTTTAAGACAGGTGGCCCTGGGCAAACGCCCAGTTTGCCACCCTCTATCGCCAGCCCTGTCAATGGTACATAAAATGGCGTACCAACGCAGTGCTGGACAAAAGCCTATGCATTTCATTGTAATATCTGACAAGGGAAAACTGATTGCAATGAATATAATAAATGTTCTTCTTAATGTCTCCAGCCCCCTGTGTGCCTCAGAATGTCTCGGTCGCTATTGACTGCCTTATGAACAGCGCTGCTATATCATGGGACAGCACTCCAGGAGCTATTAATTATACTGCATTGGTGAAATCATCAGAAGGTGAACTACATACCTGTCATACCACATCTACTAGCTGTGATATCACTGGTCTAAGCTGTGGCATCACATATACAGCCCGCGTAACTGCATATAACAACCTGTGTCAGGGTGAAAGCAGCACTGAAGTGGAGCTGATCACAGGTATTTTCTGGAACTATTCTGTTACTTTATAGAACAATGTCATTGTGAGCATTGAAAGTACAATACATTAATAAACACATTGGGGGTAATTTATCTTTACTTTTCTTTTCTGTCTTTTTTTGGCACATTGCAATTTTGGCAACTTTTTGGGGACTTTTGAAATGTGCACTGAAGTCCACCGAACATTTTTTTATCAAATCAGTAAGACACATTTATTTTCCATTCCAGATGTGCTAAATGTCGCAAATGACATTTATCTTTTCAAATTGTCCAAAATTTGCATAATTTTTTTCGCGCAAAAAAAAAAACTACAGACGAAACCATACTTAAGGAAAACTTAGAAAAGGGAAAGAAGTTGTAACAAATATAGTAAAAGAAGAAATCAGATCATGACTAAGGCTGTCTAGGCAGAAACGCGTAGATCTTTTCACGTGTAACTTGGGATATCATGTTGTGTATGCCCTATTCAGCTTTTTACTTTGTTTAAATAAAGGAAAATCAATTTTTAACTCCACCGGAACCTGAGCTGGACTAAAGTTTTTTCCTTCCTAAGTTGTAACAAATCTTGCAAAAAGAGATCTAAAAAAAACCATTTTACATGTGAGAATGATAAATTATCAAAGAAGTAGACGGAAAAAAGTGAGGCAAAAACTAGCCAAAACAAACAGCGATAAGATAAATGACCCCCAATGATTATTTTTAAAAAATGTTCCTATATTTCATGAAGCTGAATAGTTTTAATAACATATTTACCAATGTGAATGTTTTTTTCTGCACCAAGTGGTTCCACGGTCACTTCTAGACTGCATGTACAGTGCTTGTCAATCCATTTAATATTAACTATGTCTGTTACAGCCCCCTGTGCACCAGAACATGTCCATACAGAGACAGACTGTGGAACAAATGCTTTATCCATTTCCTGGGTGCAGAATAATGGTACTGACAACTTCACTTCCATTCTGACAACACAAACTGGAAACCTGACCTGCATATCAGACCAGACAAACTGCACATTCTACAACCTGCCGTGCGGAAGTGAATTCATGGTGAGCGTGTTAGCTTCCAACAGCCGCTGTACTGGACCCATGAGCACATATGTAAAGGCCCAGACTGGTAAATATACAATCTATGTTACATATATACATTACATTATATTTTGCCATGTTATAAAAAATAGAATAACAATAATATTAATTACAATAGTAAAAAGTAATATTATTTTAATTAAATTCAATGGCACTATAAACATGAACAGCATTTATATATATACATAAAATGAAAATACTGATAGAAACTGTGTGACTGACTAGTAAAGAGGGAGAGAGAACCCTGCTAGAAGAAGCTTATAATCTGTAGTTGAGAGTTTATAGCAATGTAGTAGTTGACAGTATATGGTATTTGAGAGTGTATAAGGTATGGTATTGGAATCAGGCTTTATTGTTGGTTGTAGGTTTTTCTAAAGGGCTCATGCACCAAAAAACAAATGGGTGGCTGCACTAAATGCAATACATTTTAATGGATCAGCTCACACTTCAAGAAGTAGACTGTGTCCTAGTAAGATTTTCACTGACTGTATGTCCAACAGAAATCAAAGGGCCATGAAAAAAAACGATGGTATCTAAGTGTCGTCCGTGAAAAATGGATTGTTGCTAGAATACACTATTTATTGCAAAACACTAAAAGCAGCTACATGAACAAAAGGGGCTCATGCTAGGAAAGTTCCATAGCTAGACAAGAGAAATTGGGTCCAATAGATTCAAAAGAAATTCACAATGGAATTCAGGGTTTGGACATCCCCTGAAAATAAGCCTTAACCCATTTTTTGGAGCAAAAAATAATGTCATACCCGGTCTTATATTTGGAGGAACAGGTAGCTTTTGAATGTTGTGATTATTGGACTATTGAACTATTGTAACTAGGATTGCATCCTATATGAAAAGCATAGAGGAAATCAAAGAAGATTAGCTGTGGGAGAATAGAATTGCCACTTTAAAAGACAAATCCTTGCAGTGCCGGATACAATGCCTATTTGCCTTTATAACAAAATGATGGTGGTGGTGATTCATCAAGCACTTTATTAGCACACTATAATGTGCATTTTGTGTGTTTTCTATTGGATGTGACCAAAGGAAGATTAGTACATCACAACCAGTGCCAAGCATAAACCACATTTCATGACCCACCCAGAACTGTTGATACTAGGCATAAAAATTGATGCATTTAGAGGGTTCACACCAAATTCTGACCTTGTCTTCTGCATGATACAGCAAACAAGGGGATGTTTTAAATTGTTTTTCTGTGAGGTTTCTGTGGAACCTAGAACTTTAGCCTTTATAGAGAGATGGCACAGGCAATAATAATAAGTTATATGGTGGTTTATTCACAATACCCTTAGTTTTTCAGAGAGAAAATTTCTTTAAATTTATACTCAAATTCATGTCATCCATGGGCCAGAAATAGTAGAGCAGAAGAGCAGGAATATACCAAATGAGGGCAGAGATCCCTTAGATTTACTATAACCTATGTTACATGGTTGATGTATACTTAAATTTTATTGCATATAATACTACAGTGCGCATCCATTTTTATAAGGAACAAAATTTAAATGGCATGATCCCTTTAAGTGGTGCTTACTCAATTGTGCTTACCTCTCTGTTGGACCTCATGGATACTTTAGGTTACTCAAAGCAAAGTCCATTCCCATTCAAAGGGACCTACAATCATCTGATAAATGTTATATTGGCTTGGGTACTTGGTGCTACGTGGTGTTGCAAATACATTAAAAGTATTGGGTTATTGCATCTACCTGGGTCCCAAAGGAAAAATTTGGGGATGGCAATAGTGAGGAAAAACCAAGCTATGTAATGACACGCTACCAGATTAATATAGCTTGACAAAGATTAAAGTTGATTATTTATTGTGGAATACACGTTCTCTCTTCTTCAGGTCCAATAAATTTGCACAGAAATCCAGAAGGAGCAAAAATTGGTGGACTGGTAAATGGGTTTAGTCTGTGGCATGTTCTAACCTGTGCCTCTCGTCCTTGTGATGGGAACGCTGTGGATATAATGAACATATCCATGGCGTTCCTATCTTCAGGACAAGCCACAGACTACTCCTATGTACCAGGTCAACCATTTTTTTCCTCCTTCTGGATTTCTGTGCAAATTTATTGGGCCTGGAGAAGAGAGCGGTTTGCTCTCTATATGCATAGTTCACAATAAAGAAACAACTTTATGAACCTGGTAGTGTGTCATTACATAGCCTAGTTTATCCTTTTTTTCACTCACATCTGATAAATATGGTATACAGTATACAATTTGTCAGTAGAACATCTCCTGAAGTAAACAATAAATGTATAATGAACCCTCCAATATAAATAGTGTAACCTAGATTATTATGTTGTTGATAAGGGCTAAGTCCAGGCATAAATTTGATAATCATATACTATTACTGGCAGCTTGAAACACTTTTTTTTAATAAAAATGATGTGTAACAGGTAAACAAGGCATCACATAAACATCTAAAAGTGGAAGCCCCACCTTTGGGACCCTAGCAATTCAGAGATTGATGTTCCTTGACCCCACATTTGACTGGTGAATTGACCTCTTACTTTGTAGGTGGAAATTGAAGGAAAGACTTTTTGTTCTTCAATATTTAATTTATATAACAATATATATTTGTTTATCATGAAATCCGCAGCACCTTGTATTCCGATCAGTGTAAACACAGACCTGGACTGCATTAGTAGCTCTGCCCTCATTTCATGGAGCAATTCTCAAGGAGCATTAAGTTATATATCATCACTGATCGGATCATCGGGAGAAAGGTTCAACTGCAGCAGTGAGACCACGTCATGTTGGATAAGGAACGTCCCCTGTGGTGGAAAATATACTGTGGCGATGATGGCTCAGAACAACATCTGTAACAATGTAGAACACAATGTCTCTGTGCTGGAATCATGTAAGATACTGCCCATTATATTACTTGCAAATATCTGTGTGGTCCCAATGTAATACTGAAATATGGCATCATTCATGTAATATGTAGTCACAAAAGTATTTTAATTTCTTTTTAGGTCCTTGCGCCCCACGAAATATATCTATATTTTCGCCCTGTAACTCTAATGAGGTGACGTTGCAGTGGTTGGCATCACCAGGGGCTGTGCTGTATAAGGCTGGTGTCCTGTCATCCACTGGTACACATTATATGTGCAACACAACAAACACCACCTGTAACATTGGAGGACTTCAGTGCGGAGAGACGTATAATGTTACTGTCACAGTATTTAATGAACATCTTGATAATGTCAGCCTAGAGGAACAGACATTTAAGACAGGTAAGACAAAAATATTAGATGTGCCCAAACCAATAGAGGGCAATATATGACAAACCCTGACCTATATCTGATTCCTATAATCTGCACTGTATTCAAAGGGAACCTATCACCAGGATAGGAATTTTTCAGCAATGACAGGTTCCCAGAACTCATTACATAATAATTCCAAAGCTGCTTTTATCTAATTTGAGTAATATAGTTTCTATACAATCACTTAGCTGACCTGGCTCCCTGTCAGAATTTAGAGCTGAGTCCCGGGGGCAAGGTGGGCAAGGTTCATTTCAAAACTGAACAGCCCTCTGCTCCGGGATGCCTCCTCCCTTCTTACACAATCCAGACCCTCCTACAGGCTCTTCTGTCCCTTTGTCAGCTCACCAAAGCTCTCATTCTCTGCGCACTGAAAAGTGAAGAAGCTCTGCCCTGTCTCTACACTCAGTGTGCATTAGTTATTAGACAGTGAAGAGGTACGCAACTCACTACAAAGTTTGTATACCGCCACTTCTTCACTGCCTAGCACAATAGTGATGTTTTGACATGTCTGACATGTATTGACATGAGTATGGGGGTGGTTCCCCCAAAACATCATGTGATGTGCTCCTCATCATACTGCACCTGCCATGTCTAGTGGAGCTACTCTGCATGTTTGTGGAGCTACTCTGCTGTCTACTGCTGTGTATGTAAATATAGAATTATCCTTTAAATGCAAGTTTATTATTGAAGTTTCCAGACTGTGATGTAGTGATTCCTGTTGAATACACTTTGTAAAATACTTGGTGTCGTTCTATTTTCTGTCTTAGCCCCATGTATTCCTGGTAACCTAAGGGGAGAGCTGCTTTGTGGAAAAAGTATAGCAACTTTACTTTGGGATCCGGCACCAGGAGCAGCAACATATTCTGTACTTGTGACCGGGAATAATGGCTGGAGTGCAACATGCATCTCGAGTAACACAACTTGTGATGTCAGTGATCTCCAGTGTGGACAGGTGTATACTGTGACAATCATAGCATCAAATTCACATTGCAACAGCATACCAAGTGTCTTGGATATTTACACAGGTAAAGTAGAGATTTACTACAGTTTTTAGTATCACTCCCACCTCTTACCAGCATTCACACAAGTATGAAAACGGACGTGTATACCTCTAACATATGGCCCCATTCAGTTCAAACCATGAGCAAACCATATTAAAATATAAACATGTCCGATATTCTCATTTATTTCCATTCCATATACCCCATAGAAGTCTATGGAAACTTATAAAATACAGTTTGCATATGTGCTGCATACGATTCGTGCAATACAGCTTAATAGAATATCTATAGAAGGTGCATGGACAAATATTGTTCAATAATGTGCTAAGGGCTGCAGCATCTGCTTGATCAACACAATGATATTGTCACGGCCGTACCCTTCCATCTGGTGCTTTGTCCCTCCGCCCGTACTCACCATTCCAGGCTCCTGAAGCTGCCTAGGTCCCGTCCAGGCCGCATGCCGGCTTCCCCGAGTAGGCCGTGCGCTCCCGCTGCTAGGCTCGTCCTGCCTTAAAGGGCCAGTGTCCGCCTGGTGCTGGCTAATACGGCTCAGCCCTTATAATCTGGCACCTCCTTTCACCCCCCGCCGGATCTTCTCCTAGGATCTCCTATGATTTACATACCAGGCTTCCCTGAGCCGTTCCTGAGAGAAAGCTATCCAGCATTCCCATAAGCTCCTGTGTTCCTGCCTTCAGCGTTCCCATACACTCCTGTGGTCCTCTCTCCATCGTGCCCATATGTTCCTGTGTCTCCAGTGTTCCTCCTGTGTTCCTGTCTTCAGCGTTCCCATACGCTCCTGTGTTCCTGTCTCCAGCGTTCCCATACATTCCTGTGGTCCTGTCTCCAGTGTTCCCATATGCTCCTGTGTCTCCAGTGTTCCTCCGTGTTCCTGTCTACAGCGTTCCCATATGCTCCTGTGTCTCCAGTGTTCCTCCGTGTTCCTGTCTCCAGCGTTCCCATATGCTCCTGTGTCTTCAGTCTCCGTGCCTCCTGCAGTACCTTCCAGGATTCCAGTCCAGCGGTTTCTGCAGCGTTCCTACCCTCTTCTGGTGTCTCCAGCATCCCTACGCTACTGTGTCCTGCTTCCTACCTTGACTGCCACCACGGGACTAGTCGGACCTGCGGAACGACCTGGTGGCACCCTGCCACATTAAGTCCATCCTGCTTTGTGGTGGGATCTGGTGACGACCAGGTTCCACTTAGGCCCTGGGTTGCGGCTAGTACCATCAACATCTCCCCAGGTGGTCCAGAGGGTCCACAGACTCTTCCCAAAGAGACTTTTTCCCTTACACACGTGTCCCTACAAGTGCATTCTGTGACAGATATAATTGGCCACTATACAGTATGTCAAATAAAACATGTCCATATTTCAGTAAATGTATAGGGTGGGAACGTGTATCATAAATTTGAATCTTAATGCATGTTTTAAATCCTGCCAGTTGCTTCCTGTAGTTGTCTTAGACTCAAGTGAAGGAATTATTGACTTTCAGATGGAGAACTGTAGTTTTTTTTCCTTGCTGCATCTTTTTCTTTTTTGGGCATCTAGTTTTCCGACCTGTTTTTTGGCGCACAATTAGAGCTACAAAAAGCAGGTCTACAGAGTTCTATTTCACCATCATGATTGCGGGGACAGTTATGAACCTTTTTTTCACTATTTCTTAGACCCTCTAGGGTACATTAACCTTAGATAGTCAGATCGTTCCTAGCATATACTGCAATACCACATGCAGAAGCCATTCAGCCTTACATCGGCGCCGGGAAGAGGAGCAGTTGATGAGCGCTGCTGACTCCCGCCCCTTCCATAGGAATGCACGGCACTGTATTCCGTCAAAAGATAGGACATGTCCTACCTTTGTACGGGCTACAGAAAGGTACGGTGCCGCACATGTGCTGCCGCTCCTGTACAGTGCTGTGAGGCCCGTATGCTGTATGGTGGATATATATACACGGTATATACGTCGACTGTAAATATTTCCCCCATACGTTCGTGTGAATGTAGCCTAACTCTTAGACAGGATTAGTAAATCAGTCCCATAACCTCTTCTACTATTACTTACCTATCTATGATATGAATATATACTAGGTAACTCCAGAAATATGAGACTTATCTGCTTATAATTATGCCTTCACTATTTTGATACAGCTACTTTTAGAAGAGTATATAATGGGACTATTCCTGCTTTTCAGTATTATTATAATGTATACTTTTTCTTTTTTTAGCTCCCTGTGTTCCACAAAACGTTAGATCAACCGTTATATGTAGATCTAACACAACAAAAGTGTCATGGGATCTGACACCAGGAGCTTTGAACTATACTGCAACAGCAAGAGGAGGTGATGGAAAAGAACATTCTTGCTCCACTTTAGGCACAACATGTGACATTGAGGACCTAGACTGTGGACAAAATTACCAAGTTATTGTCACTTCATATGGTAAACTATGTAAAACTGAGAGTGAAGCTGCCGAATTCCATACAGGTAGGTCTACTTCTATGGCGCCATTACATTTATATAATAAGAGTAAGGGCCCATTCACACGAACTTAATGGGGACCGATATGCGGTTGCACCATTTGCAGCCGCATATCGGTCCCCATTGACCCCTACGGCCCCCGGTCACTGTGCGGTGCGCACAAGTTGTATGACCACACCACAAGCCAGCCGCTGGCTTCTCTATGGAGAGCAGAGGGGTGAGCAGCACTCACTCCTCCTCCTCTCCAGCTCACGGCTTTATGTTCACCCAGGCTATGGCCCTAGCGAACATACGTTGTGTGAGGTACCACTCACATTTCCCACGAATGTATGATTTCTCCAGTCCTGTATTTCTGTGCCGTTTGAATTCGTATATATATAAGATGTTTTTCATCTATATGAACGTATATCACTGTATTTGTACCATATCGGTATAAAATACAGAGGGCTGGTAAATGATGAGCAATGCTTCTTGTCTCCATGGATACTGCACATATATACAGCGCATTCGGTGGCACAATCTTAGTTCAGCACATATGCACATGTTTTAAATTTATATTTCACCTATGGGGCGTACAGAATGAAAATCTTGGAGAAAAGGGAACATGTGCTATATTTTTTTATGTCTCAGTACAGTAAGGTGGACAATGTGGGCATATTCTTTAAACTTAATTAAAACATTGTTTTTAATGAATAAATTGAATCGATCATTATACAATTGTTGTGGGAAAGCCAGACAAAATAAAGAAAGGTATTTTATCTTTTCTGTCTTCCAATGTTGGCAATATTGCCTATATTTACATTTCAGCCCTTTTTTTGGACCAGAAATGACATGATCGTCCATTGTCTGGTAACATAATCATCCTATGTCTAATTAGGTGCCCCAATACGTGGGGCAATTTGGAATTTAAAATGGACATGTGGAAATGTGGCAATCTTTAAAATTTTCTGTGCTGCCCTAGCTTCCTACAGAAGTGGTGTCAAAATTCACTTTAATGCAATGTTGGCCAGCAATTTGCATATGAACTTGGAACCCTGCACAGTAGCAAGTACAGCGTGACGTACACAGCTTCACCTGGGGCAAATGTGTTGTGTTGAATGTTATAATAGTTTAAGAGAGTTTAAGTCTGGGTCCTACTGGCCCCATGATATCTGATTCAGCCATCCCATTGGCTGTAAAGTATTTATAGTAATAGTAGATTGTACTTTGTTTTTTTAAGCCACAGCTGGTTTTGGATTCTTAAACTAGTGTGATGTAAACTTGTGAAACAGTCTAGTTATTGTGTTCAATATATCTGTTCCATCTCTAGGTCCGTGTGTGCCTCAGCAACTCCACACCAAGCCTGCATGTGCTTCAGACCGCATTACACTATTGTGGAACGCTGCTTCAGGAGCCGATTATTATACTGGATCATTAATCGACCAAAATGGGACGATACTGACATGTAATACTACAGATCTGACATGTGACATTGGTGGCATCGATTGTGGAAAGACCTATACAGTGACAGCTGCGGCATTCAATGACCAGTGTCACAGTGACAACAGTTCTGCTCTTACCATTTCTACAGGTAACATAATCATTCTTTATTGAAGGTGTAAACACACAACAGCTGATGGCAAAACAATACACTAAAGACAGTACCAAAGTAGTACATCAGTAAAAGAAACCAAAGGGAATACATCTGGTAGTACCTAATCCTACAGTCACTCTAACACACCATAAAATATGTGTATAGTAAACCTGCTACTAAATTAACCACAACTACTCACAAAGAAGATTGAGTAAATGGAAGGTTGAATAGACCCCAATACAGCAGCAAAAACAGAGTACAGACAGTCCCCAGGTTACGTATAAGATAGGGTGTGTAGGTTTGTTCTTAAGTTGAATTTGTAGTCGGAACTGTACATTTTATAATTGTAAATCCAACCAAATTTTTTTTGGTCTCTGTGACAACTGGATTTTAAAAATGTTGGGTTGTCATAAGAACCAAGACAAACAATAAATCTTAATTACAGACACATTTAATAAGCTTATAGCTGTTTATTGAAGACTGGGACTAAAGTACAGTAAATTACCAACACCCAGAGGTCCGTTTGTAACTAGGGGACGTCTGTAAGGACAGGTTTGACCAATCATCTTAATTCAAACTGGTCAAAAACGGTTGCATTTTAACAAAAACGCGTTTTTGACGCATGCGTCAACACTTTTTAAATGCGTAGACACATTATAAATATGTGTGCAAGCAGTTTGCACGTTCTTTTCAGTGAAAAGTCACACAGAAAACTGGGGCAAATGTGTTAATATATGTGGGCCACAGAATGAAGTGTGTAGCAAAGCAAAAAAGGAATACCCAAAAGAAAGCAGGAGGTTGCTGGGCGAGGCTGGGGGACAGGAGAAGGATGCTGGAGGAGGCTGGAGGACAGGAGGATGCTGGAGGACAGAAGGCTGGAGGACAGGAGGAGGATAGAGGACAGGCGTGGCTGGCAGGAGGCGGAACCCGGCACAGAGAGGAGCCGACAGCCCCGGGTCACTCGTCGGAACCCGGGGCTGAGGCAGGAGGGATCGGATCCCCCGGTAAGCACACCGGGGGGGTCCGATCCACGGGGGACACACTTGCACGCCGCGGTCATGCTTGACCGCGGCGTGCAAGGGGTTAAACACCCGGGATCGGAGTTTTTCCGATCCCGGGTGTTAGTGCCGGGTCTGGGCTGTGATATCACAGCCCGACACCGGCACTATAATTACCCGGTGTCCCGAAAACTTCTTCTGACGCGCCGCCGTAGAAAGGTTAACTAACTGACATCCTTCTTTTAGCAAAAATTTTTTACCGTTTCATCCACACACCCACCTTATGTCATATTCCCTGGAATCAGAGAA
The DNA here is from genome assembly GCA_019512145.1 of Engystomops pustulosus. Lineage (NCBI taxonomy): Eukaryota > Metazoa > Chordata > Amphibia > Anura > Leptodactylidae > Engystomops > Engystomops pustulosus. Next base: position 43,237,756 of record CM033649.1, read on the forward strand.
AACATATCCTGCTCCACCAGCCACTCCCATCTACTCCTTCCCATGTCCCATGCCTCTTCTTAGCATGTCATGCGACCAGAGTGACATCATCACAGGTCATTTAGCCTCCTAAGATTAGCAAACTGTACACCATGCATATATCTGATGACATAAAATGACAGCAGCCTCCACGGACCACTACCTCTCCTCATGCAGTGATTTCATGTGATCTGTTGCATACATGATGTAGATGATGCAGATGTAACAGGACCTTAGATAATGTCATCATGGTCACATGACTTTACGTGCCCAATGATGTAACAGAGTTATTGAACAGCACCACAGTTCTCCATTTATTGCGTTTAGTGTTTCAGTGGAAAAATAAAGAGGTAATTAAGAGGGTAGCTAATAAAGACTGCAGGGGAATAGACTATAAGGTAGGATAGTCCAAAATGTGCTTCTTATCTGCCATGTGGCTCAAAAGAAATACAGTATGATAGAAGGTTTAGATAGAAAATTTAGACAGAACTGGAGAACTGGTAATGTACAATGTAATCTTTTTTACTGGTGTGAACATTCTGATACATTAAGTAATTTCCTATTATTTCCTGTACAGCAAGAAAGTGAAATAATTTTCCGCTTTTAATTTGTTTCAGTTTAAATTGCTGTTATTAAGTGAGGGATCGCTATGAAAACTATACTGTACCATAACTGATTTAATGAGCCTGATTTTAAATCCAAAGGGGCCCTGAATTAGTTTTATTCAAATATTTTAATCTTTTACATAACATTTAAGCGTTTTATCCCGATTTTTTTTATTCTAGTACCATGTGTTCCTCAGAATATAAACAACTCAGTAATATGTCAGGATAATGTACTGAGTGTGTTTTGGGACATCAGTCATGGAGCCACTGCATATTCTACTACAGCTGTAGGAAGACTGGGTGATGTTATCACTGCAGATATATCTGAAAACAAATGTGTGTTGTCCCCACTTCAGTGCGGGGAGGTCTACAATGTGACTGTGCTGGCCTCACATGATGAATGTAAAAGTGCACAGAGTGCTACAATAGAAGTCACATCTGGTAAGTGTATGGTCAAAAAGATGATGTTTCATAAAACCTATCCTATTTATCCATCGTGCCAGAAATCTAATATCCATGCCATTTTCTATAATATAAATTCCACCAAGAGCATGACCCTTCTATAGGGATCTAAATTTGCTACTTGTTGTAATAACGATTTAATATCGCTTTCCATCAGAATGCATTAAAGGGAACCTGTCATGAGTTTTTTTTTACCAATAAAACTAATGACAGATTCCTATAGAAGTCTCCATACTGTGCACCATGCTCCACTCAGCCATTGTCCCCTTACCTCCCCCCAGAGGAGTTCTTTTCAGCCGAATCATGCAAAATCTCCTGTTGGTTGACTCTGCTAAAGAGAATTCCTAAGAGAGGAGTAATGAGGGAGATAAGGGAGAACCTTTTATTATGTTTAACGGTGAATGACTGATGACAGGTTCCCTTTAATCATTATGCAAACTTCATGCAAAGTACTTGTAATTTCCTTGTTTATACTCTGCGTGTGGGTATTTCAAGGTGAGTTTGAAAACTTCTTTTTTTCACCTGTTCAGTAATATAAAAGTCGCTGTTACTACAAATTTAGTAGGGATTTCACAGTTATCATTCTTAATGACGAATCAAGTTAGTTAGGTGATGTCCTTGCCTTAATTTATTCTATACACCAATGCCTCTATCTTGAACTTATCACTGCACTGGTTGCCTATTCCCTTCAAAATAGTATTAAAACTTATCACTCATAAGCCCCTCCACCACTCTTTACATTTTCTCTCTATTTTCTCTGGCTGTATTAGTTCTCTGGAATGTATAGAATTAAGGTTCTTTTTAGTTAACTGATATTGATGACCTAATTGTAGGATAGAATACCCTGGAGCCCAGTGATTAGCTCATTCAAATGTCTCTGGTGCTGGAATCAACACAGAGAGCGGATCTGGAAAACAGCTTCATTCTCTGGCTAGTGGACAGGTTGGGGAACTGCAGCTCAGTTCATAAAATTGTAAGCTCTTAAAAGTAGGCCTATTATTCCAAGCACTTTAATGTTTTGTTATACTGTAATATCTGATTTTTATCTGTATATGAACCCAAAAGTAACCTAACTTTTTACCTAACTTTTACCTTACAGCTGCATGTAGTCCGGCGCACCTTAAAGCAATACCAGACTGTAGTATAAACGGAGCATCAGTCCACTGGGAAGCAAGTGCTGGGGCAGAGTCATATACTGCAGTATTTCAGGGACCTGATGGAAGTGAATTTTCCTGTGTCTCATCAAGCACCTCCTGCTCAGTGTCTGCATTGCAGTGTGGACAGCTGTACAATGTCACAGTCACAGCATTTGATGGCAAATGCCACAGCATCTCCACAAATGCCATAACTGTCAGAACAGGTACTTACTTTACTTTATTTTAATTTACTTTACTAACTGATTTATCAGGGTTGAAATGTGAAATACCTAGGGGTATGTCCTGCTACTGTATACTGACAATTCTGGTAAACTAGAGTGATCCAAAGTGATGTTACCTTGCGGGAACCCCAATTTTATTTTGTATAATAACCTTGAAAGAATGACCTAAACAAAACATACACATAATCTACAGGACCTGAACCCATTCAAAAGCCACCTCTCTGCTTGTACCCAGCCACTAGAGATATCCCATGGTGAGGTGTAATAATGCTATGTATGTACTTATTGTGATTTATTGGTGGCCGTTTCTTTTTTTTTGCTGTGCCTTTGTGCAGAATATTTATTATATGTCGGCACTACAATTCTGACACACCTTTTTTGTCACTCAGTTTGGGTACAGCTCACTGCTATAATTGAGTGCCAAAAAACTAGTGCCAAAAATAACCTTCTTTGGTTATACTTTACATTAAAAGTATTGTGTCAAATCTTTGTGGGCTTGTTACTAAGGCTAATTTCACATTTCCTTTCAAACCTCCATTCCTTACCTAGGTTTAAAAAAGTATCGGATCATACTTTATGGTTAGCTTGGCAGGTATCTGTTATCCAAAAAAGTACTGCAGCCACCATCATTTTTTCCATCCACGCATGCATGAATGACAGATACTTGCCTAAGCGGAGCATAATGGATGACATAAAATTTACATTGATGTCAATGGGCTTTTTAATTGGTATGTTAAACCTCTGTTCCTTACTTTCTTTTAACATACTGTAGGTAAGGAACAGAGGTTTGAATGGTAGTGTGAACTAAGCCTTAGCTGCTTCTTTTGATCTATAATATGACTTACATGGGGATTTACAAATGTATCTATTATCCAGTGTCAGTAGACACTGCAAACTAATAATTATCGCTATGGTTAGTTAATGCACAGTTTAACTCATTACAGGCAGTCCTAGGGTTACATAAAAGATAGGTTCTTCAGGTTTGTACTTAGGTTGAATTTGTTTGTAAGTCGGAACAGCTATATTTTATAATTGTAACTCTAGACAAATGTCCTTGAGTCTCCTGACTTAATTTTTCTCTGTTATCTTGTTGTGGCTGAGCGTAAATGTGGATACACAATTTTAAAAATGTATCTCAAAGGACCCTTTAAAGATAATTACTTTTATTGCTTCTAATTTGTGTTTATTTGATTGCAGAGCCCTGTGTTCCCACTGACATTGAAACCAAGGTAGACTGTTCTTTAACAGACCTCGTAAATGTTACCTGGTCTCCTAGCAGAGGGGCAGAATCCTATTTGGTGATTGCCAATGGCAATAATGGACATACTCTGTCATGTAACACGACTACAAATATGTGTGCTATCGAAGGAGTTCACTGTGGATATTCTTATACAGTGTCTGTTACAGCCTGGGATGCGTATTGCAGCAGTGACAATAGCACTGAAGTTACTTTTGAAACAGGTATCATGTAACATCTAATTTATTGCAATCTTTGTAATAGACATATTTAACCTTACAAGGGATCTATCACTAAGGTTGGGGCCACTAAACCAGACGCATGTGCTTTTACTGTTCCTCTTACTGCCCCAAAACTAGTATGCTCAATTTAGTGAAAAACGTGTTCATCTGCATAGGTCCAATGAAATGAATGTGCCATCTGTAAAGAAAAAGGATAGTACATGGACGAAAACAATGGCAGTGTGTACTATTTCAATGCATTTTTATTGGTATTTTGTGATTTTTTTTTTCGTGTGATTTTAGATATCTAATACTATAGTGGGGGAAACATACAACATAGGGGCACATTTACTAAGAGTGGTGCACACTGCCCTAATTGCAGTTTTCCTGTGTTGACCAACTTTTTAGTGGTTCACCTTTAACATAGGGCGTGCAACAGACTTGCTCACGGTCCGACTAAGCCCCGGAACGCACCCTAATTTGTGTCGCATGGAAGCCAGTGCAGCTGAGCCACAAAACAGTCGCGTGCAAGACCTTTGTGGTGCAGATACTTCTTAAATACATGTGCAAGCAGTTTAGTAAATGCCCTTAGTAAATGTGCCCCATAATGCTTAGTTGCACAAAATGTAACATATGGTGCAGTGTTTGTGATATGTTAAAAAGAATTTTAAGATATTTTCTTACTTCACTGAATTGGGCGAGAGAGAATGCAATTGGGTTAGAACTCTACTTCATATATTCTCAGAATACCTGATGCATTTAGACAAATGAATGCCCACATGGCTATGGCTGAGCGGGCATATGTCCACCGCGATGGAGAGGAGGAGGGGGTGACCCCTTACCCTCTCTATTGAAATGCATGGTGTAAGGGCCATACTACGGGGAAAGATAGGACATGTGCATGCTGCCAATGCGTCACAAGCTTGCGGCCGTACATCCGTCCCCCATAGGGTCGTGTGAATGTAGCCTTACTGTTCTCTCCTGTTCTCCCTGTTCAACTATTACCTCTATTTAACTAATTATTTTGGTTTGTGCGCAGTTCCTTGCATTCCTGATGTGGTGGAGGTCAACATTGACTGTTTGAGATCTAAAGCCCTAGTGACCTGGAATGAAAACAACATTCACCCAACCTATCATACAGCAGTCGCCATCGATCCCTCTGGCAATGAGCTTTCCTGTGCTGACTTTACCACATCTTGTCAAATCTCTGGCTTGGAGTGTGGATTGGAGTACAGTTTTCAAGTGTATTCTTCTAACCGGCAATGCAAATCATTAAGAACTGTAGCACACAAATCTATGACAGGTCAGTACTCATAAGATATATTTAACAAAAAAATTACAATTAGAAAATAATATACAACAAAAAAATGAAAAACCTGTTCATACTAAGTCAAAACATCACCCTGTTTGCCCATTCTTATATATAAAATATATTACAATGACCGTAACACAATAGGGAACCTATTTTTTACGTGATCCTTTGTAATATGAAATAAAGCTAAAATTTTAAAAAGTCAAGAAAACATAGAGAATAATTTTCTGGCAAAAATGGGTCTAATTTTAGTTTCTTTATTAGTTTGGCGTTGCATGGTCTTATAATAAATGCATCAAATTAATTTGTTATATTCTTTTGATTACAGCTCCATGTCCACTCCGAGATATAATTACAAATGTTCAATGTGAAAACAACAATGCTTTAGTATCATGGACAGAGAGCAAAGGAGCCTTCTACTACCTGGCCACACTATCTGGAAATGAAACAATCTCAACTTGCAATTCAACTACCACTAACTGCTCATTCCTAAATTTGCAATGTGGACAAATCTACAATATATCAGTAATGGCTGTAAATGACAAGTGTAACAGTGTACTTTCCCCTCTGAGCTCATTTGAAACAGGTTAATATAGATATATTATTTGTATTAATGGACGTCTGTTAACAGGTTTTAGTAACGTTGTGTGAGGGCAGCACAATGTATTGATAACAGTCCTTGATCAACATTTATCAAACACCACAATTCATCCCCACCCCTCCAGCCTCATGGTGTAAATTCTATGGTAGCTCCTGCCTGGTGGGGTGGTAGTTTGGTGGGGTAAAAGACAACAACAGTGCCCCTTTTAATGCATCCCTTCGAAGAACTGTTACCAGCCCAATCGTTCTTGAAGCCTTTTTCCTGCACTACTGCTGTTATTACAACTAATAAAGAGTAAATATTTCTTTATTAACCTTTTTATTGCTTACTGTGATATTAAAATATCACAGTAAGCAATATTTTTGGTCTTCTCCCAAGAACACAACACTAAAGGACGGAAGGGAAAGTCGGCTTTCTCCACCTTGATTACTCTCCACATGTTGTATATTTGTCTTCCTACTGATGTCTCTTCCTTATTGTTTTAGTCCTGTCCACCTATTCTGTCTAGTAACAAGTAAATTGTGGCAATGACTACAGCAAACTTACATTGCTGCAGATCTTTGCATCTGGCTACACACATAGGGGTTGTTTCTGATATATTTCATTATAATTTTGGTTCTAAAATATATGTTTTAAGTTGCTTGATTAGGTGAAGTGCACATTTTACTTAGACTTTGAGTATATCTGCCCCTCCTTTTTACCTGAAAAGTAGTTCTCCCGCAGTCAGACACTTTTACTATGCTACTCACAGCCCGGCGAGCATGTCCCCACCTCGTAGGGGCGCGTGTGCCGGCGCTCAAAGATTTTAAGGGCCAGCGCACTGCTAATTGGTGCTGGCCATTTTCAGGAATTGAATAAAAGCCGGCCTCTCCCAGCATTCCCCGCCGAATCTTTGTTCTATATGCCTAAGAGAAAGCTTGTTTTGTTGCCTAGTGCCTGTCTGCTGATTTCCCGTTGTGACCCCGGTTCCGTTCCTGACTCTGTGCTGCCTGTCCTGATCTCCTGCTTTGTTCCTGACGTTGATCCTGTGCTGCCTGTCTTGACCTCCTGCCTGTCCCCGACCACAATTCTGACTCATTACTTTGTACCACGCCTTGGCCACCACCGCACGCAAAGTTGCGCCTGTAGAGCGACCTGGTGGTACCCTGCCGCAGCAAGTCCATCCCGCTTTGCGGAGGGCTCTGGTGAAAACCAGGTGCCACTTAGACTCTGCTCATGGTGATACAGAGGATCCACTACCTCAGATCCTCACACAGGATCTACATCAGCTATTAGCTGTCGTATAATCTTCAGTTTAGGGGCAGGAGATATGGCTAATTCTTTAAGAAACATTCACCTCAAAGGGATTGTCCAGAATTTAAAAAAAAGATGGCAAAGAGAGTTTTGAAAGCAATAAACATCTTATACTTTACCCCTGTCACCCATGGCACCGCACGTCACTGCCAGGTCCCTGTTTACGGAGTCCAGCAGTGCTGAAAGAAGTAAGTATAAGAAGTTTATTGTTTTCATAACCCCCAAGCCATATATAGCTTTTTTAAAAATCCGGGACAACCCTTTAATGAATTAGAGGGAGGGGAGATCTAGACCTGCATAGGAAGTGTCAGAGCAATGAATCCACCTCTGCCCCCAGGACCTTTACATTTGCACAATGATTGATGATTTGGTGATAAACACACAATGGTCTTCTGGTGTAGCACGGTTAAGACCTGGCCCTGCTGTACCTGACATCTTGCAGATGGTCTACAGCCTGCAACTGCAGACACCAATGGTGAGTCTGGCATGCAGCTAGGCAGTTTTTGTTCATTTAGCACCACTACCATCCCTCTAACAGCAATGGCTGAACTTTCTTAGTATCAGTCATCCAGGACTGTGGCTGTGCTGGTCATAGTACAGGATGTCTAACAATCCAGCCTTACAGATGACCCCGAGCTTTAAATGCTGCACAGGTTTACTCGTCTTACCATTGTTACACTATTATTAGGATCATATATTGAATACATGTTGTATTGTTTGCAAATATTGAATTAATTTTAACATACTGATAATATTTGTAGATAAATGGATAATAAAAATATGCAATTTTTTTTTTCCTGCAGCTCCATGTCAGCCACAAGGTTTGACCATTGATCTTAACTGTAGCAGTCAAACAGTATCGATGTTCTGGGAGGAGAGCAACGGAGCTCGAGATTATAACATATTGATTGAGAGCAGCAATGGCGCAATATTGTCTTATACTACAAATAGTACAGTCTTTAGCTCAGATGTACTAGCTTGCGGTCAGACTTATGGCTTTTCTGTTGTAGCCATTGGTGGAACATGTAACAGCTCGAAGAGTCTTACAGTGTATGAAAACTCAGGTACTAAATTTTCTACTATACAGTTTTTTTTTTTTTTTTACAAATCACTACTTCACTTTAGTTTAAGAATCTATTTATTGTAGTTGGTGTCCTAGGATTGCCCTCTGATTACTAGAAATGAATAAATAGCTGACGTATATTACATAGTGTGTTAAGTATTTTTGATTATTTTTTTCCATGCCAATTTACTTCATAAAACAAATGCATTCTGGCCACCATTTTGAATAATACCGCAAAGTCTACAAACAGCATCACCACACAATTATGAAAATATAAAAAAAAAGGTTTTACTAAATTGCTTTTAGTAATATAATCAAAGGACTGTAATAAAAGTACTGGATCTATTCATATTGCTGATAGAGGCAATGAACATTCTATAGGCTATTGGAACCTGTCTTCAGGTAAAAGTTACATCCCAATGACAGGTTCCCTTCAAGATCACAAAGGATGATTAAAACCCAAAGTTTAACCTATAAAGTGAGGTAAACTCTATATGGTGGCCATTAAAGTAAAGACGATTACCACTGTCAAAGCACCTCGGTCTATGCGTAAGTGGCCCTGGTTTATCAGGCTTGATTTTGATAGCAGTTTGTAAAATCTGATCCATAGATGGGTATACTGTATATACGTTTATATATAGTTTAGATATATGAGGTTTTCATAGACCAGAAATGGAGTACAGTATATATATATATATATATATAGAGAGAGAGAGAGAGAGAGAGAGAGAGAGATAGATATAGCCCTAGCATGCACCTAAAGTTCTGTGGACATTAAATCTATTTTCTGACCATTAACTCCTCTTTGTAGCAGCTTTTAAACACAGACACTAATACAGATGTGGTCTGCACTATTGGCATATTTCAGAAATCTGTAGATATATATGATCTTTGTATTTTTAGAATATTTTAATAGCATGTCTACATGAGTTGTACAAAGCATTGGGCCTCCGTTCACACCGGCGTTCACAGGTTTTGTTCCTCCTTCCATTTCTAAAGCCAGTGTCATTGTTTTCGATATTATAACATACTGTAAAGAAAGGCAACCTTCTGTACACTGAATTCAATTGGGGAACAAAGACTTTCCACTCATCTTCAGATTTTAGTTTCAGAGGTAATAACACCAATACATACATTTACATGTTGGAGTGCCTGCTGTGGTTCCATAGTGCAGAGAGCTATAATACTGTATTATAATAACTGATTTATTGATTTTTCCAGCTCCATGTGCTCCAAGTGATGTCACTTACACAAGAAACTGCCCAACTTCGATGGCTTCTATTACATGGTCACCAAGTGATGGAGCTACAATGTATCATGTAACTGCTGCTGAAACTGGGGGATCAGAGATATATTGTAATAGCACAAATACCAGCTGTTGGCTACTGGGCTTAAAATGTGGATTGTCATATAATGTAAAAGTAGAAGCCGTAGGACAGATGTGCACTAGTAATACCAGCTCCTTAATGGTTTTAAACACAGGTAAGCCTTTCTATCGGGTTGTTATTTGTGGTAAAGATTTTTCCTTAATAACATATGATCACCTAAAGTTAGAATTTAGACACACTAGAAAGTATTGATTAATACTGAGCTCCACTTTTCACTTTTGTCAACTGTTAGAGATTTTTTATCTAGGACTTCAAACAGTCCTTACTTCATGTTGTACAGTGACTTTCGAATGAACCCTTCATGGCTGTCCTGGTACCAGGAACTTGAACATAAAACCAAGACACGTCAGTCTCTTAGTGTATGTAAAGATCTTCTCCCTCGTTTAATATCTCAAATGCATAATATCACAGACAGAAGAGTCATCAAAGAGGCGTGAATAGTATACTGCAAAGCTATTGGTCATCAGCACATTCTGGGAAAAAATTAATTAATTGTGCTCAGTTCTCAGGGACCTTGTATACAGATATTGTTTATACTAATTTCCTGAGAAGAAGGAGATAAGCGGACTCCAGAATCATAATATAATCTAGCATCAAGGGCAGACTGGCTTCTCATTAAATGTCAAAGGGAATTAGTTGGCAGGCAAGCAAACAGGTTACATAAAATGAAGTTTGAATCATGACATTAACTTGACAGTGGTGAGGGAACATGGCCGCTGTATCTAAGATGGCGGACAGTCCCTTATTCTGGGATTTCTTAAGTCAAGATGGCGTCCGAAAGCAGTGCGATCTCCTTAACACAACTTACACCAGATTTATTATGTGAATACAGGTGTGTAGACAGATGTATGAAGAGCAACTTTAGGAACTTGTTGCACAAATTTGCAACTTCATGCTGTTTTTAATTAAAAACCTGCATATCCACTGCAGACATTAGAACATCACGTGCCACATTTATCAAGCTGTCTAAGCCCCCATGATAAGTCTGACGTGCAAAAGCTGTCTGAACCACTGAATTAATTAATCCAAATTATGACTTATTTTTGTTGCAAAGTGATCAATAAATATGAACCACTCTATTTTTTATACTTGTGCTGAGTTCATTGTAACCTCAATACTACCAGTTACTTCTTGCCATCCTATCTTACTATTTCAGCCTATGTGTGCTGTCCCAGCCCTTCTTCTGCCGATTGCTGTGACATCAGAGAGACCACATAGCTGATAGATTGATAAATTAGCTTATATTTATATGATAGTTTAAAAGTTAGCAATTTTGTATGTTTGTTGCAGCCCCTTGCCTACCAAAGAATACTGCGGTACATGTAAACTGCGAAAGCAACTCTGCCATGTTATCATGGGAGGGAAGCCAGGGTGCACAGGACTATGTGGCCGTGGTGAAACATGATGAGAACTTGGTGTACTCCTGTGATACTGAAGGTACCAGCTGCATTGTCCCAGATCTAATTTGCGGAGCATCTTATAACTTTTCCGTGTTGGCTAAGGATATGGAATGCAACAGTTCATATACAACACCCATTGGCTTTGGGGCAGGTAAGTGCTAAATATATTTTGGCTTATAGCAGAGGTTGGAGATGAGCGTCTGGCAGTGCCATACATGTATGACCTCAAGGTGATGCCACAGCCATTACCTTTATTATATCTCTCAGTCCTTCAGATACATAAAATACATTTAGAGGAATGTACACTCACCGGCCACTTTATTAGGTACACCATGCTAGTAACGGGTTGGACCCCCTTTTGCCTTCAGAACTGCCTCATTTCTTCGTGGCATAGATTCAACAAGGTGCTGGAAGCATTCCTCAGAGATTTTGGTCCATATTGACATGATGGCATCATACAGTTGCCGCAGATTTGTCGGCTGCACATCCATGATGCGAATCTCCCGTTCCACCACATCCCAAAGATGCTCTATTGGATTGAGATCTGGTGACTGTGGAGGCCATTTGAGTACAGTGAACTCATTGTCATGTTCAAGAAACCAGTCTGAGATGATTCCAGCTTTATGACATGGCGCATTATCCTGCTGAAAGTAGCCATCAGATGTTATACGCGAAGAAACGTCCCAACTTTTGCGTAGGGTGACTTGGTCGTACATCATTACAGAGGGGCAACACAATGTGATGGAGCTACAGGAGCCAAATGTAACTGCTGCTTTGAAAGAATCCACTTATGGTGTCTGAAGTGCAGTGGTGATTTTTCACAGGACACGCGAGTAAGCGGAAAGCTTAGTGTCAAACTAGCACAAATACCACTACAAATAGCTCCATAGTTCCACTTGTGAGGCACATGCTGCGCTACCCCTGCTTTAAAATTATTGGGCGACACACTATGGCAGGGACGATGTTAGATGCAACAGACACGTTAAACGAACGCATGGGTTCGTCGACCGATGGTGTCGATGATCTTGAATTTCAGCGACTAATTTAGACGCCAGAGACACTCCGGGACAGACAGTAGAGGTCTGGGAACATACCCACTTGGATAACACCAACCCAATTGTTCTACCGCCACGTACCATTATTAACGTCGTTTTAAGCCACCTGAGTATGAGACTAGGGTTGGAAAATGGTCACAGTGCCCTGCGGCCTATGGGATAAGTATGCGTGGGGAAAGCAATAGGCAGGGTCCCCCGTAATACTAGTTCCTCACCTCCAATCATTAGAATAATTGAGACACCAAAAAGTAATTGATTAATACGGAGCTCCACTTTTCACTTTTGTCAACTGTTTAGAGATTTTTTATCTAGGCTTCAAACAGTCCTAATTCATGTTTGCTACATGACTTTCGAATGACGCCCTTCATGGCTGTCCTGGGTCCAGGACTTTAACCTAAAACCAAGACACGTCAGTTCTCTAGTGTATTAAAGAATCTTCTCCCTCGTTTAATATCTCAATGCATAATATCACAGACAGAAGACGTCATCAAAGAGGCGTGAATTAGTATACTGAAGCGTATTGGTCATCAGCAATTCTGGGAAAAAATTATATTGTGCTCAGTTCTCAGGACCTGTATACAGATATTGTTTTTTATACTAATTTCCTGGAGAAGAGGGATAAGCGGACTCCAGAATCATAATATAACTAGCATCAGGGCAGACTGCTTCTCTCATTAAAGTCAAAGGAATAGTTTGGCAGGCAAGCAAACGGTTGCATAAAATGAATTTTGAATCAACATGACATTAACTTGACGTGGTAGGGACATGGCCGCTGTATCTAAGATGGCGACAGTCCTTATTCTGGGATTTCTTAAGTCAAGATGGCGTCCAAAGCAGTGCGATCCCTTAACACAACTTACACCACACATTTATTATGTGAATACAGGTGTGGTAGACAGATGTATGAAGAGCATCTTAGGAACTTGTTGCAACAATTTGCAACTTCATGCTGTTTTTTAATTAAAAACCTGCAATATCCACTGCAGACATTAGAACATCACGTGCCACTTTATCAAGCTGTCTAAGCCCCCATGATAAGTCTGACGTGCAAAAGCTGTCTGAACCACTGACTTAATTAATTCCAATTATGACTTATTTTTGTTGCAAAGTGATCAATAAATATGAACCACTCTATTTTTTATACTTTTTTTCCTTGTGCTGATTTCACTTGTAACCTCAATACACCAGTTACTTCTTGCCATCCTATCTTACTATTTCAGCTCCATGTGTGCTGTCCCAGCCCTTCTCTGCCATTTTAATATAAAATATATATTTACTATATTGCTGTGAATCAGAGAGACCACATAGCTGATAGATTATAAATTAGCTTATTTATATATAGTTTTACAATTTAGCAATTTTTGTTGTTTGTTGCACCCCTTGCCTACCAAGACTACTGCGGTCAACCTGTAAACTGCGAAAGCACCTCGCCTTTATCTGGGAGGGAAGCCAGGTGCACAGGAGACTATGTGGCCGTGGTAAACATGATGAGAACTTGGTGTACCCTGTGATACTGAAGGTACCGCTGCATTGTCCCCGAATCTAATTTGCGGAGCATCTTAACTTTTCCGTGTTGGCTAAGGATATGGAACAACAGTTTCATATACAACACCATCATGGTGCTTGGGGCAGGTAAGTGCTACATATATTTTGGCTTATAGCAGAGGTTGAGATGAGCGTCTGGCAGTGCCATACAGGTATGACCTCAAGGGATGCCACACCATTACTTTATTATTCTCTCAGTCCTTCAGATACATAAAATACATTTAGAGGAATGTACACTCACCGGCCACTTTATTAGGTACACCTCTGCTAGTAACGGGTTGGACCCCCTTTTGCCTTCAGAACTGCCCTCATTTCTTCGTGGCATAGATGTCACAGTTGTCTGAAGTCATTCCTCAAGATTTGGTCCATATTGAATATGATCCATACTTTGCCGCAGATTTGTCAGGCTGCACATCCATGATGCGAATCTCCCGTTCCACCACATCCCAAAGATGCTCTATTGGATTGAGATCTGGTGACTGTGGAGGCCATTTGAGTACAGTGAACTCATTGGTCATTTTCAAAGCAAACCAGTCTGAGATGATTCCAGCTTTATGACATGGCCATTTATCCGGCTGAAAGTAGCCATCAGATGTTGGGTACATTGTGTCATAAAGGGATGGAAACATGGTCAGCAACAATACTCAGTGGCTGTGGCGTTGAACGGATGCTCATTGGTACAAGGGGCCAAAGTGCCAGAAATATATTCCCCACACCATGACACCACCACCACCACCTGAACCGTTATACAAGGCAGGATGGATACCATGCTTTCATGTTTTGACCCCATTCTGACCCTACCTATCCGAATGTTCTCAGCAGAATCGAGACTCATCAACAGCAACGTTTGTCCAATCTTCTACTGTCCATTTCGATGAGCTTGTGCAATTGTAGCCCTCAGTTTCCTGTTCTTAGCTGAAAGCACTGGCACCCGGGGTGTGGTCACGTACTGTGCGTTCAGAGTCTTTCTGCCCCTCCTTGGTTGTAACAGGTGGCGATTTAAGTCACTGTTGCCTTTCTTCGCTCGAACCCGTCTGCCCATTCTCCTCTGACCTCTGGGCCAACAAGGCATTCACAGCCCACAGAACTGCCGCTCACTGTGAGTTTTTCTTTTTCGTACCATTCTCTGTAAACCCTAGAGATGGTTGTGTGATAAATCCACAGTAGATCAGCAGTTTCTGAAATACTCAGACCAGCCCTTCTGGCACCACCAACCTCCACGTGCAAGGCACTCAATCCACCTTCTTCCCCATACTGATGCTCGGTTTGAACTGCAGGAGATGTCTTGACCATGTCTACATGCCAAATGCACACTGCTCGTTAACACTTAATTTCTAATCAGCCAATCACATGGCGGCATGTCTACATTTAGGCATGTAGACATGGTCAAGACAATCTCCTGCAGTTCAAACCGAGCATCAGTATGGGGAAGAAAGGTAATTTGAGTGCCTTTGAACGTGGCATGGTTGTTGGTGCCAGAAGGGCTGGTCTGAGTATTTCAGAAACTGCTGATCTACTGGGATTTTCACGCACAACCATCTCTAGGGTTTACAGAGAATGGTACGAAAAAGAAAAAACATCCAGTGAGCGGCAGTTCTGTGGGCGGAAATGCCTTGTTGATGCCAGAGGTCAGAGGAGAATGGGCAGACTGATTTGAGCTGATAGAAAGGCAACAGTGACTCAAATCGCCACCCGTTACAACCAAGGTAGGCAGAAGAGCATCTCTGAACGCACAGTTTCTGCTGCGACATTCGGATGGTAGGGTCAGAATTTGGCATCAGCAACATGAAAGCATGGATCCATCCTGCCTTGTATCAACGGTTCAGGCTGGTGGTGGTGGTGTCATGGTGTGGGGAATATACACTCTTTGGGCCCCTTGGTACCAATTGAGCATCGTTGCAACGCCAAAGCCTACCTGAGTATTGTTGCTGACCATGTCCATCCCTTTATGACCACAATGTACCCAACATCTGATGGCTACTTTCAGCAGGATAATGCGCCATGTCATAAAGCTGGAATCATCTCAGACTGGTTTCTTGAACATGACAATGAGTTCACTGTACTCAAATGGCCTCCACAGTCACCAGATCTCAATCCAATGGAGCATCTTTGGGATGTGGTGGAATGGGAGATTCGCATCATGGATGTGCAGCCGACAAATCTGCAGCAACTGTGTGATGCCATCATGTCAATATGAACCAAAATCTCTGAGGAATGCTTCCAGCACCTTGTTGAATCTATGCCACAAAGAATTGAGGCAGTTCTGAAGGCAAAAGGGGGCCCAACCCGTTACTAGCATGGTGTACCTAGTAAAGTGGCCGGTGAGTGTATATTTGGCCGAGAAAGGAAAATAATGTGCATTTTTCACAATTATCAATGCCTTCTCTGTCTGTCACACGCTATTTTTCAGTCTGTTTATTATTAACAGTAAGACACTGAGTTGCCGCCATGTGATTGGCTGATTAGAAATTAAGTGTTAATGAGTAGTTGGACAGGTGTACCTAATAAAGTGGCCGGTGAGTGTATACATGCCACCTATTACACCCTTCTAAAATTTAGTTTTGAAGATAACATTTATTTGTGTGCTGACCTGACAAAACACTGACTAATACAGTGAATATACAGTTATTTGTTACACTTTTGCCTATTTTTGTGCCACAAGAATATACTCGGCTCTTTACTGGCTACGACCTCTGTAAATGGCATTAGTAGTCAGGTCTAGACTCCTACGGGAAGTGGCATGATGAGCTCCACCCATTAAAAATAGAAATATTCTGAATTATCCTATGTATTAAAAGACAATGCTTTAAAAGACAATATTAAACTACAGGTGACCATCCACCCTATAGTATAAAAAGTTGGCTATATATAACCAATTTAGACAATGTATATTATGGGACCTGTTTGCGTGTTTCAAAATGGCTGCATACAAGTCACTAGCCCCTGAATACACTCTTCATCTTATTGCGCTAAAGGATTGTTGAAGATGTCATGACCATGCTGGAGGAGGCTGCTCACATTTTCATTACATAATTACATAATAAACAAGGCCCCAAAATGGCCAAAAGGAGGGAACCAGCAGGGACGTACTTGCACTCGGCATTTGAGAATTTTTGTCTAGGGCTGACACTGTGCAGAAAGAAGTAATAAGTCAATAAGTCTGTAAGTTGGGGTACCAGGGTTTGCAGAATTTTAAAATTTCCATTTTTCATTTCTTTTTAATGAATATTTTATAATAGTCCCTTGTTCTCCAAGTGAAGTGGAGACAACAATTTACCGTGGTACTGTGAAGCCTCAGGAAGTAGAGATAACCTGGAATGGGAGTCACTGCGGTTCAGATTACATGGCCACAATCCAAGGACAAATTGGAAGGGATCCAGAATCTGCATTTGTCTTCAATTCCTACTGGACATCATACATGGATTTTTACATCCCTGTGCCATGTAGCTCAATTTACAACATTACAGTAACTGCTCGGAACACAGCAGGACCGAGCCAACCAAGCAACCCCATAATGGGCTACACAGGTCAGTATGGAGAGATACAAAGCTTACATGTCATTGTTTTTGAAAGATCATGTATTGAAAGATCATGTTTATCTTAAGAGGAAATGTATGTCATAGTACATTGACTTATATAAATAGCTACATAAGGCTGCAGAGTGCACAGGCACACATGAACCCTGGAATCTGAGGGGTTACAGAAGCTTCTTATTCACATATGAAGCCACCACTATAACACACAGACATTTGGGGGAAGGGGATGCATGTCACAGATTACAACACCAGTTTCAAGATAAGGTGCATGAGATGGCCAGAAAGAGGATGTTTTTTTATACTATTTATTTTATGACGTCTCTAAAGGCCAGAAAATTGTTGCATTAAAAATTTTAGTAATAAATACAGCAAACACAGCAGTGCACCTTGGATTAGACTGCAGCCTGAAATATCTGTGAATGGCCTGGAGATGTTCTGTCTGATACTTCATGCTGACATGATAACAATATACATAATGATAAAGACATTTGAGCACTCCTAAACGTCCAATATATACTACTTGTCACTGAATGGCCCATTGTATGTAATGTTCTTGTGCTTTCCTGTAGCTCCTTGCAGTCCCCAAGTGAAACCACTTGAAGTTATGGAAGGAAAAATGTTAATTTCGTGGGTAGAAGCACCATATGCAGATGAGTACCGAGTGGTGACGATGGATAACGGAAACACGATTTGTACGACACCAGGACTTTCCTGTCAGGTGCCTTTCATTTCTAGTGCATTTCAGGTCATTGCTGTTAATTCAGCAGGAGAAAGCAGCCCAGGGTATCTTTCAGGTAACATGTCCAAAACTTTATTAATTCTACCATAAAATGTAAGATTTTATTTCTGAACACAGAAGATGCATTAGAGCAGTATTATATCTGTATAATGTACATTTTTTATTGTAACTATGATCTATATCTGTGAGCACTTGCCAACAACGTTTATTGGTTGTTGGCATAAGATGTTGGTTATAAGATCCTTTTTTAGTGCTGGCAAACTGCAAATATGTATGGTCTACAAATGTTTCTGTAGCCTCAGTAGCTCGACTATATCTTAACCTATTCCTACTTCTGACTTTTAAAGGGAACTTGTCACCAGGGATCTCATTTTCACTAAAGACAGGTTGCAGAAGCCCATTACAGCTGCATTGCAAAGATGCCTTTCTGCTTTTTCTGTGCATTTGCATTACAATGAAAGTGTTCTGAGCCCCAGGTTTGTCTTGGTTTGGATGCATTTAAAAAAACAACAACACATGGCTTGTCTGTGCTGCTCACTCCTCAGCTCTCACCCCCCTCTCCACTGGTCCTGTACAGCTCCTCCCTCTCTCACTGATGTCAACCTCCCAGGCTGTGAGGAGGGAGGAGTTGTACAGGAACACAAAGGTGGGAACTGAGAGCTGAGGAGTGAGCAGCATAGGCAAGTCAACAAACCTGGGACTTAGAACAGAATTCTGTCAGGGTGCAAGGTAAGTTAAAACACACAATTATATTGTAATGCGCAGAAATGGCAGAAAGGCATCTTTACAATCCTGCTGAATGGGCTTCTGCAACCTGTCTTTAATGAAAATGAGATCCCAGGTAACAGGTTCCCTTTAAGGTTAATAATCTCCTATTAAGGAGATCAATGTTTTGTGCAGAGGCTTGCGAGTTACCCTGCCTCATGAGCTTGGAAATAACTTTGAATGTGACATGGCCCTAAAATGAATTTTTTTCTGATATAAATTTAATAATTATAATCAGATGTTAAAACATTTTTCATTTTTTCAAATTTATTTTAAATTATTAATTGATTTTGTAAAAGTAATTTATGGATCCTATATATAAGACTGGCGCCACACTGCATAGTGGTATAATGCATGTCCACACAGCATAATGCTTCAATCAACTTTTCTTCAAAATGTATCAAATCCATACATAAATAGTTTACTAGTTTGTGGATTCCACGGTGATACACAGCATTTATTCACATTGTACTGCATGTGTTACTGGCTCACTGAGACTACACACACAGTCTACATTTACTATGACACCTAACCCTCTTAGTAAAATAGGATTTCTACAAAGAAATGAATAATACCAATGCAGGTGCACAAACCATTAGTATCACACAGCTCTGATTACTCTCTGTGATAATTACGGTTTGTGCACTTACAATACATCTCCAACACATTACCATGGACAGATTTCCATCCACTTGAAGTAAACCATTGAAGCTTTCTATACAAGGAAAGCAAGCAGAGATCTAGAAACCCGTGCAGAATTGATACAGAAAGTATATTGGAAAATTGTATAATTCTTCATTACACAAACAATATCAATTATTTGCTAAAAGTGTTCAACCCCTTGAACAGGCAGCCAGGAAGCATTACTCTACAACAGTGATGGCGAACCTATGGCACGGGTGCCAGAAGTGGCACTCAGAGCCATTTCTGTGGGCACTCAGACCATTGCTCCAGGACAGAGTTCACCAAAATGACCAAATCCACCAAACCTTCCTGCAGTCCCAGGCAACTTAAGAGATGCTGCTCTCAATGCTATTTTAAAGCAACACTTCATTGTCTGTTTGGAAATGCGGGAAAAGTGAGAAGGTGTGGACAGGGCGGCATTATCTTTGGAGGTCCTCCTGCTGGACCCTCAGTTTTTCCTGTACAGAGAGACCCTGGAGAGAAGCTTTAATGAGAGTCTGAATTTTCCCACCTTCTTTCAACTGTATTGGTTTCCTCAGGGGGCCGATACGATTTAAAGATGTAGAAAAACAGGTAGCAATAAGTTACTTCCTAAAAAGCCATGTTGGCACTTCACGGTAATAAGTGGATTTAGCTTGTTGTTTGGGCACTCGGTCTCCAAAAGGTTCGCCATCACTGCTCTACAACCTCTACGAAAGAGTATTTAAGCCTCCTTTGTGTGTGTTGGAGAGGTCCTTCTGCAGGGTGGAGTAGTGAAATGTGTGCAGTTTACTGAATGGTGAACTCAATAAACTCCATCTGCTAACCACTGTGGAGAGTTAATATAGAGGGTGGCTTAGGTGTGTGGTCCGTTGCTGTTCCCTACTGGTGTCTGCATTTCTTTTGTTAGTTCTGGTCAATAGTATTCATGCAATTGTGCACACTCACTTTTGGGCCTTAGACCCATTCAGCTATTCGGATTTACCTTTTAATGTAATCCGGCCAGGTATAATGATGAGATGTTACTGAAAATGTAGGATTGTCTTCTCACTGTTTCTCATTTAGTTTTATTCTAAAAATCCATAGCTCATATCTTTATCAAATCAAAGTTAATAATGTGTCACTAGGAATGAAGGAGGGGGAATGAGGGAGTCGAGGGAGTCTCACAGTAACTTGCTGAAAAGAAAACATTCTTGAAGGAGAAAGAATGGAGGGAGCTGAGAGACGTAAGCTAAGTAACACAGTGGGGGTCATTTACTAAGGGCCCGAATCGCTATTTTTCGTCAGGGGTTTCCCGAATAATACCGATTTGCGCCGTTTTTCCCTGAATTGCCCCGGGATTTTGGCACACACGATCTGATTGTGGCGCATTGGCGCCGGCATGCATGAGACGGAAACCCGACGGATTCGGAAAAAATGCGGCATTTAAAAAAAAAATGTGTCACTTGACACGCGCTTACCTGCACCCAAGATGGGACGGTGAACTCCGGCAAACTTCATCGCAGCAGCGCCACCTGGTGGACATCGGACGCACTACCTTAGTGAATCGCTGGAAGACCCGAGTCCTCAATGGAGAAGGCGCCACTGGATTGCGACAGGACCGGTAAGTAAATCTGCCCCAGTGACTCAATAAAAAGACATTTGAGAAGAGATAACACAACATTTTTATGGATTTTTATAATAAAAACTAAATGGGAAACAGCGAGGAGACTTTTGTTGGAACCTGTCATTAGGTGTAATGGTGAAAACCTGTTGACAGGTTCCCGTTAATGATGCCTTGATGTATTTTTTTTAAACTGATGGACTATCCTTAGAATAGGGTTTTTTATCAGATTTGTGGGTGTCCAAAATCTATGTTCTATAAATTTAGCATTAAGCAAGAAATTGTCAAAAAGTACTAATAGCTGTTTTTGTTTGTATAACAGGTTATAACGGAGTGAGCAGTTCTTAAATCGGAGAAAAATGGCTTCCACTGAATTTTTTTTCTTTACTGCAACTATAAAGGAAATCATTAACCTTTTGTTAATTTACAACTACTTTTGTAAAAGAAAGTTTAAATGTTTAATCTGTAAATGTATAAACAATGAATAAATCTTTTCATTCTTGGCATGGGGTGTACTCTCTTCATGCTAAACATTAGAAATGGGCTGAATGTGTTGAAATAATAAAGTAGATTGGCCAAATAATGACAAGATTTTAGACTAGAAATCTTTTTTTAAACTCGAAAGTTTTATGGCATTCAATAAAACAGGAAATGTGTCTTTTATTGCATCCAAATTAAACCTGTTTGATTTAATAAAAACTATGGTAGCAGAACAGCCATATATCTCCATGAATAGTGATTGGTGTACAGTAGTTAGGGTTCTGAATACTCTTCTAAACCAGCAAATCCATACTTTGTCATGTGCATTTTTTCCATCTAGTGCCCAAATGTTTATCCATATTCAGAAGTGCTTTGTACACTGTTCCTTACTGATTCTAGTAACTTTAATCTCTCACCTTACAAGTCCATAACACTGGTGGTCTCAGGTTTTTTTGAAAACCTAAAAGGGACTTTCAAGTTTTATATAAGAAAAGAAGTGACACATGTACTTACTACTGACTGTCACTACTGATACTCTCCAGGTGATCTGGTGATCTCCAGCTTGTGATGATAGTGTTGACTTGCCATCCAGCAAGTAAAGAGTAAAACTGGGGCCTTAGAACAACATCATTGAGGGTAGACTATAATGTAGTTGCAAATCAGCCAACTCTGAATATAATCATAAGCAGCGCAGGTAGATATACCTGTACCTGTGCTCTCTCACACACAGGCATTCTGATTATGTTATTGGGCCCACATGTGTCCTTCACTAAGAGATTGGGCAGAAAGGGAAGTGGCAGCGTTGGCCAAGTAATAATTTATATATTTTTTTTTACCCAGCCTTAGTTCTGAAGCTGGGAATGTTGTGCTATACTCGTATATTATTTAATGAGTAGGTGCTACACTGCTACATATGGAATATTAAGAAGCTGGCACTTCATATCAATAAATAGGATATTGGTGCTGTATAAAAGATAGTGGTGCATATAAATCAGAGGGAAAGTGTATATAATAATTATGGCGGAGGGTCGTGTATCCATTTCATTTGGCAGGACTATTTATATATATGAAATAAGTGGTGGGATAGTCTAAAATAATGCATTCAAATAGTATATATTATAATATATTGAATATTATATGTAGGGCATACAGCTTGGTCAGTTGAGAAGAGTATATAATATTTATAAACACAGTGTGGAACATACAGTAGTTGTTATCCAGGGTACATTATCTGTGGGGCACACTATGGAGAAGTGCTGTAAGGATCTGAGGACACTTGGATTATGATCAGGATGGCCCAGGGTAGCACAAGGAGAGAAGGCAGCTGCTGCCACTGACTGAAACAGTAAGTGATTTCTATATATATCTTTAAAACAAAGGGGATAAAACATCCACACATGATTATGGGCAGGTGCCTGTGTTCGTGGCATTGACATTCTTTATCAAAGTGTGAGTCGACTTTACATGCCAATAATAGACTGCAGATCCATTGTTTGTGTTGTGCACACATTTTTGTGTCTGAGGGCCAATAATGAGAGGAAACTCAGTCACAGAAAATGAGGACTGAAGATTTTTAAGAAAGGTTCTCTTTCCCCTTGCTCTAATATTACAAGAGGCTGATTTGCCTACTAATATCTCCAATACTGATGAGGGCAGACGCTGGGGTAATAACATTGTTATAGAATGCATTGGCTGCTTTTGATGTCAAGAAGTAAAGCGATGAGAGTGGTAAGAGAATGCAATTGACAGGCTGCAGAGGTCCCTCCTTAGTAACAGCGCCATCTTTGTCAAAAACTATAGTCCAGCCTGTATAGTGTACATCCATGGAGGTTGACTAGATGCTTGACTGCTGACCATTGAGTATCAACATTTTCTGCATTCTCTCTCTGGCTATGGTATTCTATTTGCATTATTTTCTAACAAAAATCTTTCCTTATCAAGCTGAACGTAAAAGTAAGAGATGGAGTGAGAGATGATTCAGTTAGAAAATAATTCTTATAGAAGACTATTGCCAGGGAAAGGACAGAAAGTGTTAAAATTCATTGCTCAGAGTAATAGAAACTGTGGGTGATATTTATCAGTGCCTCTGCACCACGTCAGTGCCTCTGCACCATCGCAACTACTAGCTTATTGCTATTTTATCATTTTCGCCAATCCGCCACGTTCATGCCAGTGGGGCGTAAAGGAGCGTGAAGGGGGCACGGCCGCTCAGTATTGGGCCCTCACAGGGCGGCTCTCTGTAATATTTTTTTGTACCCGTCTATCTGAAAGCAGATATACTGAAAATCAAAATTAGAGAATGCCACACCATTTCCTAAATGTCAATGCCGTTGTGTAGTTCTATGTGAACATATCCTAACATGAGTAAAATTGCAGATTTTAACCTTATTTCATAAACTGAAAAAATTCTAAAGCACAGAATAAAAATGTAAATGAGATGTTTTTATAAAGCTGAGTAAATGCAAGTGTGTATCTGAACCTTCTCCTTGGTTCCTTCCTTGTATTCTTCACTCTAACAGCCACTCAATACAGGACAATGCCCCCTGTCACATAGCAAAACTGGTAAAGCAGTTCCTTGAAACATTGAAACAATGAAATAACCAGCCCAGATTTAATCCTGGGCTGGTTATTTCATTAATCCTGGGCTGGGAAGTCCTTGGTGACAAAATTATGGCCAAGAAACCCACAACAGACACAGGAATGTGGAAAAAGAAAATCCCAGCAGAACAGTGTGAGAGACTAGTGATGCTTAAGTCATTGCACTTCCTATGGATTGGTGACTGCTGTAACCTTCAGAAAATGTAATTAGAATCATTCTCTATGCTACATTCAATGCTGTTCTCTCTTTATGATCATCATTTGTTTTGCAAAAAAAAGGTTTTATGTTTGTATACTATTAGTATAACACTTATTCTAGAGACCTGGAGTACCCCTTACAAAAAAACATGAAATGTTGATCAGTGCAGATTACATTATTTCTGTGATTGTTCTCTTATTTTGTTTGGTGTAGATGAGGACAGGAGGCTACAGATTAACGATTATCATACCTAAAGAATTTTGATAAAAGAAATACAAATAGTGATTTTAAAATATAACTTTTATTTCCAAATTAAAAATGTCTAAATAAAAAAAGATGTGAAGTCCTGCTTTGTAGTTCACCCCATTATACACAACTGTCAGTATGTCAGTTAGATGTAAGTGAAGTACTTAAAAATCCATATTTAGTGCATTGATGGAAAAGAAATAGGTGAGTGATAGATTTTGTCAGTGGGGGCTAAGGTCTCGTTGACACCAAAGGTCAAAAATCCCTAAAAGAGCCCTGTATTTTACAGACATCTATCACGCCCTAATTGCCTAGCTTCGGAACTATTGTCCTAATTAACCAAAGCCCCGACCAGAACCTGACCCTGCAATATCTGGCCCTATTGAAGACCTATTCAGCAAGTAAAGCCAGGTTTAGTCATTTAGTCGCAAATGGGACATGAATCAGAAATCCCGACAAGGCCTGTTTTGCCCTATCGGGATCATCAGGGAGCAGATGGATTCGTCAAAGACATCCTACCAAAATAAGGATACAATATATGCCACATCAGCCTATTTGAGGTGGGGACAGTTACTAAACTGGTAAAAAAAGCAATACTCTTACCTTATCCTAATGAGGCATCAAGAGGTCAAATGTGCGAGTCAGGCGGCATGAAGGTGGCTGGGGAAGTGTGTATCCAAACTCCCTGTACCCGCAAGCAGGTTAAATGCGTGCCTTAATAGTGGGGTCCGCCCCAAATGTGTCACCCACAAGCGCAGACTCATTGGAGTAGTTGGTCCAAGTTCGGGTGTGGTTGGCCGGACGTGCGCATGCGGAGGACACAGCAGTGTGTGAGTTGAGCATGCGCACCACCACTGGCCAAACCGATGCGAGTATGCATGCTCCCTCATGCATGCGCATTACTATGAGCAAGCCTGCCGCGGCATGGGTGAAAGTCCAAAACTGGGCAGATAAAGGTGGCAATGGGGAGGGATCAGAACATGGGAAATGATAAATTAAAATGTGATGCGCAATTATTAGCAGTGACGCAGGTGCCAGGGAGGCATATACAGCGACATAACGTGACCCATGGTAGGTCAAATAGCATACCTTGTGTCATGATAACTATAAAGGGGAGGGAATAAGAGGACCTATAGGTCTTAATAGACATGTTAGTTGGCACAGTACAGATAGTGGAAAGAGGGACAATCACTCAAATTATGATGTAAATATAGCAAACATATAGAAAAAAGAAGAGGAAGTGATGTAACAATAAATACCAAAAGAGAAGGGGAGGAGTTAGAGAAAGCAAGCAAAGCTTAACTGTTCATTGAGATCTAATGGAGCCTCAGTTTTTAGTTGAAATATCCAACATGTTTCTTTGGTCTCAGGAGGCGGCCCCGGTCTCCTCCTCTGTCTGGTGGTTTTAAGAGATCAATTTCAATAAAGGATAGACCTGTCGTGTTGCTGTTGTGTTCCTCATGTACATGTTTAGAAAGAGGCTTGTCACGTTTATGTCTGATGCCCCCTAAGTGTTCACCTATTCTGCCGCGGGACTAGATCACCTCCAGGGACTTACAATTAATAAAGTGATTGATATTGTTCGTGAGTCCTTTAGTGTTACTGGTGAAGTTCCTACAACTTCTTACTACCTTGCAGGCGATACATACACTGCAACGGTAACAACCTTTAATGTCGTGACTAAACCAAGTCTGAACTACCTTAGGTCTTATGAAATGACTGTGCACTACTCGGTTCCTAATGTTACGACCTCTCCTAAAGGTAATGGTGGGAATTTCAGTGATAACAGATGTCAGGTTAGATCCATTCTAACTACATGCCAATGTTTAGTAAGTATCTGGCGTACCCTGTTCTTGCCTCCATCATAAGTACCTATGAGTCTGATGATCTGTGACATTGGCTGTTTGTACGCGGACCTAAGGATAAAGTCAGGGTATCCCCGAGCCTGGAATCGCAGCCAGGGCTCTTTAGATTGTCTAATGAATTTTCTCAGTGATGAACAGTTTCTCCGTACGCTGAAGTATTGTCCAAATAGTACCTCGTGTGAGGGATGGAGGATGATTAGATTCCAATCTTAAGAGCAAATTGGTTGAGGTGGGTTTTCTAAAGACTGTTGTATCTACTCTCCCTTGGTGTTTTTCTGTATCATAATGTCCAAGAAGGGGATATAGGATGTTTGGATTCCATAGGTAAATCTGAGACCCATGGTGTTATGGTTAAGGTAATTTATACACTGCTTGAAATGTTCGGTGGTACCTTACCAGGTTAAAAATATATATTGTCAATATAGCGAGCCCAGAGGCTCACCGATGTTGCTTGGGCCACCTTCTTCTTCACCAAAGACACAGCAATGTTCCTACCAGTCCAAGAACAAATTGCTGTTTGTGGGTGCGCATAGACTATCCATCGCAGTGCCCCTGAGCTGGTGGTACAGTCTGTCATTAAATGTGAATGAGTTGTTTGTAAGTTAAAACTCAAGCAGTTCAAGAGTAAACTTGTTGTGCCCCTGGTTCCCTCGAGTGTTAAGATAGAATTCAACTGCTTTGAGGCCCAAATTGTGTGGGATAGAGGAATAGAAGGCCTCAAGGACAATGCTCGCAAAGTGACCAGAATCATGAGACAATTGGTTATTGCAATATTGCATATTGCAGCAAAGACTCATCGCTATCAACCGCGGTCGGTGCGTGCACCGATCCCGGTGTCAACCTTTTCTCTGCCGCCGGCAAAGTCGCCAGCGGCACTTAAAACATGGCGCCGCATGGGTTCCACCATGTTTCTTCTGATCATCACACCCCCGAACGTCATCAGGGGGTGGTGGTCTTCATCATACTCGAGGCTGAATGGTTTATGCAGATTCGTTACAATGAGCCAGTGGCTCATTGTAATGAATCACATGCAAAAACGCCATATACTGCAATACAGTATATGCAATGCAGTATATGGTAGGAACGATGGGACCATCTAGGGTTAATGTACCCTAGGTCTAAGAAATAGTGAAAAAAAAAAAAAAGTTTCAAAAATGTAAAAAATTAATAAAATATAAAAAATTCAAATCACCCCCCTTTCCCTAGAACTGATATAAAAAACATAATAAACAGTTAAAATCACAACAATTAGGTATCGCTTGTCCCAAATGCCCGATCTATCAAATTATAAACGGTTATATCACTTGCAGGACCTCCATAACTGGAAATGGCACCATAAATGTCCTAAAACATGGACTTGTACACCTTTTCAACAACATGACATAAAAAAATGTAATAAAAAGTGATCGAAAGTCGCACAGTCCTCAAAATGGTAGCGATGAAATTGTTGGCTCATTTCGCAAAAAAATTAGCCCTCAACCTCTGTACATACCAAGTATGAAAATGTTATTTAGCCGTCAGAAGATGGCCAACGTTTTTTTTTCATTTTTTTTGTTGCCACATCGTTTAATTTGTATTGAAAATGTAACTTAAAACGCATTAAAACTGCTATAATGTTGGTATCACGTGCGATCATACACGATCCCAAATAATAAAGTAGAGTGTGTTATTTGGAGCACAGAGTGAAAGTTGTAAAACAATGAGCCCCAAGACGTACGTCCACAATGCAATTTTTTTCATTTTTTCCACATTTGAATTTTTCCCGACAACACTGGCCGGAATACTTAATAATATCTACGGGAAAGTAAATGTGTTGGACAAAATAAAGCCTCCAAACATCGGTCTGTCATTGAAAAGGTTAGGGATTTATTACGGGTGGAGGGAGAATGAGCAACAAAAAATCCTGCGGTCTTAGGGGTTACAGTGGATTTGTGCACTTTTGAGTTACAGAGCCCATAAATATGCGAGTCAGGATATTGGGTGGAGAAAATCATATCCCTTTAGTAATAAGCTCCGTGAATTACGCTGCAGAGTTAGTGTGAACACTAAGGGGAACGATCAACTAATCCTAACAAACCCAAAATTCTATTTCCTTCCATCTCATCTCCTGGCTCCTCGATTTGGCCGGTGGGGGTGCGCATGCACAAGTCGCACACTGGTGCGTTGTTTGAGTCTCGTCGGCCGGCAATGTCATCCGCTGTGCACGCCCCGCCAACTACACAATTTGGACCAACTACTCCAATGAGTCAGAGCTGTGGTTGACACGTTGGGGGGGGACCCCACTATCAGTGCGCACATTACCGACACAGCCACCATAATCTCAACCATGGTTGTGTCAGGGGCTCTGGATACACACTTCCCTAGCCACCTTCATGCGCCTTGCCACATTTACCCCTGATGCCTCATTAGGAAAGGTAGAGCATTTTCTTTTTACCTGAGCACAATTTGTAACATGTCCCCACCTCGAATAAGCTAATGTGGCATATATTGTCTCCTATTTTGGTAGGGTATTTTGACAAATCCATCTATCCCCGATGAGCCCAATAGGCCAGGAAACAGCCTTGTCGGCATTATGGCCCCTTTGTGACGCTTTCACAATTGCACCAATATGACTAACCTCTTAGCGGGTGCCGCAGCAATCGTCCCGGGTTGCTCCGTATTATGCTGACTATTCAAAGTGCACTACTTGTAGAAACTACTCTATTCCAATTTTTGGAGCAGAACCTCTTTGGGACAATTCAGGTGAATAACAGGAATTCGGACTGGACACATTCCTAACCTGGACGTTTTCATGCGTCCATCCCAGTTAGCACTGAGCTAGCATTATATTACAGGGGACAGCGCAGGTGTATTCGGTATATTTTGGTAATCACCTTTAATAAACCTGACTATACCTGCTGAATAGGTCTTCAAAGGGCCAGATATTGCCGGGTCAGGTTCCGGTGGGGCTGTGGTTAATTAGGACATAGCTCCAAGCTAGGAAAATTAGAGCGTGATGCCTTTTTAAGGATTTTTACCTTTAGCATACCAACAAGACCTTTAGCCTCCATGGACAATCTATCGCTCACCATTTCTTTTCCACTATGCAACTAACTACAGAGGTTTAGTTACTTACCTACAGTACATCTGACAGTATTGTATTATTGGCATATCCCCTAGGGCAGTGATGGGCGACTTATAGCACGGGTGCCAGAGGTGGACTCAGAGTCATTTTTGTGGGCACCAAACCATCACCATCCAGGACAGAGTTCACCAACATAGGACCAAATCCAACCAATTTCCTGCCGTCCCAGGCACCTTAAGAGACCGCTTTAAATATAACGATATTTAAAGCACACATTCATAGCTGTTTGGACACTGCGGGAAAAGTGAGATGATGTGGACAGGGCTGCATATATCTTTGGAGATCATCTGTGGGACTCTTCATTATTCTCTACAGAGAGACCCTGGACCCTACATGATAGTATATTTACAACTGTATCGTCTGCCTCAGGGGGCTCAATGAATTAAAAGATGTGGAAGATCGAGGTATGCAAATAAGTTTCTGCATAAAAGCCATGTGGCACTTTCTGGTAAAGAACTGTGGATTTTGTTTGGTTGGGACTTGTCATCCAAAAGGTTTCACCCACTCCACTGCCCTGGTGAAAAACAATGGTCGATGATCATCGTGATTCTTGATACATATAAACCAACTTACAAGGTGAGCCCTCTAGATAGGTTATCATTGTGTTCACTTTTCCATTTTTAGATGGGTTACCTGTGCGTAAGAATCAAATATACATGAACTCAGCAGTACTTCAATACTTCTTGTATTTAGAAGTAAAGTGATTTTTAAAATTACTATCGTACACTCTCTGTACTTTTTTCCTCAATATTCTAAGTGGGGTCTGGCTACAGCAGAGATGAGTGACCTCATGTTGTTTGCTTGTGATTCTAAAGCATATTACCATAAGGAAGATTCTGCTCTGTAAAATGTGGAATCATAGCAATAGGAAACCTATTTTACCAGAGATTAGTCAAGCAGGAGTTTCCACATCTTAGACCTGGTCTTTGGTTCTGAAATCCAAGATCATCATCAGGCGTGTGTTTTTCTTTTTTAATTTTAACTCGTTCACGGCGGTCGGTCGGGTCCCGACTGCATGGGAGAGGGCTCACGGGCTCAATGGCTTCAATGTATAAGGATGATCTTCTGAATTCGAGGAGGACAAATCCCAATCCCTATCCATACTGTTTAGTATGGCAGTATATGATAGGATCAATCAGACAACCTAGGGTTAAAGTACCCAGGGAGTCTGAAAAATAGTAAAAAGAAAATAAAAAAAAAGTAAAAAAAATAATGATAAAACCCCCTAAAAAAGCAAATCACATCCTTTCCCTAGCATGACATAAATATAAAACAGTAAAATTATAACACAATTAGGTATCGACGTGTCCGAAATGCCCGATCAAATATATAACGATATTTCAAAGCATTTAACCCCGTAACGGAAAATAGCGCAAAGTCGAAATGCACTTTTTTGCCATTTGAAAAAAAAATATATATATAAACTAAAAATCTAAAAAAAGTGATCAAAAGGTCGTACGTGCTAAAAATGATATAATTGAAATATTATCCACAAATGGTCGCAAAAATGACACCACCCACAGCTCCGCACACACAAATATAAAAAAAGTTATTAGCGCCCAGAAGATGGCAAAACAAAAAAAAAAAATTGTACAGCAGGTTTAATTTTGTAAATGTATAAAACATATAAAACCTATACAAATTGGTATCCCGTAATCGTACAACCCAAAGAATAAAGTAGACCTGTCATTTAGGGCGCTCAGTTAAAGCCGAAAATCCAGCCCACAAGAAAATGGCGCAAATGTGTTTTTTTCACCATTTCCACTGATTTTGAGAATTTTTTTCCCACTGCCCAGTACATGGCATGAAATATTAATACCATCACTTATGAGTGCAGTGTGGTCGCAGAAACAAGCCTGGCACAAGCTCTTTCTTGAAAATAAAAAAGTTATAGATTTTTTAGTGGGGAGTGAAAAATGGAACATGAAAAAACAGGAAAGGGCCCGGTCCAACCTGGTTAAAATAGTAAGGGGAGTGGAGTGAGTGAGGGGAAAGGGCATTTATACCTTATAGCTGCCAGATGGTGGGTTAATGGGGTCAATTCTGGTGCCAAGTCATCAAGGAAATCCTTTAACAGTCTTGACCATATTTAAAGCGCAAAGCATGTGTCTCTGGAGGCAGTGTACACTACTTGTGTTGTGTGCAACTTGCCACACACTGTGCGAATCTCAATTTTTATATAATCGTTCTGCAAGGTTTGCAGACTGTCATGCAGAAACATCCACATGAATGAACCGGTTTTTGTGTTTTTTTTAAAAATGCAGATTTGTGTTATTTTACTCTTTCCTGTGCAAGATGCCATACTTTTTCTGACATACGTTTTTTTCTTCCGCCTTCCTCGTTTCCAGGCTGATCGGACATTTTGCAAGCAAAAAATTGTTTTCTGCATCATGAAGACTGATTGATTTTCACATGAAGTCGACTTCAAGTAGAAATGAAAACGCCAAACTTTAGTTTATACCACAGATTGAACAACAAAAAAAATTTTTTGTGCAGAAAAAATGCACTAATACTGCTTCCACATTACACACAGCTGTTGCTACGTCTTCCACGGTAGATTTTCTGCCACAAATTGAGCGTAATCCGCCGGTGGCAGCTAGGCTCTGAGTAACCCACTACCCATTTTAAGATACTTCACTATAGGCGGGACTTCACTAGAAATCTCCACGGCCCCGTACATGGGATATTAGGAACTGAGGAATGGATGTCCCCATGTTTTCATCACTATTGGGTACCTATTGTTATAGTCTCTTTGTTTGCTCTCCTCCTGCTCTTAGAACATCCCTCGTACAGAATACAACTTCAAAACTAACATGTCATTTTGGACTATATGCATATCCCCTGGCCCACCACTGCCTAGTAGCTATGACATTTATAGATAGGAAACGGACAGAGGATCCTACCAAGGAATTACAATTTACCAATATGAAATGTCTTTGGTGTATGTACATCACATGATCTGTAAAGTGCCGTGACTATACGGCACTAAAAGATTATAGTTGATTTGCTATAGACATTTGGGTAACCTGGGTGCTGCTCATCAAATGCCTGACGTGTTTATAAAGGTGGCTAAACTTGCAATTAAGAGCATTTTCCCTCTCCTCTGAAAAGTATCATTAGAAAGTGTAGTAAGGCCAAGTCAACACGGCTGTGGCTCGCCTGGGACTGCTCCTGAGCAAGGATGGGAAAGGAGGGCGAGTGCTCTCACCCCACCAATGAAGAAGAGCGGCCCACACCGCAAACCTGCGCATATATGGATATATTTGAAGTACAGCAAAATTGGCCACAATGCAAGGTCCCGGTGACACTCACGTATTTTTGGTGACCAAGACATAGAAGTCTATAGGGACTCCAACAGCTATCCTGAAGGAGCAAGAGCTTAGTGGAGAACTTTTCCTTCAATCAATTATGGAAGGGTACAAGGCGTAAAACAGTTAGCATGTCATCATCCTAAAGTGAGGAAAGATATCCAATAGAATCTTATGTCCACGTGAAGGACAGGTTTTTGACCCAAATGTCAGAAGTCACCAGTCTAAGAAGTTTATCTCAAAAACTCTACAGGCCTCATTAGGATGTTAAAGTTAAAGTTCAGGACATACGATAAAAACACAGTGTGTTTGCGCATTGTGCAGAAAGACTCTCTCAGCAAAAAATAAATACAAAAATTACAAATATAGTAGAACTGAAGTCCTGGGCAGTGTCTAGCTAAGGATGCTGTGGCTCCTTTCGGTGCGGCTGTAGTTACCCAATTTTAATACTTTCTTAACCCCTTAAGGACGCGCCATTTGCAGTTAAGGTCAGCCGCTTTTTTGATTCTGACCTGCGTCGCTTTATATGGTTCTAACTTTTGAACACTGTTACTTATCAAAAGATTCTGAGATTGTTTTGTCCCAAATGTTGTACTTCATTTTAGTGGTAAATTGTGCTGATAAGTTTATGGTTTATTACAAAAAAAAAAAAAGAAAATATGATATTTTTTGAAAAATTTGCCATTTTCGAATTCAAAATCATGGTTTCCGAAGGATAGATTTACCACCTAAATAAGTGATGAATACTTTCCATTGTCTACTTACATTCATAATTTTTGATATGTCTGGATAGTATTTTGACGTCACGGGTCTTACAAAAGAATATCGCCTTTACGGATTTTCAGAATTGACTATTTTGGGGATAAATACAGTTGGAATTGAAAATTGTAAATATTAGACATCAAAACCCCCGTATATAACCAACCCATTTAATTATGCAACACCCAAGCTCTCAGAAACGTTTTACGCAGATTGGTAACCCATTGAGATCTTCATAGTAATTGAATAAATGGAGTGACAATTAGAATGGTTCAAATTGTCCTTATAGTTCATTGACTAAAATTTACACATTCTCCCAAAAATATAAAAAAGCGAAAAAACTCACATTAAAATTTGTTCTGCAATATCTCTGATACAAAGACCCCCCACATGGGCCGTACTTGTTTTAGTGGGCGCACAGCGAGAAGCAGACCGGGAAGGAGGCCCTGCAGCTGCAGGATTTAGTTTCCTCATTGTCCCCTTTTTGAAGGCTATAAATTTTTCTTTTTGGCGGTATTGGGGCCTGTGATGCCATTTTTTTTGGCGCGGATGAGATGCTTTTGCCATTGTTACCATTTTGGGGTTGGTATCACCTATTGTTGAAAATTTAGGAACTTTTTTTGAGGGCAGGCGTAAAAGCATCAATTCTGTACGGATTTTTTACTCTTTTTTTTGGTGTTCACAGTATCGACTAATATCATATTATCTCATTCTATGGGTCGATACGATTACGGGGTACCAGACTTGAATATATTTTCTTACGTTTTACTAACTTGTCAAACAAAAAACCTAATGTGGGAATCTTCATTTATGTATTGCCGTCTTCCAAGTGGTAACCATTTTACTTTTTGGCCGGGTGGTTGATGGCTTGTTTTTGCGGGACATGTTGTACTTTGCACCCAGTATAATGTCGGAGTACACATGGTTTTTTTGAGCGCATTTTAATAGAATCTTTTGTGGGATTGAAAGTAAAAATCATAATTTGGGAAGGGTTTATAGCAGTTTTTTTTTACGGAGTTATCGTGGCTTCCTTGCTGGGTTTAAAATGATGTTACGTATTCTAGGGTTGTTACGGACGCGGTGATACTATATATTGATGGGGTTTGTGTTAGGATTTAGAATTTTTTTTTTCAGTATAGTCTCTTATATGTTTGGGGGTTTTGGGCATTTTTAGTGATTATTACTTTATTGTTTATTGAATAACAGTTTTTGTTTTACCTTTTCACTTATACAAGGGGGACATGAACAAGAAATCCTCTGATTGTGGTATTGCAGAGTATTATCGGTGTCAGACTATCACTTGAAGGTGCACTGTGACAGTAAGATGGACGCACAGAAGACAGTGACTGGCAATTCTTGCAGGTAATTGGGGTCCAGTCGGACCCAGAGTACTATAGCAACGAGTCGGCGCACCCCGAAACACGGTTCGGGGGGGGCCGATCGTTGGGGAAAAGACCCCCCAGCAGGCAGGTGAGATGCCGCGGTCGCGTGACCGCGGCATAAGGGTTAGCCCACCGCGATCGGAGACAACTACGATCGAGGGTGTTGTTACACTGGGGTGCCGGCTATCAGTACAGCCGGCACCCCGTCGTTCCGATGACGGTTCCGGCTAAGATACTTGAGCACAAACCGGCATAGCTCAGAGTCCCATGATATCGGACGTGAGCAGCTAAGTCACTGAGCTCAGCGTCCGATATATCGGACGCTGAGCGGAAGGGAAGAGGTTTAAACAGCAGCATGTAACTCATTGAAAGATCAAAACAATCTACTATGTTTTATATAAAATCAGTTCATAGACCCTGTGTGCATTTCTGTAAGATATAACAACTTTCTTACCTCTAATAGTATGAATACTTTTTTTTATGACATCAGAGTTAAATGCAGAAAGCAGGTTATTTCTCAACACACTCAGCCGAGTGGAAACAGTGGACATACTGTTTTAAGGCAACGTCTTAATCTAGAAAGACCCACGCCTCTGTTCTGCCATGAGAGTTAGGCCCTTATACATATTGAGGTGATGCGGACTCTCTGGGCCGGAACGCTGCTAATGGAAAAACTGAAATGCTGAGTTCAGTTCGGTTGCAGCGGTCTGGCGGGGGATCTGGGAAGCAAGCGTGCGAGTGTGATGGATGAACGCGCATCACACTCGCGAGTCTAGAAGGTGGCCTTAGAGTCAGAAACTAACAACATATCGAAATGGTAGAAAACTTCTAATGTATAATAAAATAAAATCCGCCAAGCAATAAAGAGGATAAGCAATCACATAATAGATCAAAATGTATTTTTTAAAAACTGTTTACAATTAGACAATGACACAAAATTAAATGGTATATTTGCATTCATATCATCTTAGAAAAAAACCCACAAAAAGATAGCCATTCTATCGAAATGTCAGCTAAGCCATGCACGCAGGAGGTAAACCACAACCTCACGAGCATTAGGATGAGAAAAGTGACAAGTTTAATGCCACTTATAAACTGGACCAGCAGGTTTATTGTGCAAGAAAAAAAATTTAAACATTAGGGAATTGCCAAGAACAGTCTGTACGTTTAAGGAACACTGAACTGATAAAAACGCAACGGTAGCTGCATGGGAGCAGAGGTTGAGCATATGTAGGGAAGGAAGGTGAACTTTCCAAAATACAGGCGGATCCCAAAAGGCACTTCCCTACATAGAACAAGTGACAAGTAATATTGCAACTCGTTTAGAGAGGAAAAAAAAAAAACACGGCAAAGAGAATCCAAGTTAAAAAAAAAAAATACGAGTGCAATAGAACCAGGGGGGGGGGAGGTGGGGGGGTAATAAGAAAAAAAAAAAAAAAAGAAGAAAAGGATTCAATGTGATCCATTCATTAAAATTTCACAGAGAATCATCTTTGACTCTTTGCTTTTCTTCATTATCAGAGCTGTGGCGATCATGGTCCTTGCTGTCGTGTTCGCGCTTATGGCCTCGGTCTTTGCTCCGACTTCTCTTCCGTGGCCTCTCCCTACTTGAACTGCGCTCTCTCTTTCGTGACTTTTCAGAACTGTCTGTCCTCCCACGGCTGCTGCTTCTACTACGTTTGTTTGATTTCTCCTTTTGCCTGTTTGACTTTTCTCTGCTTCGGCTTCTATCACGAGCATTTCTGCTGGGGCTCCTGCTCCTCCTTGATTTTCGTTCTTTGCTCCTACTTCTGCTGTGTCTTCTTTCTTTACGCAATTCTCGATCTTCTCTGTGTCGTCTCTCCTCTCTGTCCTTCCTCTCCTCACTCCTCTTGCGTTCTTTGGAACGCTCTCTGGGCCTGTCGCTATCCTTTTCCCTGCCGTTGCCTTTTTTGTCATAGTCCCGCTTTCTGCTCCTCTCATTTTCTTTCTCTCTGTCTTTGTCTCTCCGGTCTGTCTTGTGCTCTTTACTCGGACTTCTGGTCCTGTGCCTCTCTCGACTTTTGCTTCCTCTACGCTCATTGCTTCTCGACCTCCGCTTGTCTTTGGATTCGCGTTCTATCCGTTGACGTTCTCGTTCTCTCTCTAGCTCCCTATCAAAACTTGATGTCCCATGATGTTCCCTATGATGGCTTCTGCTCCTGGATCTCCTAGGAGATCTTCGAGGACTTGCGGACCTTTTAGGAGACCTATAAAAATGCATATAAAAAAAGAAATAGATTATATTTAAAAAATGTATTATTAAAATACAATATGCTTTGATGGATGGTATTAAAAGGCAGCCTTCCAATCATATGCATGAGATCATTTGTAATAATAAAAAAAAATAAAACAACTGTCAAAAATGGGTTTCCCCTAGGTAACTAAAAACTTTTTTCTTATTACACCAACTGGTCTCAACAATATAGGGCATATTTTACATGAGGCCAGCTTATCACTGGTGGGGAGCAGAGGCACTTAAAGCCTTGCTCAGCCACTCAGTGCCCCATTGCTTTTATTATGTCTTTTCCTACACTTTGGCAAATTCCCTTTAGTAACATGATATTGTAAACTACTTTAAAGGATATATAATTACGGAGAGTTTAGCCAGAAGCCATGCCGCAATGATTCATTACATAAAGCAGTTATGTTAGCCCTTAGGAGTCACCTGGAACGTCTCCTCTCAACATGGCGCTCAACTTCCTCCGTCTCCTCTGCAGTTTCTTTCTTGACCTTTCTTGGTTTGCTTTTGATCTGCTGGTCTATATGTTTTTGCACCGGAACGGGGATCCTTGGAAATAGGGTGGAGAACCACTCTAGCTTAGTAAGGAATGAACGTAACATCTCTCCTATCGTCATTATACAACCACCACCAGCTTTAACATCCAGATCCTGCAATAGAAACAAAACAGACAGAAGAAAAGTCTTGTAAAACGGCTTTTGAAAAATGTGTCACAAGCTTTTAAACTTGAGTTATCTACAAACATCCATAATGTGTTAGTTATCTGAAAAGCACACAGAAGTGTACTACTTGAAAACTAAGCTTTTTGTAGGAGTCTGGTAACATTCCTCCATTATATACAAGAACATGGGCTTTCTACAAGAGAAATAGCTCCACCCAGGCTTTACACAAGCCTTTATAGAGTGTATACATGAATAAAACTAGATCAAGACACATTAATTGTGAATTTCATCATGCATTCTGAGGTGCAGGAAAGTGTTTAAGAGGGTAGACTACGTTAGGCTTTGCCACATAAAATGATCTCCCTCGCTTATTGTATTGGAGCCCTGTGCACATGTAAAGGCGAATCTTAAGGTAAAACTTCTTGCACTCACACACATGCATGTGTTCAGTTTAATTTCGCCCCATACAATTGGTGC
Organism: Engystomops pustulosus; assembly: GCA_019512145.1. Lineage (NCBI taxonomy): Eukaryota > Metazoa > Chordata > Amphibia > Anura > Leptodactylidae > Engystomops > Engystomops pustulosus. The sequence continues at coordinate 43,276,000 of CM033649.1, forward strand.
AGCACAAAGATCTAGAGGAAAAAAGAGCAGGTTAGCGGAAGTAAATGAGATTTGCCATGTTGTAAACCACAAAGGGGCACGGAAAGCTCTCCCTATCGTCCTATCAGAAAGAGAAGAGATCTTCCCAGGCCACTAAATTGAGCCAACTTTGAAAGATCAATCTAAAAAAAATCTGTAAACATACGTCTGCAAAACAGTTTAGTGACTATTCTTTTTAAACCAGCACAAGGCCTGATTTTCCCACACTTCTGTGACTGGTCCACAGAAATAGGACATCAAAAGCATATTGGTGGGGTCTGACATCTAGAATTCAAATCAGATTTATGTGGCAGCCACAGCTACCACAGGGTGGACTAAGCACAGCAGCCATTGACATCATTAGGAGTGGATAGAGGAACCAGCTTCTAGCTCCAATGTGTCCTCTAGCACTTCAGCAGTCTTATACTGTGGGGTGTCAGACGCTATCCAATCTACTACTGATGACCTATGCTAATCAATGTCAAAAGTGTGGAAAAAATATGCATTTAATGCAGTCAAATCTTAACTCTTAATGGGCTCCACACTTGAAGGAAATCTGTCAGGAGATTTGACCATGCTAAACTACATAATGTTCTGGAGAGCGGTGTGATCATTACTAATTACATGTTATAGCAGCAGGACAGTGAGAAATGCATTTGTATTTCCGGATTGTGCACTCTCCAGGTGTTCTAGAGAATGAGCTCATGCTGTGCGAGATTGGTCCACAGTTGTTCATCCTCTGCTCTATATGACTGCTGTAGTATTCAACCAGAAGCTTGTAACCTGCTTTTGAGCTCAGAGATTGCACCCACATAAAAAAAATCCTGATATTTTCTATAGAAAGGGAAATAGACAAATATTCTAGTGTAGTGGTTCTTAACCTTGTTTGAGGTACCGAACCCACCAGAAGGAGGAAAAGAAAATTCCGGACAGTTCAGTTTAACATATTCAGGAAAAACTACTGTTCAAGTCCTAGAACAAGACTGTAGTTTTGCAGACATGTAACAGCAGCGGTCCACAAAAAAAATTATAAAAACAAAAAATAAATTAACTTCTAAGCACACATGAGAATCGGCTACTTTGGGTTTGCTTTCTGACGTACTTAGAGCAGTAGTGCGAGGTAGACTGTAGAGCAGTTTTAATACAGGGACCTAAAAGCAGAGTTGTCCAGCTACAATCCTGGAATATAAATGCATTTGGCACAGTCCTGCTGCTACCACCAGAAAGGTATGGTTACACAGATCTCCAGATCCATTACAGCTTTGTATGGTCAAAACAGCCAAAAGACTTAAGCAGGTCAGACATTGGAAGAGGCATGTGCATGGCCATGTCACCGTTGGGATTTTCTAGTGTCCTTTGGTGGCACAGGGTCAGGGACCCAATCATGTATTTATTCAATAACCAACATTTAGAATCACAAAACCATTTTATGCAAGGAAGAAACTACTTCAAAAACCTTTGTCATTCACAACAGCACTGTGACTTTTTAACAGTGATGCAGTGGTTGAGCCATCATGCAGACAAAACTCAAAGGAAATCTGCAATGGCGGCCCCAACAAATTAGCACCACCATGTAGGCACTATGAATGCAGAGACCTTGCTTAAAATATAGTCCAAGAGCAAAGATTCACACAGGACTGATGATACCATAGAGGATCACAGGAAAGAAAATTATTTAAGAGATTTGTACAAATTCCTTGTTTTGGCTATAAAATGTGCATGCAAAACTCACTGACCTATCGGTTACCAGGACAATGGAAGCCGATTACAGCCAGGGAATAAAATATGACATCAAACGCTCAAGGTTACGGGAAACAAAATACTGTCAATACCTAAATGGCAAATACAGACAGTAACAATATCCTTTTTCAGCAATGCATGCACAACTCAAAGCTGTACAAATGAAAAGTGAATTACCCTTGCTGACATACCTCTTCATCATCAAGGAAGTCTTCATACCAGTCCCACAGATCAGTAGGGGGTTGTGTGTACCTAGGATATGATATAACATTAACACATATTATACATATTCTTTGTGTATAATACCAAAATTCAGTGTGGGAGAGGGAATGGACGGCACTCACCAGTTTTCAATAAAATCTTCTTACTCTTTATTCAAGACTGGTGAGGGCCGTCCATTCCTTCTCCCACCATTATTGCTGTTCAACTGTCTGCCTAGGACCAGAGCACCGCCTATTCGATATATGTGTATTTGTCACCACAAGCAGGACAGTTTACAGGACACTATACTTTGAACATATGTTTGCTGAACAATTCCCCAGAGAAGACACTAGGTGGTGCCGTTGTTCTTGTTGGATATTTTTATAATATCAAAATCTCTCACATTTCTGGAGCCAATCCATACTATTAAACTCTTGTGGGTTATTACTAGAGGTGCACTTCTGCTATCAGACAGGGAGCAATATTTAACCCCTTGAAATAAACCAAAGTAATAGAATGTCAGTGTGCAGAAATGGGTGCACGGAGATGACCGACAGGCTGAGCCTTCTCCAGAGAACAGGCACTGGCAGCATACTTCACCTACACTCATTGTTAGCCTTTTCCATGCTGCCCGCAAAGCCCTAAGCCAAATAATGAAGGTACCCACAGTAAAAGCTGTAAAAACGGAACCCACAAGACAAATGGTGGAAAAGTGTTTTTTTCTCACAGCATTTGGTATCCCCCCAGGACACGGCATGGAAAATTAAATACCATCACTAGAAAGTAGAATTTATTATGCAGAAAACAAACCCTTATAAAGCTCCATACATGGAAAGGGCCTTATAATCAGTTTTATCAGCACATATGCTAGTTAGGCTGTTCACTGTGACAGGGGCGGTAACCTGGATCTGTCAAATCAACTGTAGAGTCTTGAAGATAAATACATTGGGGACACAACAGTGGGGACTGGAGAAAAATATTATAACTATGTCAGAATCGGTGAAGTAAACCTGAAGACCGTAATAAAAAAGGCAATGGAAATGCTAAAAAGCATACTATTTGTCATGCAACACTGATATTCTGAGAAGCAGTTTAATGGATGAGATGGATGGTAAAAATGTTGTATTAACAAAAAAAAAAAAAACCCACTTACCTTATGTACATGAAACCAAGTGCTCTAATGTAAGGGGAGTCTGTGTGTGTGATAAGACCCATGACTTGCTTTCTTGTCAACTTCAGGGTGAATAATTTATAAAGGAGACAGAAGGCTGTAGATACAATGCCACCTGTGCCAACACCACGAACCTATCAAGACAATACAAGTTTCTTTAAAATTGAGGGTAGAAAAAAAAAATAAAATTATAAAAGGTTGGACAAAAGGTGAGAAGGTAAGCGGTTGTAATGTCTGCAAGGTTTGCACAAGCTTCTTAAAGGCAGGTTTACCTGACCACAGGCGTGTGAATCAGCTCCAAGTCATATCTAACAGACCTAAGAGCCTCTCCACTCAAAAAAGAAATTCACCCAACAAAGCATACACCTATAAAACTTTATAGCCGATCTGCCTCAATGGAAGACACCAAAATTGAGAAGGCACGTACTTGTACTTACCCCCCCGCACATCCCGGTTTGCCCAGCTGTTTTTCGGCTTCCTTTTTCCCATGGTTCAACATGGTTTACCTAAATTAAAAAAAAAAAAAAAAAAAAAGGAAATTTGAATTTCTTATTTTGCAAACACATCTTGTGGTATACAGGTAAAGTAACTTTAAAGGAGATGCGCTCTTCATTCTTTTGCAAATTAACAAATGTTATGTAAATTGCATTTACTTTATAAACAGTCAAGTTTCAGTGTCTGTTACACTGTCATAGCTGTATCATAACAGATACAGCTTTGCATGCCAAGTATGTGGGTGACCTGTACAGCCTGAGCTAATCCTGCCGTCATCTTCATAATGGCCAATTCTAACAAGACAGGCAGACCACTGTTTACCCATGGATTGAGAGAGGAAGGGGGAAACAATTCTATATAACATAACCATCAAAGTTACTTAGGATTAAAAAGGCATCTAGACCCTTCTTGAATCCCTTTGCTGTCCCTGCTATGACCAGCGCCTAAGGCAGGCTATTCCACAGATTGACAGTTCTCATAGTAAAAAAAGCCCTGTCGCCTCCGGCGATTAAACCTTGATTTTCTCGTCTTTTGATTTAACTATGGACCATTAATATATTTATATAATTTAATCATGTCCCCTCTTAGATGTCTATTTCACCAACTAAATAAATCTAGTTCTTTTAATTTTTCCTCTTAACTGAGAACCTCCATACTCCTTATTTTTGTGGCTCTTTGTTGTACCTTCTCCAGTTCCAGAGCAATATTAAAAATAAAAGTATTGAGATTATCTTCCCAAGTATAAAACAACGAGGACCTTCTTTTCTATTGATCCCTAAAACCTCAGTATACCCCATGGAGATTATGAATATCCTAGTGAGTAAATCCACTGCTTGAGACTTCCCTTCTGAGGCAGAAGAATACGAGTCTCTTCTCTTTGCATTATATAGTGATACACTATGTGGAATAACTGTCCCTATGGATGCAGCAAGTAACTGTAGCTACGGAAAATCCCTATTCAGCAGTCAGGAGAAGACCAGCACTAGCCAGGACTGTGCAGCGTCTCTGACAGAGATGTGGAAGTGATCTTGCAAACAAAAACTAAAACATTTGTGACCTAAAGCAATAACAGAAGGAATCTCCTAGTATAATCCATTAAAAATATGACCTGACGAGAAATTAGAGGCACACAGATGGGTCACATAGTGAATGTTATTTTGAAGTCTATATCACATGGGTGTAATTTGCAGTTAGTCAGCGATTGACACAGATGTACTACTTATTCCACCCACGTCAAGCAGATGACAATGTGTTCTTGAGAACCAGAAAAACAAGCCTTACAATGCAGGAAAATCACCAAAATCAGAGATACACAAGGTCTTGCTTTAACATAAAACTAAATATCTGTGTAAATAGGTTCTAATAAATACTATAACATTCCCAAAGCAAATCTATACAGGATATCCTATCAGAAACACTTAACCAGAGGTCAATAGCAACTAAAGAGATGAAGGAATTACTTGGGATGAACAAATTTGGGATCTAGCAAGAGGGATGTTAAAAAAAAAAAAAGGACCTTATATTCAACTTTATGCTGCTGGCACCAAGCTTGTTGTCCAGTATGATGGAATAATCATCTTTGCAGAGGCTGTTGTGGACTTACAGTATGTCATGAATAAGTGACAAGATGCCAGTTCTTACATTAAAAGATGACTTTTGACTGCCTATTGTGGAGGACACGGATTTATATTTCAGTACTGAAGCTTCTCCAAGTTACTGTTTTGTGGTATGAGCTCCTTGCGTGAACTGCTTACAGCTTCTTCCCCTATGCTCCAAGTAAAAATCTGTAGAAAGCTTCTGGGGCACTGCCCTCCAGGGATGCATAGGAAACTAATACATTTATCACTGTAAAGCTCTTTAAAATTTCTCTATATAACAGTGTGTGTACACAGAACGTTGTCAATCATCCTGTGCGGGTCTGGTAATCAAGACTTTCAGCCTGGCATAGGGGTCCTGCGCGATTTACTTTCTCAGAATACCTCTTTCAATTTACATAATCCTATATTATAGAACACTGCATCCTTACTTCTATCAAAATGTTGCTCTCAAGAACTACCTGACACTTTAACCAGTTTTCAATGCAGGACCGGAATTCTCACACCGGGGACGATTTATAAATGTGTCACTCATTACACCATTGCAGAGTTAGGCCTATTCTCCACGAGCGACTATTATGTGTCCAACTCGCATTAAATGCTTGATCTAATGTATGGCCCGAATGTTCACCAAGCAAAACCCAGCATGTCACTCTGACCAGGGTGCTATGGCCTTGTAGAGGCTCTCAGGCCTGTCACAGCAGCCTTCCCATTAACCCCCGCAACAAGGATGAATAGGAAAAATGGCAATAGGTCTATACACCGCAGTACTATATTATATGAGTGAGGGTACTCATCTAAGCAGTAAATAAACAAAAAAAAAAAAAATGTACGTTTTCAAAAGTTCTAAACAAATCCAATCACACAAACAACATGGGTCCAAATAATAAAAACTAATAATACTGATTTTGTGAAGTGAGCATTGTAGTAGTAAACTTTGCAACTGACAGTTAGCTCATTCACACACACAAAAAAAAGAAAAATAATTATGTCATAGCAGCAGCAAATCACAGTTCTGATTAGTGATTGGATAGAACTAGCCCTTTTACTGATAGGAACAGATTGAGAAGGCATTTCTCTATTTCGAAACTTGGCAGCTAGCACTTTTAGATATGAAGATGGGAAACCTTTTATGTACTTTTAAGCACTTTTCTTATGAAGCAGAAATATCATTCAACTATGTTTAAAAGTGCTCCCATGTAAGCGTGAGCTGAAAAAGGTGTAGCGTATAAAAGAAATTCCGTCTTCACCACAATTACTGGTTATATCCGTCTGACAGATCAAACCCCCTTTAGAACTTCACTTTTTGCAGCTCTAACACAAAAACTGGGCTAATTTTATGTATACAAATGATGTCTCCATTGTACAAGTCTGTAAGGTTTGGGGAAATTGCATGACAGGGTCCCTACAACCTGATTATAAAGTATTGAATTGATAGCAACACATAGCACCAAGATACATCGAGTTTTGCTGGTAATATGAAGTTTGTATGAACTCACAAATCATCTAAACAAAGGCTAGGGCAGTGGTTCAGAGGCCAACACATTTGCTCAGTAGTTGTTCCAGAAACAAATCTGACTGAGGCTTAAAAAAAGCGCAATTCTAGAAGTTGCCAAAATAAATTTTTTTGTTCACATTCCGGTGTGTTAAAAGAAATCTATCATCATAAGGGGTACTTATAGAGCCAGGCACCATGTCTGTGGTAATCTTATATTTGTAACCCCTGGCCTTTTCCCTTCTAAAATTAACTAAGTTTTGCTAAAGAGTCAGAAGGGCTCTGAGGGGCGTTACCAAAGTCCCTTCGTGCTGTAATGCCACAGGCTGTAACACTGATGGAGCAAGATATTTCTCCAACCGCTCAATCCCAACCTAACAGACTGTGTGCCCTGATGACTATACAGAATTGCTCAATAACTTAGCGCCAAGTATATTATTAGTGATCTTTTAGAAAAGAAAACCCCTGACCCATTCTACATATAATCCCCAGCCTTGTGTTTATTCTGCATGGAAGGGTCCTGCGATTTCAGCAGCTCAGGCATAAGAGATGCAGCTTAAAATAGTTTTGCGTCTCTTCTGGGCGGCCACCAGCAATACACACACAGCCCCGAGAATGAAGGAAGAAGTATTTTCAGGTATATGCAGAGAGCAAAGATCACTTCTCTACCCCCTAAGGATATGAGGAGGCCAGTACTCGCCATCTCCATCAGTTCCATAGAAATTACACAGTGGTCACACACAACATCCACCTGTACAGGGCAAGAGATGCTCATGTTCTGTAAAGACACACACGGATACAGTCACTGAGAAGCTCTTCCCCGAGTATTAGAGAGTAGTAACCCTCTGTATCCATATGTGATCTTACACTCTCCCCAGTCACACAGAACACGGGCCCTTCCCCTCGGGGCGCAGACACATGGTGAGACGCGGTAGTCCCCGCATGGCGCCCCCTGACGCCATCACTGTACCTTCTCCTCACCTTAAAGTAGATTTCGTCCACCACCTCATGGTAGGTCTTGAGCTCATACAGCTGCACCTTGAAATATGGAGAGGACAAGATGTTGGTCAGAATCATAGGGTTCAGGTTCATAGTCTTTTCATTGCCCCATAGCGGCAGCACATTCCCAGGCTTCCCAGAAGGCGCAGGTTTGTTCCCCCCACCACCTGTCTGAGTGGCTTGCGGGGTCCCCCCCAGGGCCGCCGCGTTGTTATTCGCCATTTGTAACCGGAGAAAATATGGCGGCTGCCTCACCGGACAGCAGGAAGTGACGTAACGCTGTGGAAAAGGAGGAAGAAAGGCGGCCAAACAGCCCGGTCCTGAAAACCAATCAGCGCGCGCGAGTATCTGGGCGAATCGCAAAACTCGTCTTTGGCGTCCAATCAATGATTTCGTGTCTTGTAGCCACGGAAAGAACCAATCAGAGCGAACGGCATTGATCCTCGAGGTTGGTTTTCTTTTGGAGTTTCGAATCTTTATTTAAACTGTGGCCGTACAATCAATGTACAGTGTGAGTCGGCGGGAAAAAGTGACTTCATGCTGTTTTTTAGGAGATGGACTGCGGTTTTTTTTTTCATTAAAATTAAACTAATATCCATGATAGAAATTCCGCGCCTAGTGTTAGGGAGCGCCCTTGTTTTGTTGTAAATCACGTCACTGTGGTGTTATCAGCCTAGAACACTGTAGCTGTTACTGCGCGTGTAGGTCTTACGTATCCATACGTTTTCACCTCTCACACGTGACGTCCAAGATACGGGATTAAATGGCTTTTTCGTTTTTGTATTTCCAAAAATCCACAACTTTTTCGTGTACAGAGATGTATGAGGGCTTGTACTTCCTAGTAACAGGATTTGATATTCCATTCCACGTACTGGGAAGCAGGAAAAAACGGCACACAGCAGGGCTCAAGAGGAAAGGAGCAGAATTTAGCTTTTAAAGCTGCGTTTTCTCTAGAGTGAGGTGTCCCTGAGGTACCAGTACAATAGAAACCCCCCAAAATGACCCAATTTAGGAAAGGGTGCCCCTCAAAGAATGTAGCTAGTGTATGAGCATTTTAACCCCTAGGATGCTGGCTCAAATGTCATAAAAAGTGAATGGAGCAAAGAAAAAATTCCATTGGTTTCTCAAATGTGCCATTGAAGTGACAATGACAGTGAAATCAGCCCAACTGGCGCCGGCCTGAAAATCTGCGGCTTATTCCAGGTGTAGCAATATTCCATATGTGGCAATAATCTGCTGGATGGAGACACGGCAGTGCTCAAAAGGGAACCCCTAAGAACTGACCCTATTTTCTGTAACTTATTGCACTTCATAGTGATGGTATTTAATTTTTCATGCACTGCACTGGGAAGCAGGAAAAAAATTCCAAATGCAGGGAAATTGATGAAAAACTAATTTGCACCTTTTTCTTGTGGTGTTGGATTTTATGGATTTCACTGTGTGCTTCAAATGACATGTCTACTTTATTCTTTGGGTCGGTACGATCATGTGGGTAACCAATTTGTATAGGTTTTATAATATTTTTTCATACATTTACAAGAATTAAAACTTACTTAACCAAAAAGATACCTATATATTTTGCCATCTTCTGGTGCTAATAAGTTTTTTATACTTCGGTGTTCGGAGCTGTGGGTGGTGTCATTTTTTGCGACTTTTGATGTAGTTTTCAATACCGCAATTTTTAGGACTGTACGACCTTTCGATCACTTTTTAATTGTATTTTTTGTTATGGGGTTAAACGCAGTAAGAAACGTTATTATATTTTGATTGGGCATTTTTGGACGCGGCGATATTTAATGTGTTTATGATTTTTATTGTTTATTTATATTGGTTCTAGGGAAAATGGGGGCGATTTGAAATTTTTGTTTTTTTTATATTTTTTTTTTACGATTTTTCAGACCCCCCTAGGGTAATTTAACCTTAGGTTGTCTGATTGATCCTACCATATACTGCCATACTTCAGTATGGCAGTATATAGGGATTTTCCTCCTCATTCATTACAATGTGCTAATCGGGTTAAAACAATATGCAGCAAAGACCTACCGGGGTTAAAAAAATTTACTTGCCTCCCAGTGCCCTCTGGGTGTCCCGTGCTGCAATCGCTCCAGTCCGTGCCCCCATGTCCACAAACATGGGCACGGAAGACAAGCTGAATTCAGTAAATTTAATTCCTTAAAGTGTAACTGTCATTTAAAAAACTTTTGATATGTTGTAGGGCAGGTAATTTTAAGCCCTTATGCAATTGGATTAGTTACCCAAATCTTGTCAGTGATCTTTCAGATAGCTGTTGCAAGGCACATTCCGTTTTCACTGAGGAGCTGACTACAGAGCTAGAAACGCCCCATCCCCTTCCCTGCAATCAGCTGTTCACCTCATGGCTCAGTGCTCCAGCACTTAGTCATGTGCTGAAAGGAACACTAATGTAGTAACAAAATAACTACACTTATCTCTCCCTCAGCTTTCCCTACACTTGTATATAAACAAATAATCCACACAGACAGAAACTGATCACATCCCCCTCCCCCAGTCCCTCACACTCCATAGCAGGAAATGGCAGGAGAGACTCTCCAAGTCTTCAAGCTGGCCCATCATGTGCTGTGCTAAAGTTTTACTTAGGTAGATAGATAGTATATACATAGATAGATATTAGATAGATAGTATATAGATATATGCCGTATTTTTCGGCCTATAAGGCGCACCGGACTATAAGGCGCACCTCTAATAAATGCCTGCTAAGACATCTAGGTTCATATATAAGGCGCACTGGAGTATAAGGCGCAGGATGAAATGCAGTACCTAAAAATGACCAGCAGGTGGCAGACCTGTGCACAGTTCAAGCCAGCTACACTTCCCGGGAAACTTGTCTTCAGCGTGTCAGAGAGCTCCGATCTCAGAGGTATGGGCTGCTGGGGGTTAATGCAGGGTGATGCAGCAGGGGTTAAGCTGTCTCCCTCTGCCCCTTCTCCTTCCCTCCTCAGCCAGGGTGTTATTCCTGTGGGGTTCCCTGTGGCTCCTTCTCTTTCCCCTGTTACAGGGCTGTCAGGTATGGGGGATTGTTTACTGATGATGATGATGATTGCCTCGTGGTCGGCACTATGGCAGCTCCGGTCTCTCTGTGCTAGGGGAGGGCAGGATGGGCAAAATGTTAGTTGTGGTGCCAGGGCACTTCAGGAGCTAGGGACCCTGTATACTGTGTGGGAAGGTGCAGGAAATTTCTGGGGATGGAGCTATTAAACACTGGTAAATGTACAGTACATCTTGTCTGTAGTACATTTCTGTATAAGTTCATATATAAGGCGCACCGGCCTATAAGGCGCACCTTTGATTTCTGAGAAAATTAAAGGATTTTTGGTGCGCCTTATAGGCCGAAAAATACGGTACATATCAGATGGATAGATAGTATATACATAGATAGATATGGTCTCATTGGTCAGCGGAATTTGCTTGTGATGAGGCAGGTCCCGTCCCTCCATCTTGCTGATGGTAGTTTTTTTGAGAGGTTGAAACCGTGGTTGCTATTGGCCAAAAAAGGTACTAAATGAGGACCTTGAGGAAAAATACTTTGAGGAATAATATTGGTCCCAATAGACACCTATGGCGTCCGGTCACGGTGCGGTGATCACATGCTGTTTCACTTGGAAAAATATAATACTATGGGCCACATTTATCACTTTTGTGCACCTAAGTGTAGTAGTTGCGCCTAAATTCTGGCGCACTGTTTTGCCAGAATTATCACAAGCTACAACCATCTGTGATAAATTAATTTCCTGCCTTTTATTAATCACTTTACTTTAACACAGTTTAGGCGCAATTTTGGTGCAGTTAAGGTGGAATGTTAGATTCTGGCACTTACATGTGATCCTGCTACAAGCTCCTCTCTGCTTCTCCCACATCCCAGCATGAGAATGACCCCCACAGCAGCACCCAGGTGTGTGACACCCAGCACCCAGTGACCTCCTCAGCAGTGGCTTCTCCTGGAGGGGATCCCCCAGTGCTGGTCTCCTGCTGCACCCCTGTAATTCTGCCCAGAATGTTTTGTAAATAGAAGGTGATGAACTGTAAATAGAGGCTGCAGCTCCTGTCTGCAGTGTATCTAATGTCTGTATGATCTGTTCTAGTACCACAAGCGAAGAAAATAGTGCGACCGGCACCACCCTCTCCACGCAGCCGGAACTCTGACCCAGTGGCTATTAGGAGTGTGAACTGATGTCAAGGTCACTGTTCCACGGAGGTGCACATGTACTGGCAATACAAGTCAAAACGATCCCACGAAGAGAGAAGACACGGCACTCACCGATATGCACAGCATGGAAAACTTTTATTCGGACGGACACAGGACAGGGGTGATGCACGCCACGGCTAGGCGACGGGCCGTTTCGCGCTCAAAGTCTGAGGCTTGAGGAAGCGCTTTGAGCGCGAAACGGCCCGTCTTCTCTCTTCGTGTGATCTGTTCTAGTGTCTGCAGTGCCTGGCTGAGCTTTGCTGCTAGGAATGAGCTGCTCTGCAAAGGGGCTCAGTGCTTTCTTCTCAGTTTACGCCACCTTCGGGCTGGAGTGCTTTTGCGCCTAAATGAAAACGTTGAAAAGTGATGAATATCATTAGGCGCAGCAAAACATCTGTATTGCTAGGATAAACGAGGGAAAGCTGGTTATTTTTGCTGTGCGGCTAGTTTGGCGTTTAGTCGCAAAAATGGTGCGCCTGAATGAAAAGGCGCAAAAACAACAGAAAAAAACCAGTGATGCACGTGACCCTATGTCCTATGTTTTCTTGTATTAGGCCCGTGACGTTTTTGTTCATGGCATTATATTCGCATATTGGCTTTTTCAGTGGGTTTCAGGTTAATGTGGAGTTTTTTTGTCTGCATTTTTGAGGTGCGATTTCATTGCGCTTTTCAAAGCGGTTGCGATTTTGAAAACGTATGCGTTGTGAAACACGTGTAATTACATGCACAAACATATCATATGTTTGAAATCGCAACAGAAACAAATCAAAAACACCACTTCTGTATGGAAGGGGGTGAACAGCTCTCACCCCTCAATCCTGCGTGCTCCTGTATGCTCACCCAGACTATGGGTGTGTGCAAGGAGCCTCAAAGTGGTTGTTTACCATGGTTAGTACAATGCCGTTCTAGGGTCACCCATATTGTACTTTCCCCTTTTGCCTAGAGGAGCTACAGGTCACTTTTCCAGCCAGTAGCTATTTCGGGACTTCCTGTGATGTTCCGTGGACCTCCAGCAGGGGGGCAGTGTGCTGATTACTGAGTAAAAACAAGGGTGTGGCATTCAGTATTTATATCCTGCTGGTGAGGACATCGGATGTCCAGCTTTTCAATTTTTGGCCCAGTTTTTACTAAATAAATAATGTCACGTGGAATTTCTCATGTGTTGTTTATTATCTGAAGTTGTATTCGCCTAATTTTGGAACCTTCTCAGTACATTTGCCGCTTTGCGCCAGTTTCCTGTAAGACTTTGCACATTCTGTCTAGTATAAACTGCTTGCACATTTAAGAAGTGTCTGCACTACAAATGTGTCGCACATGACCGTTTGGTGGCGTAGCTGCACTTGACACCATGTGACACAAATTAGGTGGCTCTGGTGCTCAGTCGGACCATGTGCCAGATTTAACATGCAAGTCCAACAGAAGTGTGTCACACTCCCCATGTTAAAGATAGACCAGAAAAAAAGTGAAGCACTCTGCCAGGCCAGTTCAGGGAGCGGCAGATTTATGAAGAACGGACGCTAGACATCATCAATCTGGCGACCCATGCATTTATAAGCAGGCAAGCCACAAGTTGCACTAATCTTAGTAAATGTGCCCCATTCTCTGGACACATAAAATCATATGCACAGTTTAAAGGGGTTTGCCCATGAAAGAAAAATTTCAAGTTTCAATCCGCTTGTGATGTTTACACAATAAATATAATTTTTAACCCTTTACTTTACAATTTTATTCAGTTTTATTTCAGTTCCTATCACTCAGCGATTGTCAGTGTAGGTGGGTGTGGGAGCGTGGGCAGGGACTCTATATGCAGACACATTATGATCCCTTTAGTGCTGTGAGACAGTGTGTGGATAATGTGGTTAGATTATTAGGGTACAAGGTTTATATACACTATCATTTACCTTCTGAACAACGTGCTAGTACCTAACACATAGAGAGATGAGACAGATCAGAGATGAGATCCATGAGATGCATATTACACTCAAGTACAATCTTAGCTCTGCTACATCATATCTGATGTGCCTTCCTCCCCCAGAACTTATCTGCCTGTAGCTTGCAGATCACCTCGTGCTGTGATGTATTGTTTGCCAGCAGGAAGTCAGTGTGTGTGTGTGTGAGCTTGTCCTGAAATACAAGAGCGGGAGATAAGAGGTAAAGTGGAGCTCAGTGCAGCGTAGGACAGAAGAACAAGATGTGTGTTGACCCTGAAGTCAGAAGATACAGGGTCGTGTCTAAGGCCAACTGAAATTGTGTACACCAGGACTGACAGAGACAAGTTGGAATTATATCTGTGAAATGCTGTATTTCCCCTAGTGTCTCCCATGACGGCCCTACTTGGAGGATGATCCTTGACCCTGCAGGGACAGGATGCGGAGAGGTTAAATAGCCCCCTCCCCCGCATATACATACCAGTGGCTTCCTGTCTCAGGGAGTGTAGAGTTTTCCCCCCTCTCTCCTCTAAGTGGGACTGTATGGGGGAGCTACTAAAGGGAGCGGGACGCGGTCCTTTCACCAATGGCCTGGGGGTCGATCCATGTTGCGGCAGCCTTCCTAGTCCCCGCCAGATCTCCTTCTGGCTCTGTCTGCGGCTCCGGGAAGCCAAAAACACCTGACACCACCATCTTGCTGCTCCCAACCGCGTCTAAGGTAGAAAGGAAAATGCCACAGCATCTAATGTAATGAAAAAGGTGATGAACCTTCACTCACACAGGCATGAAAAAACTGCAATGTTTAGATTCGCCATGAATCTTTGTCAAGAAAGAGAGAAGATTTTCCTATAAAAGAAAAGGAAAAGAAAGAAGAGGAAGAGGGTTTCTTCTTAGCTCCAGCAACGCAACACAACCATTTAGGAAACAATGATGTGACAGGAGGGGGGGGAGACTCCTTGGATTCTACCAACATTGGTCCCAGATATCGAAAAACACCTGGGTCCTGAATCTGTTGGAAAATGACTACAAGTTAGAACTAACAGCTCTTCCTTCCAGAAAATTTATAGTCACCAATCAACCAAATCAGACGCTTTCTCTCCAACTATGGCAAGAAGTCTTGAAACTTCGGGACATGGGAGTAATAACACCAGTACCTGCGAATACAGTATTGTATGGACATTATTGCCCTCTTTTTCTGAAAAAAAAAATCCAATTTCGTCTCATTTTCAATGTAAAAAGTCTGGAGAAGATCAGTTCACCTACCAACCTAATTCCTCAGCATGCGTTCTTATGTACAATAGACCTAAAGGACACATATTATCATGTGCCAATTTACCCACCGTCCCAGAAATTTCTCAGGATCGCGGTTCCTTTTCCGGAGGGAGAAATAGTCTGTTTCCAATACAGGGCCTTACTGTTTGGAGTCTCATCAGCCCTAAGGACGTTCTCCAAAATTATAATAGAGGTTGTGGCCCATTTAAAAAGGAGGAAAGTCCAAATCATTCCATATTTGGACAATCTGTTAATAATTGGAAGGACGGAAGAGGAATTGATTGCACACAGGAACTTAACCATTTCAACGCTTTCAACAGTTGGAATGGATTATCAACTGGGAGAAGTCCAGATTATTAAATTCAAATCTCCAGATGTCCTTTCTTCCCGCAGAAAAGAGAAAGCTTATGATACAAAAAATAACATCCTTTCTGGAACATTGCAGCAGTACAGTGAGGTAGGCGAAGGTTCTGGGTCATCTGACTGCCGTATAAGCTTGGTACAGTGGAGCCAAAGTCAAACAAGAACCTTTCAGAACTGGATTTGTCCTGGGACAAAAATCCTCTTCATCTTCATGGGAAGATCCATCTGCCACCATCCATCAAGTCATCGCAAGTATGGTGGACAGAAGAACATCTAAAGAAGGGGATTCCTTTGTTTCCCTGGCCTCTAAAAATCATACAGACATATGCAAGTTTGTGAGGGTGGGGGTCACCTGGAGGAAAATTGTCTTCAAGGCCTATGACCCTTGACGATTCAGAGACGTTCTTCAAATTATCGAGAATTGAGAGCAGTTTGGGAAACCTTGAAAGGGTTGAAAGGGAGCTCCCTATATCTGAAGAACTCCCGTGTCAAAATTTATTCGGACAATGTGACCACGGTAGCCTATCTCGGTCATCAGGGAGGCACCAGGAGTCAGGATCTGCTACATCGATTGAAAAGAATCTTCTGTTACATTTGAAAGGGGAACAAAATGTAGTAGCAGACTTTCTGAGCCGGAATATTATAGAACAACACGAATGGTCTCTAAACAATGAGGTGTATGGTCAGATAATACAGAGGTGGGGAAAGCCAACATTAGACTTGTTTGCCACCAAAGAAAATTCCAAAACAGACTGTTTTTCTCATTACACAAGGCAGATTCGGTCTCCCAAATGGACGCATTCAGTCACAAGTGGGAAGCTCCGCTAATGTATGCTTTACCCCCAATTCCTGTAATTCCAAAGGTGATACAGAAAATCCTATCAGACAGAGCGAATGTGATTGCAATAGTCCCATTTTGGCCAAAAAAGAACTGGTTCTCTGCCCTAAAGGATATAGCAGTAGCAAAACCAATACTTCTTTCACCCGGGAAGGATATTCTTTATCAAGGGCCGGTGTATCATCCAAACCCTCCAGCCCTCAACCTTTCGGTCTGGATCCTGAACAGAGACTGTTGAAATCTAGAGGCTTGTCAGATAGTGTG
Source organism: Engystomops pustulosus (assembly GCA_019512145.1). Taxonomy (NCBI): domain Eukaryota; kingdom Metazoa; phylum Chordata; class Amphibia; order Anura; family Leptodactylidae; genus Engystomops; species Engystomops pustulosus. The sequence goes on from CM033649.1 coordinate 43,292,601, forward strand.
ATTTCTACGTTAAAGGCGAGTTGTAAACCAGTAACCTTTGCTATATATTTAAAAATATGGAAAAGATTTGTATTTTTTTGTGGGACAGAGACTCCTAATCAATTATCTCCCAATATTTCTCAGGTCCTGGAATTCCTACAAGCAGGGTTTGAAAAAGGGCTAAATACTAGTAGCCCTAAAAGAGGTTCGTAAAAGCTACTTCCAGGTTAAGACCTAAATTCCCAACTTGGGATCTTTCATTAGTCTTAAATTATCTAGCAGGTCCACCCTTCGAACCACTGGAGTCGGCTAACATTAAAGATCTTACTTTAAAAGTAACATTTTTGATAGCTATCACATCAGCTAGGAGATTGGGGGAAATGCAGGCCCTCTCAATGAGAGAATCCTATTTAAAGATAGCTAGTGACAGAATAACTCTAACACTAGACAAAACGTTTGTTCCCAAGGTCTCCTCTGATTTTCACCAAAATCAAGAGATCATTCCGCCTTCCTTCTGCCAAGAACCAAAAACTCAAAAAGAAGTTGCATGGCACTCATTAGATGTCAGAAGAGCTTTATTACGATATTTAGAGCAAAATTAACCTTGGCGGAAAGATTGTAACATCCTCCTTCAATACAGTGGAAAGAATAAAGGCAGAAAAGCATCCAACGCCTCAATTGCGAGATGGATCCAGATGATCATCAAGGCAGCATATGCATCACAACATCTACTTGCTCCTGAATCAATAAAAGCACACTCGACTTGGGCCATGGTGACCTCCTGGGCAGAAAAAAAGAGGAGCTTTAATCTAAGAGATTTATAGGGCTGCAACCTGGTCCAGCTATATGACTTTTGCTAGACATTATAGATTAGATATCCAAAATACTAATGAACTGGCATTTAGTAGGAAGGTCTTACAGGTTTTTGTCCCCCCTTAAAAACGGATCATTTATTATGTCTCCAAGTGGGGCTGTCATGGGGGACACTAAGGGAAAACTTGGATTATTCTCACCGTTAATTCCTTTTCCATTAGTCCACCATGACGGCCCATGTATATTTCCACCCTATGTTTTTCAATGTATAATGTCATATGTAATGGGTTGTATTCATTGCCAGGTGTTGTTATTGGAAGCCACTGGTATGTGGATGCGAAGTGGTAAAGGGGGGCTATTTAACCTATACGCTTCCTATCCCTGCAGAGTCAAGGGTCATCCAAATGGGGCCATCATGGTGGAATTAATGGAAAAGGAATTAACAGTGAGAATAATTAAAGTTTTTTGTTAATAACATTGAATTAGAGAAAGTGTTATTTTGTTATCCTGAGTACATATAAGAAACTTGTCTTTGCCGGAATACCCCTTTAAGGACTGTGTAAAGTATAAACATTATTTAAGTTTGTATGTGTGGTTTCTTTGATAACTATCAAAGCTATTATATATATATATATATATATATATATATATATATATATATATATATAGCTATTAGATACAGCTGGTCCTCACCATATAGAGCGGAATAAGCGTTATGCAGTGAATATAGGCCATTGTTAACTGCTTTGTGCATAATGTCCACAGTTGACATTGTTCAGCAATTCCGTATTATGTGCTCTCAATAAGCATTATTCTATTCTATATTCATATATATTCTCCATTTAACTTTATATTTGTTTTGAATTGCTATCACATTTAAGGCATCTATGAGACGTCATCTTCAAGACACATGGAGCCAATACGCTTTAGACCACCACTGTATGAACAGCGATATGAATTTGTGAAATCCTACATCAATACTTACAGGCCCAAAAAGGTCAGTATTTTAGTCCTTGAATAAAGCAGAAGGCGAAGGGTGAAGACACACGTGGCGTTTTTGGGCCGTTTTTAGTTAGTGCGTTTTCACATAGTTAAAAACGCATGCGTTAGAAATGCATCCGTTTTTGTCCGTTTTTAATTGCACAAATTGGAAAACCGGACAAAAACGCATGCGGTTTCAAAAACGCATGCATTTTTAACAACGTGAAAACGCACTACCTAAAAACGGCCCAATAACGGCCTAGAAACGCCACGTGTGTCTTCACCCTTAAATGGACACTTTCACTGGAGCTGTGTTTAAGATCAGCTGATATATAACTAGCAGTGTAGGTGTGCACAGCGAAGGAATGCATCCAGCCAGAGGGTGCGGTCGCATGTTGCGTTCAACGCATGCTTTTAAAAATGCATTGCAACAGCTGAAGAGTGATTTGCCTTATTAAACAGCTGTTAACACGCGTGTATACAAAATGCAACCGTGACCGCATGTGTTAACACAAGCGTAACATTTGCATTTTGTAAACACAAGTGTTAACAGCTGTTTAATTAGGCAAATCATCTCTTCAGCTGTTGCAGTGCGTTTTTAAATGCATGCGTTAAACGCGACGTGTGTCTGCACCCTGAGGTGTACAACATTTTCATTGAGCCCTGTAGCAAAACTCACTGGGGTAGATTTACTTACCTGGCCCATTCGCGATCCAGCGGCGCGTTCTCTGCTCTGGATTCGGGTCCGGCCGGGATTCATCAAGGTAGTTCCTCCGCCGCCCACCAGGTGGCGCTGCTGCGCTGAAAATCATCTCAACGCGCCGGAATGCACCACCTCGGACCAGGTGAAGGTAAGCGCTCCCCAAGCGTCACTTTTTCGTTTTTTAAATGCAGCGATTTTTCCGAATACGTCGGGTTTTCGTTCGGCCACGCCCCCGATTTCCGTCGCGCGCATGCCGGTGCCTATGCGCCACAATCCAATCGTGTGCGCCACAATCCCGGGGCAATTCAGGTACAATCGGCGCAAATCGGAAATATTCGGGTAACACGGCGGGAAAACGCGAATTGGGCCCTTAGTAAATGACCCCCACTGTGATCAAACTACAAGAAAAATCATAAAATGCAAACACACGCAGGGGTAATACTTGAAGTGCTGCTCTGCACAATTCTGAACATTACAAAGATTTGTGGAACGATTTTGCAACATTTTTACATTTTTACACCAGATGCACCAAAGGGGAATTTTTAAAGTCAGTGTTACTGGGGTCTGTTGTTGTCAATTTTACAAAACATTTGAAATTCATGTAATGTGTATTAAATTTGGTATCCTCAGTCCATGGTAACCACATCTGTTTCATATGCCCACAAAAATGGCCCTTGTGTCATCACTTTGTCATCTGTGTTTGTGGTCCCAGTGACCTGGCTGGTGTTGCATTTACCCCACAGGTTGCAGATTTGGGATGCAGTGAATGCTCTCTTCTGCACAGGCTGAAGTTCTTAGACTTCATTGAGGAGCTTGTTGGTGTTGACATAGATGAAGATGTTCTGAAACTTAAAGGGTAAGTAACTAAACTTTAGAAAAATATAAATCAAAATATAATATGAGTTTTCTCTGGGATCAACTGATCTTTCACATCTGTGATGTTTTAGCTTTTTAGTGGATAGACCTTTGTAAATAAAAGTTGAACATTCAATTTAATGACTGAAACACACTTCTGCAAAGTCATATACCTCAGCACTGTGACCCGTCCATGAATCTGGATTTATTGTCCAACCATGGCGGTGTAGGAGAACACCTACTGTCTTACCCTAGTAAATAGCCTCTCACATAGCCAAATCAGTTCCCTACACTGTACTGAAGAGACCCAACCAGGTCGTAACAGTGCTGTCTACAGTTGAGAGTCTGTTCCTTCTGGAATAGATATACTGGTTTGGCTTAATCCCACACCATGTTTTTAGACTTCTTGTAGGTCATACTTGATGTTAAGGGGGCTGCCTTTCAAGGTAGCAAAAGGAAGCATTGTTTTCCATTTAACACCTTGAAAAACATTTGCATACTTCCCAGAATTCCCTAGTGGAGCATCTATGGCTTTAAGTCTCTACACGCCTTTAAGGTGGCCTTAATGTATAAACTCTCCTTAAGGAGAACACCTACTGTGTGACTTCATGTAGTCAGATACTTGCATGGGGTACAGTTTGCTAATATTAAGATGCTAAAGGCATGGGGAGGTTTAGATGGGAGGGGCCGGCCCAAGCAGGACAGGCCCGCCCTCTGATGCCAGGTAATATAAAAGGTGATTTATGTGGATGTAAGCAAAACAATAGGTAAAAGAAACGTGTCAGTCAGTTAACCCCTAGGGGACTCAGCCTATTTTGGCCTAAAGTACGCGGCCCCATTTTTCAAATCTGTCCTGTGTCACTATAAGTGGTTATAGCTTTGGAACGCTATGAGATATCCAGGGGATTTTGAGATTTTTTTCTCGTGACACATTGTACTTCAAATTAGTTTAAAAATTTGGATGAAATCTTTTGCGTTTAGTTATGAAAAAAAACAAAATTTGGCAAAAATTTTGAAAAATTCTTTATTTTCAACGTTCTAAATTCTCTACTTTTGATGCAGATAGTCATAGCTCCCAAATAAATTCATAACTTACATTTCCCAAATGTCTGCTTTATGTTGGCATGGTTTTTTAAGATTCCACATATTTTACTAGAATGTTATGAGGCTCAGAATTTGGGTGCCATTTTTCACATTTTTTGTAAAATCGCCAAAACCCGTACTTAGATGGACCTGCTCAACTTCTAATTGACACTGAGAGGCCTAAATAATAGCTAGACTCATAAATTACCCCATTTTGGAAACTACACCCCTCAACGTATGAAAAACTACTTTTAAGAAGTTTGTTAACCCTTTACGTGTTTTATAGGGGTTAAAACAAAATGAAGGTGCAGTTTGCAAATTGTAATATTTTTTCACAATACACCCATTTTGGGTGGAAAATTAAACATTTAAAATGGATTAAATGAAAAAAGGCTCACAAAGTTTGATACCCAATTTCTCCCGAGTACACGGATACCCCATATGTGCCTGGTAACTGCTGTATGGGCGCACGGCCGGGCATAGAAGGGAGGGGCGCGCCATCCGATCAGATTTGCTATGTCACATTGTACAGGCTATAATTTTTTTTTTTTTTATTGAGGACCTATAGGGGCTTATTTCTTTGGCCACATGAGATGCACTTTTCTAATACATAATTTTGGAGCCTCTATAGCTAATTGGTGAGATTTAATTAACTCTTTGTTGGTGGAGGAAATGAAAATCATCAATTTTAGGAAATTTTTATGTGTTTTTTTTTTGGCCGTTAACCATACATAAAAATAGTATATTTTATTTTATTCTATGGGTCGCCACGATTATGAAAATACTTATTTTAATATATTTTTAATTTTTTACATTTTTACTGATAAAAAGTAATTTGCAAAATTGTTGTAATTTTAGCATCACCGTCTTTCATATGTATAACTTTTTTATTTTTCACCTCACAAATCGTTTAAGGGTTATTTATGCGAGAATGATTGTTCTTTTTAGTGTTCTTATTTTAGATTGCGTAAACTTTTAAAATCACTTTTTAGAGCATTTTTAAAGGGCATTAATAAAAAATCATCTTTTTCAGAGAGAGTTTTTTTAGGTGTTTTTTACGGGGTTCACTTTGCGGATCTAAATCGATTCTGTTTTTATTATGCAGATTGTTACAGACAAGCAGGGATACCAAATAGTGGGGGGTTTGTGTATTTTATTCAATTGTACTGAATAAAAACTAATTTGGAAAAATCTTGTTCATTTTAGCATCACCATCTTTTTATATGCATAACTTTTTTTATTTTTGGCTGACAAATCTTGTTAGGGGGCTTATTTTTTGCGAGAACAGTTTGTTCTTTTTAGTGGGCTTTTATTTTAGAGCATAAAATTTTTTAAATCACTTTTTAGAGCATTTTTTATAGGGTATTAATTAAAAATTATCTTTTTTCGGACGTTTTTTTGCGTTTTTTTCCTCCGGCGTTTACCGTGCGGGTCCAGTAACAATTCGTTTTATTATGCAGATTGTTACGGACGCGGCATAATACCAAATATTCGGGAGTTTGTTTGTGTTTTTTATACTTTATTAAGTTTTTTTAATGGAAAGTGACATTTTGGGCTTATATTTTATGTATTTATTTTTTATTTAATTGTGTATATGTAGTGTTACGTTTTTGCATTTTTTACTTATACCATCTTGAACTTAAAAACCGTGATGCTCTACATACACTGCTCACAACATACTATTTTATTGTCGAGCATGTAACTGTCTGAGCAAGCTTGCGCATGCTCAGACAGTTTGCAGCCATACCCAGAAGGGATTCTGGCTGCCATGGAGACCGGGCAGTCTCCGGGGCACATGCCAGTCCTCGAGCTGCCCGTAAGAGGACTCGGATCCCCCCGTAAGCGGCACGGGGATCCGATCACAGCAGGAACACCTTACACGCGCGGCATGTTTGACCGCGGCGTGTAAGGGGTTAACACCCGCGATCGGAGCCGGCTCCGATCGCGGGTGTGTTAGCGCAGGCTGTCATTGTACTAGACAGCTGACACGCCGCTGCTTCTGGTACCGTCTCTGTTTGTGAGCCGGGTGTCCAGAATCAGGACGTTATAGAACGGTCCCGGTGCGCTAGCAATCTAGCCCCTGGGACGTACTATAACGTCCTGGGTGCGTCCTAGGGGTTTAATAGAGCTCTATAGTGAACACTGGTTCACTGGCTGTATTTGTGCAATGTGGTGACAGTTCCTTTAACCCCTAACGCTCTGCGCGTAGCTCTACGGCGCAAGGTTAATGGGGTATGAAGAGGGCTCACGGGCTGAGTCCTCTTATACAAAGGGGGGTTTTTCAAAATGCATAAAACCCCACCGTCTAATAACGACCGCGGTCGGTTATTAGTTTAAAAATAAAAAAAAAATTATAAATATTAAAAGTTCAAATCACCCCCTTTCCCTAGAACGGATATAAAACATAATAAACAGTAAAAACATCAACAACATATTAGGTATCGCCGCGTCCCAAAACCCCGATCTATCAAAATATAAACCGTGTTACAGGCGCGGTGACCTCCGACGGGAAATAGCGCCCCAAATGTCCGAAATGCGACTTTTACACCTTTTTACATAACATAAAAATAAATAAAAATGATCAAATGTCGCACACCTCAAAATGGTAGCATGAAACGTTGCCTCATTTCACAAAAACAAGTGGAGAACAAAACAGACCACAAGGAGGACGGCGCCTCGTGTATAACTTCGGGTAATGAGATTAGGTAAGTATGAATTTCTCACCGTTGAGCACTTGTTACAGTGCAGTAGGATAGAGGGAATTAAAATTCCACTCAAATCAGGTCTCCAATAAAGGTATCTCAAGCAGCCCCACTACTCCAAAGACCGGTATCCAAAGGAAACCGTATAATGTATAGTTTGTAAGACAAAAAGTTATGGAGTTATGTGCGGTGTGCGCTAACAACCAGATTAGGAGATGAAGGATGTAGAATGAATAAGAACATATATGGAATAGATAAATAATGTGTATTTTAATTAGATGCAGCAGTAAAAAATCCATGGTTACGCGTTTCGGGAAACAATCCCTTCGTCAACCATAATAAAAACATACAACAAAAATATATGATAAAAAAGGTTAAAGATGAAAAAAAATAGAATAAAGATACTTATTGGATAATGATCAGCAGTAGCAAATCTGAGTAATAATATAATATACATATAATATACAATGTCTCAGTAGTGTTAACAGAGTGGCGTATAGGGAGTTATAGGAAAGACTCGATGATATATTACGAAGTGATAGCAGGTGTATGAATTTTAATAATAGCCAATCTCTTGGGGCACATAAAAAGTTAGTCAACTGATTATAAACTGACACTAAATGGTGCAGAAGGTGAGGGAGATCGTTACTATACATACAATTTGGAGGAGATTGGTGAGGAGATTGTTACTTACATAACAATTTGGATCGGCAGGGAAATGCTGCTGACTAGCTGAGAGTTAGTATGCGACTGAATTTATGGGCGCGCGGAGACGCCGCGCACATGCGCAGTCCGGCAGAAGACTCGCCATGCGCGGTGAGGAAGCCCGCTATCGGTGTGGGTAAGTTCTTGGCTGGATAAAAAAAAACAGGATGTGCGCTAGGTGCGCTACAATGTAGCAATAGGGGGGATAAAATGAATACAATGAGAAGGATATAGAGATACAAAACGTGCATGGAGACGCCTGAAGTGGGGCATGAAAGGAAGAAGAAGAATAACGAGATGAACAAACGGAAGGTGTTGGGGGGTGGTGAATGAAAAGGGATGAGTTAGGATGGTAGATGGAGAAGGTTACAATGAGAATAATCAAGAGATTGAATAATCGAATATACAAATAATCAAAAGATGGGAAAATACATAGATAAAAAACAAATAGTAATGGAAATGTACAAAGAGAATAATCATGAAACATTGAATACATACATGTAAAATAAATACATAAATAAACCACACTTCAATGACAACTTATGATGAAGATAAAATGATATGAATAAATATGTATGTAAAAAGTGATAAAAATATATATTTTATTGAACGCATAAATTTGAATAAATAATGGAAGATGGGTAAGAACAAGGAGTTATCAATGTTAGTGTGATATGGAGATAATGGTATAAAATAAATAGTATGTTATATACAAGAAATTATACATAAACGACGGGAAAGGTCAAAAGATGTTTGTCTGGTTTCGTTTAAACCAGCCGGAGCTAAGCTGGAGCTTATAGATCCAGTACATTTCCCTTTTAGTCAGGTGGTCAAACCCTCTGAGGAGTGTGACGGGGGAAGTACTCAATCGGGGTGATGGGAAATCCCTATAGTTGTTTTGTGGTGTTGGCAGCATGTCTGGATACGCCATGCAGCAGGAAACCATTACGATATTGCTTTATGTTGTTAACGCGCTCTCTCAGTGTTTGGATGGTTCGACCAATATATGGATTTACAACTACCTCTCGATTAGGTAAATAACTAATTAGAGCTGCAGTTCAAGAAATTGTTGATCTGAAAAAGTCTCGCCAAGTTGTTGGATGTAAACGATGTTTTTCTATGACTAATTGTTTCGCAACATTTGCATAAACCTATGGCCACACCTATAACTGCCCAACATTTTAGGAAAGAAAGAGGAGGAAGTGGTGTTGTGTTTGGTGGTGCGTAAGCACTGGGGGCCAGTATATTTTTCAAGGTTCGCGATCTTCTGAAGGTAATCTAGGATTGTTGGTAGGATGTTTTTAAGGTGGGGATCATGGAGGAGTAAGCCCCAATGTTTTTGAGAAACTCTCCTGATTGCTGACCCATCATCTGAGAAAGTAGTGATGATATTACATCGTTATTGTGTTATCGGTGGTTCTTTCCTCGTCTTGAGGCAATCAGATTTGCTCAGGGTACTGGCCTTAGTGAGGGCTGATGTGATGTAAGGGGGGAGGGTAGCCTTTTTGCCTTGAACTATCACTCAATATTTGCTTTGTTCCTCAAAGTCTTTGTTTGTAGTACAGTTACGTCTTATTCGTTTGTACTGGCCGTACGGAATGTTGGTTTTCCATTTTTTGTAATGGTTACTGGTGAAATCGAGATAACTATTGCTATCTACAGTCTTAAAAAATGTTTTGGTATTGATTTGGTGGTTAGTATGAAAAATAGTCACGTCCAGGAATTCTATCTCATTTGCTGCCAAACTGGAGGTGAATGTAAGGCCCCAGCTGTTATCGTTAATATTTTCTATGAAGCTTAAGGCTTCATCTTTACTGCCATTCCAGATTATAAAGATGTCATCAATATACCTTTTATAGGTTACACATTTGTTGAAGTCGGGATGGGAAAAGATGTTGAGTTCTTCGAAAAGGCCCACATAAAGGTTAGCGTAACTGGGGGCGAATTTGCTGCCCATAGCAGTACCCCTCTGCTGAATATAGATTTGTTCATGAAAAGAAAAATAATTATGGGAAAGAATGAATTTGATGGCCATGAGTATAAAGTTGCTTTGGGTGTCTGGCATGTCCGGGTCGTTTCTGAGAAAGTGGGAAACGGCGTTGACCCCTAAATCGTGTGGTATGACAGTATAAAGGGACGATATGTCCATAGTGAGGAAGATATAAGAATCTTCCCAGGGTAACGTTAGGACATGTCTAATGAGATCCGAGGTGTCAAGCGATTGCCTCAAGACGAGGGAAAGAACCACCGATAACACAAATAACGATGTTAACTTCATCACTACTTTCTCAGATGATGGGTCAGCAATCAGGAGAGTTCTCAAAAAACATTGGGGCTTACTCCTCCATGATCCCCACCTTAAAAACATCCTACCAAACAATCCTAAGATTACCTTCAGAAGATCGCGAACCTTGAAAAATATACTGGCCCCCAGTCGCTTACGCACCACCAAACACAACACCACTTCCTCCTCTTTCTTTCCTAAAATGTTGGGCAGTTATAGGTGTGGCCATAGGTTATGCAAATGTTGCGAAACAATTAGTCATAGAAAAACATCGTTTACATCCAACAACTCTGGCGAGACTTTTCAGATCAACAATTTCTTGAACTGCAGCTCTAATTACGTTATTTACCTAATCGAGTGTAGTTGTAAATTGCAATATATTGGTCGAACCATCCAAACACTGAGAGAGCGCGTTAACAAACATAGAAGCAATATCTGTAATGGTTTCCTGCTGCATGGCGTATCCAGACATGCTGCCCAACAGATATGGTCTTGTTTGTAACGCGCTTCTCAGTGTTTGGATGGTTCGACCAATATATTGCAATTTTACAACTACACTCGATTAGGTAAATACGTAATTAGAGTGCGTTCAAGAAATTGTTGATCTGAAAGTCTCGCCAGAGTGTTGGATGTAAACGATGTTTTCTATGACTAATGTTTCAGAACATTTGCATCACTATGGCCACACCATAAACTGCCCAACATTTTGAAAGAAAGAGGAGGAAGTGGTGTTGTTTGGTGGTGCGTAAGCGACTGGGGCCAGTATATTTTCAAGGTTCGCGATCTTGAAGGTAATCTTAGGATGTGTGAGAGGTTTTAGGTGGGGATCCTGGAGGAGTAAGACCCAAGGTTTTTTGAGGAACTTCCGATTGCTGACCCATATCTGAGAAAGTAGTGATGAAGTTAACACGTTATTTGTTATCGGTGGTCTTTCCCTCTTGAGCGGAATCGCTTGACACCGCGGATCTCATTAGAACTGTCCTAAGACCACTGGAACGATTCTTATATCTCCTCACTATGGACATATCGTCCTTTTACTGTCATACCACACGATTTGGGTCAACGCCGTTTTCCCACTTATTCAGAAACGACCCGGACATGCCAGACACCCAAAGCAACTTAACTCATGGCCATCAAATTCATCTTTCCCATAATTATTTTTCTTTCATGAACAAATCTATATAGCAGAGGGGGTACTGCTAATGGGCAGCAAATTCGCCCCCCAGTTACGCTAACCTTATGTGGGCCTTTTCGAAAGAACTCAACATCTTTTCCCATCCGCTTCAACAAATGTGTACATATAAAAGTTATATTGATGACATCTTTATAATCTGGAATGGCAGTAAAGATGAAGCCTTAAGTTCATAGAAATATTAACGATAAAAGCTGGGGCCTACATTCACCTCCAGTTTGGCAGAAATGAGATGAATTCCTGGACGTGGACTATTTTTCAACTAAACCACCAAATCAATACCAAACATTTTAAGATGTAGATAGCAAAGAGTTATCTCGATTTCACCAGTAACCATTACAAAAATGGAAAACCAACATTCCGTACGGCCAGTACAAAGAATAAGAAGTAACTGTAGCAAACAAAGACTTTGAGGAACAAAGCAAATACTTGAGTGATAGTTCAAGGCAAAAAGGCTACCCTCCCCCCTTAATCACATCAGCACCTCACTAAGGCCAGTACCCTGAGCAAATCTGATTGCCTCAGACGAGGGAAAGAACCACCGATAACACAATAACGATGTAACTATCATCACTACTTTCTCAGTGATGGGTCAGCAATCAGGAGAGTTCTCAAAAACATTGGGGCTTACTCCTCCATGATCCCCCTTAAAAACATCTACCAACAATCCTAGATTACCTTCAGAAGATCGCGAACCTTGAAAAATTATACTGGCCCCCAGTGCTTACGCACCACCAAACACAACACCACTTCCTCCTCTTTCTTTCCTAAAATGTTGGGCAGTTTATAGGGGTGGCCTATAGGTTTATGCAAATGTTGCGAAAACAATTAGTCATGAAAAACATCGTTTACATCCAACAACTTGGCGAGACTTTTTCAGACAACAATTCTTGAACTGCAGCTCTAATTACGTTATTTACCTAATCAGAGTGTAGTTGTAAATCCCAATATTGGTCGAAACCATCCAAAACACTGATGGAGACGCGTTAACAACATAAAGCAATATGTAATGGTTTCCTGCTGCATGGCGTATCCAGACATGCTGCCCAACACACAAAAGCAACTATAGGGATTTCACCATCACCCCATTGAGTACATTCCCCCGTCACATCCTCAGAGGTTTGACCACCTGAATAAAAGGGAAATGTACTGGATCTATAAGCTCCAGACTTTAGCTCCGGCTGGTTTAAACGAAACCCTAGAAAAAACATCTTTTGACCTTTCCCGTCGTTTATGTATATATTCTTTATATAACATACTTATTTATTTTATACCATTATCTCCATATCACACTAACATTGTATAACCCTTGTTCTTACCCTCTTCCATTATTTATCAATATTTATGCGTTCAATAAATATATATATTTTTATCACTTTTTACATACATATTTATTCATATCATTTTATCTTCATCATAAGCTTGTCATTGAAGTGTGGTTTATTTATGTATTTATTTTACATGTATGTATTCAATGTTTCATGATTATTCTCTTTGTACATTTTCCATCTACTTTTGTTTTTTTTATTATTTTCCCATCTTTTGATTATTTGTATTGATTATTCATCTTTGATTATTCTCATTGTACCTTCTCCATCTACCATCCTAACTCATCCCTTTTCATTCACCACCCCCCAACACCTTCCGTTTTATCATCGTTATTCTTCTTCTTCCTTTCAATGCCCCACTTCAGGCGTCTCCATGCACGTTTTATCTCTATATCCTTTCTTGTATCATTTTATCCCCCCTATTGCCTACATTGTAGCGCACCTAGCGCACATCTTCTGTTTTTTTTTATCCAGCCAAGACAACTTACCCACACGATAGCGGGTCTTCCTCACCGCGCATGGCGAGTCTTCTGCCGCAACTGCGCATGCGCGGCGTCTCCGCGCGCCATAAATTCAGTCGCATACTAACTCTCAGCTAGTCAGCAGCATTTCCCTGCCGTCCAAATTTATTAAGCATACAATTCCAATTAGTCAAGTAACATTCCCTCACACTTCTGCACCATTTAGTGTCATATAATGTTGACTAACTTTTTATGTGCCCAAGGATTGGCTATTATTAAATTCATACACTGTATCACTTCGTAATAACATCGAGTCTTTCCTATAACTCCCTATACGCCACTCTGTTAACACTACTGAGATATTGTATATTATATGTATATTATATCTATTACTCAGATTTGCTACTGCTGATCTTATCCAATAAGTATCTTTATTTATTTTTTTCATCTTTAACCTTTTTTATCATATATTTTTGTTGTATGTTTTTATGTATGGTTGACGAAGGGATTGTTTCCCGAAACGCGTAACCATGGATTTTTTACTGCTGCATCTAATTAAAATACACATTATTTATCTATTCCATATATGTTCTATTCTTCTACATCCTTCATCTCCTAATCTGGTTGTTAGCGCACCCGCACATAACTCCATAACCTTTTTGTCTCTACAAACTATACATTATTACGGTTTCCGTTGGATACCGGTCTTTGGAGTAAGTGGGAGCTGCTTTGAGATACCTTTATTGGAGACCTGATTTTGAGTGGAATTTTATTTCCCTCTATTCCTACTGCACTGTAACAAGTGCTCAACAGGTGAGCACATTTCATACTTACCTAATCTCATTACCCCGAAGTTATCACACGAGGCGCCGTCCTCCTTGTTGTCTGTTTTGTTCTCCATTGCTTTTTGTGGAAATGAGGCAACGTTCATGCCTACCATTTGAGGTTGTGCGACATTTTGATCATTTTTATTTAATTTTTATGTTATGTAAAAAGGTGTAAAAGTCGCATTTCGGACATTTGGGGCGCTATTCCCGTCGGAGGTCACCGCGCCTGTAAACGGTTTTATATTTTGATAGATCGGGCGTTTTGGGACGCGGCGATACCTAATTGTTGTTGATGTTTTAGAGTTTATTATGTTTTATATCCGTTCTAGGGAAAGGGGGTGATTTGAACTTTTAATATTTTATAATTTTTTTTTTATTTTTAAACTAATAACCGACCGCGGTTGTTATTAGACGGTGGGGTTTTATTGCATTTTGAAAAAACCCCACCTTTGTATGAAGAGGACTCAGCCCGTGAGCCCTCTTCATACCCCATTTATACCTTGCGCCGTAGAGCTACGCGCAGAGCGTAGGGGTTAAAGGAACTGTCACCACATTTGCACAAATACAGCCAGTGACAGTGTTCCTATAGAGCTCTATAAACCCCTAGGCGCACCCAGGACGTTATAGTACGTCCCAGGGGCTAGATGCTAGCGCACGGGACCGTTCTAAACGTCCTGATTCTGGTCACCGGCTCACAAACAGAGACGGTACCAGAAGCAGCGGCGTCAGCTGTCTAGTACAGATGACAGCTGCGCTAAACACCCGCGATCGGAGCCGGCTCCGATCGCGGGTGTTAACCCCTTACACGCCGCGGTCAAACATGGCCGCGCGTGTAAGGGTGTTCCTGCTGTGGATCGGATCCCCCGTGCCGCTTACGGGGGGATCCGAGTCCTCTTACGGGCAGCTCGAGGACGCATGTGCCCCGGAGACTGCCCGGTCTCCATGGCAGCCAGAATCCCTTCTGGGTATGGCTGCAAACTGTCTGAGCATGGCGCAAGCTTGCTCAGACAGTTTACATGCTCGACAATAAAATAGTATGTTGTGAGCAGTGTATGTAGAGCATCACGGTTTTTAAGTTCAAGGATGGATAAGTAAAAAATGCAAAAACGTAACACTACAAGTATAATAAATAAAAAATAATACTAAAATATAAGCCCAAAATGTCTTTCCATTAAAAAAACTTAATAAAGTATAAAAACACAAACAAACTCCCGATATTTGGTATTGCCGCGTCCGTAACAATTGCATAATAAAAACCGAATTGTTACTGGACCCGCACGGTAAACGCCGGAGGAAAAAAACGCAAAAAAACGTCCGAAAGAAAAAAAGATAATTTTTAATTAATACCCTATAAAAAATGCTCTAAAAAGTGATTTTATAAAAATTTATGCTCTAAAATAAAAGCCCACTAAAAAGAACAAATGTTCTCGCAAAAAAAAGCCCCTAACAAGATTGTCAGCCAAAAATAAAAAAAAGGATGCATATAAAAAGATGGTGATGCTAAAATGAACAAGATTTTTCCAAATAGTTTTTATCAGTACAATTGATAAAATACACAAACCCCCCACTATTTGGTATCCCTGCTGTCTGTAACAATCTGCCTAATAAAAACAGAATCGATTTGATCCGCAAAGTGAACCCACGTAAAAAACACCTAAAAAAACTCTCTCGAAAAAGATGATTTTTTATTAATGCCCCTTTAAAAATGCTCTAAAAAGTGATTTAAAAGTTACGCATCTAAAATAAGACCAAAAAGAACAATCATTCTCGCATAAATAAGCCCTTAAACCGATTTGTGAGGTGAAAAATAAAAAAGTTATACATATGAAAGACGGTGATGCTAAAATTACAACAATTTTGCAAATTACTTTTTATCAGTAAAAATGTTAAAAAATTTAAAAATAATTATAAATTAAGTATTTTCATATCGTGGCGACCCATAGAATAAAATAAAATTATACTATTTTTATGTATGGTTAACGGCCAAAAAAAAAACACATAAAAATTTCCTAAAAATTGTGATTTTCATTTCCTCCACCAACAAAGAGTTAATTAAATCTCACCAATTAGCTATAGAGGCTCCAAAATTATGTATTAGAAAAGTGCATCTCATGTCGGCCAAAGAAATAAGCCCCTATAGGTCTCAATAAAAAAAGAAAAAAAATTATAGCTGTACAATGTGACATAGCAAATCTGATCGGGATGGCGCGCCCTCCCTTCTATGCCCGGCCGTGCCCCATTACAGCAGTTACCAGCACATAGGGGTATCCGTGTACTCGGGAGAAATTGGGTATCAAACTTTGTGAGCCTTTTTTCATTTAATCCATTTTAAATGTTTAATTTTCCACCCAAATGGGTTGTATTGTAAAAATATTACCCAATTTGAAACTGCACCTTATCTTTGTTTAACCCCTAAAAACACGTAAAGGGTTAACAAACTCTAAAAGTAGTTTTTCATACGTTGAGTTGAGGGTGTGTAGTTTCCAAAATGGGGTAATTTATGTATAGCTTATATTAGGCCTCTCAGGTCAATTAGAAGTTGAGCAGGTCCACCTAGTACGGGTTTTGGCGATTTTACAAAAAATGTTGAAAAAATGGCACCCAAATCTGAGCTCATAACATTCTAGTAAAATATGTGGAATCTTAAAAAACCATGCCACCATAAAGCAGACATTTGGGAAATGTAAGTTATGAATTTATTTGGGTGTATGACTATCTGACAAAGTAGAGAATTTAGAACGTTTGAACAATAGAATTTTCAAATATTCTTGCCAATTTTGTTTTTTTCATAACTAACGCAAAGATTCATCCAAATTTTTAAAATTATTTAAGTACAAGTGTCACGAGAAAAAAAATCTCAAAATCCCCTGGATTAATCTCATTAGCGTTCAAAAGCTATAAACCACTTATAGTGACACAGGACAGATTGAAACAAATGGGGCCGCGTCTTTAGCCAAAATAGGATGAGTCCATAGGGGTTAACTGGAATGACACGTTTATTTTACCTATTGTTTTGACTTAATCCACATAAATACCTTTTATATTACCCTGGGCATCGAGGGAGGGCCGTCCTGCTTGGGGCGGCCCCTCCCAATAAACCTCACCATGCCTTAGCATTCTAATATTAGCACAAACTGTAACCCATTGCCAAGTATCTGCACTGACAGAGTCACACAGTAGGTGTTTCTCTTAAGAGAGTTTCTACATTAAGGCCACCTAAGGCGTGTAGACGGACTAAAGCCATAGAGCTCACATAGGAACTTCTGGGAAGTATGCAAATGTTTTTCAAGGTTGTTAAATG
Organism: Engystomops pustulosus; assembly: GCA_019512145.1. Lineage (NCBI taxonomy): Eukaryota > Metazoa > Chordata > Amphibia > Anura > Leptodactylidae > Engystomops > Engystomops pustulosus. The sequence goes on from CM033649.1 coordinate 43,309,815, forward strand.
GGAAAACAATTGCTTCCATTTTGATACCATTGAAAGGCAGCCCCTTAACATCAAGTATGACCTACAAGAAGTCTCAAAACATGGTGTGCGGATTAAGCCTCCAAACACAGTATAATCTATTCAGGAAAGGAACAGACTCTCACAACTGTAGGACAGCATGTTACGACCTGGTTGGGTCCTCTTCATACAGTGTAGGGACAAACTGATTTGGCTATGTGAGAGGCTATTACCTAGGGTAAGACAGTAGGTGTCTCTCCACACCGCCTGGTTGGACAAAAATCCAGATTCATGGACGGGTCACGTGTGAGGTATATGACTTTGCAGAGTGTTTCAGTCATTAATTGAAGTTAAACTTTTATTTACAAGGTCTATCACTAAAAGCGTAAAACATCACAGATGTGAAAGATCAGTTGACCCAGAGGAACTCATATTATATTTTGATTTATATTTTCTTCAAAGCTTAGTTACTTTACCTTTAAGTTTCAGAGAACAGCTTCATCTATGTCAACACCAAACAAGCTCACTCAATGAAGTCTAAGAATTCAGCCTGTGCAGAAGGAGAGCATTCACTGCATCCAAAATCTGCAACTGTGGGTAAATGAACACGCCAAGGTCCACTGGGACCACAAACACGATGACAAAGTGTGTGACACAAGGGCCATTTTGGGGGCATATGAAAACAGATGTGTACCCTGGACTGAGGTTACCAAATTTAATACACATCCATGAATTTCAAATGTTTGTAAAATGACAAAGCAGACCCAGTAACACATGACTTTAAAAATTCCCCTTGGTGCATCTGGTGTAAAAATGTAAAAATGTTTTGCAAAATCGTTCCACAAATTTTGTAATGTTCAGAATTGTGGAGAGCAGCACTCAAGTATTACCCTGCGTGTGTTTGCATTTTAATGATTTTTTTTCTTGTAGTTTGAGACAATGGGGGGTATTACTAAGGGCCCAATTCGCGTTTTCCCGGCCGTGTTAGCCGAAATTATCCGATTTGCGCCGCTGTACCTGAATTGCCCGGGTATGTGTGCGCACACGATTGATGGGCGCATAGGAAACGGACCCATGCGCGCGAGAGAAAGAGTGTCGGGGGACTTTTCTTTGCCGTCCCCCTTTCCTCCTATCGTCTGCCCGAACGAAAAACCGAGTATTGGAAAAACGCGCATTAAAAACCGAAAAAAAGTGACGCTGGGGGCGCGCTTACCTTCACCTCGGTCCGAGGGGTTGGTGCATTCCGGGCGTTTGAGTGATTTTCAGCGCAAGCAGCGCCACACTGGTCGGGCGGGGAGGAAACTACCTGATGAATCACGGCCGGGACCCGAAGTCCAGAGCAGAGAACGCGCCTGGATCGCGAATGGGCAGGTAAGTAAATCTCCCCGTGAGTTTGCTCACAGGGACTCAATGAAAATGTTGTGACACCTCAGGGTAGCAGACACACGTCGCGTTTAACGCATGCATTAAAAACGCACATGCAAACAGCTGAAGAGATGATTTGCCCTATATAAACAGTGTTAACACTTGTGTTTACAAAGCAAATGTTTACGCTTGTGTTAACACATGCGGTCACGGTTGGCATTTGTATACACGCGTGTTAACAGCTGTTAATAAGGCAAAATCACTCTTCAGCTGTTGCAATGATTTTAAAAGCACGTTTGAACGCAAACATGCGACCCGCACCACTGTGGCGGAGCATTTCTTCGCTGTGCACCACCTACACTGCTAGTATATATCAGCTGTATTAAACACAGCTCCAGTGGAAAGTGTTCCATTAAGGGGAAGACAACACGGGCGTTCTAGGCCGTATTGGGCCGTTATTTTAGTAGTGCGTTTTCACGTTGTTAAAAATCATGGATTTGAATGACCGCAGGGTTTTTTCGGGTGTTTCCAATTGTGCATTAAAAACGGGACAAACAAAACGGATTGACATTAACGCTGCGTTTTTAACTATGTGAAACGGCCATACTACTAAAAACAGGCGCCAAAACGCACGGTGTGTCTTCACCCTTCGCCTTCTTGCATTTATTCAAGGACTTAAAATACTGACCTTTTTGGGCCTGTGGTAAAGTATTTTGATGTAGGATTTCACAAATATACGCTGTTCATACAGTGGTGGTCCTAAAGGTATGGCTCCATGTGTCTTGAAGATGACGTCTCTATGATGCCCTTAAATGTGATAGCAATTCAAAAATATAAAGTAAATGGAGAATATATGAATCTGCTTAGAATAGAATAATGCGTTTATTGAGGCAAATAATACGCGAATTGCTGACAAGTCAACTGTGGACTAACTTATGCACCAAAGCGTAGTACACAATGGCGCTATTTCACATGCATAACGCTTTTCCGCTCGATATGGTGGGACCAGATGTATTCATAGCTTATATATATATATATATATATAGATATATATATATATATATATTATATTATATATATATATATATATAGACTTTGATAGTTATCAAAGAAACAACACATACAAATTAAATAATGTTTATACTTTACACAGTCCTAAAGGGTCTTCCGCAAAGACAAGGTTATTATATGTAATCAGGATACAAAATAAAAACACTTTCTCTAATTCATGTTATTAACAAAAAAACTTTAATTATTCTCACTGTAATTCCTTGTCCATTAATTCCACATGATGGCCCCATTTGGATGACCTTGATCTGCAGGGATAGGAAGCGTATAGGTTAAATAGCCCCCCTTTACCACTTCGATACACATGTACCCGTGGCTTTCCCAATAACAAACCTGGCACTGAATACAACCCATTACATATGACATCGATACATGAAAAAAAATAGGGTGGAAATATAATGGGCCGTCATGGTGGACTAATGGAAAAAGGAATAACGGTTCTAGAATAAATCCAAGTTTTCCCCTTAGTGTCCCCCAGGGACAGCCCCACTTGGAGACATCATTAAATGATTCGTTTAAGGGACAAAAACCTGTAGACCTCCTATAAATGACCAGTCAGTAGTATTTGGATATCTAATCATAATGTCTAGCAAAAGGCAGATAGTGGACCAGGTGAAGCCCTATAATCTCTTAGATTAAAGCTCTCTTTTTTTATGCCCAGGAGGTCAACATGGCCCAAGTCGAGTGTGCTTTATGATTCAGGAGCAAGTAGATGTGTGATGTTGTGTGATGCCTATGCTGCCTTGATGATCATCTCGGATCCATCTAGCAATTGAGGCGTTGGATGCTTTTCTGCCTTGATCTTTCCACGTATTGGAAGGAGGATGTTTACAATTTTCCGCCAAGGTTAATGTGCTTAAATATCGTATAAGCTCTTCTGACATATAATGAGTGCCATGCAACGTCTTTGAGTTAGGTTCTTGGCAGAAGGAAGGCGGAATGATCTTTGATTTGGTGAAAATAAGAGGAGCCTTGGGAACAACCGTTTTGTCTAGTGTTAGAGTATTTGTCACTAGCTATCTTTAAATAGGCTTCTCTCATTGAGAGGGCCTGCTTCCCCCAATCTCCTAGCATGTGATAGCTATCAAAAGATGATTACTTTTTTTAAAGTAAGATCTTTATGTTAGCCGCACCAGTGGTTCGAAGGGTGGGGACTGCTAGATAATTTAAGACTTAATGAATAGATCCCAAGTGGGAAATTTAGGTCTTAACCGGGAAGTAGCTTTTAACGAATCTGTAGGGCTACTAGGTATTTAGCCTTTTTTTTCAAACCCCTGCTGTCGGAATTCAATGACCTGGAAATATTGGGAGATAAGTGATTTAGGCGTCTCTGTCCCACAAAAAATACAAAATATCTTTTCCATATTTTAAATATTATAGCAAAGGGTTACTGGTTAACAACTAGCTGCTTTTAACGTTAGAAGAAATCACATATTGACAAGCTCTAGATTCAACAGTTCTTGTGCAGGATACAGCCCGAAGGTTGAGGGCTGGAGGGTTTGGATGATACCACCGGCCCTTGATAAAGATACCTCCGGGTGAAAGATGAAAGCAGTATTGGTTTTGATACTGCGATATCCTTTAGGGAGAGAACAGTTCTTTTTTGGCCCAAAATGGGACTATTGCAGCACATTCGCTCTGTTGGATAGGATTTTCTGTATCACCTGGAATTACAGGAATTGGGGGTAAAGCATAAATTAGCCGAGATTCCCACTTGTATCGACTGATGCTGTCCATTTGGAGACCGAATTGCGTGTTGTTATGAGAAAAACAGGTCTGTTTTGGAATTTCTTGGTGGCCAAAAGTCTAATGTTGGCTTTACCCACATCTGTATTATCTGACCATACACTCATTGTTTAGAGACCATTCGTGTGTTCTTATTAATTATTCCGGCTCAGAAAGTCTGCTCTAAATTTGTTTCCCCTTTCAAAGAACAGAAGATTCTTTTCAATCGAGTAGAGATCCTGATCCTGGTGCACTCCCTGTGACCGAGATAGGCACGTGGTACATTGTCCGAAATAAATTTTGACACGGCGAGTTCTTCAGATATAGGGAGCTCCCTTTCAACCCTTTCAAGGTTTCCCAAACGCTCTCAATTCTCGATAATTGAAGAAGTCTTGAAGCGTCAAGGGTCATAGGCCTTGCAAGACAATTTTCATCCAGGTGGTGACCCCCACCCTCACAAACTTGCATATGTCGTATGATTGTAGAGGCCAGGGAAACACAAGGAATCCCCTTCTTTAGATGTTCTTCTGTCCACCATAATTGCGATGACCTTGATGGATGGTGGCAGATGGACTCCCATGAAGATGAAGGGATTTTGTCCCAGGACAATCCAGTTTGAAAGGTTCTTGTTTGCTTTGCTCCCACTGTACCAAGCTTAGTCGGCTGTTAGTTTCCAGATGACCAGAACCTTCGCTACCTCCCTGTACTGCTGCAATGTTCCAGAAAGGATGTTATTTCGTTGTATCATAAGCTTTTCTTTTCTGCGGGAAAGAAAGGACATTTGGAGATTTGATTTAATAATCTGACTTCTCAAGATGATAATCCATTCAATGTGAATGAATTGAAAGAGTTGAATGAAATGGTTAAGTGCCGTGTGCAATCAATTCCTCTTCCGTCGTTCCAATCTTAACAGTTGTCCAATATGGAATGATTCTGGAATTCCTCCTTGTTAAATGGCGCCCACAACCTATATTATAATTTGGAGAAGTCCTTAGGGCGAGAGACTCCACACAGTATGGCCCTGTCTTGGAAACAGACTATTTCTCCCTCCGGAAAAAGGGGAACGCGATCCTGAGAAATTCTTGGACGTGGGTAAATGGCCACATGATAATAGGGTCCTGGAGGGCTATTGCATAAGACGCATGCTGAGGAATGGAATTAGGTTGGCTTAGGTTTGAATGTATTTCCAGACCTTTTTACATTGTGAATAATGAGACGAAATTGGATTTTTTTTCAGAAGAAAAAGAGGGCAAATGTCCAACAATACTGTATTCGCAGGTTACGGGTGTTGTTATTACTCCCATGTCCGAAGTTTCAAGAATCTTGCCATAGTTGGAGAAGAAAGAGTCTGATTGGTTGATTGGTGACTATAATTTTCTGGAGGGGGAGGATTTGAGGGGGCCGGTTGATGGCGACTCATCACCGGAGTGAGGCAGGGCGTGGCGGGGGGAAGGAGGAAGGAGGAAGGGTGGGGGGAGGAAGGGAGCCTCGGAGGAAGGTGGAGGGGGGACCGGGGGGGAAGAGATGCGGTGGGAAGGGGCGGGAAGAGCGGTGGGGAAGGGACAGCGCTGGGGGGAAGTGGAGGTGGGAGTCTGGGGGGAGAGATTGTTAGTTATAACTTGTAGTCATTTTCCAACAGATTAAGGACCAACAGGTGTTTTTCGATATCTGCGGACCAATTTGGTAGAATCCAAGGATCTCCCCCCCTCCGTCACATCATTGTTCCTAAATGGTTGTTGTGTTGCGTTGCTGGAGCTAAGAAGAAACCATCTTCTCTTCTTTCTTTTCCTTTTTTTTATTTTTATAGGAAAATCTTCTCTCTTCTTGACAAAGATTCAGGCGAATCTAACATTGTGCAGTTTTTCATGCCCCGTGTGTGAGTGAAGGTTCAAACTGTTTATTACAATAGATGCTGTGGCATTTCCCTTTCACCTTATACGCGGTTGGGAGCGCAAGATGGTGGTTGTCAGGTGTTTGGCTTACCGGACGCCGCAGGACAAGACAGCGCCAGAAGGACGACTGGCGTGGATAGGAGGCTGCGCACAGGACGGACCCCCAGGCATTGGTGAAAGGACCGCGTCACGCTACCTTTTAGTAGCTACCCATAAAGTCCACTTAGAGGAGAGAGGGGGGGAAAATCTTACACTCCATGAGACAGGAAGCACTGGTATGGTCTATGCGGGGGGGGGCTGCTATTTAACATATCGCATCCTTCCCTGCAAGGGTCAAGGATATCCTCAAGTAGGGCCGTCATGGGACACACTAGGGGAATACAGCATTTCACAGATATAATTCCAACTTGTATCTTCAGTCTACATGGTGTACACAATTGATCGTTGGGCCTAGACAAGACCCTGATCTTCTGAATTAGGGTCAACCACCACCCCCCAAAAAATCTGCTTCTTCTGTCTACGTGAACTGAGCCCACGACTCTTATTCCAGACGTATTTCAGGACAAGCTCACACCACACACACTGACTTCATGCTGGCAAAACAATACATCACCGAAGAGTGGTGATCTGCAAGCTACAGGAAGATAAGTTATGGGGGAGGAAGGCACATAAGATATGATGTAGCAGAGCTAAGATTTTGACTTGAGTCGTAATAGCATCTCATGGATCTTCATTTCTGATTGTCTCATCTCTCTATGTGTTAGGTACAGCACGTTGTTCAGAAGGTCAATGATTAGTGTATAAAACTTGTACCTAATAATCTACCACATTGTCCACCACACTGGCTCACAGCCATAAGGGATCATATGGGTCTGATATAGAGTTCCCTGCCAACGCTCCACACCCAACCTACAATGACAATAGTTGAGTGAGAGGATACTGAAATAAAACTGAATAAAATGTAAAGTAAAGGGTTAAAATATATTTATTGGGTAAAATCACAAGCGGATTGAAACTTGAAATTGTTCTTTCATGGGCAAAACCCCTTTAAACGTGCTCATGATTTATGTGTCCAGAGCGAATGGGGAACATGTCTAATAGATTAGTGCAACCTGTGGCTTGCCGCTTACTAAATGCATGGGTCGCCCGATGATGAATGTCTAGCGTACGTTCTTCACAAATCTGCCGCTACCTGACTGGCCTGGCAGGAGGCTCACTTTTAATGTTATCTTAACATGGGGAGAGGTGACACACTTCTGTTGATTGCATGTTAAATCTGGAACAAGGTCCCGTCTGAGCACCAGAGCCCAATTTGTGTCACATGGTTGTCAGTGAAGCACGCCACAAACGGTCATGTGCGACACATTTGTAGTGAAGAAACTTCTTAAATGTGCAAGCAGTTATACTAGACAGAAGTTGCAAAGGTCTACAGGAACTGGCGCAAAGCGGCAAAGTACTGAGAAGGTTCCAAATTGAGCGAATACAAATTCCAAGATAATAAATACCAAACATGAGAAATGCCAAGTGACATTATTTATTTAGTAAAAAAGGGCCAAAAATTGAAAAGCTGGAATCCGATTGTCCTCACCACGCAGGATTATAAATACTGGATGCAAACCCTGTTTTTTTACTCAGTAATCAGCACAATGCCCCCCTGCTGGAGGTCACGGAAAATCACAGGAAGTCCGAAATTAGCACTGGTGGAAAAGGACCGGTCAGCCCTCTAGGCCCAAACGGGGAAGTACATACTGGGTGACCATAGAAGGCAATTGTACTAAACAAGTGAAACAACCAATTGAGGCTCCTTGACACCACCATAGTCTGGGGAGCATACAGGAGCAGCAGGATTGAGGGGTTTGAGAGCTGTTCACACCCTTCAATACAGAAGTGGGGTTATTTGATTTTTTCTGTTGCGATTTCAAACATATGATATGTTGTGCAGTAATTACACGTGGGTTTCACCAAAGCATACGTTTTCCAAAATCGCAGCCGATTTGAAAAGCGCAATGAAATCGCACCTCAAAAATGCAGACAAAAAAACTCCAAATTAACTGAAGCCCACTTGAAAAGACAATATGGAATAATATGCCATTGAACAAAAAAGTCAGGGACTAAACAAGAAAACATTAGGAATCAGTGTCACGTGCATCAATGGTTTTTTTCTGTTGTTTTGCGCCTGTGCCTTCAGGCGAACCATTTTTGCGAACCTACTAAACGCCAAAGTAGCCGCACAGCAAAATAACCAGCTTCCATCGTTTATCCCTAGAAATACAGAGGTTTTGAGCGCCTATGATATCACACTTTTCAACGTTTTCATTTAGGCGCAAAAGCAACTCCAGCCCGAACCGGGCGCGGAAAATGAGAGAAAGTGAAAAGCCCGGAGCAACTTGGCAACGAGAAGCAGCTAATGAATGCAGCAAAGCTCAGCCAGGCATGCGACACTAGAACAGATCAAACGAAGAGAGAAGCGGGCCGTTGCGCGCTCAAAGCGGTTCCTCAAGCCTCCAGACTTTGAGCGAGAAACGGTTTACGTCGCCTAGCCGTGGCGTCATCACCCTGTCCTGTGTCCGTTCCCGGAATAAAAGTGTTTGAACATGATGTGCATATCGGGGTGAGGGCCGTGTATTCTCTCTTCGTGGGAGCGTTTTTGACATTGTTAGGCCCAGTACATGTGCCACCTCCGTGGAACAGTGACCAGAATCAGTTCCAACTCTAATTCGCATGGGTCGTCCAGAGTCCGGTGCGTGGAGAGGGTGGTGCAGAGTTCGAACTATTTTTCTTAGCTTGTGGGACTAGAAAGATCATACAGACTTAGATACACTGCAGACAGGAGCGGCCGACGCTATTACAGTTCATCACATTCATTTTACCCAAACACTTCGGGGCAGCAGAATTACAGGGGGTGCAGAAGGAAGGGAGCCGCAATGGGGCGATCCATCCATGGAGAAGCCAATGATGCGGAGGTAATGGGTGTGGATGTTGCAACACCGGGATGGGTGCTGCGGTGAGGGTGTAATGGTTTCCTGCTGCATGGCGTATCCAGACATGCTGCCCAACACCACAAACGCAACTATAGGGATTTCACCATCACCCCAATTGAGTACATTCCCCCGTCCACTCCTCAGAGGTTTGACCACCTGACTAAAAGGGAAATGTACTGGATCTATAAGCTCCAGACTCTAGCTCCGGCTGGTTTAAACGAAACCCTAGAAAACATCTTTTGACCTTTCCCGTCGTTTTATGTATTATTCTCTTTATATAACATACTTATTTATTTTTATACCATTATCTCCATATCACACTAACATTGTATAACTTCCTTGTTCTTACCCCTCTTCCATTATTTATTCAAATATTTATGCGTTCAATATAATATATATATTTTTACCACTTTTTACATACATATTTATTCATATCATTTTATCTTCATCATTAAGCTTGTCATTGAAGTGTGGTTTATTTATGTATTTTATTTTACATGTATGTATTCAATTGTTCATTGATTATTCTCTTTGTACATTCTCCATCTACTATTTGTTTATTCTATTTATTTTTCCCATCTTTTGATTATTTGTATATTCGATTATTCAATCTCTTGATTATTCTCATTGTACCTTCTCCATCTACCATCCTTATACTCATCCCTTTTCATTCACCACCCACCAACACCTTCCGTTTTTTCATCCTCGTTATTTCTTCTTCTTCCTTTCACTGCCCACATTCAGGCGTCTCCATGCACGTTTTTATCTCTATATCCTTCTCATTGTATCATTTTTATCCCCCCTATTGCCTACATTGTAGCGCACTCTAGCGCACATCTTTGTGTCTTTTTCTTTATCCAGCCAAGACACTTACCCACACCGATAGCGGGTCTTCCTCACCGCGCATGCGCGAGTCTTCTGCCGCGACTGCGCATGCGCCGGCGTCTCCGCGCGCCATAAATTCAGTCCGCATACTAACTCTCAGCTAGTCAGCAGCATTTCCCTGCCGATCCAAATTGTATGTAAGTAACAATCTCCCTCACCAATCTCCCTCCAAATTGTATGTAAGTAACGATCTCCCTCACCTTCTGCACCATTTAGTGTCATTTATAATCAGTTGACTAACTTTTTATGTGCCCCAAGAGATTGGCTATTTATTAAATTCATACACCTGTCTATCACTTCTGTAATATATCCATCGAGTCTTTTCCTATAACTCCCTATATACGCCACTCTGTTAACACTACTGAGCATATTGTATATTATATTGTATATTAATATATATTACTCAGATTTGCTACTGCTGATCATTATCCAATAAGTATTCTTTATTCTATTTTTTTTCATCTTTTAACCTTTTTTATCATATATTTTTTTGTTGTATGTTTTTAGTTATGGTCTGACGAAGGGATTGTTTCCCGAAACGCGTAACCATTGGATTTCTTTTACTGCTGCATCTAATTAAAATTACACATTATTTATCCTATTCCATATATGTTCTATTCATTCTACATCCTTCATCTCCTAATCTGGTTGTTAGCGCACCCGCACATAACTCCATAACCTTTTTGTCTCTACAAACTAATCATTTCACAAAAAATGACCCCTCACACATCTCTGTGCACCAAAGTATGAAAAAGTTATTAGCGTCAGAAGATGGCAAAAATTTTTTTTCTTTTTTGTACACATTCGTTTAATTTTTGAAAATGTATTAAAACACAATAAAACCTATATAAATTTGGTATCACCGCGATCGCACCGAACCAAAGAATAAAGTAGGCGTGTTATTTGGAGCGAAGAGTGAAAGTCGTAAAAACTGAGCCCACAAGAACGTGACGCACGTGCGGGTTTTTTTCAATTTTTCCACATTTGGAATTTTTTTTCAGCTTCGCAGTACACGGCATGTTAAAATAAATAACATTACAGGAAAGTAAAATTTGTTACGCACAAAATAAGCCCTCACACAGGTCTGTACACGGAAAAATGAAAAAGTTTTGGATTTTTGAAGTTGGAGAGCGAGAAATGAGCCGAAAAACCCTCCGTCCTTAAGGGGTTAAGGCACAGATTTGACTATAACATTAAAAAATGTTCACATCTAGCCTCCCCACTACATGATATATTGGAAAATGTATATTAGTACACTTGCGGGCTAAACATAATGGCACATGACAATTATTATTATTTACATTTATTGTAATGCATTCCACATGTATTGTAGGAAATGTCATCCGTTATGCCTTTTATTATCAGGTATATTTTAACCCCTCTGCCAATCCACTACCTGGAGCCACTGGAAAGAGCATTAACAGTAACTTTATATCAGGGATCTGTTTCTGAAAAGGATCCTGCCCTGCTTGGATTTGACCTAATAACGTGCATAGAGCTGTAAGTATGTAGGAGATAAAATGTTATGTGTTATAATATAAGCAAGGGTAAGGGTACTCTGCATATAAGGTAGAGCAGTACCTTACCACATTCACAGTGCCTGCATCTATGAGTTAGTGTCCCTGGTGTGTCATACTTGATTTTAACACAAGGGGGTCTGATTGTCCCTTCCATATACTCCAATACAGCTGTATTGCAGTTTTTGGGGATTTTTCTGCTTATCTGTTACTTTAATAGCTTAACACCCGCGATCAGAGCCAGAACTGATAACGGTTGTTAACGCTGGGTATTTTCTGCATTATGCATGGAGAGGCTCAGCCTGTGAGTACTCTTCATACCCCCTAATGGCACTGTGACGTACGTCGTTAAGGGGTGTACCAACTATTTAAGTGATCCCATATCCACAGGATAGGAAGTAACAATCTGATTGGCCCAAAGCAATCCAGAGAATGGGGGTCCTGTTGTCACAGATGAGTGGAATGGCAGACAAACATGCTGCTCCTTTCAGTTGTATGGGAGTGTTGGAAATTGGTTAGCACAGCACTCAATTGTATTTGGCACTCCCATTCACTGTCTATATTTGTGGTGGATAGAGCTGACCGCTGTGCTCGGCAGTTTTCCAAAACTTCTATACAATACTATCTGGGCCTTGACATTTCATTTAATTTACATTCCATATACAGACGGTCCCCTACTTAAAGGACACCTGTCATCAGGTCTCTGCCACTAGTCCTGTCACCTCTACCTGTTGGAGCAGCTCACAAGGATCCCATCCCAGCCGTTATCTAGTTATTTCATACATTATTCATTGTAAAATCATCTACTCTTTATCATGTAAATGAGGCTGGTCACATGGTCAGAGGCAGTGATGTCACCCCTGTTATCCCTCCCCTCTCCTCCCCCTGCTCATGTCTGTGTGTAATGTATAGTAAAGCATGGCTAGTGTGTGTGCTGTATCTGCTGACATGCTGCATCCTCCTAATACACATGTGAGAGACACAGACATCAGCTACGCATGAATCTGACACGTTCTGCTGTATATGGCTGCATGGAGCTGCTGTATCTCTCCTATACACATGCACACACAGGCTGCAGGGGGCGTGGCCACCAGCACCAGGAAGCACATCATTATACAGCTTCACATCATTATACAGGCTGTCAGTCAAGCACTGGGGGTGTGGCTGTGCCTCCCACTCATGAATAGAGTGGACAGCTTGAATATGCTAATGCTTCATTGGACATTTCACAGGTCATTTGCATACAGCTTTAGGACCTCATTGCTTAGGTTTACAGGCATGTAGAGGGACAATGAAGGGATAGAGGCAATGCTCTCTAATGGCAGTTTATGAAAATATATTTAGTTTAGGGGGGTTATTTTGCATGACGGGTTCTCTTTAAGAACACCTGACTTACAGACGACCCCTAGTTACAAACGGACCTCTGGATGTTGGTAATTTACTGTACTTGAGCCCTAGGTTACAATAAACAGCTATAACAGTTATCAAAGGTGTCTGCAATTAAGCTTATCCTGATCCTAACCTATCTTGTACGTAACCCGAGGACTGCCTGTATATACATTTCTTTAATTGGTTGTTTTAAAAAAAAATATCAATATGAAGATAATGTAGCCATGTTGTGCCTTAGAAACGAGATTGTTGTACTTGGATATCACCACCTCTGCTTGAAGGATAGCACAAAAAGAACTGCTTAGGACATGATGGGATAATGAGCGCTGAATCCAGGTGGTTGGGGAGGCCGCTGTAGTGCATGTCTGGCCACTGCAGCTGTCTTATTTCCAACAACATGGCTACACTAATGGAAACATTACCACACATAATAAATGTTGTCCAGACCCATGGAGTCCAGAATTAAATAGGTCAAGGAAGATTTTGGTTTGAGAGGAATAAAACTTATTTCCCACAGATTTCAAGTTTCTCTGGATGTTTGACTGACCTTAGAGACTGCAGTTTGTTTTTTAATCTGTAGGTGGCGCCAAACTGTGCACTTTATGTGTACATGTAGTTTCCAGCCTGGGCTCTTGCAGCTAATGGTGTAGTAGTTGAACATTTCCGTGTTAATAAAATGGCGCATATAATATATTAATGATAGTTTCCTTATTTACCTGCTCTTCACTAAGGATCTTCTTCCTCAGCTGGTAATTTTTTACAAGAACAATTTACAATTCTTGTTATTATCATTTGAAAAATGTAACTAGTCTTATTACTTATCTCTTTGAAGGATTGAACACTTGGAAGCGGATATTCTTGAAAAATTCCAAAATGTGCTGTTTGGTTTTATGGCTCCACGTGCTGTTGTCATCAGTACTCCAAATGTAGAGTTTAATGTCCTGCTTTCTGAAAAAACAGGTTTCAGACACCCAGACCACAAGTTTGAATGGGACCGAAAAGAATTTCAGAACTGGTGAGATGTCTTATTCATGTCAATCCCTGATAATTAAAGGGGCTGTCCCAATTTAGGAAGTTATTCCCAATCCACAGGATAGGGGGTAACTTTCTAATCGGTGAGGGTCTGACAGCTGGGACCCTCACTGGTCATGTGAACTAGACTCCCCAGCGGTTCGGAGAGCGCAGAACCTGTGCTTCCTAATGGATGTAATGGCAGGCTGAGCATTTGCCGCCCATTCAATTATTTTAGAGCTACCAAATATTGCACAGAACATGTAACAGGGTACATGCTCGGCCTGCTGTTACCCCTTAGTAAGGAGGATCTCTGTTCTCCTAATTGCTGGGGAGTTCAGTTCTCATGAACTGTGGGGAACTAAGCTGTTAGACCCCCACTCATTAGGAAGTTATACCCTATCCTGTAGAAAAATTGATGCTTTAATTCTTGTTTTCTAGTCCAGAAGGGCTTTTTATACAAAAATAAATAAAAAAGAAACCACAGTTGAAACAATACGTTTACATTAACTGTATAAAACAACAGTTTTCAACTATGGGGTCGAACAATCTATTCACAAGGGATCATCGGAAACAACCTATTTCCACATGTCTTAGAAACCGAGACACCACTCCCAGTGTTGGGAACTGCCACTCCCAGTAAGGCCTGGCCCAAAATTATTGGCAAGTCTGTACTGGCAAATATAGAATTAATGGTATCTGTGGGGGAGATTTATCAGAAGTGCCCATGGCAACCAATCGAGTTTAGCTTTCATTTCCCACAGTGGTTTATGAAATTAAAAAGGAGCTCTGATTGGTTTCCATGGGCAACTAGATCTAGACAGGTATTAATAAGGGGATTGTGGTGCACCCGATCAGATTTTGGCGCAATCGCATCAGCTTTCATGCAACAGAAATTGGGATGAGCGCGAGATTTAACTTTAAAATTGTGTCGCAAGAAGAAGGTGAACTCCGGTGGACCTGAGCGGGGAAGCGACACATGCAGGATATCGGGTGCACGATCTTAGTGAATTGCGCCAGAGTGCATTATCGTCGGAACAATGCACTTCTGGTGAACTCCTCGGACAGGTAAGTAAATGTGCCCCATAATCTTTTGATTTGGTAGCCATCCAATAAAAAATGTCAGGGTCCTTACACCACTGCATCTCCAAAATGGAGCGGCACACGAAGCTCCTCAACAAAAATCGTATTGAAAAGCCATGCAGATTCTCAGTGTGGAATCCATGCATATTTAAATTTAGATTTTTAAAATCATAATTAACTTAATGAAATTCTATGAGTGTTTCCATTGCAGAAAATTAACATGTTGCAGATAAAAATATTGACATGGTTGGTAAATCACCTGTGCAACCAGTCACTGGCCTCCGTTTTGAAATTACAGGTCATTGCTGTAGCAGTGTAAACAAAATAGCGGAGAATCAGTGGAGAAGTGGAAAGTTTGATATTTGTATATAGCACATTGCTTTTTCCTTCACACTTGTGGGCGGGAGACCATCAAACTACTTGTTTTGGCTTTTTAGGCTTTTATAGGGCGCTGTATAATTATCCTTTTTTTCCCCCGAAAGTTTCAAAGTTAAGGATTGGATTTTTTTTTGTTTTTCTTTGTTCCAAAGATAAAAATAGAATGGAAAATTTCTACTGGAAAATATACTGGTACAGAATTTACAAATATTAACCCCTTAACGACTTGGCCTTTTTTAGTTTTTTCACTTCCATTTTTCACTCACCACCTTAAAAATCTATAACTTTTTTATAGCTCTGTGACGGCTTATTTTCTGCGTAACAAATTGCACTTCATAGTGATGGTATTTAATATTCCATGGCGTGTACTGGGAAGCGAGAAAAAAATTCCAAATGCAGTGAAAATGGTGAAAAAACGCATTTGCGACGTTTTCTTGTGGGTTTGGATTTTGCAGCTTTCACTGTGCGCACCAAATGACATGTCTACTTTATTCTTTGGGTCGGTACGATTACGTGGATACCAAATTTGTATAGGTTTTATAATGGGTTCATACATTTTTTTATATTTTTCAAAATGGCAAAAAAATGACATTTTTGACTTTGGACACTATTTTCCGCTATGGGGTTAAACACATTGAAAAACC
The DNA here is from genome assembly GCA_019512145.1 of Engystomops pustulosus. NCBI lineage: Eukaryota > Metazoa > Chordata > Amphibia > Anura > Leptodactylidae > Engystomops > Engystomops pustulosus. The sequence goes on from CM033649.1 coordinate 43,325,750, forward strand.
ATTATTATATTTTGATAGATCGGACATTTTCGGACGGAGCGATACCGAATGTGTTTATGATTTTTACTGTTTATTAATATTTATATCAGTTCTAGAGAAAGGGGGGTGATTTGAATTTTTAGGTTTTTTTATTATAATTTTTTTTAAAACTTTTTTTTATTTTTACTTTTACTGTTTTTTTCAGACTCCCTAGAGTACTTTAACCCTAGGTTGCCTGATCAATCCTACCATATACTGCCATACTGCAATATGGCAGTATATGGGGATTTTACTCCTCATCCCTTACAATGTGCTGATAGCACATTGCAATGAATGGGTTAAAACGAGACAGCTTCGGCCTTCATGAAACCCGAAGCTGTCATGGCAACGGATCGCCGCTCCCCGTGACGTCATCGGGGATCGGTGATCTGCGGCAAGATGGCGGCGCAACCTTTTGAAGCTGCCGGCAGCTTTGCCGGCGGCGATCGACGTGAACACACCCACGATCGGTGCTAGCAATATGCAGCAAAGACTTACCGGCTATGGAGAGGGCTCGGCCCGCGAGCCCTCTCCATGCAAGGGGTTAAGGGACACTTCTCTTAAGGGTAGCCACATGTAACGTGGATTTTGTGAAAGACTGTTGCAGAATTACACTACATATTGAAGGAGTAAAATTTCACAATATTTTGATTGTTGGGAAATCAAAATCCACACATTGCTTGCTATTCTACACAAACCTCCAGTACCTTGTGCTCTAATTTCTTGTTAGTTTTTTGTTGTGGAGACCACAACATATATCTGCCACATCTGAATTTCACATTAAGACCATATTTTTTCTGCTACGGTCCTTCTATATACATATCCTGTTGCAATGACTGTAACCTCTCTTTCCCTGCTCCAGGGCTATGAATATATCCAGACAATACAATTACACAGCAGAATTTTCTGGGGTTGGAGAGGCAGAATCAGAAGATAAAGATGTTGGATACTGCTCCCAAATTGCAATATTTAGAAAGAACTATACTGAGTCTGTAGAATCCATGAATATTAAAAAGAATTACAGAAGTGTTTACAAGAGAGTATGTATAATTTTCCTTATATTTAATATCTGTCATTGAACAAAGTACGCAGCAAGATGGTTATTAACACCTACACCTTCTGCACCTACAATCTAATGCTCTACATGCCACACAATAACCTCCAGAAATTCTGTTTTTGATAACCTTGACCCAGGGTTTTATCTTCCTATGGTATGTAATTTATCATTCAATTTTACAATTTTCTTTTCTATAAGAATAGATTCTTCATGTGGTATATCCAAGTATTCAAGAGGAAAAATACCTTCGCAAAGTAGTACTGAATATTGCTTTATCCCATGCGAACCGTATGAAAAGCAACTTCTTACATAACCTCTTCCCTGAAGATGATGAGGAAGAAGCAAACAGTTCTGCAGACAATAAGAAGGAACCATTGTCATTGTGGCTCTCCAGTCTTCAGACTTCAGCAGAAATTAAGGAGAACATTGTCAAACCACTTTTTCTGGAAGGGGATGTTATTCATGTGCCTCTGGAGAATCTCTTGGCCGTTCCAAAGTTGAAGGAACTTTGTGGTAGTCTTGATGTCCTCCAAAATATGATGACTACAGAAATCCAACTAAGCAGTGATGGTAGTGCCATTGTATACCCTCTTCATGTAGAGGATGAGTTGGATTCAGATTTGAATGATACCTAGAATGAAAGGATGAAGTCCAGCTCCTACCACATATAGAATGCTGAATGTTGAAGAGCATGGATCCTCACCCCAGATGAGTAATATCCAAGTAGAACGAAAGAAGCGATCCAGCTCAAATCCAGAATTGCACCTTTCTTTTATTCAATTCATTTTAAAAGACATGGGAAGACATCAAAAATTCCAACGCGTTTCAGATGTCGCTTCTTTCGTTCTACTTGAATGATACCTAGTTTTTGTATGTTTAGTTGCAGACTGGATGTCGATTTTTATGTGTTGGATTTTTCAGGTTTGTCAGTTTATTGTTTTCACTATGTCTTTCAGTCTATGGATTCCCATTGATATTACTGTCTGCTGTAGCTTTAGCTTCTTGATTGTATTTAGCTATGTATTGATTAATTAATTGATCAATTCTGTTGAATTTTGCTTGTTACTTGACTATAAAGAATTAAATAATCAAGTCCATGTTTCTTCCTTATAGAGTTTACTGCTGACTGTGCACCCCTAAATTATTATTTTACACATTGAACAAAGTTTCTTTCAGCATATGTATAGCCACCTCTCTCTCTTTTCTCTATTCTCTCTCTCATATATATAGTATGGACCAAAAGTTTGGACGCACCTCATTTAAAGAGTTTTCTGTATTTTCATGACTACAAAAACTATGAATTAACATATGTGGAATTATATAATTAACAAAAAAGTGTGAAAATATGTTTTATAATCTAGGTTTTTCAAAGAAGCCACCTTTTGCTTTGATTAGTGCTTTGCACACTCTAGGCATTCTCTTGATGAGCTTCAAGAGGTAGTCACCAGAAAAGGTTTTCACATCACAGGTGTGCCCCGTCAGGTTTAATAAGTGGGATTTGGGTGGCTCAGTGGTTAGCATTACAGCCTTGCAGCACTGGGGTCCTGGGTTCAAGTCCCATCCACGTCAACATCTGCAAAGAATTTGCATGTTCTCTTCGTGTTTTTGTGGGTTTCCTCCAGGCTTTCGGTTTCTTTCCACACTCTAAAACATACTGGAAGGTTGATTAGATTGTGAACCCCATTGGGGACAGGGTCCTAATTGGCAAACTCTGTGTAGCACTATTTAAATAAAGGAATTATAGCTATTATTTCTTGCCTTATAAATGTGGTTGGTCCCATCAGTTGTGTTGTGCAGGCAGGTGGATACACAGCTAAGTAAAGAAAAACGAGTGGTCATCATTACTTTAAGAAATGAAGGTCTGTCAGTCCAAAAAATTGGGAAAACTTTGAAAGTGTCCCCAAGTACAGTTGCAAAAACCATCAAGTGCTAAAAAGAAACTGGCTCACATGAGGACCGCCCCAGGAAAAGAAGACCAATAGTCACCTCTGCTGTGGAGGAGAAGTTCATCCGAGTCATCAGCCTCAGAAATTGCAGGTTACAGCAGCTCATATTAGAGACAAGGTCATTGCCGCACAGAGTTCTAGCAGCAGACACATCCCTACAACAACTGTTGTAGTAGCCTTTGTGGTAAAATAGCTGCTAGGAAACCACTGCTAGGGACAGGCAACAAGCACAAGAGACTTGTTTGGGCTACAGAACATAAGGAATGAACATTCGACCAGTGGAAATCTCTGCTTTGGTCTGATGAGTCCAAATTTGAGATCTTTGGTTCCAACCCCCGTGTCCTTGTGTGACGCAGAAAAGGTGAAAGGTGTTAGTTCATAACTCTGATGCCTTCAGTGTGAATCTACAATTTTTATTGTCATGAAAATACAGAAAACACTTTGAATTAGAAGGTGTGTCCAAACTTTTGGTCTATACTGTATATAGTTTTTTGAGATATTTAGTTTCATTTATCTCAAGGTTGTGATTAAAGCAAACCACAAATGCAGTGCAGTCTGCAGGCAGCATGAATGAATTTATGTAGCATTTATATGTGATGTGGCATAATAGTAAAAGATGGGAACTAGAGTGTTGGGGGATCTCAAAAATCTTGTCCGTTTGGACAAAATTCCTATTGGCCCTGCCCGCCACAGTACGGTAATGGCCAATAAAGAAAGATCTGTGCAGAGCCACCTCTTCCCTTGTTTTCCATTTTTTAGTCGCTTTACTATTTTATGATAATAAGGTCACAGAGCCTCTCATGGTAAGGGATGTCCTATATCTGAGACCACACCCATGTTTTATATTTTTGATGTTTTTGCAAATAAACTTTATAAAGGAGCCCAGCAGCTAATAAAGTATTGTAATAATTAGTGATTACATATTATGATATTGCTTTATACACTTTTATCTTTGCCACGGTATACATTTTGGATAGGTCAGCTGTCCAAATCTGCACTGACTCCTTAAGGCATAAGTCGTTGCATGCTCAGCGTTTTCATATCCTTGTTTACACAAGAAATCTACAAATTCTCCATGATAAAAATAATTGCTATCAGAGTTCCACTTCAGACGCACATTGTTTCTGGTCATCTCTTCCTTGGATAAAACACACGGTTCTGCAAAGAAAACAATTATATACATTTACCAAAGTCTCACCCTAATAAAATATAATTGTCAAATTGTAAAGCAACAGATTATTTTCTGATCTATAGGTAGAGAAAAAAAAGAGGATAGATAAATTATATATTGTAAGATATGTAAAACTTTTGCTTTAGTGTATGGTGAGTTTTGAGAAATCTGTTGCTGATTTTTCATACAGATCTGCAGGTTCTTACATTACCAGACATATATTTTATACACTCTGGACTTAGATATAAATTTGTACTGTGGCTATTCAACATTTTGCCATTTGCAAGCAATAGAGTGAATTCTGCAGCAAATCCATAGTTAAAGCGTAACTAAACCTTTTAATTTTTTAGTAGAATCTTCCAGGACAATACATTTTGTACTTTATTAACCAATGTTGTCTCCTTTGTGTTTAATTATAGGGTAAACTACACTTTCTGTCATATTTATGCCATGCAGTAGCAGCTGTTGCTAGCGGATATCCATATACCTTTAAGATAAACAGTGTACGGCTCTCCTGGGCGGAGTCAGGGGAGGGGCTATGCACTGTACATTGATCTCAGCAGCAAGCAGATCCAGTAAGGATGTCTTTTTCCTTCCCTGTGCTGCTGCTCCGGTTGAGCTAGAACACGGCTGTGTCAGAGCACATATCAGTAGATATTACCGCCATGATATTGGGCAGTAGTGGTATGAGGAGAAATATATTGTGGGGCATAGCACATATCATTGCTCGTGCTGCACTTTTCCAGTTTGTCGGGGAGAAGGATTTATCATCTGCTGGTTGAAGCCGAGCATAAATAACATACAGTGCTGCACTGTGCTTTTAAGTTGGTGCATTTAGATGATTTTATCAAGGGTTTCTAACTGTTAACAAAGTTTGCTCTAAAATTTCTGCAGAAATTACGGAAAGTTTTAGTTCTGTTTTATTTGTGCTTATTTTACAAAACATGGGAGGAGTACTCCTTAATGTCCAATATGATATCACTGATGCTTCTAGCAAGGCAGATGGAGGACCATACACCGGAATAAAGTACAGTTAGCCCTGACACCGAACCCACAAAAGACCCTCCCTGCTTGTTTCATGTACACTAGATGATACAGTACAACTAGACGACAGTCCCTTCCTACACCAAAGGACAAAATATGGACACAAGGATAAAGCAATGGAAACAGATAAGATAAGTCAACAGAGCTGGGTCACAACCGAAGGCAAAGTCAGGATACCAGAAATCAAAGATACAAATTGAAAGGATGGTGTGGAGCTGATTAGTAAGTAAATTTCAGGATAGTCGAACCCTGGAATGCTGGTGGATTAAAAAGCTGTGTTTTAAGCTTTAAAGTTGTCATGGCACTATTTTTGTGAGAATTCTACAAAGTTTGTAAGTACTAACCTCACTAAACACAAAAATAATGAAAATCATTGCCTGGTTGAAAAATCACACCATAGAGAAAGAACTATATGCTATGCAGTAATAGATTCAATGTAATTGTACATAAAACACAGACTAAATCCCAGCCACTGTTCTGAATCTCATACAAGTGTTCAAAGCAAAATATTACCTATACACTTAGTGTTAGATTCCCACTACCCAATATATATATAAGATCAGAATAATATGGTACCTATACAAATAGGTGGAGATTCCCACTACCCAATATATATATAAGATCAGAATAATATGTTACCTATAAAAATAAGTGGAGATTCCCACTACCCAATATATCAATTATCAGAATAATATGTTATCTAAACACATAGGTGGAGAATCCCACTAACTGTTATATGAATGGTCAGTATAATCTGTTACCTATACACATAGGTGGAGAATCCCACTAACCATTATATGAGTGGTCAGTATAATATGTTACCTTAACACTAGGTGGAGAATCCCACTAATGTTATATGAATGGTCGTATATATGTTTACCATTACACATAGGTGGAGAATCCCACTAACCATTATATGAGTGGTCAGTATAATATGTTACCTATACACATAGGTGGAGAATCCCACTAACCATTATATGAATGGTCAGTATAATATGTTACCTATACACATAGGTGGAGAATCCCACTAACCATTATATGAATGATCAGTATAATATGTTACCTATACTCGTAGATAGAGATTCCCACTACACGATATATGAGTGATCAGAATAATACATTACCTATACACATAGGTGGAGATTCCCACTACCCATTATATGAATGATCAGTATAAAATGTTACCTATACACTTAGGTGGAGGTTCCCATTGTCCGTTCAAGCAGTGGATGGTACTGTGTCCGTTCAAGAAGTGATGTTCTAAACAATGGTACACAACCTCAGAACCAGATTCATAAACCTTCTGTGAGGATTTTTCTATACTGTGTTCTACTTTAGGAGGAGGACCACAAGATCTCATAGACTCTAGACAGAGAGAAAAATGTAAGTCAAGTGATCATTATAATGTAAAAAGATAATAAAAATGTAATTTATTTCATACCTTTCTTTTTGCAGGTTGGAAACTGAATGTGACCATTTACGCAGAGTCCTTTCACTTCAGTGTACATCGGCAACTCAAACCCATCCATGCACTGAAATTCTACCATATCACCGTGTAAAAAGTTTGAGTGTAAGTCTGAACTCCACTGAAGCTCCAAGTTTCGTTCTTTCATGTCTTCCACTGTCAGGGTACATGGCTCTATGTAGAATAAAATACATATATATATTCCTTACATTGGCCTCCCATGTGCGATTATGAGGACACTCATTTTGTTACCTCCCCCTTTTTGAATGCACCATAAAGCTTTAGTAACTTCATCTTAACTGCATCTTCTTTCTTCACATTGCTTCATACATCTGGGCACAGTCTATAGAGGAATAGCCATACAGGAAATTGTATGGTGGTGTGGGAATAATGAAGTGGCCCAGCCCTCATCCAATCATTGTGGTCTCTTCATACTCTAATCATTATGGATGCTTAGAATCGGCCCTCCACCAAGCTGATTGATTGTATTCTATCCAACAATCTTTGGCTGAATTTAAAGCCACATTTTTATAATCCGTAAATTGTGATGCATAGAGTAGATTAACACATGCCATGATTACATTCAGTCAAGGTGCTTATTAAACATCATACATATGTAAGAATATAGCAAGGATTTTATATCAGGAGATTTTCCCAGTTGATATCTAATAGGTTGAAATCCTTAAAAATCATATGCAGCTAATATATAGCAAAAAAGAGTCTGCCAATAGTTGATTATCTTTTAATTTTATGTAAGTTGACTTCTTTTGAAAAATATTTATATTTTAATATATCTATCTATCTTACTAAAATGAAACCTACCATCAGAAATACAGTAACTTAGGTAGTCCTGATGGTAGGTACCTTGATGTCTATTAAGCCCTACACGGCCTTTATCTAAACTTTTAACCACAACTAACTTTATCTATCGTTTATGCTAATGATCCTCTGATGCTACTGGGGCATGGAGTAGCACGCCTCTGTAGCCTCTGAAATCTTACCTCCAGCTGCAGCCCCACAGTGCTCTTCAGCTTGTCTCCATATAACTTGGCTCACTCCCGAAAAAAGCAAGAAGTTACCGCGCAGGCAACAGCCTGGCTGAATAGCCAAAAAGCACTGTGGGGCTGCTTCTGGAGGTAAGACTTCAGAGGCTTCAGGGTGCGTGGTGTAACCTTAACCCTCAACCATGCCCCAATAGCCTTAGTGGTTCATTAGCATAAATAACTTTTTTTAATTCAAAAGCTTTATTGAAAATACACAAAGGTAGCAGACAGAGATTATATCATCACTTTCAGGCGGTAGCATAATATAAACTTGAACATTTACAAAGGACGTATCAGCTAGTTTCAGATAAGCATTACAATTGTGCATTGTGCTAGTCATAGTAAGCATATACAACCAACTATTGTATCTATTTTTTCAAAGTTAATAAGAAAAAAGGGCACAAATGTAAACTGTAGGAATAAAGGCCGGAGAGAGGGAGGGGGTGAGGGGTGGTGGGGTGAAGGGAGGGGGATCTCAATCCTGCAGTGTGGTGTAAGTGGATGAGCGCATAAAGTCCATCCAGGGGCCCCAGGTCAGAATGTGGCTTTCCCCTGAGCGGTGTGATTCCGCTGAAAGCTCTTCCATCCTTTTCACGAACAACATCTCTGCGAACCAGTCCGACATGGTTGGCACCTGGGTGGACTTCCAAAGTCTCGGAATCAGTGCGCGGGCCGCAATCAGTAGAAAACCTGTTAGAGACTGGCAATGGGAGGATAGATAACAGGAGATGTGCTGGGTCATTTCTCAGTGTGTGGCCAGTTAGATCGTTTACCAGGTCCACAACGCAAATCCAGAAGGCCTGTAGAACCAGGCGTTCCCACCAAAGATGTAACATACTGCCTACATTCTGTCGGCATCTCCAGCACTCGGCCGGGCAAGAGGTATAAATGGAGTGAAGCTTAGCTGGCATCCAGTACCATCTGGATATGATTTTAAAATTAGTCTCCTGGGCCCTACCTGAGACAGAGACTTTAAGACAAAGTTCATAAGCTTTTGACCACTCATCCAATGTAAAAGTTTTACCCAGTTCTTTTTCCCAAGCGTTTACGTAATGGGGGCTACTTTAACCCACTCATCTTGAAAAAGACCATAGATCGTTGAGATCGGGTGGAGAGTAGCTGTAGATGATGTGCACATATGTTCAAAGGGAGCATAAATTACATTTTGATATGGCTAAACATTTAGGTAAAGGTATCTACTATCAGGACTACTTTAGTTAGTGTATACCTGATGGTAGGTTTCCTTTAAGCCTTTGGCTTGTTTAAATATTTTAGGTAGATGGTGTGCTCTCATCAGCACAATATGAAATCATTGGGAGCCACTGGAGTAGTTGAGGACTCATCTTCAGCCAATTAGAAGAAATATAACTCCTAACAAGATGGTAGGTGACCCAAAACTATTGCCATTTCCCCTGTAAGCATAGCTTTTGTCATGTTTTTTTTATTTATTTTATTTATTAGTAGCACTTAGAAAAAGTAATTTTGTGCCATTGTGCAATGCTCCCATAAGTGCCTCATTGTAGGTTCTTCAACCTAATTTCATTGCATTGAGTTGCTATATGGTCCCTCCCATGTACACAGATTCTTAGGCATACTGTCCAATCAGAAAACTATTACAGCCATCAGAGAGAGGGGAGAGGTATTAGAGCGCTCAGTACAAAGGGGGAGGTTCACTTCAGGATAATAATTTTGTAGTATTCTTTCATAAAACATGGATTTGAACATTTCTGGGAACAAAGTTATAATGTCTACCTTTAATACCTATTAAAGATACATTTCAAACAGCTCTGTAATACTCCCAATTATAATATACCAATTTACAAAGCTCTTACTTACGTAAGCATCTAGGCAACTCCGACCAGGTTCCACGTTTACAGAAAACAGTTTTAGAGCCTTCCATTAGGTGGAAGCTGTGACATTTATATTCCACAGAGGAGCCATTTTCATAGCTGGTTAATGGAGGTTCAACAAGTTCACCTTTGCTGATCACTGGTGGGGTTTGGCAATACTCAATATTGGCTGAGCCGAAAATATAACCAAGAAAAATACATTAGTATATTTGCTATCACTCACTAGGATATTGTTCAAATGCCTAGAAAGAATTATCTCCAAATAAAGTCCAGTAAAGCTTCTTACGGATCCCCATTTCTTGCTGTTTTACACATATTTTCCAGGAGCGTTCCCCTGCTGGATTACTACCCCTCTTCATTTATCCCAGTTGCTACAATGGATTTTGACATTATTTTATGAAATGCTTGTACCAAGCTTTGAATAAGGTGAGTCTCCACAACTCCTGGTTTCCCTTTCCTTCTTTCTTAATTATCTATGCCTGAATCTGCGGTTTCTCTTCACTCTCTCTTGCACCTCTTGTCTTTGAGTCGCTATCATACTTCCTGCACAATCAAGCTTGACTATCCAGCGCTCACATTTACTCATTAGAAAACAGCATTACTTACAATACTATAGACTTTTGAATCATTCTTAAAAACTGCAATGGAGAAGGGGATGTCCACATGGGATGAAATTCGCATTAATCAAAATATTATCTTTAGTGAATTATGGAACAAATTCCACATTTTATTTTATCTCACCTCTAGTTTTTTTTTTATTTCACAGCATGTAGATGGGACCTGTTGAAATCTAGTCCACTTTGCTTGAACTTTAACTTGGTCCCAATTTTATTCTTGCAAAATGTGGACAGGAAATCTATGGCATAACCACCCTAACTGAATGTGTCCTAAGAAGATTGCATGATGAAGTCCCTTGGAAGGACTAAAAAAGTAAAAGGAATATTATATTCTAAAGCTAATATATAAAGCTGAGTGTATGTGCTCTAAAGGATATAGCAACGTTGCTTTTACAATCACCAAATTTTGCACAGCCACTCCCTGTGACACAGGGAGTGTCATAGGCTGGATTTTGAGTTGAAATTTTCGACCTGCACTTTCCAAAATACTACAGTCAAAAGAACACAGAATGTAAAACTCTATTCCTATAAGAAGGGGATGGTGCCAGGGAGCTCAATTTAATCCCCATGCAGGGTAAATACAATCAAAAGAGCACAGAAAGCTGTGCACCGAACCCTGTATTCATAGTTACCTAGTCAGAAAAAAATCCCCAACGCGCGTTTCAACCCGCTGGTCTTTCTCAAGGGGTGATTTTTTTTCTGACTAGGTAACTATGAATACAGGGTTCGGTGCACAGCTTTTTATATTGTATATGTCCGTGGACTAGCTTCTGGTCATAGTATTACATTGTTACTGCTGTCTAACCGTCTTGGGCACACACAATGCTGTAACTCAATTCTGAGACTGTCAATAGCATGCCCTTTATATGTAACTACCTTTTACCTGTATTTCATATGTCCTGGTCTGTATGAACGTCTGTCTCTCCTGTCGCCATCCTTTTTATCCAGTATGTTTTAAACTCACATTGCATCTAATAAAGTTAATAAATTTTTTCACCTTTAATACATTGTATTCCGTTATTATATTCCCCTTCCTTCTGTGCTCTTTTGATTGTACTTTCCAAAATACACTTATTAACCACCATTGTCTGCTGCCTGCTGTGGCAGTTAGAAGCTGAGCCATGATTGGTTGCTATTTTGGTTAAAGACAATGAATATAAGGTCATGTGTGAGGTATTATGGAAAGAGATAGGTGGAGAAAGACAGTCTGAGAGAGAGAGAGAGACAGTCATTCAGAGACAGTTATAGAGAGAGACAGAGATAGAGTGAGAGAAACAGTCAGTCAGTCAGAGAGAGAGACAGTCAGAAAGAGAGAGTCAGTCAGAGACAATCAGAGAGATATAAAGAGAGACAGTCAGTCAGTCATAGAGGGAGAAAGTCAGAGAAAGATACATATAAAATATTTTGTTTTAACCCAATCTATTTTGTTATAGCTAACAGCAGGTTTTTTCTATTTCGGGCAATGCTGAGAGATACACTTTGACCATGCCTTAAAGTAAAACTACTCACCAATGCATTTGGGAGGTTGTGGCCATTTACCCTTTTTGCACGTTATTTCCTTTTGTCCTTGTATGTCAAATCCATCAGCACATTTGTACTGAATAACATCACCACTGTGATAAACTTCAAGATTTACAACCGTGTTCCCATTTTCTATTTGTGGGGGTTTATCACATTTTACTTTTTGTTTGAGTTCTGCCAAAGGCAAAAAGGAAAACCAAATGGTAATGTGTCCTTCCAATTAATAAAATATACAGTGATGGCCACATCTTTCTATGGCTTACAATCATTAGCTTTTTATATGTTTTTAAACTGTAATTGACAATATCATCAATGGTTATAAATACAAGTTTAAGAAATTAGTCAAAATCTACAGGGTTGATCCTTTTCAAGATATTTGCAATTTCCAAAGTCATGAAGGACATCAACTTCCAGGCAAAATCAAAACCAAAAGCAACCTATTCCTGTCTCATTAGTTGTTCCTTTTTGAGGATTGACTACCTGTTCTCATTGGATTTGTGAACCTGGAATTTTCTTGAAAAATGACCAAACATTTGTTGCCTGCTGCATCATTTTCCTGCAAATGCTTTGTAGGACGCTTAGATACCAATTTTTACTCATTGCTGAATTCTTAGATAGAATTGTGTGTGGGCCCACTCCATTGGATGGAAAGCAATTCTCAGAAAAATGATCTCAGAATGCTTTACTGTTAACATAACAAAAGACTCATGGTAACACTCTCATCAAATGTAAGACTTTTACTGTTTTAAGCTGGTCAAATACTGTAGACCCAATGCAAACACAGATGTTATGGCTTATCCTCCCAAGAATAAGAGGATCAGGCAACTAAAGATCTATATATCCCTTGACATATGTCAAAGAGTCAGGAGCTTCTCAAAATGGTCAGTTTTAGATAATACACATCTAATATGCAAAACCAGTTTTAGGCTACCTGAACACAGACATGTGCAACCCGTGGTTGGTCTGTGGTTGGCCAAACAGACCCATATTTCGGTCCAACCCCAAAGACACATAACACAGGATGGGAGTCCTTTCATCACACAGAAATTTGATGCGAGGCCAAACTGTAGGGTTGGTATTAAATAGGTTAATACAGTTCTTGCACTGAAGTTTGGGGGGCAGACAGGAAGTCCTTGCATCATATTTCTGTATGATGAAAAGACTCCTGTCCTGAGCAAGGTGCGTATTCCTTGGGATTGGACCATCATATGGGCCCATTTACATGGTATACACGCGTAGTGCAGCTGGCCTTAGACTGACAAATATTTCTCGCTTGTGTCCTTTCTCTCTACCCGTAGAGAAACCTTTTCTTTTAACACATACAAATTTTTTTGTTGATTACATAGCACTCTTGTGGGGAAACAAGACCCACCGTATTTAGTACTTCAAACAATCTTTGGTTGTTGATGATTTGACCATTGCGATTTCACTTACCTACACAACTGGGTGGAGTTGTCCAGTGTCCATTCTCACATTGGATTTGCTCAGGACCAATTAACTTATAGTTATGATCACAATCATAATGCGCCATGTCTCCAGTACGATGAAGAGTGGGGTTACTGAGTAGGATGCTATTGGCAGGCCTAGGTGGTGGAGGACACTTATTCTTTCTTTCTGTAATAGACAATTTAATTAACCACTGCTTTTTTTTACCATTTTTCTCTGCAACCAATTTAGCCTGACTGACAACGTTTAAGTTTTCCAAACTTTCCTAACTTTCAAGTGTTGCTATCCAATTAATGTAGAACTCCTAGCTTTAGGCAAGCTTTACAATACAGGCAGTCTCCTTCTTCAGGACACCTGACTTACAGATGACCCCCTAGTTACAGACGGACTTAATGAAGTTTAATTGATAATGCTTCTTCTTATACAGCAAAAAATCTTGAAAATCCAATTATCACTGGGACAAAAAAGTCTGGTGCTACAACTATAAAATATACAGTTCCGACTTACAAACTATCTTGTACGTAACCTGGGAACTGGCTGTACAGTATTTGCTCAGTACTTTCCATCAGAAAGAAAAGATCACAATTGGATCCTTAACCTAGAAGACTTACAAATCTTTTAATTCTACTTCTCCTTCCAAAACACTTATACTGTGCACCATACTACTGTGTGGAACTGGCCCCACATAAGCAAAGAGGAGGCTATTTTGGTCCAAAATTGGGGAAACAGAAGTCTATGGATATCTACATGGATATGGTGACAGTCTTAGAAAGATTTTATAGTTGAAGCAATCTGTCACTCAACTGCTGTTGAATGTTTTTATGAGAAATCATCCCATCCTACGTTATCAATTATTTGTATGTCAGTATTTTTTTTTTTTTAATAAATAAGAAAAATTACCTTCACAAATGGGTGGCTGAGGGTCCCACCCAAAAGAATAGCACTGGATTAATTCAGAGCCTTTAATGGAGTAGTTTTCTTTGCAGAAGAAGTGTACCACATCCCTTTCTGCAAATGAGGGTTTTACTGGGTAGAATCCACCATTTTCCACTGCTTCCAGCCTCCCGCAGGCCATTTCTAAATAAAGAGACCAATCAGATACACTACACTATAGAATATAATGTGCTTATTATCTAATTAAAATCGTTCTGAAGTGGCCATGATGCAATTTCAGAGCTCATTTCACAGTGTAAGCAGAGAGTTAAAAGCTGGGTTACTACAGAGCATAAGGAGCTGTCTGCTTTCTGCTTCCTACATGGTACATCGGTAGATTCTGATCACAGATCTCCAAATGATGACCACCCCTAAAGATGGGACATTGTCAGGCTCAGACAATGTAGGGTTGTTTAGTTTTAGGACAAATATAGCTGAAAAAGTTTTCATGTGTCAGGATACATTTAGAGAGCCCTAGTGGTACAGAGAGGAACCCCAACAAGAGGCGCCATTTTGGAAAGTACACCCCTTGGAGAAGTTAGCAAGATGTGATATGTGTATTTGATTCAATTTGGCCCCAAAAAGGAAAAAGATGAAAAATTTCCCAAAAAAGTCATGTTTACCCATAATTTTCGTAAGCCACAAGGGATAAAAGACGAAACAACCGAAAAAAATATGCGAAACTATTTCTCCCCAGTGTAGAATTGCCCCACATGTGAATATAAAATGTTGTATGGGCTCATGGTGCCTTTGGAGAGCCCTAGTGGTACAAAACTGAAGAGAACCCCAACAAGTGACACCGTTTTGTAAAGTACACCCCTCTGAGAATTTAGCAAGCTATAATATGTGTATTTGCCCCACAGGTATATCATCCAATTAGGCCCTACAAAGGAAAAAGGCAAACATTTTCCCATAAAGGTCACCCTAAATTTTGAACACACACCCCTTGGAGAATTTAGAAAGGTGTAATATGTGGTGCACAGTAATATAAGTGGTGTAGTAAGCATTTAGACATACAGGTGGTTTCCAAATATGATGTGCAATGGATGCCCAAGATGGAAATAGCAATTTCTGGAAGTACAGAAGTTCGGTGCCCATTACATGATACCCAGTTTGTGCCACTGTGAAATGTCAGGTCGCTGCTTAGGAAGCCATGTTTCTGTCATGAGAGAACCCAACATGTAATTCTAAATGCTAGCCAGAAAATACAACAGGGCTCTGGAATGATAAAGCACCATGTGTATTTCAGCCAGAACTTGGAGAATTATAAAGGATGTGGTAACAAATCCAGAGGCTTGGAGAGAAATAAAAAAACCTAAAAAAAGAAAACCAACAACTTACCCTAGTTTGCAAACTACATCCCTCAAGGAAATATTCAAGGGCTATAGTGAGCAACTTAGCAGTTGTTAATATAATTCTTTTTACTGAAAGGAATTCACAGGGAAAGTTGGATGTAAATTGTGAGTGTGTTGCATATAAGCTGGTAGAATATACCAGGGGACTAACTCAAAATTTGTCATTCTGGAGTTTTCACAGGTCTCGTGGTAGTATAAAGTGTCCTTCCTAATGCCCCTATTGGAACAGGCTATTTGTACAATGTACTGTACACGGACAGTATTTTGTACCATTTCTTCATTTTCCATAGGTTGCTGTATGGCTTCAGAACCCACCCATGCATTTATTGTAAGCCAGTATGCAGTGTGGCTTGTTGGCAGAAGTGCTTGTACCTTGTACAGGGGTGGGTGTGTAGGAGTCTTCATGAATAGTGGTCAGAACAAGGACATCCCTTTGGTCAACATCCATGTTCTGACAGTGGTCAGAACAAGGACATCCCTTTGGTCAACATCCATGTTCTGACTTCTGAGTGCCTTGATGCCCCTCCTTTTTAAGTAGATGCCTAATGAAATATTATCACTGCAAATGTCTCCCTAGGCAACACCCTCGTTGCACACCACCGATAGTAACATGTAGAACTTACCAAAGGACAAGGAAAAGAAGGGAAAGGCAGGTACAGGAACACAGGGAACAACACAAGGGAGCTTTCTCTAAGGCAATGAGCTCAAAGATCCGGCACGGAATCAGGGGAACAGCCGGCCTTTAAGGAAACCAGGGGGTTGCCAGTGCTAATCAGTGATGTGGTAACCCTTTAAATCTTAGAGTGACGTTTGTACATGCCCTTCAAGAGCGGGGACGCGCGTGAGGACCATAGTGGGGAGCAGAAAGGGATTGCAGGGAGATAAGAGTGGGCTGGGGACCGTGGTATGCTGCAGCAGAGAGGGGCACGGGTGTGCCCACGATCCGAGACATAAATCGCGGGGGCACCCAATTGGCCCCCTCCTCTTCTTCTTGGTCCCTAGAAACTTCTTCCGGAGAGCAGGTTGTCCAGGAGAGATGATATGCCATGGAACTGCCCTTCTCCCACAACATTCGAAGGCGTCAGGACAGATGGAGGAGACACCATGCAACGTGGGTGGCAATCTGGACCCCAACATAGGGTCCACCCATTAAATGCAAAAACTATTTGTTTCATTTTACAATCACTCCAGCGTATTCAGGGAGAGCTCTTTTTCATTTCTAAGGGACCATATGACAACAGTTATGGTGAATTATCTTCATGCAGGTAATTTTTTTTAAATAACATGCAATTAAAGACATTTCTGTATATGAATTTGATTAAATGTGAATGTCCAATTGGTAGCACCCCTTTAAATGAGGAAGAAAGTTAACAGAAAAATAAGGACACATATGCATATTTCTTTAACAAAGTGTATTACAAAGATTATTATCCTCCGCACTATTGATCTTTTGACATTTTAGTTTAAAGGCAGTTAACAATAGATTGTTATTTTTGAACATGAAAAGATAACCAAGCTGAAAGAAAAGAAAAATACTCCAAAGGAATTCTTCCTTGTCCTTGGCCTTATATTTTTGCCATTTCTTATATTACCAGTATTAAATTAGTGGGAGTTAAATCTCCACCTCATTCTTTAAATAGAAAAAGTAGGACAGCAATCCACAACAGTTCCTCCTAGGGGATGGTGCTCGCAGCTGAGAGTTCTGGCTTTCAAAACTCCAAATAAAGCATAGTAGAAGGAGAGAGCCACAGCACCGAAGAATAAAATTTGAAGAAGTCTTTATTGGTACATCATCTAGGCATAAAAAAGCAACATTTTGATTCCAATTTGAATCTTTCTCAAGCAAGAAAAATTCTAATTGGAATCAAAATGTTGCTTTTTTATGCCTGGACTTCTTCGAATTTTACTCTTCGGTGCTGTGGCTCTCTCCTTCTACAACTTATTTTTTAAATGTACGTATTTAAGGGGCCTTTGGCACTCTTTGTTACCAAGGACTGTGCTTTGTACTAAGCACATAATATCTGGGCATAAAAACTCTTACCAGAACCAGGTGAGTAACAAGCTGCAATATCATATTTATCAAAGGACAATTAGATGGTGATTAAAAGTAGCTCTGCGAGTTAACAAACTTCCATACATATAAAAATTTGTTCCTTTACCTGCAGTAAGTGGGCAGTACCAAACACCACAGTTTCACAAAGATTTTTGGGGGAAAAGCAATTTCAACTTACTAATATATTTATAGTTAAACATATGGAATTATGGAAATCGTTAAAAACTTACTTGTGCAGCTGGGGGTAAGACCAGCCTCTTGGGAGACACTCAACCCAGTCTGCCTTGGTCCCAGTAGCAGTGTAATACCCCTCATTACACTGGTATGTAAAGTTCTCTATAACACGGAAGTCCTCCTCGTTGTAACATAATAACCATTGGTAGAGGAGGGTTTCAAAGATATCTAGTACATAAATTATATATTGGTATTGGGATGTAAATATGTTATGTTGTAAATTCTAAGATATGACGACATCTCCATCAGTGGGAGTCTTACTAGGTAAATCTTTTCCTATTGTACCATAGAATTGTGTAAATGACTGTACTAGCACCCCAAAGTGTTGTTCCTCTGACGATCTGTGAAGTGTGTGTCAATACCTGTCAGCATACAAGCAAACCATAACCAACTTTGCCACAAGCTTGTCAAACTGGGTAAGTTGTGCAGCTGACTGGATTTGACCATCCATCCTCTGGGCACATAGCGGGGAGTGTGGGTGAAATCAATTCCTAACACAGCAGAAACTAGAGGCACAGCTAACCCACCAAAAAACTCAAGGAAAATTAATGTCATTCTATGCCACACTCTAGGAAGAGTGCAAAAACTTTGGCACACTGGGGCGTTGCATCTGTTGATTTGTGTAACTATGCTTTTCCCCTATAACTCTCAGGAGCATTGTATAATATATGGTATTCCCAAAAACAAAATATCAAAGTTAACAAGTTATTATGCGGAAGATTACTTGTATGCAAGATTTAACCAGGAAGCGGTCGGTTTCAGCCCTGTACGACATGATCCATTTTAGTGTATGTATAATGCATACAAGAGCCCTTTTCCCTCAATATAACTGTTATGTTGAGGCTTGTTATTTTGTGGGATAGTTTACTGTTTTAACGACCATTTGGGCAATGTATACTAATGATTTCTTTTAGACTCTTTCTGTGAGTGAAAAGATACAATAATGTCCTGGATAATTAATGTGAAAAGTTAATTTTGGTTCTGACGTATCGACATAAGATGAAAACCTAACACGACACTCACCTGGCCCACTTAATTAGGTACCAACTGTTCCAACATGCCGTTAACACTTAATTTCTAATCAAGCCAATCACCATGGCGGGACAACTCAGTCATTAGGCAGGAGACATGTCAAGAAATACTCATGCAGTTCAACCGAGCACTTAGTATGGGGAAGAAAGGTGATTTGAGTGCCTTTGAAACGTGGATAGGTGTGGGCCAAAGGGTCTGGTCTTCAGTTATATTTGAAGCAGAAAATGATTCTGAGTGGGATTTTCACGACAACCAGTCTCTAGGGTTTACAGAGAATAGTCCGAAAAATTGTGAAAAAAAACATCCAGTGGCGCCAGTTCTGTAGGCGTGGAAATGCTGTTGATGCCAGAGGTAGGGAGATATGGGAGACTGGTTCGAGCTGATAGAAAGAGAAGACAGTGACAAATCGCACCCGTTACAAACAAGGTAGGCAGAAGAGCATCTCTGAACGCCACAGTACGTCGAACTCTTGAGGAGATGGGCTATACAGCAGGCAGAAGACCACCACCGGGTGCCACTCCATTTAAGCTAGAACAGGGAAACAGGCTACCAATTTGCACAATGCTCATCAAAATTGCGACAGTTAGAAAGATTGGAAAAAAACGTTGCATGTCGATGGTCTCGATTTCTGCTGCGCATTGGATTGTAGGGTCAGAATTTGCGGTCAACAACATGAAGCATGGATCATCCTGCCTGTATCAACGGTTCAGGCTGGGTGGTGGTGGTGGTCATGGTGTGGGGAATATTTTTTGGCACATTCTTGGGCCCCCTTGGTACCAATGGCATCGTTGCCAGCCACAGCCTACCTGAGTATTGTGTGCTGACCGTGTCATCCTTATGCAACAATGTACCCGACACCTACCGATGGCTACTTTCAGCAGGATAATGCGCCATGTCATAAAGCTGGAATCATTCAGATGGTTTCTTGAACATGACGCACTGAGTCAGTGATCTGTACTCAAATGGCCTCCACAGTCACCAGATCTCAATCCAATAGAGTATCTTTGGGATGTGGTGGAACGAGAGATTCGCATCATGGATGTGCAGCCGACAAATCTGCGGCAACTGTGTGATGCCATCATGTCAATATGGACCAAAATCTCTGAGGAATGCTTCCAGCACCTTGTTGAATCTATGCCACGAAGAATTGAGGCAGTTCTGAAGGCAAAAGGGGATCCAACCCGTTACTAGAATGGTGTACCTAATAAAGTGGCCGATGAGTGTATATATATATATATATATATATATATATATATATATATTTTTTTTTTTTTTTTACATATATATTTTTGTGCATCTTGTAATATAGTTGTAATATTCTGTTGAAAGTAGTATTTGAGGGCTTTGCAGGAATATCTGACTTTCATTAGTGCAATTTTGGAGAAAATAAGCTGCTGTGATTGATTGTTATAAATTTTTATTTGTTAACAGCAATTCTGACATGTTATTTTGCACAACGAATATGGTAACTTATGTGATGGTTGTATAGCTTGATGTATGCGAGGATACCTGTGACTTTTTTTTCATTTTTACAACGCTTATAACAAAGTGCTCAATAAATTTAGTTTTACTTATAACAGTGCCATAAGAAATACAACGTAGCCAACAAAAAACAACTCTCACAAGAATAGCAGTGTAAAGAATGACCTAACGGGTCAATATAAATTTATGAATGCATACCAGTTATTTGATGACATCCTGGGGGTGGCAGCCATTTTCCAGATGTGCAGTTTATTGTTTCAACTTTCCCTCCATTTGTGGTTGTGAAGCCTGCATTGCAGCTGTATTGAATTGTGTCAAATGTTTTATGCAACTCCTTTGCATTGTGCAAAATTCCATTTGGAATTGAAGGTTTGATGCATCTTTCTGGTAAACAAACAAGGACATTCGCATGTTTAGGGTCCTATATGATCAGATTAAATATATAAGCTACATTAGTTTTTTTTCCACATTGCACATTTTGCACAACTAAATCCACTCCAGAGCAGATTTTGCACTTATTGGGGCTCATTTACTAGTAACAGTGCACACTGCACTATATGCAGTTTGCTTGTGTAGTGTTCAGAGGGCGCCAGATTCAGCATTTCTGGCGCATGTTCTTGGTGAATCTGGCACCCCCTGCACTGCTCTGACAGAGTGAACCACTTCTTTTTTGGTGCACCTTCATTATGGTGCGCGCAACACAATTCTGTCGGACTTTGCATGTTCAATCTGGCGCACGGTCCGACTGAGCACGGGAACACCCCCTAATTTGTGTTGCTTGAAGACTAGTGCAGCTGCGCCACAAAAGGGTCACGTGTGAAACAAATGTGGCGCAGAGACATCTTAAATACCTGTGTAAGCAGTTTGGACTTAAAAAAATATGCAAAGTCCGACTGGCGAACGGCCCTTAGTAAATGTGCCCAATTCTCTTTACTCCCCTTCCCCCCATCTTGGTTGTCAAACCTTCTCCTCTCAATCTTTAACCCCTTAAGGACGCAGGGTTTTTCCGCTCATTTCTCGCTCTCAACTTCAAAAATCCATAACTTTTTCATTTTTGCGTGTACAGACCTGTGTGAGGGCTTATTTTGTGTGTAACAAATTTTACTTTCCCGTAATGTTATTTATTTTAACATGCCGTGTACTGCGAAGCTGAAAAAAAATTCCAAATGTGGAAAAATTTAAAAAAAAACGCACGTGCGTCACGTTCTTGTGGGCTCAGTTTTTTCGACTTTGACTGTCCACTCAAAATAACACTTCAGCTTTATTCTTTGGTTCGGTGCGATCGTGGTGATACCAAATTTATATAGGTTTTATTGTGATTTAATACATTTTCAAAAATTAAACGAATGTGTACAAAAAAGAAAAAATTTTTTTTGCCATCTTCTGACGCTAATAACTTTTTCATACTTTGGTGCACGGAGATGTGTGAGGTGTCATTTTTTGCGTAATGAGGCAACGTTTTCATTTCAAAGGTGTAAAAGTCGCATTTCGGACATTTGGGCGCCATTTCCCGTCTCGGAGGTCACCGCCGGCCGTAACTGTTTTTATATTTTGATAGAACGGGCATTTTGGGACGCGGCGATACCTAATATGTTTGTGATTTTTACTGTTTATTATGTTTTATATCAGTTCTAGGGAAAGGGGGGTGATTTGAATTTTTAATATTTTATTAATTTTTTTATTTTTTAAACTTTTTTTTTCTTTTTTTTCCCACTATTTCTTAGACCATCTAGGGTACATTAACCCTAGATAGTCAGATCGCTGCTACCATATACTGCAATACTTCTGTATTGCAATATATGGCATTTTTGCAGGTCATTCATTACAATGAGCCACTGGCTCATTGTAACGAATCTCCAGAAGCCATGTAGCCTCGTGTCAAAAGAAGACCCGAGGCTACCATGGCAACCAATCGCCGCCCCCCGATGATGTTCGGGGGCGCGGCGATTGTAAAAAAGATGGCGGCGCCCGAGCGACAACTTTGCCGGCGGCAAAGACAGGGTTAATTGCAAGCACCGACCGCGGTTATTAGCGGTGGGGGTTTTCTGCAAAATGCAAAAAACCCCACCCTTGTATGAAGAGGACTCAGCCCGTGAGCCCTCTTCATACATCCCTTATACCTCTGCGCCGTAGAGTTACGGCGCTGAGCGTTAAGGGGTTAAAATCTTCCTCTCCTTTTCTAAAAGTGCAAAATAAATATTCTGATAACTATATTCATTCAAATCTTAGCTTTCTTTCGCAGTAACTATTGTTTGTGTATATTTTACCTTTCTCAACATCCCCAGGGTGCGGTTCTGTCACTTCAATACATGAACTTTAGACGTCAACAACGGCATATGCGCTATGGGCTGGTAAAAGACTAGTCATTGAGTAACTTAGTAAAAATAATATAGCCCTGGATACTGTGGGATTCAGCATATTCTCAGCATATTCTCAATTAAGTTCATGCCACATTTTTAGCATTACAAAGAGAATTTAGTGTGAATTTTGTAACTGTCACAAAATGTATCTTTAAAGGGGAAAAAAAGCATAAAGTCTACCCCTAGGTTGATTTTTATACAGTTTAGGACACAGGGTGGAGGGATGGGTTTGAAGGAAGGACTCTCAGTGTATATGGTGCTTTACTGGACATAGAGAAGTTTTTTGACAAAACTGCCTAATGGCAGTCAAAATAGACCCGTATCCGGACAGGTGAATAGGTAAAACATCACTTTTATTAGAGATATTAAAATAATTCCGCAATAATTCAAACTGATGTGGCATAAACCACTGGGTGCAAAAGAAACAAAACTAGGGCTATCTCAAGAGGAAGCAGCAACTAGTTCTCCTGCAGCAAAGGGTTATGTGTATAACAGTTACCCAAAGGTACACGCACTCAGGGGTGTAACTAGGAGACAGTCTAGGCAGACTTCTGAATGAGCATACTCACAATCACTCACAGTATATACACACAGTATATACACACATTCATGAAGTACCTTATATACAGCCATACAGCTTATACACATCACATATACACATTCATACAGCAAATACACGCATACATACAATACCACATACACACCTCAATACACACACAATACTCCAGAAACCCCGGCCCCCTGACACTGCCCTTTAAGTTACACCCCTACACCCATTAACCATTACATCTGCCTCACATATGGAAAAAAAAAATGACAAAATAACTAGCCAAAACATAGGCTGTGACACGGCTATGACACAAAGCTCTGTACATGGAAAAATGAAAAAGTTATGGATGTTGGAGAGCGAGAAATGAGGGAAACAAACCTGCGTTCTTAAGGGGTTCACAAAATGTGCATGTGTCCAGGAAAAAAATGCATGTCTGAAAAAACCCAACTCCTGAATATCACAAAAATATGTATGAAAACATGTAAAACCGAACTATAGTATAGAGTATAAGTGTGGCCTGTTATCTGTTTTCCAGAAGTATTGTTTTTAAAAAAATCTTTACGTTAGGCGTTTATCATTGTGTCTTTTCTTAGAATATATGCCATCCTATTAAACTTACTGAGACATATGGGTGGGGGTTCCCATCCTTCTGATGTGCATGTGATTTCATCCTCTTGTCTTCCAGACGGAAATGAGTATCCGGCTGAACAAGATACAGTTAACTTCTTTTCCTCTTTCATTGGGAAATAAAACTTTTTGAATATGTAATAGTACTGAGCAATCTTTCCATTGTCAATATTAGGAAGATCACACACTGTTCCTGTAAAATAAAAGTAATAACTGGATGTAGCACTCCAGAATCAGCACAAGTTTTGAGTAGCCTGAATAAAATATTTACAAATTGCAATTAAGCAACTTTTCTTTTAGTTTTCTAGAATTCATAGTTCACACTGAGCTTGTCGAGTTGAAAGTTTAAAAATGTGAAAGATGTTTTGTGTGAGATCTTTGAAGGGGAGAAGGCTGTGGACTGCAAGTTTAAAGGTAACCTGACACCAGATTTTCACTAATAAGCCTAACAACAAGTTCCCATAGCATTATGCCAACTCATGCTCATGGTGTTTTTAGCTAAAAAAATTATAGTACCTATCCCTTAGAAAATGAAGTTTGTAAGCTTACCTGGCATACTGCCCCAAGGACGTGTGCTATCATGCAAGGCATTGGGGCAGATTTACTTCCCCGGTCCTATCGTGATCCAGCGGCGCGTTCTCTGTGGAGGATTTGTGTCTTCCGGCGATTCACTAAGGTAGTGCGCCCGATGTCCACTAGGTGTCGCTGCTGCGCTGAAGTCCACCGAGGTGCGCCGGAGTTCACCAAGCCAGGCCGGGTGCAGGTAAGCGTGTGTCAAGCGACACATTTTTTAAAAAAAATATGGTAGTTTTTCCGAATCCGTTGGGTTTTCCGACGGCCACGTCCCCGATTTCCGTCGCGTGCATGCCGGCGCTGATGCGCCACAATCCGATCGTGTGTGCCAAAAACCTGGGGCAATTCAGGGAAAAACGGTAATATTCGGAAAACACGTCGGAAAAACGTAATTCGGGCCCTTAGTAAATGACCCCCATTGTTTCTCTCAGCTCATGCCTGCTCTTCCCCCCTCCCTTCTGCAGTACAGTGCAAAGGATGACTCATCAGTCCATGGTAGGGGCAGGAGCGACCTGCTTGCTGACATGAGGTGATAGAAACACTGCATTCCATGAATAGCACACCTCCTGGGGACACCCTGCTCTTCAGGCAGGGTGCCATGTAGACTTACAAACTTCATTTACTGGGAATAGGAACTATGGATTTTATTTAGCTAAAAATAGTGTTAAAAACTTGTTATTAGGCTTATTAGTAAATCTGGTAACACGTTCCCTTTGAAGGAAATCTATCATCAAATTACACATGATATCTTTACCTGATTTTAGGGCACTTCCATTTAAAAAATAATAATATGTTTAAATATGTAAATGAGCCAGTAGTGCTTCCCCTCAGAGCACTTCTTACATGACTCTTTCCTCTTTTGGAGAAAATAGAAAAAGAGAGTTTGCGCTCCCATAGAGTAATTAGTGGAGTTGAATCGGGTGGACTAGCCCACAGGTGTCCTGGGCCCCAATAGGTGGGGAATTACATCAGATAGGCTAGATGGTGCGCCTATAGCGGTGATGGCTGCACACTGTCCTGTAACCTGGATAGTATTGTCCAGTAGGGCTTCATGAAATTAAAAAAAAAAATTGTACTCCGAGGCCCCACTTCCACATAGGCAGAATAATTTATTAATATGAGGATGACGCGTTTTTAAGGGAGGAGCTCCCTCTTCATCAGTTGCAAGGAGGCTGGTAGCAGGATTTAGGCTTGTTGTCCATTAATTGATCATAATTGATATGTTTTGTGTAAGGAAAAGTCATACAATTTTGCAATATACTTCCTGTGCCAATTCCTCATGGTTTACTAGATCTCTGCTTGCTGGCCTCCCCTAGGAAGCTTCTTTGTTTGCTTCCAGTGGATAGAAATCTGTCCATAGTCATGTGATGGACATGCAGGTGAACGGCTCACACATCTATGATTACTCTCATGAGATAATAACAGCTCCTGTACCTGAGTGTCCATCACATGACCATGGACAGATTTTTATCCACTGGAGGTAAACATAAAAGCTTCCTATAGCTGTACAGCAAGCAGAGATCTCAAAAACTGTACGGAATTGATACAGAAAGTATATTGGAAAGTTGTATATCTTTTCCTTACACAAACAATATTAATGATTTGCTGAAAGTGGACATCCCCTTTAAGAAAGTCAGAAACTAACATCTGGAGGCATGTACAAATAAATATTCTGATTGTGGTCCAAATCAACAGGCAGCAGGGGTATGCAGTGTGCTGCAGGCAACTTCTCCTGTGCACATTCAACAAGCAGTCTACTACTTGGAGATCATGGGTTGTGAGCTGTAATTTCAACTTGTATCTTAGTTTCTTCTTATACAATAATAATACCAAATCTACATTTTAGATAGATACATTTGTAAAATAGGAACACTAAAACAATTCCTACAGAAATATTGTCAAATACCACATCTTCATTACACTACAAAACGGGACTAGATAATTACCCCCCTCCATAAACAAGAGAACTACTCCTAGTGATAATGTTACATACATCTGACATTATTTCATATATTAAAAAACATTGCATCAATTGTGTCTGTTAATCAAGAAGAAACCAAGTTATACAGTCCAGTCAGGCTAAATCCCATCCATTATATACCAAGTATATCCACAGATAAGATATTCTTATAACAATAGTCCGGATCTCATATAGATCCTACCGTCTTAAATTAAAAGTAACCAATAAATGCCTGTGGATATAAAGTATATAGACAAGTGTCTTACCCATATTAAGGTTATGTGACCACCCCCGGACTCCACAACGTGTGTTTCGCCCACAAAATAATACCAAATCTACATTTTAGATAGATACATTTGTAAAATAGGAACTTAAAGTTCCTATTTCAACAATTCCTCCAGAAATATTGCTGAATATCTCCCAACCTTACCTTCTGCTGAGCACGATACACAGAACACTAAGCCTAACAGCAAGAAATTCTCTACCTTCATGTTTTTTCTGCTTTTCATGGATCTGTCCCAATATTTGTGAAACCTCCACATTTTTGTCAATGTCCCTAGGTCTGTTAATTAGTTACAGTTCTTGTAATGATTATACTTTTGCTTATGTAGCGTAAGTGAAGTGGAGAGAACCAAAAAAGAAAGAACAGAACAAACTAAATGAATATACATCCCAATAGGCAGATATTGTAATATAGATGCATTTAATTGTGATACAATGGATTGTAATTGACAATAGTGACATACAATATGCATCAATACCTCCCAACTGTCCGGGATTTCAGGCTCTATCCGTGACAGCAGGAGCTATGTCCCAGGACATCAACCATATCTATGCCCAGCGGACGCTGTCAGCTTTCTGTATGATCATCATGCCACTCCGGCCGCTATGGGGAGGACAATGGCAGAGGAGGAAGCAAGAGGGGAGAGGTAAGTAACAAATGTTTTTGTTTTATATAGAGCAACAGGAGGAGAAGTGGGTCACAATGTGAGTAGGGTGGTAAGAGTACAGAAAGCTAGAGAATTCTAAGTAGTAGGAAATGAATAAGAGGGCTTACTAAGCGGGGTACCAAAAGTAATTGGGGTATTAAATAGAAGGGGTATTAAAAATAGGAGGCCGCAGGAAGGAGAATAAAATTAAATTGGGTTATTATTTGTTAATGAGTTACAGTAGGGGGAAAAATAGTTATGGGTCCATAACCATAGGTAGTCATAATGCGGGGAGCATTAAGGTGGATTTTATACTATGCAAGTGGTGAGATAAAGGGCGGAGCAATGGGCATGGCTTAAGCAGTAACTTTCTTTTGTGATGCATTGCGCGGTGTTCCTCTGTCCCAAAAGTTGGAAGGTATGTATATCCAAAACAGTGATGCATAATATTTAGTTACATGTTATGTTTATAGATGGGCGAATTTGTTGAAATTCGGTTCGACCCGATTTGCGTTTTTTTTCGAAAAAATGTGATTCGACCCGATATTGAATGATGACGAATCACGTTATAAATAGGTATTTCCTGGCTGCAGGTTGTTGTAGAACATTGGGTCATGCTCAAATATGCACAGGTAGCTTGGTTTGGTCTTCAAACATTGCTGTGTTTTAGTATGACACACACGTGATAGGCGCCTCTCTTGAATCGCTTCACTCTTCAATTCCATGGCACTTACAATGGCTAACTTCACCAATTAAGTGAAGTGGGAACACAGCCTGACAAGGTAAAGTCTGTGCCAGCTTATTTCACTGATCATTTTGCCCTTCTTTTCATCTGTCAGCATCCGCTTTCAATGAGTCCATCGGTATTGCTAAAGCCAAAAGCAAACAGGAGTTAATCCAAAACAGAGATGACCAGTCAATGGGATATTTTCATGTCCTCTGTGCTCTGTATCCACTCCTGCTTTTGGCTATCAATCCTGAAGCTTTTCATTCCTTCTGACAGATAAAATGAAGAGGAAAACCAAACATAGTGGCAATGTCATAGAGTGGTGGAGGGTGAAAACAGCATTATGGAAATCACAGGGTGTTCCAGGGAGACAACGGTCAGTTGGCAGCAGCATGAGTAGGACGCAGAGTAGCACAATGACAGGTGGCAGCAACATGGTAGGCAACAGTGTGGCCCAATGATAGAGTGTGGAGGTGGCAGCAGAAGCAAGAGGTCAGAGAGTGGCACAATGACAGAGTGTGGAGGTGAGTGACAATTCCAGTCCCTGGTAAAGATGGTGGGAGGCAAATGATGCAACTGACAGCAGATGTGTGGCACCAAGCGGGTGGCAGCATCAGAATAGTGGCTGAGGCAGGTAGTTAGAATCCAGACTCATTTCTCAACATTTGGCAGAGGTGTCCTGGCTGATCTAATCTGATGCACAAGGCATTGGTGTGTTGAAATCCTGGCCGATCCAAGCATGATTCATCTTGGCAAAGTTCATTCTCTCCACATTATGGGTGGACAAGCAGGTTCTGTCACACTGAACACCCGCTCTGATACCACACTACTGGACGGGCAGGACAGCTTCTCTACTGCAAACTCCGCAAGTTGCAGCCACATATCAAGCTTGGCTGCCAAGTAGTTCAGGGGATCCTCTATCTGGAATGGTAAAGTGCTGTCCAAGTAGGCCACCACCAGCTGGTGCAGGGTCTGCTCCAAGTCCTGCTGCTTGCTTGGCGGCTACCCTCCTCACTAGGTGGGTGAAGGAAGTTGCTGCTGCTGATGGAGCTGCTATTGTTCCTACCCCCCAATCTCCCCACAGCAGCCGTGGCAGTAGTATGTGAGAGATGAGTTCTAGGAATCCCCGGTCAGACCTAACAGAGGATGGACATTGGCGCATAAAGGCAGTGTCCAATTGTCTTTTCAGTATTTCTCTCAGTTGTTCCTCCCTCTCGGCAGCTGGAAAAAAGTCACCCATTTTTGACCAGTAGCGAGGGTCCAAGAGGGTAGAGAGCCAAAAGTCATCCCTATGCCGGATGTTGACTATTCGGATGTCACTAGTTAGGCAAAGCAGCATGCTGCGGGCCATCTGCGCAAGTGACTCTGAGGGACTCCTGGGCCTTCATCTCCACTGTATACAGCCACGGTGCTTCTGGGTCATCTGCCTCGTCTTCTACCTACTCTGGATGCTCCTGCTCCTCCTCTCTTGTCACCAGTTCAGCCCCCACCGAACTCATGTGGCCATGAGATGTAGTCTCCACTTCTCCAGTGCCCTGACCAGACAGATTTTGCAGCATGAGTTCCAGGACATGAAGCAGTGGAAAGGCGTTATTCATCCCGCAGTCCTGGCGACTGACAAATAACGTGGCCTCTTCAAAGGGCCTGAGCAAACGACATGTGTCACCCATTAACTGCCAGTGACTGACATCAAAGTTACACAGGGGAATACTCCGGTCTGCTTGCATCATCAAAAAATCATTAATGGCTTTACTGTGTACATACAGGCAGTCTAACATATGGAGGTTGGAATTCCAACATCGCATGTCAGACTATGTTGGGGGAGGCCGCTCTGCCACTGCAACTCGAGGAGGGTGTGATCAGCTTTGTTAAGAATGGCTGAAGTACATGCACAGTTTCCTGGCCATTTTTAGAATGTCTTGCAGATGGGTGGAAGACTTGAGGAACCTGTTGACAACCAGATTGAACATGTGCGCCATGCAGGGTGCATGGACCATCCCTCCTCAGTGCAGCACGGACACCAAAAGGCATTGGAGCAAAAATCACTCCAGCAACTACATGGATTTGACACGTATTTCTTCCAAATGGACACCCTGGGATAGGAGCAGAAATCACTACAAAAAATATGTGGATTTTACATAGATTTCTTCCTATTCACTTCAGCAACAAAAACAAACTGCTTTTTGGGGTATACGAATCCCCCAAAATGGACACCCTGGGATTGGAGCAGAAGTCACTAAAGAAAATATGTGGATTTTACACAGATTTCTTCCTATTCACTTTAGCAACAAACAATAACTTCTATTTGGGGTATACAGATCCCCCAAAATGGACACCATGGGATTGAAGCAGAAATCACTCCAGAAACTATGTGTATTTTATACAGGTTTCTTCATATTGACTTCAGCAACAAAAAAAAAATGCAATTTGGGTAATACAGATCCCAGAAAACGGACACCCTGGGATTGGAGCCGAAATCACTATAGAAACTATGTGGATTTTACACAGATTTCTTCCTATTCACTTCAGCAACAAATAAGAACTGCTACTTGGGGTATACAGATCCTCCAAAACGGACACCCTGGGATTGGAGCAAAAATCACTGCAGCACAGTACAGTACAAACAGCTGGACGCTGGAGACAGCACATGCAGTGTGAAATGCTGTGATTAGAAATGGCTGCCTGTTTTTTAGGGCTGTGACATCACATAAGCCTGCCAGTCGCTGATTGACTTTCAGGTCTGCATATGTAATCGAGGGTGTTCCTTTCTCCTTCCCAGCATTCTCTGCCTCATGCAACACGTTGTGCTCACGCCCATTTTGGTAATAAATAGAAAAAAATCTAATTTTTGTGCTGAAAACTCGGCTTATACACCAGTATATACGGTAAATATTCTGGTACACATTTAGGTGAGGGTGTAATGGGCAACTCTTGCAGCCCTCCATTACATTGTAAATTAGCTACTTAGGTGATACTTGTATACTTTAGGTGATGTGATACTCTCTTCCCCTACCTGGCTCCCTGCACACTGCTAGAAGATAATTGCAGCTAGTAGGGAGTCTAATAGGAGATAATTAAAGGAAACCTATCATGAGGAATCTACTATGAGAAGTGGATCTTGCAGAGGCTACAGAGGCGTGTACTAGCCAAAGTTCCCAGTGCAGGCCAGGCTAGTATACACCCCAGTAGCCTCTGCAGTTGATTTACATATATTACAAAAATAAAGATTTTTAACAACTTAGGTTAAAACATTATCGTAATTGGACCTGCATGGTAAATGCCGGGGAAAAAAAACTCAAAAATGCTCCGAAAAAAGATCATTTTTAATTAATACACTTTAAAAAATTCTCTAAAAAGTGATTTAAAAAAGTTTCGCACTCTAAAATAAGCCCACTAAAAAGAACAATCCTTCTCGCAAAAAATAAGCCCTTAATCAGATTTGTAAGCTGATAAATAAAAAAGTTCTGCATATGAAAGTCGGTGATGCTAAAATTAACATTTTCGCCAAATTACTTTTTATTCAGTAAAAATGGGGAAAAAACTATATAAATGAGGTCTTTCCGTAATCATGGAGACGCATAGAATAAAAATAATATACTATTTTTATGGTATGGTAAACGACCCAAAAAAAACACATTGATGATTTTCATTTCCTCTACCAACAAAGAGTTAATAAAATCTCACCAATTATCTGTAGATGCCCCAAAATTATTTACCAGAAAAGTGAATCTCATGTGGCAAAAAAATAAGCACAATAAAAAAACTAAAAAAATTATAGCCTGTACAATGTGACATAGCAAATCTGATCTGCATGGCGCCTCCTTCCCTTCTATGCCCGGCCTTGCGCCCATACAGCAGGTTACCACCACATATAGGATATCAGTGTACTCGGGAGAAATTGGGTATCAAACTTTGGGGAGCGTTTTTTCATTTAATCCATTATAAATGTTTAATTTTACACCCAAAATGAGTGTATTGTCAAAAAATATTAAATTTTGTAGCCACACCTCCATTTTTTTTAACCCCTGTAAAACACCTAAAGGGTTAACAAACTTGTTCAGCAAAAAGATGGCCACTTGAGTTCCTTAAATTAACTAAACCAACTTGCGCCAAAATTCCGGTGTCATACATGTTAACATGCCTTGATCATTTTTTTTTACTCTTTTAAAGGGAACCTACCACCACAAATCTACCTATAAAGGTAGATTGGGTGGTAGGTGGATCAATAGGACGTGAGGATAGCCCTTTTAAGGGCTAATTCTCACGTCCCCGCAATGTTTTGAAAAGTTTTATTGCCCAAATATTCAAATTTCCTTATGCGGCTACTGGGGTGTGGAGTAGCCGCATCTGAGGTTACACGAGGCGGCTATTCCACGCCCTGGTAGCCTCTTTTCTCCTCCTACTCATTATCTTCGCCCGACGATCCTGCCGTCTGCGCATGCGCAGAACAGCAGGCTCGCGTCTGCGCGGTCACTGCTCCGAAGCCAGAGCTGCACAGGCACAGGCCTGCTGTTCTGCACATGCGCAGATGGCAGCATCGTCGGATAAGGGCGCGCAGCTACGAGGAGCTGCGCACCGAAGATAGTGAGTAGGAGGAGAAAAGAGGCTACCGGGGCGTGGAGTAGCCGCCTCGTGTAACCTCAGATGCGGCTACTCCACGCCCCAGTAGCCGCATAACAAAATTTGCATACTAGTTTAATAAAAGTTACCAAAAAAGTGCGGGGACGTGAGGATTAGCCCTTAAAAGGGCTATCCTCACGTCCTATTGATCCACCTACCACCCGATCGACCTTTACGATTCAACAGTCTTAAACAAAGTAAGGTTTATCATCCAACAAAAGAGACAATTTTTTGGCAACTGAAGGCTGGCCCAACTCGGCACTGGTCAAATGTGATGGTATAATTTTGTCACGGTGGTCTCATAGTATATAAGGCTTGAAAAAGACCATCAAGTCCACCCTTTAGTGCTGGTGGTGGTGATAGATAGATATTGTGTGGGTGGTATCCCCTTGGTTACATTATGGTGATGGATTTTACAGTTTAAGCGCCTTCAATAAAAGTTATAAATATGAAATGAAATCAATGGTTAACAGCAGTTGTATTTTTATTGTAAATCCTCTATACAACAAAACAATTACTCTTACAACCACCCAAAGATTAGCTCATCATGAGATAATAACAGGCCAATGTGGATATAGTGGTTTTAACTCAACCATACTTACACACTGGAGTGTACTCCCTGAAGCAGGTTCCGTCCCGTCGGCTGCTAATTATTCACTCTTTCTTTCAGCGCTTATACCCCCTCCTCCCTCCCTTCCCCTGCCAGAGAGTCGTGGCATCTGATAGAGCCAGAAAGGGCTTCTGTACACAGGAGCCCCTGAGGTTCATTTTCACATTTTTTAATAAGTCCTTTATTTATGAAAAATAAGCCATTAACTGTCAAATGAAGAACAGATTGTGCCTCCGGGGGCATTGTGTAAGTCACAGGGGTTTGGGTCAAAACCACTGAATCCATGTGGTTGATTTCCTTCTAAAACCCCTGTATTCAGTGCTAGAAATGCAGACAAAAAAATATAATTTGTGTATACACAATCCAAAGTGAAGCTGATCATCTCCAAATCATTTGTATAATATTTACAGCTACGGGAAACTTTGTCTCCGTCTTCTTTGTCTTGCATCTTACAGTATGAGGTCATGTGGCCGTGACACCACCACGTCATAGTGATGTGCCCGGGCCAGAAGACGGAGCTTGGGGCCGGGTAGAAGAAGCCAGAAGGTGAATATGTTTTTTATTTTTTAAGTGGCTGGAGGGGTTTATGTAAATGAAAGAGTGGACATTTCATTAATAGGGGGCATCTGGGGTGGACATTTTACTATTAGGAGGCATCTGGAGTGGAAATTTCAGTAAAGGGGGCATGTGCTGTGGAAATTTCATTAAAGGGAGAATGTGCTTTGGACATTTCAGTAAAGGGGGGCCCTGCTATTGGACATTTCAGTAAAGGGGAACTCTGCTGTGGACATTTCAGTAAAGGGGAGCTCTGATGAAGGACGACATTTCAGAAAAGGGGGATCAGCTGCTGTGGACATTTCATTAATGAGGTGTGGCTGCTGCTGGACACTTTATTAGAGTAGCGACTGCACTTCCTACCCTAGGGCTTGTACTCCAGTCAATAACTTTTCCCAGGTTTTTTTTTTTTTTTTTTAAATACTAATTAGAGATGAGCGAACATGCTCGTCCGAGCTTGATGCTCGGTCGAGCATTAGGGTACTCGAAACTGCTCGTTACTCGGACGAATACTTCGCCCGCTCGAGAAAATGGCAGCTCCCGCCGTTTTGCTTTTTGGCGGCCAGAAACAGAGCCAATCACAAGCCAGGAGACTCTGCACTCCACCCAGCATGACGTGGTACCCTTACACGTCGATAGCAGTGGTTGGCTGGCCAGATCAGGTGACCCTGGGATAGACTAGCCGCTGGCCGCGCTGCTCGGATCATTCTGTCTCTGGATGCCGCTAGGGAGAGAGCTGCTGCTGGTCAGGGAAAGCGTTAGGGTGTTCTATTAGCTTACTGTTAGGCAGGAGTGATTCTCAAAGAACCCAACAGCCCTTCTTAGGGCTACAATAACGTTCTACTTTTTTTATTTTAATTTGCATCTTTTACCATTTTGTGAGGAATTAGCAGGGGGACTTGCTACCGTTGTGTTTAGCTCTTAGTGGCACACATATCCATAGCAAAGACCGAAGTGGGAAAATTCAGTAGGGGTTGGATTTCTATTAGGCAATAACTCAGTGTCATCTCATCTGGCATAGTCGTGTGTCTTCCTTTGTACATAACTTGGGCTAAAATAGCCATAGGAGAATACACACAGCTTCTTGAGCCTACAGGTAGCGTTCTAATTATTTTGTTTCTGGTATGAAACGTCTGCTGTGGATGGAGTTTCTTCTGCAGATGTGCATGTACTTGCACCAATTCTGAGCAATTTTAGTGATACTTGCGACCGTGTGTTCTGCGCTTAGTGCGCACTATCATAGAAGGCCGAAGTGGCCAAATCCAGTTAGGGGTGGAATTTCTATAGGCAATAACTCAGTGTCATCCTCATCTGGCATAGGAGTGTGCTTTCCTATTGATACTTGGCTAGAATGCCATAGAGAGAATACAAACACTTCTTGAAAAGCCTACATTCAGCGTTCTATATATTGTACTTCTGGTTACAATCTGCTGTGGCTGTAGTTTCCTGCAGTGCATGTACTTGCCAATTCCTGGCAATTTGTAGGGAGACTTGCGACCCAAAGCTGTGTTTGCGACTAGTGGCGCACAATAGTCCATAGCAAAGCCGAAGGGAAATTCGTAGGGGTTGGATTTCTATTAGGCAATAAAACTCAGTGTCTCTCCTGGCATAGTAGTGTCTTCCTTGATACTTGGCTAGAAGAAATACCATAGGAGATACAAAACATCTTCTTGAAAGCCTACAGTAGCGTTCTATATTGATTTCTGGTTGATCTGCCGCTGGCTGCTGTAGTTTGCTGGCAGTGCATGTACTGTCCAATCTGAAGCAATTGTAAGTTGTAGACTTGCGAACGAAGCTGTTCGGCCGCTTAGTGGCGACATATCATAGCAAAGAGCCGAAGTGGCAAAATTCAGTAAGGGTTGGCATTTCTATAGGGCAAAACTCAGGGTCATACTCATCTGGATATGTGCTCTCCTTTGATACTGGTAGAAAATAGCCATAGGAGAAACAAACCAGTTCTTGAACGCTACAGTAGGTTTAATATTGATTACTGGTTTATCGGTCTGGGCTGAGTTTCTGCAGGCATATATTGCCAATATCTGAGCAATTGAGTGTAGGGATACTGGACGCTGCTGTGTTCGCGCGTAGTGGAGACATATCATGCCAAGGCCGAAGTGGCAAAATTCATGGATGATTTCTATTAAGCAACAACTCGGTGTCCCCACTGGCATAAGTAGGCTCCTTTGAATGGCTAGAAAATATCAAATCAAATAGGATAGGATTGTTGTTGGTTTTAAAACTCAAAAAAAACAAAAAAAAAACATAAAACACAAAACAAAAAAACACAAAAAAACCCAAAAAAACCAAAGAAGTAAAAAAAAAAAATTTATAAAAACTCTCTTTTAAAATGTTTTTACCCAGGCTAGTGGGTAGATACGATGGCGGGGACGTGGGCGTCCA
This sequence comes from Engystomops pustulosus, assembly GCA_019512145.1. Taxonomy (NCBI): domain Eukaryota; kingdom Metazoa; phylum Chordata; class Amphibia; order Anura; family Leptodactylidae; genus Engystomops; species Engystomops pustulosus. Next base: position 43,361,928 of record CM033649.1, read on the forward strand.
ATCCTGCAGGGGTCCAGAGGCCGTGTTCCTTGGGCGGGGATGAGACAACACCTGCTTATGAGGGAGCAGGGGAACGCCGCAGAGACCTACACTCCCTATGTTCATGTCTTAAGTTACGGGACTCGATGGTAGAGCACTGTTGAGGCCAGAACAGTAGTCGAACAGGTGGATGTCGTGGATTGCGTGACAATGCAGATTCGAGCATTTCTCCCCACCAATCATCTTCCACTCAGTCCACCATGTCCACATACCGAATCCCCACTTCCCCCAGTCTCCTGCACCTCAGCCTCCTACCCCCCCATATCCTGCCCCGCCAGGAAATTTGGCAGTGAACCAGGCTACTCTGAGGAACTGTTTTTCTGACCTTCCCCAGTCACAAAACCACTTGTCCGGAGTCTGCTTGAGGCAATTTTCCGATGCCCATGTTTTCACCAGTCAACAGTCGTGGGTGATGATGAGACCTCTTGACGGAAGTGGAAGTGGTTAAAGAGGTTCCTACGATGAATAGACACTGTTGTCAGACTTGGGAAGTGTTGTCAGGCAGGAATCCGAGGGGGGAGCAGACTGAGGGACGGAGGTGATGAGGTAGACAGACCCAAGCTTGGTTGAGAGGCCGGGTAGAACAAGTGCTTCTGAGACGGAGAAGGAGTCCTCGACCTAACAGGGTTGAAGAGAGGACAGTGGTGGGGGCCAGACGAGAAGGCAGGGGCCAGAGCTGGTGCGTCAGCGCCTTCAACTAGTGAAGCTCCGATGGTAGAGGGCTCTTGCGCGAGGGCTAGATATCTTCGAGTGTGGAGGTTCTTTTAAGGAAACACCGGAATGAAACGCGGACTGCTGTTGCAACTTTGCCAAACCGCTCAGCGGGGGTTCCACCACTACATATCGCTTAACTACCACCAGTAGGCACTCCATGCATGAATGACTAGTCAACCCCACTCATGGCAACAACCGTTCACCTCCGGCCGTGCACACAACTGCTCCTTCACCTTTGTCAGCTGCTATTCTTCCCCCCTGCCCCGGACCCCTGGCCAACCAAAAACCCCCATCGTCTCCTCCAAGATCCCCACACATCCACCAGCGTTCAGCCTCCATACCCCAACGCTGGAGCGGAAACGCAATATAGTGCAACCCACCCGCACCGCCCCAAGCCCTTATGATGCACATCTCCGATTGCTTAGCCTTGAGATGCTTGCCCTATGGCACGTTAGACCTAGGCTTTTCGCAAAGCCTCATGCGGCGGCCGCCCCTCGGTATTACGGTCCCCAGCCGCCACAACGTTCCCGAATAGTGCCTTCCAGCCTCTTCACCAATCAACGATGTCAGACACATCATCCGTGCCCTGACCCCAACGCCGTTTTTCTGACAAGGTCCACCTGACCACGGCCACACTGTGGACGGTGCTCGTAGGCCGGGCAGGGCGCCACATATATAGCAGCTGCACGCACTTGTGGATAACCTTGGTGATGCTGGACCGATCTGACCCTGGGGACCTGCTCATAATAAACTGCCGTCCGCCGAGGATATGCGGGGGGGGCCTACCTCGTTCCCGGTGTTTCAAGCAGGCCTACTATGCCATCCTCCTCCTCCACCCCTTCCTCCACCTCCTCCTCACCTCCGAACTACCAATCCGGGGGCCACGCGCATCAGTCGTAACTACTAGGCAAACGCAGACAGTTCCGTCGCTAGCGACAGCAGTCGGTGCTCAAACTGCTGAGTCTAGGCGACAAACAAGAACCTGCCAATAGTGCTATTCACCGGGGCTTCACGGCGCAGACTGATCTGTGGCTGGCACCCGTGAACCTCAACGGGAAGGGGTTGGGTTACCACGCCGTAACCTGTGGCGGCTCTGCAACTCGCAGACTGACACTGTGCCTGCCTGGCCCAATGTGTTCATATGTATAGTCACAGCGTTTCCTCAAACATCCCATCTGTTGATTTCTCACGAAGGTGCGCCCCAATCTGTGCGCATTTCAGGAAGTCCAGGCCCAGATCTGCCCTCTCAGGGGCAGGCAGCGCCGCCGCCAACTGCCGCTCACACGAGCTTGGAGTTGCACTTGCCCACGAGGTGGAATTCCACTGACCATGTTATCCAGATTTTACTACACCATCAGCGCAGAGCGATTTGAGGACTGCCAGATGTCAACTTCCACCAGCTGGTAGTGCAGTCAGTCAGCTCCCAAGTCATACAATAGGATTGGACGTGGGTGTCTGATATCTGTCAGGGTGCTGCGTAACTTTGAGGAGTCACACAGATGGTCCAGTGCGTGCCCGCCTCATCAGCCTCAACCATCCCGCTGCTTGGCCTTTTAACAAACTCTCTGTCACAATATCGGAGCGGTGCGCTCAGTCACAGAACGGGGTAAGAATATTTCCCCAAATATCCCATTGTTGTAGCCCAACACCCTGAGGTCTGTTTCTCGCAGGCGTATGCGGGTATGGGTGGAGGTGGAGGGGAGATGAGGATAAGAGGAGGAAATTGTTGGCGAGACACAAGAGGGGACCAAGTTGTTGAGTCCTTCACACTGTTCCATCTTGTATGGGCAGAAAATGAGGATGTGGAGGAGTTTGGAGGAGGAGGAATGACACAGTCAGGCCAGTGAGGGTAGTGAATTCGTACGCGTTTGGTACTCGCGGCTCAATATGGCATTCATGCGTGGCTGCCATCCCTGTACCCTCGCGTCAGAGAATTATTCGCAGCACCGATGAACTGGTGTTCACTCTCCTGGAACCCCTACGGTACAAAAGCACAATCTTTCCACATCGTCATTCCCTGGAGAGGAAAGGATTGTGAGATTCATACATATCCAGCAGGGCCTGGTTCACAGCTGACAGATTTCCTTCTCTTACAGCGCTAGCGGCGATGCGTTGTTCTGACGAGACAATAGGGGAGCGTAGGCGAGCAGGCACTTCGTCCAGCACTGGCAAGGGTACGACTTTACACGGCTTTGCCAGTCCTTTAACTGTCACCCCAGCAAACACTGTCACCATGTCCCCATCTCGGTCAGATAGGGCTGATCTTTACAGAAAACATGGTGAGGGAGTACGTAGCTGACCATACCATCGTCCTAAATGATCACAGTACACTCCCTACAACTACTGGGTTTCAAAGCTGGACCTGTGGCACGAACGGGCGCTACTACGCCTGTGGAGTTTCTGCCTGCCCTGCCGCTAGCGTCTTGTCCGAGCGGGTTTCAGTAGGCAGCTGTGCATCATCACCGATAAGCGTACACGCCTGTCGACTGCAGCGCTGACAGACTGACGCTATTAAATGAATAACGGCTGGATTTATCTATATTTCCAATCTCCACCAGGTGAAGGAGCTCAACCTGAATAATTGATCCACTCCTGCCTCGCCTCCCACGATTTTCCTCCTTCTCCTCCTCTTTGTACAGTAAGCAGAGGAAATGCTATTTTTTTGACAGGGCCCACTGGCGCTTGCTATAGTACTTCATGCACTTAATTTTTCTGGAGGGCCACCCTAACCGGGTCCTGTATTGAAAACAATTTTTGTGATGCCACTACAGGCACTCAATCTCTTCCATTTTTCTGAGGGCCACCTACCCGGTCTCTGTTTTTAAAAATTTTTGGGACTGCCACATACAGGCACTCAATCTATTCCATTTTACTGAGGCCACCTACCTGCTCCTCTGGTTAGAAACTTTTTGGGACTTAGCCACATACAGGCACTCAATCTATTCCATTTTACTGCAGGGCCACCTACCATGCTCCTCTGGGTTTGAACAATTTTGGGACTGCCATACAGGCACTCAATCTATTCCATTTTAACTGGAGGGCCCTACCTGCTCCTCTGGTTTAACATTTTTGGGACTGCCCCATACAGGCACTCATCTATTCCCTTTACTGCAGGGCCACCTACCGCTCCTCTGGTTTGAACAATTTTTGGACTGGCCACATACAGGCACCAATCTATTCATTTTACTGGAGGGCCACCTACCTGCTTCCTCTGGTATTGAAACTTTTGGGACTGCCACATACACAGCCTCAATCTATTCCCTTTTACTGCGCAGGGCACCTACCTGCTCCTCTGTTTCGAACAATTTTGTGGACTGCCACATACAGGCACTCAATCTATTCCATTACTTTTAGCTCGCAGGCACCACCTTACTGCTCCTCTGGTTTGACATATTTTTGGACTGCCACTACAGGCACTCAATCTATTCCATTTTATACTGGAGGGCCCCCTACCTGCCTCCTCTGGTTTGGAAGATTTTTGGGGCCTGCCACAATCAGGCACTCATCTATTCCATTTTAACTGGAGGGCCACCTACCTGCTCCTCTGGTTTTGAAACATTTTTTGGACGCCACATACAGGCACTCAATCTATCCATTTTACTGGGGAGCCCACTACTCGCTCCTCTGGTTTGAAAATGTTTTGGGATCCACATACAAGGCACTTCCAAATTAAATTGTCTCCATAGCAGCCCCTCCCACGTTGTCTCCATTGCTCACCTCCAAAAGTCGTCCATATAGCGGCCTCCTACATCGTCCCTTTATCAACGATGTTGTCAGGCAGAAATTTGGGTTGTTTTCATGGATTCCACATCAAGTTGTTAATTTGTCGCCACCTTGCTGTGTTATCCACAAATATATCTGGCAAACTTTTACCATTTAGGATATATTTCATTCAGCGCTCTTGCGCATCTGTTTACATCCCCTCACCCGGCATATCCTAAACTTATAAGAAACGCTACTACACTTGATCTTATACAAAAGGTTCTTAGAAGTGCTGTTTGGGAGTACCTAGAGACAGGGGCTGTATTGGCGAAAGCACTAGCCGTCTGGCAGCGGAACGCCAGCTCTCCATGCCATCATGCGCTTCTTGCGCATCTGTTTACTTCCCCTCACCCGCATAATCCAACTTATAAGAACTATCTACCTTAACTTGTGGCAGGCTGGGACCGATGTCTGACCCTGGGGCTGGTCATATACTGCGACGCAGAGAATTGCGGCCTACCTCGGTCCAGGTCTCAAAGGCCTACTAACCTCCTCTCCCCCCCCTCACCTCGCACCTCCTCCTCCTCCGAATTACCATCCGTGGGCATGGCGCCATCATCGGTAGCTCTCATAGGCACAGCAGCAGTGCCTCGCTAAGCGACAGCAGGCGGTGCTGAAACTGCTGAGCCTAGCTATAAAGGCACACCGCCCAAGAGCTATTACAGGCATTCCACATCAAGTTGTTAACTTTGTCGCCACCCTGCTGTGTAATCCACAAAATATACTTGCAAACTTTACATTTAGGGATATTATTTCAGCGCTTCTTGCGCATCTGTTTACATTCCCCTCACCGCCATATCCTAAACTTATAACTACTACACTTATCTTATACAAAAGGTTCTTAGAAGTGCGGTTTGGGAGTAGCCTATAGACAGGGCTTGGATTGGCGAAAGCTCGCCTGCAGCGGAGCGCCAGCTCCATGCCAAGACCCAACTAACATAGTTTAACTGCGCACCTTTAATCTACTACTAGTTCACTGCCTCCATACTGGTCCCCTTATCAAACGAGCTGTGTCAGGCAGAATTTTGGGTTGTTTCATGGCTTCCATGTAACTTTGTTCGCCACCCTGCTGTGTAATCCACAAAATATACTGGCAAACTTTATCATGTACGATATTATTTGAGCGCTTCTGCTCCACCTCCTTTGTTCCTCTCTGCCACCCATTGGTTTGAAGCCTGAGTCCATTTAGGGTATGTCGCCATACACTTCTAGCCTGCTGCTGCGCGCTGCCTCTGCATGCGTCCCCATAGTGTCAGGTCATTATTGGATGTTTTAGATGCTATCTAGCTTCATTCTGTCACTCTGTCATGGCCATGCTGTTGCCCATAATTTTGGCATAATGGTGCGATTAGGCAGCCTCAGAGGCGGTAATAGTTAGGTAATAGCTGGTTTTTCTCCAATATCATTGACAGCCATGCTCGCATGCATTTAACAACTATTACCGCGATCATTCTTCTATGCCTCTTTTTCGTCTTTCTTGATCCCCCAACAGGATATGCCACTGTGTATATTCTATTTTTTAGCACTTATTTTGGATTTACACAGTTTTCGCTATGTTTTTCTGTACTGTGATATAATGTAATTGCGGTATTCGAAACAATGTTAATACTACTAACCACTTGTATCTGCAGTTGTAACTGTGTCCTCCCCGTCTCCACCTCCGGATGGAATTCCGGAAATACGTCACTCATTACATCACTAGGGGAGTGTCCAATACCTGCATATTTGTATAAAAGCTTGTCTTCAGTCTGTTCACATTAGCCATGACTAAGGACGGCTAGCCCGTCCGAAACGCGTCGGCGTTTATTCCCTGCTGTGGATTTTAAATACATGCCTTAATAAAGAATTTTTCAGTGTCCCGGAACTGGCTGGATACTCCATTTTTTCAGCCAAATTAGTCTACATAATAGCATATTAAAAACACACTAAATTAGGTTAATGTGGAAAAACAGGGATAAAATTCATAAATATTACTTGAAAGAAGGGAAATGCTAAACCTGATAATTACATTTTGCCTTTTATTTAATACGTTTGGAACTCTTGAGTACAAAGAGAAGATCCAGAAGGTTTCTCTATTCAGTCACTTTCTTCTGTGGTCTCCTCCACAAACCGGTTTGCTAACCCTTTCTATCACTGTAACCAGTAAATCTGAACTAAATCACCAGCATTTTGATAGTTTCTGAAAACCATTGCGTAATGAACACGTCCAGCAACAGTGCAACCACAACCAGACTTGGCGCTAGCTGTCAGACTGGGTAAGCGGCGGCAAACTCACCCTGAAACATCCCTGCACCAGATATACCGCCCTGACAGGGGCCAACCTGATATCAGGAACCTAACGGTCCCTGACTGACCCTACAAGGTACAGGGAAGACTTAGTCTAGCAGCTTCTGGATGGTGGAGTGGACAGGTAACAGGAATACTGAGAATACTAGTCTACAGAAAAGTATCAAGCCAGAACCAAGCAAACCTGGGGCAGGGAAAGCGGGATAACACCGAGATATACATCAGACTGATGTATACAGATAGACAAGCAGAGTCGGACAGAACAATGTCAAAGCCAAGTTGGCGGCAAAGATAAAGAATTGTATACCAATAGAATGGTCAGTAAGCATAGCAGAGGACAAATACATAGAATAGCAAACAAAAAATAGCACTAGATAGCGAAGAAGACTGAATAACTAGCACCCTATAAAAGAACTGGGCAGAATATAAGGGGAGCAATGGTCACAGCCTCCAGCACTGACTGGTTCAGTCATCTGTCACTCAAGACATCTGCACACAAATCGAGCTCAAACACACACCATGCATTTCCAAGGAAAGATCTTGAGAAGGAGCTGTCAATCACAAGCAGCTCTGTGCGCGGTCTTCAAGCACAGAAGCCTGAAATCTGAACCTATTCAGAGCAATTCTGACACATTGGTGTATTTAACACTTGTTTTTTCTTGCCATCCGAGAGGTGGCATCTTATCCAAACAATTAGTGCACAGGTAGTACAACCCATATATTGAATGTTACACTTAATACAGGTAATAAGGTACACAACGTATGTACTGTTGCAGTTAGTTCATTTTTTTAATATCATACGATTGTTGGGCATTAGCAGAAAGTTTTACATATACTGGAGCACATTTACTTACATCCCCGCTGGTGTTCACCGAAATAATAATGCACTGTGCCGCGATTCACTAAGATTGTGCCCCTGATATCCTGCATGTGTCGCTTCCCCACTCAGGTCCGACAGAGTTCCCCATCTTTTTAGTGGTGCATGTAAGTGCTTGGGCTTGCGACACAATTTGAAAGTTCACTCCCATGCTCAGACCAAAAAGGGATCGTGTGCGACAAAATCCCAGCACAGGCACTTTTTAAATACCTGTGCAAACTTTGCAAAAGCCTTGAAAAAGTAGCACAGTCGACGAAAGTGAGCAGCACGACCCTTGGTAAATGAGCCCCATTGTGTCCACATTTATAAAATATTTTTATGCTCAGCCAGTTATCTGTTTTGAAGAATTAAACCGAAAAAGACAAAAGCTGTTCTAGTGTAGGAGATGAAAAAAATATTGTCTGTCAATACTGTCGCCAAATCGCTGTCCCAATAAAGTAACAGTAAATATTTCTCAAGTAAGCGCTTAACATTATGCTGTTCACTGTAAGTATAACAAAATGTAGTTTGAGACTACACAAGTCGCTTTCTTGTGGGTAAGTCTTTTACTTTGTACATCTATCTGACTTAAATCTTGTCTAGGAATTTTGGAAACTATATCAGTTGCCCATTGCAACATCCAACCAAGAAATATTCTTTGACTTAATTTGGAACAAACATCTTTAGATTCACACAAATACTTATCTGGATCTGAACATTTGATTTTTGTGCATATTAGTTCACTTATAGGCAAGTTCTTAATTATCTGACCAGGATGGCACAAAGTGGCCTCAGGAATAGAATTAGATGCTGTAGGTTTTACATATGGTACAATAGGTACAATAGAAACCTTATCTCCAGCCAAAAATGTCCCCTTTATGGAATGAATCTCTATGCACGATTATAGCAGATTGTAGAGAGAATTATATGATCACACTTAGCGGGAGAATTGTAGAGGGAAAGACGCGCTCAGCAGAGTGCCTCAGGCTCTTTTACATATTTTAAATAGCTTTATTACTAAAAGATGCAAAAAAAGTTTACTGCTGATGGGGAGGGGAGTTGTAAGCATCTACCATCAGGTAATCAAAGGCAAGGTATACCCAGTGTAAGTCTCCTAGTGAGCCAGTTAGAAATTTTTAAATATAGTTGAAAAAAAAAAAATAAATAAAAAACACCATAAAAATAACCCATTTCCCTATATATAATTGTATTTTATGTTACAATAAAATAACCCCCAGATCCACCAACAAAACTGGCATTGTCAATCAAAGCGACCTTTGCCAAGCAAATATTACATTACAATACCCATATTGTGAAGGGTATCAAAAATAAAAAAAATAATTTAAAATTTCAATGTTAGTGCTTTCCACCTCCCGAAAATTTGTAATAAAAAGCAATCAAAAAGTCAGTTCCCTATAAAAGTACCAATCTGACTGTTACCTAAACAAGCCCTAATGATCCTCTCTTGATTGGAGAATAAAAACATTATAGCTCTAAGAGTATGGCGATACATAGGTAAATGCGGTTTACTTAAAAAAGTGTTTTATTTGCTAAAGATTTTTAACCCCCATACTTTACAATTTTACAAAATTGTATTGCTGTTTTAGATCCTAGGACTCAGTGATGGTCATTGTAAAATGAGGACTCAGTCATGGTCATTGTAAAATGAGTGTGGGCGGGGACTCTCTAAGCCGACTATTCATGATTCCTCTGTGCTATGAGATGTTGTGTTCTGACAATGTGCTTAGATTATCAGGGTTCAAAGTTTAGCTTCACTTTGATTTACCTTCTGAACATCCTACTGGTATCTGACAAATAGAAAAAGAGAGATGACACAGATCAGAGATATGCCTTCCTCCCCTGGATAAAGAGTTTATCTGTCTGTAGCTAGTAGAGCACGCTGTTGCTTGCCAGAAAGAAGTGCCTGTGTCTTGAGTTGGTCTTGAAATGCAGGGGGAGGGACAGGAGGCAGAGAGCACTGCAGTGTGCAGACAAGAGTAGCTATTCAGGAGAAGAATCAGACCATAGTCAGGAGATTCACTGTCGGATACAGGAGCAGCCAAATTGTAAACAGCACGACTGATAGAGACAGGTTGGAATTATATCTGTGAAATGCTGTATTTTTGTTAATAACAGTGAATCATAGAATGTTTTATTTTGTTATCCTAAGTATACCTAACCCCTTCCCAATACATGCCTTATTAGTACAGGCAGACACTTAGAAAGGGGGACATTAAGGCGCTCAACAATCAGAACATAGTGTTGGTCGACTATAAGACCGTACAGTGCCCTACAGAAAATGAAGATATGCTAAAAAAGCGCTGGCCGTGTACATTGTACAGATAATGCTTCGCAACGTTTACATGCTGTTTCAATGTGCAGGTCATACCGTATATCTATTTTCAGGAGGCTGATGTTTTCCAGGTGAATTCTGCTGCTTCTAAAGGAAGGACTCAGAAAAGAGTCTGTTACAAAAGGTGGGGTTAGGATGGACACTATATACTACTACGAGACCTGCGAGAACTCCAGATTGAAAAAATTTTAGCTGGTTCCCTGGTATATTCCACCTCCTTATACGCAACACATTCACAATTCATGTCCAACCTTTGTTGTAACAACTGTTATATAAATATTGCTCCCTAAACCCCTCGATTATTGTGGGATGTAGTTTGCAAACAATGGTCGCTTGTTGGTTTTATTTTTTTTATTTAGGTTTTCTATTTCCCCTCCAAGCCTCTGGATTTGTTGCCACATCCTTCATCATTCTCCAAATTCTTTATTTATTTATTATTATTTATTTACATTCCAAGTTCTTTATCTTCCCAGAGCCCTGCTGTATTTTCTAGCTAGCGTTTAGGGCCTTTTTCACATCAGAAAACATAACTTCCTAATCAGAGCCCTGACATTTCACAGCGGCACAAACTGGGCATCACATAATGACCACCAAACTTTCCAGAAATATTTGTAATTTCCATATTTAGCATACATTGCACATTATATTTGGAAAATTTGTATGTTCAAAATGCTAATTTCACCACGTGTATTACACTACACCACATATTACACATTGCCAAATTCTGCAAGGGGTGTGCATTAAAAAATTAGGGTCACTTTTTGGGTTCCCCTCTATTTAGGTACCACTAGGGCTCTCCAAATGCTTTCTGACAGGATTTCTGTCAAATTTGGCTTCTAAATGGCAAACATCCCTCTTTCCTTCTAGTGTGAGCACATACAGCATTTTATATGCACATGTGAGGTACTTCTACACTCGAGAGAAATAGGTTTACACATTTTTGGGGGTTATTAAATTTTTTAACCCTTGTGGCTATAAAAATATTAGGCGTAAAACTTTTTCCTTTTTAGGGCCTAATTGAATCAAACATCCTTGCTAAATTATCCAAGGGGTGTACTTTTCTTAATGTTGTCCACTAAGGCTCTCCAAATGCATACTGACACATGTAAAAGATGCTGTCAAATTTGGCTTCCATAAGGCAAACATCCCTCTTTCCCTTCTGAACTTAAGAGAAATAGTTTTATACATTTTTGGGGGTTGTTTCATCTTTTATCCCTTGTGGCTAACAAAAATTTAGGGTAAAAGTGACTTTTTGAGAAAATTTTCACCTTTCTCCTTTTTGGGGCCTAATTGAATCAAACGCCTGTTGAGGCAAATACACAAATAACCCCTTGCTAAATTGCACATCCTTGCACCTCCAAGGGGTGTACTTTCCAAAATGGTGTCGCTTGTTGGGGCTCTCCTTTGTTTTTGGTACCACTAGGGCTCTCCAAATGCATCCTGACAGATGAAAACTTTTTCAGCCATATTTGTCCTCCAAAAACTAAACAATACTCTTTCCCTTCCAAGTGTCACCGGACAGCAGCGTATAGTGGAAAAATGTAAAAAGTTGAATCAATATATATTGTTAGATAAAATTACATTTCTGTAATTTCACTTCCATTTAGTTTTCACCCTCATGAAACACTCATAGGGTTAACAAACTTCCCAAAGGTTTGAATATTTTGAGGGGTGCAGTTTCTAAAATGGTGTCATTTTTGGGGGTTGGCTGTCATATAGGCCTTATAAAAGTCAAAACATATAAATGTATAAAGTCACTTCTAACTGAATTGGTCCCTCCAAAAATAGGTTTTGATGATTTTCGTTACAATCGGAAAAATCGCACCTAAAGTTATAAGCCTCCTAACATCCTAAATAAAGGAAAGGATGTTTGAAAAATGATGCCAAGTTAAATCAGACATAAGGAAAACGTTAGTTAGCAAGTTATTTTGGTGATATGACTAACTTTCTAAAAGTAGAAAATTTTGAATTTGGAAAACATAGTTTTTCTCAAAATTTTTGACAAATTTCTGTTTATTTTTTATAAATAAATACTAAACATATTGCTTAAATTTCTCAACCAACATGAAGTACAATGTGTGAAGGATTAGCAATATAAAAATCGCCTGGATATGTTAAAGCATTCCAAAGTTATGATTACTTAAAGGACATCTACCACCGGGATTAACACCATTAACACCATAGGAGCCTGGAGCCCCTCAGGCTAATTTGCATACATTCCTCCATCCTGGTGGTAGATGGGCTTTAAATTGACACACGTCAGATTTCCAAAAAAGGGCTGTGTCAGGAAGGTGCAAAGTGGCTAAGTCGTTGAGGGGTTAAGGATCTTGTTTTTGAGGGAATACCCTTTTAAGGTGAAAGCTATGGCCACATTTTCTATAACAGTGATACTTACATGCTGAAGTGTTTGAATAATTTCCAGTGAATTTGGTGCTACAGAACTTTTGTATACTTTTGGGCACGCTTGCTCAGAACTTCCCTGATTCTCATTTTGATGTGTTTTTTGTAAATAAGCTACATCTTTAATCTGCAGAGCACCATGTGCTGCCAAGGTTTCACTTCTAACATTTTTTAAAGCATCTATACGCTTTTTGGTCTTAAGTGTAGATTCCTTTCCACACGATATGCCAGCAGCTTCTTTATTCCCATGAATAGAAGCCTAAAATTAGAAAACAGTTAACATTTTGATAAATAAAAAATTATTACATTGGCATTGCATTTCTTCAAATGTGTATAATGTATAAGCCTGAAAAATTGTCAAGGGTGCCCCTGCAACCCATGTTCTGGGTCACAGGTGCACACATGTGCCTCCCTGTGCCCCTGGAGCACAGCAGATCCTCTTTCCTCGCCACGCTCCAGCGAAGGTCTCCTTACTCCGGCGCGCATGTCCCAGCCTCCTAGGGCGCAGCACAACAATGATTGGTGCTGGCTGACCGCTTTCCAAGATAAATTCCCGGCTTTTTCCTGTGCCGCCTGCTGGATCTTCATGCCTTGTGGCTTAGAGAAAGCTTGCTCCTGATGTCCCTTGCGTTTATGGTGATTTCGGTGACTGCAGATTGATAAATAAAACATTTACTGGAGAAAACCAGATCAAGTAAGTTTTTATTTTTGATTGTTTTGTTAGAACGTGTTATTGTGCCAGTTTGTTTAACTGGAATCCACACATGCAGAACATGGCTGCAATTCCATAACAAATTGTACTTCATACTGACAGTATTATTATTCCATGCCGTGTACTGGAGAGTGGGAAAAATTCCAAATGCAGTGAAATTGGTGAAAAAAAGCTTTTGCCCCATTCTTTTGAGGGCTCTGTTTTACAGCTTTTCCTTTGCACTCTAGATAATACCTCAACCTTATTCTTTGAATCAATATGATCACAGGGCTAAATTTATAAGTATCTTTTGTACAAAAACTTTGACATTTTCGCCATGTTGTGAAGCCAATAACTTTTTCAAACTTCGATGGTGCGGGACAAGATGGCGTTTTCATTTATTTCATTTGGTACCTACTTATATGTCCAGCAATGGCTTCCCTTCACTAATAAAATGTCCAGTAGTGGCCTTCCATCACAAATAAAATGTCCAGCAATAGCCTACGTTCAGTAATAAAATGCTCAACAGCAGCCTCGCTTCACTAAGAAAATGTCCAGCAGCAGCTTCCCTTCACTAATAAAATGTACAGCAGCGGCCTCCCTTCACTTACAAAATGTACAGCAGCGATCTCCCTTCACTAATAAAATGCCCATCAGCAGCTTCCCTCCACTATACAATGTCAGCGTGGCTTCCTTCACTAATAAAATGCTCAGCAGTGGCCCCCCTCCTCACTAATAACATGTCCAGCATCGGCCTCACTAATAACATGTCCAGCAGTGGCCTCCCCTCACTAATAAAATGTACAGCAGCGGCCTCCCTTCACTTACAAATGTACAGCAGCGATCTCCCTTCACTAATAAAATGCCCATCAGCAGCTTCCCTCCACTAATAAAATGTCCAGCAGTGGCTTCCCTTCACTAATAAAATGCTCAGCAGTGGCCCCCCTCCTCACTAATAACATGTCCAGCACCGGCCTCCCCTCACTAATAACATGTCCAGCAGCGGCCTCACTAATAACATGTCCAGCAGTGGCCTCCCCTCACTAATAACATGTCCAGCAGCGGCCTCCCCTCACTAAAAACATGTACAGCAGTGTCCTCCCCTCACAGATAACATGTCCAGCACTGGCCTCCCCTTTACTAATAACATGTGGCACAAACAAAAATATTTGCTGCACAAAAGAGAAGAAACATAGCAGAATTGATTGGCACCAGTTTTGTGGGTGGCGCTGGTTGACCTCTGATGACCTCTGGAAAGTTTTATTAATATCTTATAAACAATAGCGGCACAAACAAAAATTCCTGCTGCACAAACCAGCATAAACGTACCACAAATGTTTGACACCAGTTTTGTTTGATTTGAACAAGGTGGGGTGGGCAACTTCACTCAGGTTGTCCAGAAGTGGCCTCCCCTCGCTAACAACATGTCCAGCAGTGGCCTCTCTTCAATAATAACATGCTCAGCAGCGGCCTCTCTTCACTAATAACACGTCCAGCAGTGACCTCCCCTCAAAAATAACATGTTTAGCAGCGAACCTCCCTTCACTAATAAAATGTCTAGCATTGGCCTCCCTTCACTAATAAATGCTCATAATGTTCAGCACCGGCCTCCCCTCACTAATAACATGTGCAGCACCAGCATCCCTTCAGTAATAACATGCCCAGCAGCGGCCTCTCCTCATTAATAACATGTCCAGCAGTGGCCTCCCCTTACTAATAAAATGTCCAGCAGTGCCCTCCCCTCAATAATAACATGTCCAGCAGTGGCCTCCTCAGCAGCGGCCCCCTCCTTACTGATAAAATGCTCAGCAACAGCCTCCCTTCACTATAACATGCCAGCAATGGCCTTCCTATATTAACATAGCAAAAAACCTGGGATAAGGGTCAAGGCAAAAGCACCCTAAAGTAGTAGAAGTGAAGGGAAAAGGAGAAAAGTGCAATCCTCAGGTAATACCGTACGTACAAGGTGTAAAGTGAACGTTATA
Source organism: Engystomops pustulosus (assembly GCA_019512145.1). Taxonomy (NCBI): domain Eukaryota; kingdom Metazoa; phylum Chordata; class Amphibia; order Anura; family Leptodactylidae; genus Engystomops; species Engystomops pustulosus. The sequence goes on from CM033649.1 coordinate 43,377,014, forward strand.
AACCAGACTCTCACCTGAAAATGGAAGGTAGGGAAGTTATATCAGAATTTAGGAGTCCAGCTGATAATCCTCAGTAGCCATGCTCAGTCAGGGACCATTCCGGAACAATGTGGAGAAATGTGCAAAGCCGTTAGTAATATCAGGACGGCGCCGTTGAGACTCACACTAGAACATCAGAGATGAATCTGATTGTTTTATTAAGAAAGCCAAGCAACTTGTTTCAGGATCTCGGACTGGAGCCTTCATCAGCTAATATCAGGTTGCTGTCCTAATATTACCTTCCGGATTTGCTATTATTTAATAACCGGTCCAGCAGCGACCTACTTCACTAATAACATGTCCAGCAGGAGCGCCTCCCTTCACTAATAAATTGCCCAGGAGCGGCCTTTTCTCAGTAATAACATGTCCAGCATGGCCTCCCCTCACTAATAAATTGCCCAGGAGCGGCTCCTCTCACTATACATGTCCAGCATGGCCTCCCCTCACTAATAACAGTCCAGGCAGGCGGCCTCCCTTCATACTAAACATGTACAGAGCACGGCCTACCCTCACTAATAAAATGTCAGCAGTGGTCTCTCCTACTAATAACATGTCCCGAATTAGCTCGCCTCACGAATAACATGTCAGTATGGCCTCCTTCACTAATACATGTCCAGCAACAGCCTCCCTTCACTAATAAATGCTCATAATGTCCAGCACCAGCCTCCCCTCACTAATAACATGTACAGCACCAGCCTCCTTCAGTAATAATCATGCCCAGCAGCGGCCTCTCCTCATAATAGCATGTCAGCAGTGGCCTCCCCTTACTAATAAAATGTCCAGCAGTGCCCTCCCCTCAATAATAACATGTCCAGCAGTGGCCTCCTCAGCACGCGGCCCCTTTACGATAAAATGCTCAGCAACAGCCTCCCTTCACTAATAACATGCCCACAATGGCCTCCCTATATTAATAACATAGCAAAAAACCTAGGATAAGGGGCTAAGGCAAAGTGCACACCCTAAAGATTAGTAGAGTGCAAGGGGAAAAGGAAAAAAAGTGCAATCCTCAGGTATACCGTACGTACAAGGTGTAAAGTGAACGTTTAAACCAGGACCTCACCTGAAAATGGAAGGTAGGTAGGGAAGTTTATAATCAGAATTTTAGGAGTCCAGTGATAATCCTCATTAGCATGCTCAGTCGGGACCAGGTTCCCGGAACAATGTGGAGAAAATGTGCAAAGCCGTTAAGTAATATCAGGACGGCGCCGTTTGAGACTCACTCACTAGAACATCAGAGATGAATCGATGTGTTTTATTAAGAAAGCAGCAACTGTTTCAGTCCGGATGGAGCCTTCATCACCTAATACAGGGTGCTGTCCAATATACCTTCCGGATTTGCATATTTATTAATAACAGGTCCGACAGCGACCTACCCTTCACTAATACCATGTCCAGCAGCGGCCTCCCTTCACTAATAAATTGCCCAGGAGCGGCCTTTCTCTCAGTAATACACATGTCCAGCAGCAGTGGCCTCCCCTCACATAAATGCCAGGAGCGGCCTCCTCTCACTAATAACATGAATGCCAGCTGGCCTCCCCTCACTAATAACATGTCCAGCAGCGGCCTCCCTTCAACTAATAACATGTACAGCAGCGGCCTACCCTCACTAATAAAATGTTCAGCAGTGGATTCTCCTCACTAATAACATGGCCCAGAATTAGCCTCGCCTCACGAATAACATGTCCGTAGGTGCCTCCTTCACTAATAACATGTCCAGCAACACCTCCTTCACTAATAAATGCTCATAATGTACCAGCACCAGCCTCCCCTCACTAATAACATGTAACAGCACCAGCCTCCCTCAGTAATAACCCAGAGCGGGCCTCCCTCACTAATAGCATGTCCAGCAGTGGGCCTCCCCTACTAATAAATGTCCAGCAGTGCCCTCCCCTCATAATAACATGTCCAGCAGTGGTCCTCCTCAGCACGGCCTCCCTTTCTGATAAAATGCTCAGCAACAGCCTCCCTTCCCTAATACAGCCCAGCAATGGCCTCCCTTATTAATAACATAGCACAAAACCTCGGATAAGGGGCTAAGGCAAATGCACCTAAGTAGTAGAAGTGAAGGGGAAAGGAAAAAAGTGCAATCCTCAGGTAATACCGTACGTACAAGGTGTAGTGAACGTTATAAACAGTACTCTCACCTGAACAATGGAAGGTAGGTAAGCTTTTATCAGAATTTTAGGAGTCCAGCTGACACATCCTCAGTGCCATGCTCAGTCAGGGTCCCAGGTTCCCGGAAACAATGTGGAGAAAATGTGGCAAGACCGTTAAGTAATATCAGGACGGCGCTGTTTGAGACTCACTCACTAGAACATCAGAGATGAATCTGATTGTTTTTAAGAAAAGCAGCAACTGTTCGCTCCGGACTGGAGCCTCATCAGCCTTAATATCAGGTGCTGTCCTAATATTACCTTCTGGATTGCACATTTATATATAACAGGTCCAGCAGCGACTACCTTCACTAATAACATGTCCAGCAGCGGCCTCCCCATCACTAAAATGCCCGGACGGCCTCCCTCTCACTAATAACATGTCCAGCAGTGGCCTCCCCTCACTAATAAACATGTCCAGCAGCGGCCTCCCTTCACTAAAACATGTACAGCAGCGGCCTACCCTCACTAATAAAATGCTCAGCAGTGGTCTCTCCTCACTAATAACATGTCCCAGAATTAGCCTCACCTCACGAATAACATGTGCAGTAGTGGCATCCCTTCACTAATAACATGTCCAGCAACGGCCTCCCTTCACTAATAAAATGCTCCAGCAGTGGCCTCCATTAAAAATAATAAACGTATATACATATCCTCTGACATTCCCTTAAGCTCCTCCCGGTAGTCTGGGAGACACGTCTATGCACTCTGCCCACACGCACACTATGACGTCAGACTGCACGGCAGAGGTGTGTATTATACTCCTCTGCTGGCAGCGGCTGAAAAATCACTTGCTTTCCCATACAGGCAGGGGCCTGGTGCTCCAAGAGCTCTCCTGCTGCTAGTGGGGACTCCCATAGGACTAAGTTGATTGAGGCCCCAGGACATGTATTCCAGGGGCGCTCCCCATAATCCGGCCATGTACTGCCAAATTATTTGTGTCTGCTAATTTTACCTGACTCTTAAATAAAAATTAGGTGTGTTTTCTTACAAATGTAAAATGCGTATTTGCATATGCAGGCATTTACAGACATAAGTATCATTAATACATTTCAGATAAATATTGTGGTCTGTGCTATTTGAAGCAGTCCTTGCAAAAAGATTTTTTGGGCAACTTTTTAATTTAATAATTTCAAACAAGAGCAACATTTTGTTTTATATCATGAGGGGTTGATGAGTGCCATGATAACAAAGATATTTTATAATACACAAGATTCCCAACTAGTCCAAGTTTGAAAACAGAAACAGGGGAGTAACCACAGCAGTTGCAGCCATAGCAGCTGCTATGGGACCCGCGGTGTCAGGGGGCTCCACCATTCGAGCTGGCACATTGTATACAGTGCCTTGCAAAAGTATTCCGCCCCCTTGAACTTTTCTATCTTTTTTGCCACATTTCAGGCTTCAAACACAAAGATATAAAATTCACATTTTTTGGTGAAGGATCAACATTTTACAACCAGTACTGCAAATGGTAAAAGTAAATGTATTTATAGTAGAAAAAGAGATTTGTCCCAAGGATTATGCGTTAAAATTTGGGCACATTTTGTTGACATAAAATAAGCAACAAATAGGGGTACAAAGTAAGATCAGACAGTTTGTTACATTTGTTAGATTTGGTGGTGATTGTAAGCTGGTGTTGTAATGTATTGAAGTAGCAACACAGCACAACAAATCAGAGTCATAAGTGTAAGACTGGCTCCTTCTTGGTCCCCATCATGAGCTCCAGTTTAAGGCTTCATGCACACAAACCATGAACATGAACAAATTTTCATGGATTCATAGGGAAGCTGTACAAAAGTCAGAGAAGGTTCTATTCTTGAACAAATTATAATCACCTTTATTTTATCAATCCATGGCGTCCACAGGCATAAAACAGGTATACATCTAAAAAGCCAATGTGTTTCCAGCACTATTGCCCGCTCATGATAGTGAGCAATAGTGCTCGAAACACGGTGACTTTTTACCTGTATACCTTTTATGCCTGTGGACAATGCCAAGGATTTAGATGAGCTGAGGTATCTTCTTTTCTTCTACAGGTTCTATTCGTGCCTTTAGTTTTGGCTTGGGCCTTCCCATAATAGTCAATGGGAACGTAAAAAATACATGTCATGTGGTCGTCATTCTTGTGATGTAAATATTTGCAGATCAGTTGCTACACAATTATGCTACCCTTTAAGAGGGAGTTAAGCTAGTGATAATCTTGGCCAGCTTTCCTTTGACACATGGATCGCTATTGCGGACAAAGACTCGGCAACAGATTACACTCTGATACCGCAAAACAGGCCATGGATCTGTGGCTTACAACTCAAGAAAAGCTTATGTTCATGTTCTCTGAAAGAAATAAAATACTGTACTTCATATATACTGTGACAGTACTGATCTTTTAACTAACATTGTTATATCTATAAATTAGGAAATAAATGAAGTGGTTGTAGAATCAAAAATTCCCTATTCGATTCCTGAACAATCCAGTCAACAATTACAAACATCAAACGATTTTACACAACATGAAAAGCGAGGTGAAAAAGACCAGAAACATAACTTAGTTCCAGAAAGAAATAATGAGGATAATGTAAGTATTGCTGCAATGCTAAAAAAAAACTCTTACTAGACATTTGTAGCAGCAGTTGCAACTTGGGTGAGGAAGAGTGGGGGACAAGGAGGCGCACAACAAAGCTATCGGTTTCTCTAAGTTTGGGTAAGGATGAATTAAAATTTTATTGAAAATACAATAAACATTTTCCGGGGAAAACTAGTTCCCCTTTTCAAGTGAGAGTTATTAGTATCCAGTACAGGCAGGACAATCTCTGGAGACTGATAACTCTCACTTTAAAAAAAAGTATTTTATACATTTTATTCAATAAAATTCATCCTTACCCAGTCCTTATCCTTAGCCAAACCTATAGCTTTTGTGTGCACCTCCTCGTCCCCCACTCTTCCATACCTATATATAATCCAATTCAGCAGCCACAGCCTGGAGATAATGAAACATCGGCTGCACCCTCGGATCCCACTACATACGCCAATACTAGAGTTGTGCCTTATGCTGTGCACAACCAAGTAAGGTGATCATATAATAATATATCACTATAAGATTATATCTCAACTGAACATCATCACCCTATGAGCGCTTTTCTGTTTTATTCCACATATTTCTGCTATTTTTCTATAAAAGTTGCAACTTTATTGCAACAAAATTCAGATGACTGCACTGATAAGCAATAAACAAGATAGATTAAAATTAAAGTTGAAGTATGATAGAGATGCTTGTAACCAAATAACCTATTTTCCTAGTTTTTGACAAACAGTTCTGTAATAAACTACGGATTTTGATACTTTAACAAAACTTGACGTAATAGTATGTCATAGTGCTGTTAAGCATGTACAGTACAGGAGACCTTAACTCTAAGTTCCATTCTGTTGTTCAGGTGCATCCCATGCACCCTGGATATATTGCTGGATTGGCGACCGAACAGTCAATCCGGTAAATTGATGCCCCCTAGACAATTTGCCATAACTTAGACTCTCATCTCTATTCTTCGTATTTAGGTCCAATTTACATCCCTTTCAGCAACTTTTCTATAATATACCCTTTATATGACTCCAATGTAACCAATTTGAGACATCTAGCATATTTTCTTGTTACAATTATCGGAAAGGGTTGATTGTTGATTTTTCAAGAATTAGGCAGAGGGATGAGAGAATATGCTTCTCAAATGTATACTCTTCCATTAGAGTAGTATTGAGAAGGCTGGTGTATGAATATCTGTATGAGATATTTTTCAGGAACCAGGGGTAGTAGACTCACTGGACCACGCAGGCGATGACGTAAGCCAACACCTGGGAGCGGAGTGTAAGTGGCACCCGGTTTTCACCAGAGGCCACTGCAGGTTGGACTTGCTGAGGCATGTTACCACCAGGTTGCTCCACAGGCACAACTTTGTCCGCGGTGGTGGCCAAGGCAAGGTACAGAATCAGAAGGCAGGCATGGAGTTGTGGTCCGGGCAGAAGGTCAGGGCTTGTGCAACACCCTCGCCGATGCAAGGCGGAGGGGTGGTTGCGAATACGTCCCACAGCATTGTCACTACATCACACTACATAGTCCTTATAGGACCAGGGGAACACTGCAGTAGTAGATCCTGCCTGGCAGGCAGGAGTTAATGTTTTGTCTGATGTAAGATTGTCACCAATCTCACCTTGTTATACTTTATCTCTGTGAGCTGTGATGTAAGCTGAGATGTAATTGGAGGAGCAGCCACCACCTGACCAGGGGGGTTACAAAACCCCTGGCCAGGAATGTTCTAGAGAGCAGTTCCAGTCAGACCTGAGGGTCTGCAGGACGCTAGAAGAGTTTAGTTCCAGACTCTCTCAGATTAGAGACTCAGAAGAGTCAGTGCAGCTAGCACACCAGACCAAGAGCAGGTGAGCCTAGCCCCTGCCTGAAGAGTGGAACTAATAGCTAGTATAGTGAGGAAAGGGGTATCATCCGACCTTTAAGGGTGATACCTGAAGCAAATCCAGGATAAAGCTGAAGCATCCTTTTAGGACAAGCTACCCACCTCCCAGCCTGCCCTCTGCATCCAGGCTGCGCTCTACAATCCTTGGCTGCCTCTAAATGCAGTCTCAGGCACTCCACCATTCTGTTAAAGGGCACGTTGCTGCTGTTTCCTGACGTTCCAATAAAGAACTGTAAGTTGTTTTGTTCAACCTCTGCCTCCGTCTGGTCCCTGCTACTACGGCTGCCATCATCACAGCACCCTGTCCACTACACAGAGACCATACTCTGGACACCAAAGGTTTGCCCCAGGAGATCCGCTTAGCAGCCTCTCCCTCATATTTTCTTGCCAGCACCACCCGTGCTGGAGACTGCCAGCTGTAGGACAGCCCTCCGGGTTCCCCCTACCAAGCAACCGTGACACTAGCGTGCCTAGGCCGCAACCGCCAGCCACTCAGGTACTGCGGGCCCCGCTGACATCCAGCCCCCGTGAAAGGCTAGGCCCCGGTGGGGGATGTTGCACTTGCAGCAAAGGATCAAGTCAGGAACGGAGCCAGGTCACAACAACATGGTGAAGGTAGTTACGCCTCCATGGGCAGGTTATGAATAGGACCTGCAGGCGGGTGGTGAGTGGTTTTCTTGCTCCTGTGTCTTGCTCCTATAGCCATTAGAAGGAGTACACGTCACTCGAAGTCTCTGAAGCTTGACGGGTGCACAAGTAGGTTACAATACCGTATTTATAAATGAAGAAAAACTTGGCACTCCTTATATTTGTGAAATCAGGAATTCTTATTTTATTTTCGTTCCAATGTGATCAAGAACAGCAATCCATGGATTGGATTGTGTTCTTGATCACATTGGAACTAAAAATAAAATAAGAATTCCTGATTTCACAAAATATAAGGAGTGCCAAGTTTTTCTTCATTTGCTCCTATAGCCTACATTAGAACAGTGCAGCCAGCCATTGGCTACATCAGAAGGCCAAAGCTTCCTGGTATATCAGGCATGACGTAGGGCGGGGTTAACATCACATAGATTAGCAGATTATGACTGTTTTTGAAGAAGTAATGCATGTTGGTACCATTTATATGGGTTCACAAAAACATCAATACATGTAATAAATGCAGGATTTACCCTTTGATTACATTGAATATCATCATACATAGTGCCCTGCATCATACATAGCGCCCATTAAAAGAACAAACGTTTCACCGCTGATTCACTAAAATTATACCTTGTGCGGGACCTGATGGGAGGAGCATGACTCTATGTTCTAGCAAGGTTGTAGGAATACAATGAAAATAAATCATGCTCCTCCCTTCAGACCCTGCACCATGTATTATTCAACCAATTAGCTTTGACTGGAGGGTTTATAATAGTACAAAGAAAAATAATAAGTTACAGCTTTCCCAACTGAGAGGAGCATCCTCCCACGCCAAACAATCTCCAGGAGCAAATGACAAACACTGAATGGCTATTATATGAGAAAATAAAGAAATTGGACTTCAGAAGATCTCTGCTGGACTTTGTCTTCCCTTTTTAATAAAGTACAATGCAGAATATATCAGTATATTATAAAAACAATCCTAACAAGTTATTTACAGAAAATATATATTATGTAAACATATTTTTTTAATATTATCTTCATTTTTAGGGGGGTATTATCATCTGTTCTGCAAGATTGATAATAAAAACATTTTACTGGAGAAAACCAGATCAAGTAAGTTTTTATTTGATTGTTTTGTTAGAACGTGTTATTGTGGCCAGTTGTTTAACTGGAATCACACATGCAGAACATGGCTGCAATTTCCATAACAAATTGTACTTCATACTGACAGTATTTATTATTCCATGCCGTGTACTGGAGAGTGGGAAAAAATTCCAAATGCAGTGAAATTGGTGAAAAAAAAGCTTTTGCCCCATTCTTTTGAGGGCTCTGTTTTACAGCTTTTCCTTTGCACTCTAGATAATACCTCAACCTTATTCTTTGAATCAATATGATCACAGGGCTAAATTTATAAGTATCTTTTGTACAAAAACTTTGACATTTTCGCCATGTTGTGAAGCCAATAACTTTTTCAAACTTCGATGGTGCGGGACAAGATGGCGTTTTCATTTATTTCATTTGGTACCTACCTATATGTCCAGCAATGGCTTCCCTTCACTAATAAAATGTCCAGTAGTGGCCTTCCATCACAAATAAAATGTCCAGCAATAGCCTACGTTCAGTAATAAAATGCTCAACAGCAGCCTCGCTTCACTAAGAAAATGTCCAGCAGCAGCTTCCCTTCACTAATAAAATGTACAGCAGCGGACTCCTTCACTTACAAAAGTACAGGCAGCATCTCCCTTCACTAATAAATGCCCATCAGCAGCTTGCCTCCACTATAAAATGTCAGCGGGCTTCCCTTCATAATAAAATGCTCAGAGTGCCCCCTCCTCACTAATCACATCCAGGCATCGGCCTCACTAATAACATGTCCAGCAGTGGCCTCCCCTCACTAATAAAATGTACAGCAGCGGCCTCCCTTCACTTACAAAATGTACAGCAGCGATCTCCCTTCACTAATAAAATGCCCATCAGCAGCTTCCCTCCACTAATAAAATGTCCAGCAGTGGCTTCCCTTCACTAATAAAATGCTCAGCGTGGGCCCCTCCTCACTATATAACATGGCAGCACGCCTCCCTCACTAATAACATGTCCAGCAGCTGGCCACACTAAAAACATGTCGCAGCGTGGGGCCTCCCCTCACTAATAAAAACATGTCAGCAGCGGTCCTCCCTCACTACAACAAATGTACAGCAGTGTCCTCCCTCACAGAAACATGTCCAGCACTGCCTCCCACTTACAATAACATGTGGCAAAACAAAATATTGCTGACAAAAGAGAAGAAACATAGCAGAATGATTGGCACCAGTTTTGTGGGTGGGCGCTGGTTGACCTTGATGACCTCTGGAAAGTTTTATTAATATTTATAAACAATAGCGGCACAACAAAAAAAATCCTGCTGCACAAACCAGCATAAACGTCCACAAATGTTTGACACCAGATTTGTGTGATTTGAACAAGGTGGGGGGGGCAATTCAGTAGGTTGTCCGAGGGCTCCCCTCGCTAACAACATGTCCAAGTGGCCTCTCTTCAATAATAAAACATGTCAGCAGCGGCATAGCTCTCTTCACTAATAAACACGGTCCAGCGTGCACTCCCCTCAAAAATAACATGTTTAGCAGCGAACCTCCCTTCACTAATAAAATGTCTAGCATTGGCCTCCTCACTAATAATGTCATAATGTTCCAGCACCGGCCTCCTCCCTCACTAAAACATGTCAGCAACCAGCATCCCTTCAGTAATAACATGCCGCAGCGGCCTTCCTCATTAATAACATGTCCAGCAGTGGCCTCCCCTTACTAATAAAATGTCCAGCAGTGCCCCTCCCTCAATAATAACATGTCCAGCAGTGGCCTCCTCAGCAGCGGCCCCCTTTACTGATAAAATGCTCAGCAACAGCCTCCCTTCCACTAATAACATGCCCAGCAATGGCCTTCCTATATAATAACATAGCAAAAAACCTGGGATAAGGGGCTAAGGCAAAAGCACCCTAAAGTAGTAGAAGTGAAAGGGGAAAGGAGAAAAGTGCACATCCTAGGTAATACCGTACGTACAAGGTGTAAAGTGAACGTTATAAACCAGGACTTCTCACCTGAAAAATGGAAGTAGGGAAGTGTTATATCAGAATTTAGGAGTCCAGCTGATAATCCTCAGTAGCCATGCTTCAGTCAGGGACCAGGTTCCGGAACAATGTGGAGAAATGTGCAAAGCCGTTAAGTAATATCAGGACGGCGCCGTTGAGACTACTCACTAGAACATCAGAGATGAATTGACTGATTGTTATTAAGAAAGCAGCAACTTGTTTCAGCATCGGACTGGAGCCTTCATAGCTAATATCAGGTTGTCCTAATATTACCTTCCGGATTTGCATTATTTAAAACGGTCCAGCAGCGACCTACTTCACTAATAACATGTCCAGCAGGGCCTCCCTTCACTAATAAATTGCCAGGAGCGGCCTTTTCTCAGTAATAACATGTCCAGTGGCCTCCCTCACTAATAAATTGCCCAGGAGCGGCCTCCTCTCACATAGATAACATGTCCAGCATGTGGCCTCCCTCACTAATAACAGTCCAGGCAGCGGCCTCCCTTCACTAATAAAATGACCAGCGGCTACCCTCACTAAAAAATGTCAGCAGTGGTCTCTCCTACTAATAACATGTCCAGAATTAGCATCGCCTCACGAATAACATGTCAGTAGTGCCTCCTTCACTAATAACATGTCCAGCAACAGCCTCCCTTCACTAATAAATGTCATTAAGTCCAGCACCAGCCTCCCCTCACTAATAAATGTACAGCACCAGCCTCCCTTCAGTAATAATCATGCCCAGCAGCGGCCTCTCCCTCATAATAGCATGTTCAGCAGTGGCTCCCCTTACTAATAAAATGTCCAGCAGTGCCCTCCCCTCAATAATAACATGTCCAGCATGGCCTCCTCAGCAGCGGCCTCCTTTACTGATAAAATGCTCAGCAACAGCCTCCCTTCACTAATAACATGCCAGCAATGGCCTCCCTATATTATACATAGCAAAAAAAACCTAGGATAAGGGGCTAAGGGCAAATGCACCCTAAAGTAGTAGAAGTGCAAGGGGAAAAGGAAAAAAAGTGCAATCCTCAGGTAATACCGTACGTACAAGGTGTAAAGTGAAGTTTAAACCAGGACTCTCACCTGAAAATGGAAGGTAGGTGGGAAGTTTATAATCAGAAATTTTAGGAGTCCAGTGGATAATCCTCTCGTAGCATGCTCAGTCGGGACCAGGTTCCCGGAACAATGGGAGAAAAATGGCAAAGCCGTTAAGTAATATCAGGACGGCCCGTTTGAGACTCACTCATAGAACATCAGAGATGAATCTGATTGTTTTATTAAGAAAGCAGCAACTTGTTTCAGTCCGGAATGGGCCTTATCAGCCTAATATCAGGTGCTGTCCAATATACCTTCCGATTTGCATATTTATTAATAACAGGTCCGACAGCGACCTACCTTCATAATAAACTGTCCAGCAGTCGGCCTCCTTCACTAATAAATTGCCAGGAGCGGCTTTCTCATAATACATGTCCAGCAGTAGGCCTCCCCTCACTAATAAATCAGGAGCGGCCTCCTCTCACTAATAACATGTCCAGCAGTGGCCTCCCCTCACTAATAACATGTCCAGCAGCGGGCTCCCCTTCAACTAATAACATGTACAGCAGCGGCTTACCCTCACTAATAAAATGTTCAGCAGTGGTCTCTCCTCACTAATAACATGTCCCAGAATTAGCCTCGCCTCACGAATAAATGTCCAGTAGTGGCCTCCTTCAACTAATAACATGTCCAGCAACGACTCCCTTCACTAATAAATGCTCATAATGCCGAAACAGCACCAGCTCCCCACTAATAACATGTAAAAGCACCAGCCTCCTCAGTATAACATGCCAGACAGCGGCTCCTCACTAATAGCATGTCCAGCAGTGGGCCTCCCCTTACTAATAAATGTCCAGCAGTGCCCCTCCCCTCATAATAACATGTCCAGCAGGTGGCCTCCTCAGCAGCGGCCTCCCTTACTGATAAAACGCTCCAGCAACAGCCCCTCCTTCACTAATACAGCCCAGCAATGGCCTCCCTTTTAATAACATAGCAAAAAACCTGGATAAGGGGCTAAGGCAAATGCACCTAAGTAGTAGAAGTGAAGGGGAAAGGAAAAAAGTGCAATCCTCAGGTAATACCCGTACGTACAAGGTGTAAGTGAACGTTATAAACAAGTACTCTCACCTGAAACTGGAAGGTAGGTGAGCTTTTATCAGAATTTTAGGAGTCCAGCTGACAACCTCAGTGCCATGCTCAGTCAGGGTCCCGGTTCCCGGAAAAAATGTGGAGAAAATGTGGCAAGACGTTAAGTAATATCAGGACGGCGCTGTTTGAGACTCACTCACTAGAACATCAGAGATGAACTGATTGTTTATTAAGAAAGCAGCAACTGTTTCAGCTCCGGACTGGAGCCTTCATCAGCCTAATATCAGGTGCTGTCCTAATATTACCTTCTGGATTGCACATTTAATATAACAGGTCGCAGCGACCTACCTTCACTAATAACATGTCCAGCAGCGGCCTCCCATCACTATAAATTGCCCAGGAGCGGCCTCCCTCACTAATAACATGTCCACAGTGGCCTCCCCTCACAATAAACATGTCCAGCAGCGGCCTCCCTTCACTAATAACATGTACAGCAGCGGCCTACCCTCACTAATAAAATGCTCAGCAGTGGTCTCTCCCACTAAAACATGTCCCAGAATAGCCTCACTCTCCGAAAACATGTGCATAGTGGCACCCTTCACTAATAACATGTCCAGCAACGGCTCCTTCACTAATAAAATGCTCCAGCAGTGGCCTCCATTAAAAAAATAAACGTATATACATATCCTCTGACATTCCCTTAAGCTCCTCCCGGTTAGTCGGGAGACAACGTCTATGCACTCTGCCCACACGCACACTATGACGTCAGATGACGGCGAGGTGTGTATTATACTCCTTTGCTGGCAGCGGCTGAAAAACACGCTTTCCCATACAGGCAGGGGCCTGGTGCTCCAAGAGCTCTCCGCTGCTAGTGGGGACTCCCATAGGACTAAGGGATTGAGGCCCCAGGACAGTATTCCAGGGGCGCTCCCCATAATCCGGCCATGTACTGCCAATATTTGTGTCTGCAATTTTACTGACTTTAAATAAAATTAGGGTGTGTTTCTTACAAATGTAAAATGCGTATTTGCATATGCAGGCATTTACAGACATAAGTATCATTAATACAATTTCAGATAAATATTGTGGTCTGTGCATTTGAAGCAGTCCTTGCAAAAAGATTTTTTGGGCAACTTTTTAATTTAATAATTTCAAACAAGAGCAACATTTTGTTTTATATCATGAGGGGTTGATGAGTGCCATGTAACAAGAGATTTTATATACCACAAGATTCCCAACTAGTCCAAGTTTGAAAACAGAAACAGGGGAGTAACCACGCAGTTGCAGCCATAGCAGCGCTATGGGACCCGCGGTGTCAGGGGGCTCCACCATGAGCTGGGGCACATTGATACAGTGCCTTGCAAAAGTATTCCGCCCCCTTGAACTTTTCTATCTTTTTTGCCACATTTCAGGCTTCAAACACAAAGATATAAAATTAACCTTTTTGGTGAAGGATCAACATTTACAACCAGTACTGCAAATGGTAAAAGTAAAAGTAATATTTATAGTAGAAAAGAGATTTGTCCCAAGGATTATGCGTTAAAATTTGGGCACATTTTGTTGACATAAAATAAGCAACAAATAGGGTACAAAGTAAGATCAGACAGTTTGTTACATTTGTTAGATTTGGTGGTGATTGTAAGCTGGTGTTGTAATGTATGAAGTAGCAACACAGCACAACAAATCAGAGTCTAAGTGTAAGACTGGCTCTTCTTGGTCCCCATCATGAGTCCAGTTTAAGGCTTCATGCACACAAACCATGAACATGAACAAATTTTCATGGATCCATAGGAGAGTCAAAAGTCAGAGAAGGTTCTATTCTTGAACAAATTATAATCACCTTATTTTATCAATCCATGGCGTCCACAGGCAATAAAACAGGTATACATCTAAAAAGCCAATGTGTTTCCAGCACTATGCCCGCTATGATAGTGAGCAATAGTGCTCGAACACGGTGGACTTTTACCTGTATACCGTTTTATGCCTGTGGACAATGCAAGGATTTAGATAGCTGAAGTACTTCTTTTTCTTTACAGGTTATTCGTGCCTTTAGTTGGCTGGGCTTCCATAATAGTCAATGGGAACGTAAAAATACATGTCAATGTGGTCGTCTTCTTGTGATGTAATATTTGAGATCAGTTGCTACACAATTATGCTACCCTTTAAGAGAGATAAGCAGTGATAATCTTGCAGCTTCCTTTGACACATGGACGCTATTGCGGACAAGACTCGGCAAAAGATTACACTCTGATACAGCAAACAGGCCATGGATCTGTGGCTTACAACTCAAGAAAAGCTTATGTTTATGTTCTCTGAAGAAAGAAAATACTGTACTCATATATACTGTGACAGTGCTGATCTTTTAACTAACATTGTATATCTATAAATTAGGAAATAAATGAAGTGGTTGTAGAATCAAAAATTCCTATTCGATCTGAACAATCCAGTCAAACAATTACAAAATCAAACGATTTACACAACATGAAAAGCGAGGTGAAAAAGACCAGAAACATAACTTAGTTCCAGAAAGAAATAATGAGGATAATGTAAGTATTGCTGCAATGCTAAAAAAAAACTCTTACTAGACATTTGTAGCAGCCAGTTGAACTTGGGTGAGGAAGAGTGGGGGACAGGAGGCGCACAACAAAGCTATCGGTTTCTCTAAGTTGGGTAAGGATGAATTAAAATTTTATTGAAAATACAATAAACATTTTCCGGGGAAAACTAGTTCCCCTTTTCAATTGAGAGTTATTAGTATCCAGTAAGGAAGGGACAACTCTGGAGACTGATCAACTCCACTTAAAAAAAAGTATTTATACATTATTCAATAAAATTCATCCACCCAGTCCTTATCCTTAGCCAAACCTATAGCTTTTGTGTGCACCTCCTCGTCCCCCACTCTCATACCTATATATAATCCAATTCAGCAGCCACAGCCTGGAGATAATGAAACATCGGCTGCACCTCGGATCCCACTACATACGCAATACAGAGTTGTGCCTTTGCTGTGCACAACCAAGTAAGGTGATCATATAATAAAATACACTATAAGATTATATCAACTGACATCCTCACCCTATGACGGCTTTTCGTTTTATTCCATATTTCTGCTTTTTCTATAAAAGTTGCAACTTTATTGCAACAAAATTCAGATGACTGCACTGATAAGCAAATAAACAAGATAGATTAAATTAACGTTGAAGTAGATAGAGATGCTTGTAACAAATAACTATTTTCCCGTTTTTGACAAACAGTTCGTAATAAACTACGGATTTGAGTACTAACAAAACGACGAATAGATGTTCGTGCGTGTAAGGATGTACAGTACAGGAGACCTACTCTAATTCCATTTCTGTGTCGGGATCCCATGCAGCATGGTAAGTGGATGGCGCCCGAAGAACAGTCATCCGGTAAATTAGCCCGAAAGGGCAAAGAGAATGGTCCATGTTAGTAGGCCAAAACCTAGAAAAAAAAAAAAAAAAAAGATTTTCCTTATGCTCCTTAAATTGCACCACACCAACTGTGCTCCTGACCCTGTTGCATCTTATCTCATCTTATTGGGATTAATTCAAAATATTAAAATTATTTAAAAAATGTGCATTTTCAGAACATGGATGTGTTATTACATTTGTGTTCATATTTACTCATTAATGTGGAACATTTACAATATAGTTAATGATAAGTGATATCATACCAACACCAAAGTCACGAAACAAGTCCACAAATCCAATCCTCTATCGCTTTTGAACTCAACATTTTTAAGAAGAATCTGTAATCTCTTCAGGTCCCAGTCTTCAACATTTAAAAATTTCTTGATCTCCTTTTGACTATCAATTGAACCAAGATTTTCGTCTACTATGACCTTCATTAGAAGGAATAATTAAAATGATAATTACATAAATAACAATGGAATGGAACAGTGAATGTTTTCATATGCAAAAAAACAAATGTTTAATTCATGGAACTTTACATCAAGTGAATAGGAGTTGAGCTTTGTTTCAGAGATGACATTACACAGAGAATGGTTAGTACTCAATGTTAATTGCCATAACAAAGGGATGCAGAATATCAGACCCCAATAATATGATATTTATTACTTATACAATGGATAGGTCATCAATATAATGGAACTGAAAAAAACCTTTGTTTATCATAAATCTCAGTATAATCTAATGCCTTCTTCAGGTGTACTTCCTGCACACAACTTAAAGAAAACTTTTTGCCACCTCACTGAGATAAGTGGCTGCTACACAGATTCAGGGGCACTTAGAATTTTCTTTCCAGCCCCCATTGTGGAGATATCAGTCCCAGTATCTGACCATTATAATCTACGTTTGGTCATTGAGGAGGAGCTGGGGCTGGAGGCATGTGTTATGCTTATCTTCTCTAATACTGTCCAATCAGAAACAGGCAATGTCAGAGAAGCTACTATGGACTGTAGTGAACTGTGTTTTCTCTATACTCATCTAGAGGCTGTGTTCACACACATTCCGCTAATATTCTGTTGATATTGTGTGTACACGTGTACATGTGATGTTACCACAGTCGCATTGTAAATGCAAATTTGATAACATGATGTAAACGTTGAGAATAAGAAAAAAACCAACTAGGCACAGGAAGTCAGTGTTCAGGTAAAAATATTCAAAGTTTATTTTAGTCCATTTAAAAAGATTCTCACATAGCACAGAAAAAATAGAGTAAGCATCAAGGCATACAAGCCTAAGCGTTTCGGTATTAGACCTTATTCATGGCTTTCGCGTTACATACCGCAGAATAGCCAATCACAATCACATGATCACTGAGGCAAATTTGACTCTTCAATGACTAAAAACATTATATTGTTAAAAAACATATTTGTTAAATCTTACAAATCGTAAGTTATATTAAAGCCACGTAATTTCAACAGAAATGGATTAGATCCTGTTTTTTATTTAACCCAAACGGAACCCTTGTTTGCAACGTAAATATCCAGAATGTGTTGTGATTTAAGAGGATCCGTTTAAGATCTCAGTTTAGTGATTTTTTCAATACCCCTACATTTTAATGTTCTGTATGCACCTGCATAGCAGTCTCTAACATATTTTGATATGGCTGATAGGTGTCTTGTGATGCAAGTTTTTAAGCTATTTGTGGTGAAGCCAATATAATCTACATTTCATGAGGTACATTGAATCTTATACACTATATTAGTAGTATTGCAATTAATGAATTGTTTTATATCATGTTGCATATCAGTATAGTTTGAGGTGAAGATTTTACTTGGTGCTGCGACTGAACAAAATTTACATCGGTCTGCTCCACATTAAAAAAAAAAAATTTGCACTTAACCAAGTTAATTTCGTTTTAGTACGCTTTGATACAGGATAGGTGATAACAGATGCCTAAAGTTGGGTCTTTTTTACTAAACATTGCATCATCTCTCTAAGCGGTTATGACCGCCATACCTTCACAGCATCGCCATCGCTTGCTATATGTAAAAACCACACATTGGGGGTCATTTACCAAGGGCCCGATTCGCGTTTTCCCGATGTGTTACCCGAATATTTCCGTTTTGCGCCGATTTCCCCTGAATTGCCCTGGGATTTTGGCGCACACGATCGGATTGTGCCGCATCGGCGCTGGCTTGCACGCGACGGAAATCGGGGTCGTGGCCGAACGAAAACCCGACGGATTCGGAAAAACCGCTGCATTTAAGACAAAACGGAGCTTGCACTTACCTTCACTCAGCCCGAGCCGGTGAACTCCAGCGCGTTCTGATGCTTTTCAGCGCAGCAGCGCCACCTGGTGGACGGCGGAGGAACTACCTTAATAAATCCCGGCCGGACCCGAATCCAGGGCAGAGAACGCGCCGCTGGATCGCGAATGGACCGGGTAAGTAAATCTGCCCCATTGTGCCTCCTTTACAAAACTGAGTCTGATAAAGGTCAGTTGTTTGACAGAAACATCACGTTTGAAAGTTTGTATCAATAAAGATTTCTTTTGCAACTGGAGTCCATGATTTTTCCAGTGTATAGCCAGACAGCCCCTGCCCCAGTATATAGCCAGACAACCCCTGCCCCAGTAGATAGCAGCCCCCACTGTATACAGCAGCCCCCCCCTGTATACAGCAGCCCCCTCTGGTTTACAGCCAGCCACCGGTATACAGCCAGCCCAGCCCCTCCCCACCCCACCCCAGTACATAAAAATAAAAATACATGAAACTCACCTTTCTGAAGCTCCGACACTGCTCCCCTACTTGATCCAGTCCGGCTACGGTTACAGCTCCGTACGCGCTGGCGTACGGCACATATGTATTGCGCCGTATTGCACTGTATTTGCATTTCCGTCTACGTGGTGTTTGCATTTACATTCCATTTGTCTTTACATTTACATGGTGTTTACATTGCATGTGTGTTTACCATACATTTGCCTTTACACTGAACTCACGTTTCAACCACTTTTACACAATTGCATCTCAATCTAGCATTTTTGTAAACACAGGGTAAACACAATGTTAACTGAATATTATCACATTGTTAACATAGAGGATGAACACAGCATCTAGAGTCTACCACTGATTGAACACTATGGGGGTAATTTACTAAGGGCCCGATTCGCGTTTTCCCGACGTGTTACCCGAATATTTCCGATTTGCGCCGATTGTACCTGAATTGCCCCGGGTTTTTGGCGCACGCGATCGGAATTTGGCGCATCGGCGCCGGTATGCACGCGACGGAAATCGGGGGGCGTGGCCGAACGAAAACCCGACGTATTCGGAAAAACCGCCGCATTTAAAAAAAAATTTGTGTCGCGAAAATTTCACTCACCTTCATCTTGGATAGGCCGGTGTATTTCGAGGCATTCCAGCGGACTTCAGCGCAGCAGCGCCACCTGGTGGACGTCAGAGGAACTGCTTTGATGAATCCCGGCCGGACCCGAATCCAGTGCAGAGAACGCGCCGCTGGATCGCGAACGGACCGGGTAAGTAAATGTGCCCCTATGAGAGAAGATTAGCATGACACACACCTCCAGTTCCAGCCCCCAGCTCCTCCTCTTTTACCAATCATAGATTACAATGGTCAGATACTGGGACTGATACCTCTGCAACTGAGGTGGCTCAACATATGTGAGGTGGTGAAAGGTCATTAAGATAACTGTCTTCAACAAATCGATCAATCTGACCCAATGTTTCTTCTTTAGTCATCATCTCACTGTCCTCCAGAGATATTTCACTTACCATCCTCACCCGGGTTTCAACACTTAAAGGAGTATTCTGGGAATATGAACGTCTGATACAAAAACCCATAATGCTATAAATAAATGATTGTAACAAAACTCAATGGCCTCTCTAAAGTATGCAGAGTTATCTCCAAGATGGCCGCCACTGGAAACTACAAGTCTATATCGGGGGAATTGAAGTCCCTAGTTATGAGTACTTCACTGTGTTTTCAGCATTTCCTCTGCTGCCTCCATTATATTTGGAGCTTTATAACAAACCCCTAATTATATTTTATTATTCTTTTTTCCTCCCCTTATCTCCACCCATAGGGTCTCCACATTTTCATTTTCATCACCAATTCCATCTCGCAGGATGGGTTTGAGGCAAGATTTCACATATAAACAACCCTCCTCCCCCTTTTTTATTTATGCAATAATTTCTTAACATACTGTAACCCTCTATATTAACAGCTTAATCATAGCTATTGTGAAGCCATATTTAACTGATACCCACTATATCATATTTTCCCTCCAACATTAAGAATTCCAGTTCCACTTTATATGGTTTACCCTGTCCCTATTCCTGATCTTATCCCAACCCACCATCCTCCCTCCTGTACTGTGACTCTTCCCAGTTCCCTATCTACACTGCCTTGCTCTATACAAGTGTAGTTGCCATCGCCCCCTCCAGTTTAAACACTCCAAACTTCTAGCTATTTTTCCCAAATTGAGATGCAGTCCATCCCTACTGTAGAGCCTGTAGCCAACAGCAAAGACAGTCAAGTTCTCCTTGAACCCAAACCCCTCGTTCCTACACCAACTTTTGAGCCACTTATTTACCTCCATAATCTCTCGCTGCCTTTCTGGTGTGGCACTTGGTACAGGAATTATTTCAGAGAAAACTACCTTTGAGGCAATGGCTTTAGTCCCTGAAATCTTTTAAGAAGCTTCCACATACCTCTTGCTTTGTCATTAGTGGCAATGTGTACCATGACCTCCCAGTAATCCTTCAACCTGATCTGCAACATGCCGAACCCACACACTAAAAAACACACTGCTTGCTACGCATGATCTTTGTGACAGATTGTCCTAATAATGGAATCTCCCACTACCAGCACCTGTCTGACCTTGCCTGTGCTCCCATTACCCTTCTTACTGGAGCAGACAGTCTGCTGGTTGCTACCCCAGAGCTGATATCCCCCTCATCCGCCAGCCTGGCAAACTTATTGGGATGCACCAGATCAGGACTAGACTTCCTGCAACTCTTCCCTCTACCCCGCCTTCTACATGTTACCCAACTAGCTCCTATGTCAATTAGTTCTTCCGTTATTTCTTTCAGTTACTGGGAGCCAAAACCAGGAGTTGTAAGGTATAGTGAAAAGATTTTCACCTGTTCTGTTTGTTCCGCTAACCATGGTTTTGGCTCATTATTATTGAAGGAAATAACCGAAGGCCTTATGGACTTTTGAATTGGATATTATTTCCGTTTTTTTTAGAGATTTTGAAATTATTATGTTCTCAGCCGTAATGAAGCATCAATTTATAAGTAACCACTGTAACATTATTTATTATATGAAGATGCTTCTTTGGCCTTTTTCCCCCCTTCCCTCTTCAAATGTAGTGAGCAGTGAGTATCTAAAAGCAATTAATAAATATGTATACAACAGGCTGATGAGAAAGGGAGGCTAAAGTTTAACTCATTAAAGAGTTAAGGGATACATTTTTTTTAATAAAGTTTATGATTATCACCTGTATTATTGAGGTACGAAATAAAAAGGTGTTTTTTACTTTTTACTATTCTACATTAACCATAGCACATGTACAGTATTTATGAGCACTTACCTGGCTACTTTTCTCTGCACTTTTGAGTAGCCTCTCAAGTAATTCTTTAAACATTGTATGAATTTCTTTTTCCTTTAATGATTAAAATCAAGAAAAGGCAATCTTATATAAAAGTTAACTTCATAGACCTGTTGTATATAGAATAATTTTGTAAATTAAAATAACAGGTTCCCATAAGCTGTTTAAAACTAAATACCAATTCTTCTAGATTTCCAATTACTAATATCTTCCATAATAAACGTGCAACTTTAAAATTATATAAAAGTATACCTGGCTCTGTGGCGCAAAGAAGATTAAGTCATGGCAGCAACTGTGCAAGTCCCTGTGTCATTGCCTGATCTGCAATGCTTTTCTGGAAGTGGAGTGTGGCCATACATTGATTAGCCCCATTAAATAGGATTAATGGTATTCTATAAGTTCATTCATGTAGACATACAAAATACACCTAGATTGAATCAGCATTATCTAATCTTTGGAGGTCTGAATAATACTTCTTCTCTGTTAACAGCATTTTGTTATGTACTTTACAATAGCTTCATGGCCATAGCCAGCAATAGATTGGAACTGACTTATTTTGATCTATTGGTGAGTTCTCTAGGCATGTTCTTTGCAGTAAGTAAAAGGAGATAAGCTGTGACATCATCTATTGTCAGTAGTGATGTAATGATGGGTCAGTGTTATCTATATAGAGGTCATTATACAGGGAGGGAGAGGAGTTAAGCTGTGACATCCTCTATTGTCAGTAGTGATGTAATGATTGGTCAGTGATATATATATAGAGGTCATTGTACAAGGAGGGGGAGGAGCTAAGCTGTGACATTATCTATTGTCAGTAGTGATGTATTCTATATGTATATATATATATATAATGTCATTGTACAGGGAGGGGGAGGAGATCAGGTGTCACATCATCTATTGTCAGTAGTGATGTAATGATGGGTCAGTGTTATCTATATAGAGGTCATTGTACAGGGAGGGGGGAGATAAGCTGTGACATCATCTATTGTCAGTAGTGATGTAATGATGGGTCAGTGTTATCTATATAGAGGTCATTGTACAGGGAGGAGGGGATACGCTGTGACATCATCTATTATCAGTAGTGATGTAATGATGGGTCAGTGTTATCTATATAGAGGGCATTGTACAGGGAGGGGGAGGAGATAAGCTGTGACAGCATCTATTGTCAGTAGTGATGTAATGATGGGTCAGTGTTATCTATATAGAGGTCATTGTACAGGGAGGGGGAGGAGATAAGCTGTGACATCATCTATTGTCACTGGTGATGTAATGATGGGTCAGTAGCATTCTCTTTATATAATTCTTTATGCATGAAAGGAAGTAGGTAAGGTGTTACTTCATCTCTGTTAAACAATGCACAAGGTGCTCACTTGGATAGTATTGAGGAGGAAAAAGAGACAGATGTGTGTAATAGAGGCCACTGGTGGTGTGTTGCTGAAAATCCATAATTCCACCAGATGGAAACTCACCACATCCAGAAGACTCTTCGATTCAGCCAGAGACCTATATGAGCTGTGAACAGAGTCAGAAGCCAATACCTTGTTGTGTATTTTTATATCATCTTTTGTCAGTAGTTATGTAATGGGTGTTAGGGTGTAATGATGGGTCTGTGGTGTTATATATATAAAGCTACTTGTGCATGGAAGGAAATAGGTATGCTATGACATCATTTGTTAGTAGTGATGTAATTATGGGTCAGTGGTGTTATCTATAATATGTGCATGTATGAAGATTAGATCAGGTGATCTTATTGTGAATCCCTTTTAAATCATGTCTTTCTGTTTTGATGTAGGAACCAGACTTCCTGGATGATGAAATTGTATGGATTGTACCAACCATGATCTTCACAGGGATCCTTCACAACCCCTTAACACAATTATTGTTGATGATTTGACAGGCTCCTGTGACACAGTTTAGATATTGAAGATAACAGTGTAGCCTCCCTGACTGTATACTTATAGTTCAGGAGACTACAGTGAAAAGGGTAGCAGGCAGAGAAAGTTGCTGTACTGAGGTATCATGGAATGAGAATGGACAGGAGGCCACATTGCAGGGAATGAGTGTCTCTTATAATGCTTTCATATTTTAAGTTCTGAACAACTTTAACAATCAAATAGCACAGTACTTCTACATTCTGTGATGCATTAATTATTAATGAGTTACAGAAGCTATAATCAGCCATAATTTCTAACAGAGCCTTATCTATATTTCTTGTGCTGAATTCAACCTTTGTTCTCCCATGCATTTCCTTCAAGAGCCATATAGGTCATGAAATAAAGCAAAAGTCTAAAGATTTTAAATTGGGAATTCCCGTGTCTGGAACTTTAGGCAAGATAATTTTATATCCCTAAGTAAAAATATTGTATATTTTGGCACAAAGTTACAATATATCCTCTAAATGTTGGGTTTAATTATTGCTAATCATTTAATAATCACAGGCTCCCCTGTAAAATATATGAGCACTGGTAAAATAAAAGCTGAGCTGTGATTGGTTGCCATGGCCAACTAGAACTATTCTGACTTTCAGACAGCTGATACCAATCTGCCCAATTTTGTACCAATAAGACTAGACTATAAATCATATAAGTATTATAATAATTCCTTTATTTATTTAGCGCACACAGATTACGCACTGCACAGAGCTGACCAACACTGAGATATGACATTATAAGTGTAAGTACAAGAGCACATAGATGCCTAGTTATGATAAAAAGGATATAAGGATATTCACTCCAAAAATCCATAAGAGAACTAAATCTGGAACCAAAATAGAGAAGGGAGGAAAACAACTATCTTAATTTTAACAAAAATATACAATCTTATTAACATATTTATTTAAAAATACAATACATAGCAAATAAAAGAACACTCTGAGGAAAGGCTTGGCACGGCGAAACATGTGTTGGGGAAGATGCCCAGGGACATAAATTATTTGTTGGTATGTGTATGACAGCCTTTTACTTTTACTACATTTGCAGTACTGTATATACCGGCGTATAAGACGACTTGAAGACAGAAAAATTTCGTATTCTCTGGGGTCGTCTTATACGCCGGTAATCGTCTTACGGGCGACGTCGGGTCCCGGTGCAGGAGAGGGCTCACGGGCTGAGCCCTCTCCATGCCGGTAAGTCTTTGCTGCATATTGCAGCAAAGGCTTACGGTAAGCGGTAACACCTGCGATCGGCTAGCACGATGTCACGGGGTTTGTTTCACTCGATGGCCTCAAAAAGCTGCCGGCAGCCTCAAAAAGACATCGGGGCGCCTTACTCACCCTCGTTGGCCCCGATGTCCGCGCGGTACGTTTCAGTTCTCCGCCCGTCTTCTTTTCTTCTGCTGGGCGCCCGCCATGTTTTCCCGCAGCGGCGCATCATACTAGGCGCCTGCCGGGAGAGATCGATGCTACGCCAGCAGAAGAAAAAAGCGGCGCGGAACACTGAAGACGAGCCCGCGGACATCGGGGGAGCAGAGCAGCACATCGGGGCACGGAGGGTGAGTATATAAGTTTTTTTTTTTTTAATGCTGGGCTGGGCTGTGCTGTATACTACTGGGGGCTGTGCTGTATACTACTGGGGGCAGTGCTGTGTACTACTGGGGGCTGTGCTGTATACTACTGGGGGCAGTGCTGTATACTACTGGGGGCTGTGCTGTATACTACTGGGGGCTGTGCTGTATACTACTGGGGGCTGTGCTGTATCTGTTTTTTTTTTATTTTTACCGGTGTTTTGTATGCGTTGGAAAAGGGGTAGTCTTATACGGCGAATATATCTTAAACTCTATATTTTAAACAGGAAAGTAGGGGGGTCGTCTTATACACCAGGTCGTCTTATACGCCGGAATATACGGTATTTACAACCCTTGGATTTCATAGTATTCAGAGCTTTTCACACACTTGTTTGCTCGCACTTTGGACTTCATGAGCCGTTTTTGATTCATTGATATTTTTCACTGCAATATGACTTCATGAGCCGTTTTTGATTCATTGATATTTTTCACTGCAATATGATGTATTGATTTTATATCTTTGGCACTTATGATAAGATGCAGTTATATGATCATATGCAGTGAAAATATCAATGAATCAAAAAAGGCCTATGAAGTGCAAAGTGCGAGCAAACAAGTGGGTGAAAATCCTGAATACATGAAACTCCAGGGTTGTAAATACCGTATATTCCGGCGTATAAGACGACCTGGTGTATAAGACGACCCCCCTACTTTCCTTGTTTAAATATAGAGTTAAGATATATTCGGCCGATAAGACTACCCTTTTCCAATGCATACAAAACCCAGGTAAAATTTTAAAAAAACAGATTTGAATTAACTGGTCCCTTTTTTTAAGTAAATTCTATGACATGCAGGTACTATAGCAGGAAAACTGTCGCTCATAACTTAAGGCATACACAACAACATACCATTCACACCCCAGTCATACAGCACAGACCAGTAGTATAGCACAGCCCCCAGTAGTATAAAGCACAGCCCCCAGTAGTATTACAGCACGCCCCAGTAGCATACAAGCACAGCCCCCAGTAGTATACAACACAGCCACAGTAGTACAGACAGACACAGTAGTTATAAAGCACAGCCAGCCCAGATTAAAAAAAAAAAAAAACTATATACTCACCCTCGGTGCCCCGATGTGCTGCGCTGCTCCCCCGATGTTAGCGCGAGCTCGTCTCAGTGTTCCGCGCGTTTTTTTCTTGCTGTGGCGTAGCATTGATCTTCCCGGCAGGCGCCTAGTATGATGCGCGTGCGGGAAAACATGGCGCGCGCCCAGCAGAAGAAGACGACGGCGGGGATGACTGAAGACCGAGCCGCATGCAGTCCTTCTTTCTCTCTTTTGAGGAATATGGAGGACCAAAGCCGAGTAACGGTTACGGTGGAGTATGCGTCTTCCCTCGTATTGATTTTATATCTTTGGCACTTATGATAAGATGCAGTTATATGGGGGAGATTTAAACCAGTTATCCCATTCAGTTATTAATGTGCATGTTATGTCTCTGTGAGCGGCGATTTTTTTGGTCAGTTATCTTCTTCTATTTATTGTTTTTTTTTTTAAAGAAATATGTTATTAAAGATTGTATATTTTATGTGAAAAAGAGATGTTTTCCTAATTTTTGTTCATATTTGGTAGCACTACACAGAGATTGCCAAATCAGTCCCTGTCCCCATGGACTGTATGTTTTTGGAGAGTGGGAGGAAACCGGAGGACCCCTACGCAAACATGGAGAGAACATACAAACTCTTTGTAGATGTTGACCTGGATGGGACTTAAACCCAGGACCCCAGTGCTGCAAGCTGTAGTGCTAACCACTAAGCCACCATACTGCCCCAAAGTGTAGAACTATAACACTTGTGTCCTCTTGACGCTAGATTAAGGAAAGGTCTCAGCAACTCTCCAGTCATGGAGGGTTCAGCGGTTTTGGTTCATTTTCAGTATTTTTTCTTTTTATGTAAATATCTGGGAAAATATAATAAAAATTAGTTTTCATATGTTTCATAGGATGGCCAGTGGCACTACAATTTTTCCCCTTCCCGACGTTGGCAATACTATTACGGCACAGTATCCGCCTAGATGTATGGAACGGCAAATTCCATTCCATATTCAGCTGCATAAACCAAACTCCCACTGTTAACACCTGCTGTCAGTGTGATGATCTTTATCAGACCCAAGGACTTGTCATTTATTCAGATCAATTATTATGTGCCAATTGTCTCAGATCATGTGCAAAAATGTCATATAAAGTATGCCGTTAAGATCCTCTTATTGTTGAGGCTACGCATTTAAACCCAAAAATAGTGCTGTCATCAGGCCATAAAAATAACTGTGGCAGAATACGAAGAAAATGGAAAAATGAAGACATTTTTTTTATACAAAAGGTTTTCATTTAAAATCTATTATAACATATATTTTTCCTGCTTCCGAGTACACGTCATGGAAAGTACAATATGTTACACTGAAAACAAGCACTCATACTACTCTGTCCATGGAAAAGTAAAATTGTTATAGATTTTCAAAGGTGGGGAGCTATAAACGGAAACACAAAAATGAAAAAGGCCAAGTCGTTAAGGGGTTAAAAGGACTAGTGGACCAATTGCAAACTTGTGGCCACATATACATCCCCATAGACGGCAATGGCGGCACGGCATTCCGCGCAGCTCACCAGGAAAAGATAGAGCATGCTCTATCTTTTCCCCAGTGTGAGGCCGTGCCCCGCTGTTCTCTATGGAGGGGTCACCTCCTCCTCCTCTCTAGCACACAGCGCTAAGTAGCCTAAGTAGCAGTTCCTAGGTATACTGGAGCTTCACCATTTTTTTTAAACCTAGGACTATACAAGTACAAGGTGTAAAGTAATGTGAGAAAGATAACTTTACCTTCATGGCAAAGAGAGATCCCTCCTAGAAAAGTCTGCCCGGAGGTACGGATAGTGAAAACTCTAAGCTATAGAAAGTGAAAGCTCCTTAATTTCTTGAGACAAATTGACCTTTGTTCTGTTACCAGGATATAATGAATATAATGACTGGAACAGCCTAATATTGTTTAACCCCGTTTTTGAAAAAAAAAATACATTTTTACATTAGTTACCCCAGGCAATATTTTTTAATCTACCCAGAATATTGGGTCATTTACCAGTAACATCTATGGACCCCTTAAGGACAAGGCCCTTTTTGTTTTTGCATTTGCATTTTTCAATCTCCATCTTCAAAAATCTATAACATTTTAATTTTTTCATGTAAAGCACTGTGTGAGGGCTTCTGTTCTGAGTAACAAATTGCTCTTCATAGTGACGGTATTTTATATTCCATGCCATGTACTGGGAAGCAGGAAAAAAAATTGCAAATGCGGTGACATTGGTGAAAAATGCATTTGCGCTATTTCTTATGGGCTTTCACTACCAAAAATATACAGTCTTATAATGTTTTCATACATTTAAAAAAATTAATACCTCCTGTGCAAAAAAAAATTCTTCATTTTGCCATACTGTTTTCATATTTAGGTGTATGGAACTGAGGGTAGTGTCTTTAGGACTGTTTGACCTTTTGATTACTTTTAAATGATTTTTTAATATTTTTCAAAATATGGCAATTTTGACTTTGGGCGCTATTTTCTGTCACGGAGTTAAATGCCGGGAATAAGCATTATTATATTTTAATAGATCAGACATTTTGTGATGCACCTGTACTATCTTTATGATTTTTACTGTTTATTTATATTTATATCAGTTCTAGGGAAAGGGGGATGATTTGAATTTTTAGGTTTTTTTTTAATTCCACTTTTTTAATTTTATTTTTTTATTATTTTTAAGACCCTCTAGGTTACTTTAACCCCCAACTTGCCTGATTGATCCAACCATCAATCTGCTCTTCTTCTTTAAATGTCCTGTTTTTTTTTTTTTTTTAAATGCTTTTAAAAATTATCCAAATGAGCCTGAGAGGCTCCAGCCCATTAACATCCATGGAGGATCCTGGAGCCCCTCAGGCTCATTGCAAAATTTTTATAAGTCTTTCTTTTTATAAACAAGAACATAGGAAGCTTAAAGAAGAGAAGAAGAGTGGATCCTGTCAGATGGGGCACATACCAGTATATCAGTGTGCTGGGTTTACAATCCTGGTGTTAGATTTCCTTTAAGGTCCTGGCACACTGATTGTGCATGGACAGATAGAGATCACATG
The DNA here is from genome assembly GCA_019512145.1 of Engystomops pustulosus. Classification (NCBI taxonomy): domain Eukaryota; kingdom Metazoa; phylum Chordata; class Amphibia; order Anura; family Leptodactylidae; genus Engystomops; species Engystomops pustulosus. The sequence goes on from CM033649.1 coordinate 43,406,245, forward strand.
CAGCCATTTTATGGGCAGGAATCTCTGGCTGATAAGGTAAAAGATTGGAGGTTTCAATTTGGGGATGTCACACTATTACAACAAGCTACATTAGGTGAGAATTTTATTCAGTGCAAAAAAACTCATCTAGAGATGACTCAAGATGAGACAAGTGGCTTATTTTGGTTAGCATACAAAAATTTTTTTTTATAAATTTTGGTTTTGTATTATTGTCCTGATTCTAATTATTCATTTGTTTGCACTGTTTGATTTTAAACACATAAAATTAAAAATAGTATGGGGAAGCGTTATATATTTGAAAACTAACAGTAAGGATCAAAGATGCATTTGCTGCACATTATACATCAAAACATCGAATATGTAAATGCTTTAGTGTGTCCTGTGTTGTCTGCAATGGAAATAACGCCACCATGTGGTTAAAAATCCACATGACGTGCTGAGGGATTTACAAATCTGGCCCAACAAAGGTGGCTTTACACCAACAGATAGATATGTATTACTGTAATCTAAAGCTAACAACTTGTTGGGCCACCCTTAGCAGCAACAAGTGCGATAAAGTGTTTGCAATAACTGCCAATGAATCTTTTACAATGCTCTGGAGGAATTTTGGCAGAATTTTTGTAATTCCCCCACGTTGGAGGGTTTCTGAGCATGAACACTCCCTTTATTTATTCAGCATATCAATTAAGGTCAGGACTAATGTTAAGCAAAACCATCTAAATTTTGGTTCGACAGGTTCGAATGAAATTCGTAAAAAAGTTTGGTTCGGGCACCCAGGCTCGGACCTCCGAACCCCATTAAAATCAATAGGGGACCCAAATTTGTTGACCCTAAAATGGCTTTTAGATGGGGCTAGGGAAATTACTCAAAATATTAACCTAAAATCAAGAAATAAATTAAAAAATAAATTAATTAAAAACTATTAAAATGCTGTCAGCAGCAAAAGACAATATGGGTATTGTAGTTAATGTGACTGTGCTATAAGATGCTATGGGTATGCAGACGCAGTTATTTTCACTGCTCTGTAAGACACTATTTAGACACACATATTTACTAACAACAGTGCCGGATTTCTGGCGCACGTTCTTCATGAATCTGGTGCTCCCTGCACCGCCCTGACAGAGTGCACCACTTTTTATGGTGCTCCCTTCACATGAAGCATGCAACACAATTCTGTCAGACTTTGCATGCAAACTCTGGTGCAATGTTTACACACTCACAACTTTCTCTTTCCCCTGCTGTTTTCCTTTACAATGCACTAAAAAAGAATGTGCAAAGTCCGACAGAAAACTGGCGCACGGCCCCACGGAAATGTGCCCCTATGGGAATATAGACACAGTTATTTTTACCACGTTAAAAAACACTATTGGTACCCAGACGCAGTTAATCTCACTGCACTATAAGAAGCTATGGGTTTCCAGACACAGTTATTTTCATTGAAATGAGTACTGTCTGGTACTGCAACAGAGCACCATTTGATTATATTGAAAAAATTAGTCTGTTCTCTCTAATGTAGTGTTGTATGAGAAAAAAGATTAAATCAGTCCTGTCATAGGCCATGCACTAAAGCAGCCTATCAGTATAATAATAAACCTGTAGTTCTTCAGACTGCCATAATAAGTACAATGTGCTTCCCTACCTATCGGCCCTTAAAAGGGCAATTTTTTTTTGCCTGACTAACTCACCCTGGCTTGAGCAGCAGCCTCTCTGTCATAACCAGAGAGGCAGGCCCCCATAGCAGGCTTGTAAATAGGGCTCCTCTTACTAAATATATAAATATATATATATATAATACAAAAAAAGGCAGTACTCCAAAGTAAGTGTTAATTCTTTCACGTTTTGGTGGAAGAATTAATCATCGTATCATAACCATAAGGATCAGCACTATGTTATTAGAGATGGGCTTTTTTTTATTTTTTAGGGTCATATATAGCTATTGCCTTTGCCATACAGGGATCCTGTACAGTTATATGGACATGGTGCATAGTGTTCCCGATATGGGTCCGCGATAGGAACAGGGAACTAGAGAACAACGCACCGCTGTTATAAATATCCTCCCTTTTTCGGGTATAGCAGATGTATTCTTCATACCCATAAGGGTATCGCTAGGTTCCCTAACTCAATATGGCGGCGCCGACATCAGTGTTCTGAGTGCACAGGCGCGAACTCCGTTGCGATCACGTGACCCCAAATATACCCACAATTCTTAGTACTGAACACAGTCAGGTGATTTGGCGCATGCGCAGTTGACTATGCGGAACGCCGAGTCACATACACTTACCTGAGCTGATCCTATGGTGAGCGATTGATCCTTATGTACAGCTTTGTATATACACTGTATCACTTTATATGTATTTATTATTTGTATAGTACTTACCATATTATGTGATCACTAATATGAATTATTAGCACAACATTGTATGAATTGTATAATGATGTCACTTCCTTTGGATGTAATATAAATGTTTCACACTTATGTGTACAACTTGCTTGAGAAAGGCTCCAGGCCACAGGAGCCGAAACGTAGCTGTTTGGCACATGTTGGAATAAACAAGTACCTGTTTTTTTCACACTTACTTTGGAGTGCTGCCATTTTTTGTATTCTATATCATGGAAGGATTGAATAGTCCAAATCCTGGGCCGTAAGAGCCGTAAGAGTGCTGCTACTGTTTTATTTATATATATATATATATATATATATATATATATATATATATATACTCACACATGTAGAGCATATATAGAAACATAGAGTATAATACAGTATATACACATACCATACACTGTATACACATACAACATATATACATCACAGATAAAGCATATATATCACATATATATTATATACATATTATGCTGTACAATGTTCAGCTTATGATTTATATAATGGTGCACATCCTTCACTCTTTAGTGTGTCAGAGTAGAATATGGGGCCCCTTGACACTGTGGCCCCATAGCAGCTGCTATGGCTGCTATTACTGTAGTTATGCCCCTGCTCCTCTCTGTAATGGTGCCAGGGCACGTGACCCTGCTTCCAGTGGCTTAACAAGACTCTACTGGGCCCTGGTGCAAAATTGGGATCGGGGCCCCCGTATACCTAAACTCTCACTACCACCACTGTCCCACACACTACACTTGAGAATGCAGATATATGCAACACAGAATTATATTTATAGAACCTCCTTACACACCTTATATCTAGTGTCCAGCAGCCTCCCTTATTCCAGCAGCTCTTATTAAAGAAATGCTCACAGTAGCCCCCTTACCTTAGTAGCGTACTTACCTAACCCAGCAATCCCACGGCTTTCACTTGTCTCTGGCAGCAGTGCAGGCAGATGCATGTCCATCCGTGCACCTTTCTCTCATACACACAGTGTATGATGAGGCGGTAGCGCTACTGATGCGCAGTATGCGCAACGATCGTGGTCGCAGCAGGGCCCTCAGTCCAGCAGTTGGCAGTCTGAGGGACCCGGACCATCGCCTGGCCCAGTCACTGTCGTACCTGCTGCGACCGCGATCGTTAGGCCACTGCCTGCTTCTTATACAACAAGGTCACATGTCCCATTCAGTGGCTAAAAGCTGGCTGATTAGCTGCTCTGCAGTGGCTGAATGCCATAACTTAACCAGGACTTCTGGAAGATTCATGTATCCAACCTTGCCATGTTCAGTATGGACCCAAATTTAGCGGTTTGGGTTCACTCATTACTAGACAGGACTTTGATCAGGCCCATGAAATATCTTAAACTTGTTTTTCCTAAGCCACCCACAGGTTTATTTTAGAATATTCTCCTGCTGCATAATCTAAGTGGGCTTCATCTTAAGAACAGATGGTCTGTCATTCTCCATCAGGATTTGTTGGAAGACCGCAGAAGACCTCCAGCTGCCATGGAAACCCCCGACACCCCATGATCACGCTGCGGGGGACCGGGAAAGTGACAAAGGGAACCCTCTTCCCTCTTTCTCTATCCTTAGTCGTCGAGATCGACGATCGATCGCTGGACTTGTAATGGGCGACATATACAAATATAATATTACATTACAGAGTACATACAGTCATATGAAACAAGAGAAATGAGGGCCCTGCTCACAAAAACTTATATTCTATGGTTATGATGATCTATATCATTCAGTTAAATGAATCCTGCCTTGTGGTCCTTATTTCTATCAACATCAAGGCCACCCTGGCTCACCTTCCATGGGCCAAGAATTGCACATAAGCCGAGGTTAATAGTAATAATAATTCAAGTTAACCATCCTACATATCCCCTCATCTACGGTCCACTAGGCTGTGGTTTTGCAACCACATACTGTGGATTCATCCGCTAGGTACATGGCCCAATAGCTAGCCTTCTTGGCACCTTTAAGAATTCTACCATCACTAAAGGACCTTCTAATGGCTGAGAGTTGATCGCTGGAGGGTGAACTGCCTGGCTGGGCTGTATTCCTTGTTCACACCTGGAACACTAAATAGTATGGCAGTATATGATAGGATCGATCATACAACCTAGGGTTAAAGTACCCTAGGGAGTCTGAAAAATAGTAAAAAGAAAAATAAAAAAAGTAAAAAAAAATTATAATAAAAAACCCTAAAAATTCAAATCACCGCCCTTTCCCTAGAACTTAAATATAAATAAACAGTAAAAATCATAAACACATTAGGTATCAACGCGTCTATCAAAATATATTAACGGGTTTTCAATGCGTTTAACCACGTAACAGAAAATAGCGCCCAATGTCGAAAATGGCACTTTTTTGCCATTTTGAAAAATATTTAAAAAATCAATAAAAAGTGATCAAAAAGTTGTTCAGTCCTAAGAATGATATAATTGAAAATATTATCAAATTTCGCAAAAAATTACATCACCCACAGTTCCGTACAACAAAGTATAAAAAAGTTATTAGCGCCAGAAGATGGCAAAATAAAAAAAAAAAATTTGTACAGGAGGTTTTAATTTTTGTAAATGTATGAAAACATTTTAAAACCTATACAAATTTGGTATCCCTGTAATCGTACCAACCCAAAGAATAAAGTAGACATGTCATTGGGGGCGCACAGTGAAAGCCGTAATATCCAAGCCCACAAGAAAATGGCTCAATACCATCACTATGAAGTGCAATTTGATACGCAGAAAACAAGCCGTCACACAGCTCTTTACATGTAAAAATAAAAAAGTTATAGATTTTTGAAGGTGGGGAGTGAAAAATGGAAAGGAAAAAACAGGAAAGGGCTCGGTCCTTAACCGGTTAAGCTTGTTATGAATTGCTCTGTTTCTTTTTTGCTGCTTTTTACAATCAAGAACGGCTCTTCGGTACGGGCGTACCGGTAGTATTGAATTATATGGTTTTGACAGAATTTTGTGATATAGACCATCAAGGACTCAAAGTGGCCAATGAATAAGTTAGTGTAACTTGGTGCCACTTGAGTCCCCATAGCTGTTCCGAGAATTTGATGGTACTCTTTGTCTTGGAAATCAAAATAGTAAAGGCAAATTCTAGACTTTTAACCAAAAATTTGTGTATATGGCAAGTCTGTATTAGTGGTTAAGAACCATTCTGTGGCTCTTAATCCTAACATATGAGAAATATTTGAATAAAGTGACGTGATATCCATTGTCACAAAAAGTATCCATTTTTTCATTTGATGGTATTGAGTTTTTCGATTAATTGAGCTGAGTCCTTCAAATATGTCACCAATGGTTGTAGAAAGAGATCTACGAAATGAGACAGATAGCTGGTTAGGCAACCTATCCCAGAAATGATAGGTCTACCTAGGGGGTTGAATTAGTTTTTATGGACCTTCGGACTAACCCAGAATTTCCTAGCTACTTCTGAATATTGTATAAAGTGAATCAGAAAATATGTTGGCGATCAGAATTGTAGGAATATAGAATGTGTGGATCATATATGAGATGTGGTTCAGGGTTGTCTCTATGTGCTGACCAGTAGCGATACAGTTAATGAGAAATGCTATTCACCCTGTAGCCTGGAGCTAGCTCAGCACAGGCTTGTATATGTATAACATAAGTAAGAAAAAATTAAGTCCGTAGCTCGCCCAATTGTTGTGCCGGTGTTTCACGTCACGGACTCCACACGGTCCTAGTGCGAGGAACAGGCTTAAAAAAAAATTAGATCCAGCATGCCGCATCCAGAAGTATTTAAAAGTTCATATGCTTTATTGTGGATACGTAATCCCACGAGTAAAATCACTGTCATAGTCACAACATGGTATAGCACAAGGTACAAAGGTTAGCCTACTCCGGCCACATATAATAACACAGCATATACGCGCCATAAATACACATGTATACTGTATAAACACAGCATATACACATGCAGCATAAACACACATATATACAATATATACACACATACATACAGTACTATATGCATCATGTGTCATATATACACATACAGCATATACATATCTACACAAATTAAGAGAATATACACAGCACATAAAAACATGCATGCAGAACATATTTACATATACACACATATACATACACATACACACATATAGCATATATACAGCACATACAGTATGTGTACAAGATTTATACACATCATACGAAGACCCGAGGCTGTCTCATTTTAACTCATTCATTACACTATGCAATTTGCACATTGTAATAAATGATGTGGTAAATCCCCATATACTGCTATACTATAATGCAAGTGTATGGTAGGATCAAGCAGACAACCTAGAGTTAAAAATTAAATGAAAAAAAAAAAAATCAAATCACCCCTCTTTTCCTACAACTGATATAAATATAAATGAACAGGTTAGGTATAATAACTATTACTCCTGGTGTTTAACCTTGTAACGTAAATTTGAAAAATATCAAGATCAAAATAAAAGTGACAAAGGCCGTACTGTCCTTAAAAAGGTAGCATTGAAAACGTGATCAAAAGTCGCAAAAAATGACACCACGCACAGCTTTGTAAACCGAAGTACGGAAGTATGACATGTCATTTGGGTAAAGTGAAAGCCGTAATATCCAAGTCCACAAGAAAATGGTGCAAATGCGTTTTTTCACCATTTTGAGAGACCCGTTCCCTGTGCAATCCCCGATCTGGACTCGGTTCGAGACGAGGATAACTCTGCTGCGATTCTATGAAGATTCGTGCGCCCATACCGCATGGCTGTTTCGCTTCCTATCCCCTTCCCCCGATCATGTCTGGCCGGGAGTTCCCCTCGTTGTCTCCCTGTGGTCAATGGATAAGGTGGCTTGGCTTCAACATATTTGAAGTGATAGATGTTTCAGTGTGAGGGAAGACGCATACTCCACCGTAACCGTTACTCGGCTTTGGTCCTCCATATTCCTCAAAAGAGAGAAAGAAGGACTGCATGCGGCTCGGTCTTCAGTCTCCCTGCCGTCTCTTCTTCTGCGGGCGCGCGCCATGTTTTTCCCAGCAGCGCATCATACTAGGCGCCTGCCGGGAGATCATGCACGCCACAGCAAAGAAAAAAACGCGCGGAACACTGAGACGAGCCGCGCGACATCGGGGGAGCAGCGCAGCACATCGGGGCACCGAGGTGAGTATATAAGTTTTTTTTTTTTTTTTATGCTGGGCTGGCTGTGCTTTATACTACTGGCTGCTGGGCTGTGCTGTATACTACTGGGGGCTGTGCTGTATACTACTGGGGCAGTGCTGTAATACTACTGGGGGCAGTGCTTGTATACTACTGGGGGCTGTGCTTATACTACTGGTGCTGTGCTGTATCTACTGGGGGTGTGCTGTAATGTAATGTTGTTTGTGTATGCCTTAAGTTTATGACGACAGTTTTTCCTGCTATATACCTGCATGTCATAGAATTTACATTAAAAAAAGGACCATGTTAATTCAAATCTGTTTTTTTAAAATTTTTCCTACCGGGTTTTGTATGCATTGGAAAAGGGTAGTCTTATACGCGAATATATCTTAACTCTATATTTAAAACAGGAAAGTAGGGGGTCGTCTTATACACCGGTCGTCTTATACGCCGGAATATACGGTATTTACAACCCTGGTTTCATAGTATTCAGACTTTTCACCCACTTGTTTGCTCGCACTTTGCACTTCATGAGCCGTTTTTTGATTCATTGATATTTTTCACTGCATATGATGTATTGATTTATATCTTTGGCACTGTATGATAAGATGCAGTTATATGGGGGAGATTTAAACCAGTTATCCCATTCAGTTAATTATGTCATGTTTTCTCTGTGAGCGGCGATTTTTTTGGTCAGTTATCTTCTTCTATTTATTGTTTTTTTTTTTAAAAAATATGTTTTAAAGTTGTATATTTTATGTGAAAAGAGATGTTTTCCTAATTTTTGTTCTATTTGGTAGCACTACACGAGATTGCCAAATCAGTCCCTGTCCCCATGGACTGGTATGTTTTTGGGAGAGTGGGAGGAAACCGGAGGAACCCCTACGCAAACATGAGAGAACAATACAACTCTTTGTAGATGTTGACCTGGAGGGACTTAAACCCAGACCCCATTGCTGCAAGCTGTAGTGCTAACCACTAAGCCACCACTACCTGCCCCAAATGTGTAGAACTATAACACTTGTTGTCCTCTTGACGCTAGATTAAGGAAAGGTCTCAGCACCTCTCCAGTCATGGGGTTCACGTTTGGTTCATTTTCAGTATTTTTTCTTTTATGTAAAATCTGGAAAATATAATAAAATTAGTTTTCATATGTTTCATAGGATGGCCAGTGGCACTACAATTTTTCCCCTTCCCCGCACGTTGGCAATACTATTACGGCACAGTATCCGCCTAGATGTATGGAACGGCAAATGCCATTCCATATTCAGCTGCATAAACCACACCCCCACTGTTAACCACCTGCTGTCAGTGTGATGATCTTTATTCAGACCCAAGGACTTGTCATTTATTCAGATCAATTATATGTGCCAATTGTCGCAGATCATGTGCAAAAATGTCATATAAAGTATGCCGTTAAGATCCTCTTATTGTTGAGGCTACGCATTTAAACCCAAAAATAGTGCTTTCATCAGCATAAAAATAACTGTGGCAGAATACGAAGAAATGGAAAAATGAAGACATTTTTTTATACAAAAGGTTTTCATTTAAATCTATTATAACATATATTTTTCCTGCTTCCGAGTACACGTCATGGAAAGTACAATATGTTACACTGAAAACAAGCACATCATACTACTCTGTCCATGGAAAAGTAAAATGTTATAGATTTTCAAAAGTGGGGAGCACAAACGTAACACAAAATGAAAAAAGGCCAAGTCGTTAAGGGGTTAAAGGACTATTGGACCAATTGCAAACTTGCGGCCACATAAACATCCCCATAGGGCAAATGGCGGCACGGCCATTCCGCGCAGCTCACCAGGAAAAGATAGAGCATGCTCTATCTTTTCCCAGTGTGAGGCCGTGGCCCGCTGTTCTCTATGGAGGGTTCACCTCCTCCTCCTCTCTCCAGCACACAGCGCTAACTAGCCTAGTAGCAGTTTCCTAGGTAACTGGAGCTTCACCATTTTTTTTAAACCATGGACTATACCAGTACAAGGTGTAAGTAATGTGAGAAATAACTTTACCTTCATGGCAAGAGAGATCCCTCCTAGAAATGTCTGCCCGGGGTACGGATTGAAAAAACTCTAAGCTATAGAAAGTGAAAGCTCCTTAATTTCTTGAGACAATTGACCTTTGTTCTGTTACCAGATATAATGAATATAATGACGGAACGCCTAATATTTGTTTAACCCTTTTTTGAAAAAAAAATACATTTTTACAATAGTTACCCCAGGACATATTTTTTTATCTACCCAGAATATTGGGTCATTTAACCAGTAACATCTATGGACCCCTTAAGGACCGGCCCTTTTTTTTTTTGCATTGATTTTTTCAATCTCCATCTTCAAAAATCTATAACATTTTAATTTTTTCATGTAAAGCACTGTGTAGGGCTTCTGTTTCTGAGTAACAAATTGCTCTTCATAGTGACGGTATTTTTATTCCATGCCATGTACTGGGAAGCACGGAAAAAAAATTGCAAATGCGGTGACATTGGTGAAAAATGCATTTCGCTATTTCTATTGGCTTTCACTACCAAAATATACAGTCTTATAATGTTTTCATACATTTACGAAAATTAATACCTCCTGTGCAAAAAAAAATTCTTCATTTTGCCATACTGTTTTCATATTTCGGTGTATGGAACTGAGGGTAGTGTCTTTAGGACTGTTTTGACCTTTTGATTACTTTTAAATGATTTTTTTTATATTTTTCAAAATATGGCATTTTGACTTTGGGCGCTATTTTCTGTCACGGGTTATATGCCGGGAATAAGCATTATTATTTTTAATAGATCAGACATTTTGGATGCGCCTGTACTATCTTTATGATTTTTACTGTTCATTTATTTTATATCAGTTCTAGGGAAAGGGGAATGATTTGAATTTTAGGGTTTTTTTTTTTCCACTTTTTTAATTTTATTTTTGTTTATTATTTTTAAGACCCCCTAGGTTACTTTAACCCCAACTTGCCTGATTGATCCAACCATCAATCTGCTCTTCTTCTTTAAATGTCCTGTTTTTTTTTCAAAAAAATGCTTTTAAAATTATGCAAATGAGCCTGAGAGGCTCCAGGCTCCATTAGCATCCATGGAGGATCCTGGAGCCCCTCAGGCTCATTGCAAAATTTTTATAAGTCTTTTTTTTATAAAAGAACATGAAGCTAAGAAGAGAGAAGAGCGGATCCTGTCAGATAGGGCACATACCAGTATATCAGTGTGCTGGGTTTACAATCCTGGTGTTAGATTTCCTTTAAGGTCCTGGCACACTGATGTGCATGGACAGATAGAGCACATGCAGCCATTTTATGGGCAGGAATCTCTGGCTGATAAGGTAAAGATTGGAGGTTTCAATTTGGGGATGTCACACTATTACAACAACTACATTAGGTGAGATTTTTATTCAGTGCAAAAAAACTCATCTAGAGATGACTCAAAATGAGACAAGTGGCTTATTTTGGTTAGCATACAAAAATTTTTTTTTATAATTTTGGTTTTGTATTATTGTCCTGATTCTAATTATTCATTTGTTGCACTGTTTGATTTTAAAACACATAAAATTAAAAATAGTATGGGGAAGCGTTATATATTTGAAAACTACAGTAAGGATCAAAGAAGCATTTGCTGCTGCACATTATACATCAAAACATCGAATATGTAATGCTTTAGTGTGTCCTGTTGTCTGGCAATGGAAATAACGCCACCATGTGGTTAAAAATCCACATGACGTGCTGAGGATTTACAAATCTGGCCCAACAAAGGTGGCTTTACACCAACAGATAGATATGTATACGGTAATCTAAAGCTAACAACTTGTTGGCCCACCCTTAGCAGCAACAAGTGCGATAAAGTGTTTGCAATACTGCCAAGAATCTTTTACAATGCTCTGGAGGAATTTTGGCAGAATTTTTGTAATTCCCCCACGTTGGAGGGTTTCTGAGATGAACACTCCTTTATTTATTCAGCAATTCAATTAGGTCAGGACTAATGTTAAGCAAAACCATCTAAATTTTGGTTGACAGGTTCGACTGAATTTCGTAAAAAAGTTTGGTTCGGGCACCCAGGCTCGACCTCCGAACCCCATTAAAATCAATAGGGGACCCAAATTTGTTGACCCTAAAATGTGCTTTTAGATGGGGCTAGGGAAATTACTCAAATATTAACCTAAAACAAGAAATAATTAAAAAATAAATACATTAAAAACTATTAAAATGCTGTCAGCACCAAAGACAATATGGTATTGTAGTTAATGTGACTGTGCTATAAGATGCTATGGGTATGCAGACGCAGTTATTTTCACTGCTCTGTAAGACACTATTTAGACACACATATTTACTAAACACATTGCCGGATTTCTGGCGCACGTTCTTCATGAATCTGGTGCTCCCTGCACCGCCCTGACAGAGTGCACCATTTTTATGGTGCTCCTTTCACATAAGCGTGCAACACAATTCTGTCAGACTTTGCATGTAAACTCTGGTGCAATGTTTACACACTCACAACTTTCTCTTTCCCTGCTGTTTTCCTTTACAATGCACTAACAAAAAGAATGTGCAAAGTCCGACAGAAAACTGGCGCACGGCCCCACGGAAATTGTGCCCCTATGGGAAATAGACACAGTTATTTTTACCACGTTAAAAAACACTATTGGAACCCAACGCAGTTATTTTCATTGAATGAGTACTGTCTGGTACTGCAACAGAGCACCATTTGATTATATTGAAAAAATTAGTCTGTTCTCTCTTGTATGTTTGTATGAGAAAAATATTAAATCAGTCCTGTCATAGGCCATGCACTAAAGCGCCTATCAGTATAAAAAAACCTGTAGTTCTTCAGACTGCCATGAGAAGTACAAATGTTTCCCTACCTACCGGCCCTTAAAAGGGCAATTTTTTTTTGCCTGACAACTCCCCTGGCTTGAGCAGCACCTCTCTGTCATAACAAGAGAGGCAGGCCCCCATACAGGCTTGTAAATAGGGCTCCTCTTACTAAATATATAAATTATATATATATATATATATTATTTATAATATATATATATATACACAAAAAAGAGGCAGCACTCCAAAGTAAGTGTTTTTTCACGTTTTGGTGGAAGAATTAATCATCGTATCATAACCATAAGGATCAGCACTATTTTATTAGAGATGGGCTTTTTTTTTATTTTTTGGGTCATATATAGCTATTGCCTTTGCCATACAGGATCCTGTACAGTTTAATGGACATGGTGCATAGTGTTCCCGATATGGGTCCGCGAGAGAACGGGAACTAGAGACACAACGCACCACGCTGTTATAAATATTCTCCCTTTTTCGGGTATAGCAGATGTATTCTTCATACCCATAAGGGTATCGCTAGGTTCCCTAACTCAATATGGCGGCGCCGACATCAGTGTTCTGAGTGCACAGGCGCGAACTCCGTTGCGATCATGACCACAAATATACCCACAATTCTTTGTACTGAACACATTCAGGTGATTTGGCGCATGCGCATTGACTATGCGGACGCCGATTACATACACTTACCTGAGCTGATCTATGGTGAGCGATTAATCCTTATGTACGCTTTGTATATTACACTTATCACTTTATATTTATTGTTATTATTTGTATAGTACTACAATATTAGTGATCACTAATATAATTATTAGCACAACATTGTATGAATTGTTAATGATGTCACTTCCTTTGTGTAAATAAATGTTTCACACTTGTGTGTACAACTTGCTGAGAAAGGCTCCAGGCCACAGGAGAAACGTTTTTTTCACACTTACTTTGGAGTGCTGCCATTTTTTGTATTCTATATCGTCGAAGGATTGAATAGTCCAAATCTTGGGACGTAAGAGCCGTAAGAGTGCTGCTACTGTTTTTATTTTATATATATATATATATATAATATATATGTATATATAAAAATATATATATGTGTATACTCACACATGTAGAGCATATATAGAAACATAGAGTATAATACAGTATATACACCTACATACACTGTATACACATACAACTATCTACATCACAGATACAGCATATATATCACATTATATTATATACATATTATGCTGTACAATGTTCAGCTTATGATTTATATAATGGTGCACATCCTTCACTCTCTGTAATGGTGCCAGGGCACGTGACCCTGCTTCCAGTGGCTTAACAAGACTCTACTGGGCCCTGGTGCAAAATTGGGATCGGGGCCCCCGTATACCTAAACTCTCACTAACCGAGCCTCTCCCACACACTACACTTGAGAATGCAGATTAGTGCACACAGAATTATATTTATAGAACCCCCTTATACACCTTATATCTAGTGTCCAGCAGCCTCCCTTATTCCGCAGCTCTTATTAAAGAAATGCTCAGAGTATCCCCCTTACCTTAGTAGCGTACTTACCTAACCCAGCATCCCACCCACGGCTTTCACTTGTCTCTGGCAGCAGTGCAGGCAGATCATGTCCATCCGTGCACCTTTCCCTCATACACACAGTGTATGATGAGGGCGGTAGCGCTGCTGATAGCAGTATCGCAAACGATCGTGGTCCAGCAGGGCCCTCATTCCAGCGTTGGCAGTCTGAGGGACCCGGACCATCGCCTGGCCCAGTCACTGTCGTACCTCTGCGACGGCGATCATTAGGCCACTGCCTGCTCTTCTTGTACAACAAGGTCACATGTCCCATTCAGTGGCTAAAAGCTGGCTGATTACTGCTCCGCAGTGGCTGAATGCCATAACTTAACAAGGACTTCTGGAAATTCATAATCCAACCTTGCCATGTTCAGTATAGACCCAAATTTAGCGGTTTGGGTTCACTCATTACTAGACAGGACTTTGATCAGGCCCATGAAATATCTTAAACTTGTTTTTCCTAAGCCACCCACAGTTGTATTTTGGAATATTCTCCTCTGCTAATCTAAGTGGGCTTCATCTTAAGAACAGATGGTCTGTCATTCTCCATCAGGATTGTTGGAAGACCGCAGAAGACTTCGAGTTGCCATGGAACCCCCGACACCCCATGATCACCTGCGGGGACCGGAAAGTGACAAAGGCAACCCTCTTCCCTCTTTCTCTATCCTTAGTCGTTGAGATCGACGATCGATCGCTGGACTTGTACTGGGCGACATATACAAATATAATATTACATTACAGAGTATATACAGTCATATGAAACAAAAGGAATGAGGGCCCTGCTCACAAAAACTTATATTCTATGGTTATGATGATCTATATCATCCAGTTAAATAAATCCTGTCTTGTGGTCCTTATTTCTATCAACATCAAGGCCACCCTGGCTCACCTTTTATGGGCCAAGAATTGCACATAAGCCGAGGTTAATAGTAATAATAATTCTTCATTTATTTATAATAATTATTCAAGTTAACCATCCTACATATCCCCTCATCTACGGTCCACTAAGCTGTAGTTTTGCAACCACACTGTGGATCATCCGCTAGGTACATGACCCATAGCTAGCCTTCTTGGCACCTTTAAGATTCTACCATCACTAAAGGACCTTCTAATGGCTGAGAGTTGATCACTGGAGGGTGAACTGGCCTGGCTGGGCTGTATTCCTTGTTCACACCTGTAACACTAAATATATGGCATATATGATAGGATCGGTCAGACAACCTAGGGGTTAAGTACCCTAGGAGCCTGAAAAATAGTAAAAAAAAATAAAAACAGTAAAAAAAAAATTAAATAAAAAAAAATAAAAATCAAATCACTCACCTCCCTTCCCTAGAACTGACATAAATATAAATAAACAGTAAAAATCATAAACACATTGGTATCAACGCGTCTATCAAAATATATTGACGGGTTTTCAATGCGTTTAACCCCGTAACAAAATAGCGCCACAATGTCGAAAATGGCACTTTTTTGCCATTTTGAAAAATATTTAAAAATCTATAAAGTGATCAAAAGGTTGTTCAGTCCTAAGAATGATATATTGAAAATATTCAACATTCGCAAAAATGACATCACCCACAGTTCCTACAACAAAGTATAAAAAGTTATTAGCGCCAGAAGATGGCAAAATCAAAAAAAAATTTTGTACAGGAGGTTTAATTTTTGTAAATGTATGAAAACATTTAAAACCTATACAAATTTGGTATCCCTGTAATCGTACCAACCCAAAAATAAGTAGACATGTCATTGGGGGCGCACAGTGAAAGCCGTAATATCCAAGCCCACAAGAAAATGGAGCAATACCATCACTATGAAGTGCGATTTGTTACGCAGAAAACAAGCCATCATACAGCTCTTTACATGTAAAAATAAAAAGTTATAGATTTTTGAAGTGGGGGGGAGTGAAAAATGGAAAGGAAAAAACAGAAAGGGCTCGGTCCTTAACCGGTTAAGCTGTTATGAATTGCTCTGTTTCTTTTTTGCTGCTTTTTACAATCAAGAACGGATCTTCGGTACGGGCGTACCGTGTATTTGAATTATATGGTTTTGACAGAATTTTTGTGATATATACCATCAAGGACTCAAAGTGGCCAATAATAAGTTAGTGTAACTTGGTGCCACTTGAGTCCCCATAGCTGTTCCGAGAATTTGATGGTACTCTTTGCTTGGAATCAAAATAGTAAAGGCAAATTCTAGACTTTTAACCAAAATTTGTGTATATAGGCAAGTCTGTATTAGTGGTTAAGAACATCTGTGGCTCTTAATCCTAACATATGAGAAATATTGAATAAATTGACGTGATATCCATTGTCACAAAAATGTATCCATTTTTTTCATTTGATGGTATTGAGTTTTTCGATTAATTGAGCTGAGTCCTCAAATATGTCACCAATGTTGTAGAAAGAGATCTACGAAATGAGACAGATAGCTGGTTAGGCAACCTATCCCAAAATGATAGGTCTACCTAGGGGGTTGAATTAGTTTTTATGACCTTCGGACTAACCCAGAATTTCCTGCTACTTCTGAATTGTATAAAGTGAATCAGAAAATATGTTGGCGATCAAATTGTAGGAATATAGAATGTGTGGATCATATATGAGATTGGTTCGGGTTGTCTCTATGTGCTGACCAGTAGCGATACAGTTAATGAGAAATGCTATTCACCCTGTAGCCTGGAGCTAGCTCAGCACAGGCTTGTATATGTATACATAAGTAAGAAAAATTAAGTCCGTAGCTCGCCCAATTGTTGTGCGGTGTTTCACTCACGGACTCCACACGGTCCTAGTGCAGGAACAGCTTAAAAAAAATAGATCCAGCATGCCGCATCCAGAAGTATTAAAAGTTCATGTCTTTATTGTGGATACGTAATCCCACGAGTAAATCACTGTCATAGTCACAACATGGTATACACAAGTACAAAGGTTAGCCTACTCCGGCCACATAAATAACACAGCATATACGCGCCATAAATACACATGTATACTGTATAAACACAGCTATACACATGCAGCATAAACACACATATATACATATATACACACATACATACAGTACTATATGCATCATTTGTCATATATACACATACAGCATATACATATCTACACAAATTAAGAGAATATACACAGCACAAAAAACATGCATGCAGAACATATTTACATATACACACATATACTACACATACACACATATAGCATATATACAGCACATACAGTATGTGTACAAGATTTAACACTCATACAGACCCGAGGCTGTCTCATTTTACATCATTCATTACACTATGCATTTGCACATTGTAATAATGATGTGGTAAATCCCCATATACTGCTATACATAATGCAAGTGTATGGTAGGATCAATCGACAACCTAGAGTTAAAAATTAAAAAATGAAAAAAAAATTCAAATCACCCCTCTTTTCCTACAACTATATAAATATAAATGAACAGTTAGGTATAATAACTATTTTCCTGTGGTTTAACCTTGTAACGTAAATTTGAAAATATCAGATCAAAATAAAAGTGACGAAGGCCGTACTGTCCTTAAAAGGTAGCATTGAAAACGTGATCAAAAGTCGCAAAAGTGACACCACGCACAGCTTGTAAACCGAAGTACGGAAGTAATGACATGTCATTGGGGTAAAGTGAAAGCCGTAATATCCAAGTCCACAAGAAAATGGTGCAAATGCGTTTTTTCACCATTTTCACTGCATTTGGAATTTGGATTAAATTACAGTGCCTACAAGTAGTATTCAACCCCCTGCAGATTTAGCAGCTTTGATAAGAAGCAAATAGTTAGAGCCTTCAAACTTCAAACAAGAGCAGGATTTATTACAGATGCATAAATCTTACAACCAAAAGTTATGTTGCTCAGTTAAATTTTAATAAATTTTAAACATAAAGAATGGGTCAATTATTATTCAACCCTCAAACCACCAGAATTCTGTTTGTTCCCCTAAAGTATTAAGAAGTAGTTCAGGCAAAAAACAATGAGCTTCACATGTTTGGATTAATTATCTGTTTTTCCAGCCTTTTCTGACTATTTAAGACCCTCCCCAACTTGTGAACAGCACTCTACACTGGTCAACATGGAAAGACAAAGGAGCCTCCAGGCCATTAGAGACAAGATCGTGGAGGGTCACAAGGCTGGCAAGGGGTACAAACCCTTTCCAGGAGTTGGGCCTACCTGTTTCCACTGTTGGGATCATCATCGGAAGTGGAAGGCTTATGGAACTACTGTTAGCCTTCCACGGCCTGGAAGCCTTTGAAAGTTTCCTCCCATGCCGAGCAGGCTTGTCCGAAGAGTCAGGCTAACCCAAGGACACAAGGAAGAGCTCCGGGAAGATCTCATGGCAGTGGGGGACATTGGTTTCAGTCAATACCATAAGAACGTACTCCACCACAATGGTCTCCGTTCCAGACGAGCCGGTAAGTTACCTTTACTTTCAAAGCATCATGTCAAGGCTCGTTTACAGTTTGCTCATGATCACTTGGAGGACTCTTAGACAGACTGGTTCAAGATTCTCTGGTCTGATGAGACCAAGATCGAGATTTTTGGTGCCACCACACACGTGACGTTTGGACTGGATGGCACTGCATACGACCCCAAGAATACCATCCCTACAGTCAAGCATGGTGGTGGCAGCATCATGCTGTGGGGCTGCTTCTAGCCAAGGGGCCTGGCCATCTGGTCCGCATCCATGGGAAGATGGATAGCACGGCCTACTTGGAGATTTTGGCCAAGAACCTCCGCTCCTCCATCAAGGATCTTAAGATGCGTTGTCATTTCATCTTCCAACAAGACAACGACCCAAGCACACAGCCAAGAAACCAAGGCCTGGTTCAGAGGGAAAAAATCAAGGTGTTGCAGTGGCCTAGTCAGTCTCCTGACCTTAACCCATTGAAAACTTGTGGAAGGAGCCCAAGATTAAAGTCCACATAAGACACCCAAGAACCTAGATAACTTGGAGAAGTCTGCATGAGGAGTGGGCCAAGATAACTCCAGAGACCTGTGCCGCCTGATCAGGTCTTATAAAAGACGATATTAGTCTGTAATTGCAAACAAGGGTTTCCACAAAATATAAACCTAGGGGTTAATAATAATTGACCCACACTTTTAGGTTTAAATTTATTAAAATATAACTGAGCAACATAACTTTTGGTTTGTAAGATTTATGCATCTGTTAACTAAATCCTGCTCTTATTTGAAGTTTGAAGGCTCTAACTATTTGCTTCTTATCAAACCTGCTAGTCTGCGGGGGTTGAATACTACTTGTAGGCACTGTTATAATGCTGCCATCCTCCCTTCTTTACAGTGTGTCAGGTCAGGGGCCGAGCCCCCTGAATTGAAGAGGTGGCCCCAATACATGAGTGAATAACTTTTGTATAAACCGTTTTATAACAAACCAGAATATTATGTACTTACTTATATTAATATTAATATTAATAATAAAGCATTGCCACTAGTGAAAACTTTATTGACCAGAAATGTTGATCCCGGCACTGTCCTATAATTAGCAGCCTGGAGCGCAGGGACAAGATGTCTGGTGTCTGTGGCTGCTAATTATGCACGCCCTTGGCACCTACCTCTCTCCCAGCATGGTGATGTCACGCAAGAGGCGTGAATTTATAAGAGGCGATGTATAGTAGAGGTTTATATACTATATAATATATCTAGGGGTATATGTATATACTAGAGGTTATATATACTATATATATATGTATCTAGGAACCTTTTTTCTTGGTTCTTTTTCTGCATTTAGCCAGTTCTAGTGCTTATTTCTTATGTAACTTTCTGGTGCTATTTCATTATGGATCATCGTTCTGGAGACTCAATTTATGTGTAGATATGGTTTGGTTATTTTTTTGAGCTTAGTTCTAGTGTTCTAGTATTTCTGCATGTTGCTTGGTTCTGGTGCTGTAATCTGCACATTGTTATTTTTTTATATTTTTTTTGTGGGTTTGCTTACATTTCTTACCCGTTCCGCTGTGCAATCCCCGATCTGGACTGTTCGACGAGGATGAACTCTGCTGCGATTCATGAAGATCGTGCGCCCAATATCCTGCATGTTGTCGCTTCCTCCTCCCCATCACGGTCTGCCGGAGTTCACGTTCTTCTCTGGTGCATGTAAGTGCTTGGCTTGCAACAATATTTGAAGTGAATTTCAGTGGTTTGTCGGAATCCATAGATCGTCCGACGGCCAACCCTTTGATTTGTGTCGCATGAAAGCCATCGTGATTGGCCAATTCCGATCGCTTGCACCAAAAACACCTTTAAAATCTCTGTCCCAGTGGCGCACAAACAGAAATCGTCGGGATCTCTGCATTGACAAATGCAAATGCAATGACAACAAATAAAAACTAATAGTTATTGACTATTATGTCTTGAAATATATTGCAAATGTCAACAATTACGTTTTATTTTCTAAAACATTGGTTTACAAAAGAAATTCTGACATATAGTGATAATCTGCTGAGCTATTCAACAACCATATAGCAACATTTTGACTTCTGGTCTGAGGACAATAGAAGGTGTAAGTGTTGAATTAGGCCAATTGACCTATGATATGGTCTATGATATGTTGTATGTAAAGGACCTGTCTGACTCATACACATCTTTATTGTAGCTTTGTGTTAAAATGCACTACTACCAATCATTAGCTTTGTTTCAGCCAGTGAGGTCATTGGTGAGGCCACTGATTGGCTGCAGCAGTGACCTGCCCTCGAACAACGAGTTATAAACAACAGTGAATGGTGGAGAAAAGAGTCTATCTCTGGCTGTTGGTGCTGGAGAAAAGGTGTGAGGTAAGTTCATTGGCTTATGTTATTTCAAAACTGTATTTAAGCACTCTGTGTCTGTGGGGAAGTTCCCTTAACACAGGAGACCTTATCCCCTTTCCCTCTTCCATTTGAAGGCCTAAAAAAAATCTGTAAAACACTCAATAGATTTGGGGAAGATGTAATATCAAACTTGAAACAGGACTATGGAAATAATTGCATTTTTGTAATTAATTATCAAAAAGGCTAAACTACGTAATGCCATTAACAGTATTGATATAATCTACATCTGCTCTACACCCAAGAATCCTTCAGCCAATCCGCTCAATTACTGTTTATTGCCTGCTTTATTCTTCAATGGACAACCTCCATTACTCAGCTAATTTGGAGATAGGGCGGCTCCAGATCAACAAGCTTCAGAAGCGAACTAGCTTGAACCTTTTGTTTCTATTCCGTAGAGGAGAATTAAAATGTTTTAAGTGGTGTTAAACACTTCTAGCCTTTATTTAAAGCAACTCCCCTTGTATTCATCAAATTACACGTAGCAGCTAACTGATGCCATTTGCATGGCGAAACAAGTACTTTTTGATGTCTCCATAAATACTCTGTTTGCCGTAAAGATAATGTCTGCATATTTCCGGCTTTGTATCTATATATATGTTTGTCTGGCTTTTTTTTTACGTTAATAGCAGGATATTTTTCATGAACCTTACTGGAATGTTCTTCCTAGAGACTATTGCTAGAGGAATTGTCTCTCCACACTTGACACACCAGGTTTAGGATAAGTAACAGCAGGAGATGAGACCACCAAAACTTCGTCTTTTTACAAGCATACAGTAATACACAGGTTCAAGGGTAGAAGCTGATCGTTAGAATAATGAATCTCACTACAGGCATGACATTTAGCATTCAAAGGGACAACATTTATGGAGTCTTCTGGGATTGTTTTAAATTGTCCCTGCAGAGTTGTCGAGTCCTATGATAACCTTTCCTTCCTCCCAGAGCACACTGTAAATGAGCATAATCTAAGGGGGGAACACATTTGGCTATGGTCCATTTTTTAAGCACTTTCAATGTTGTTGCAGAGATGTCCATTATTTATTGTCGATCTGTAATAAAGTATTGAAGGCAATTAGTAAAACTAATAGTCGTGGAGCTAATATGTCCTGAAACATATTGCAAAAGTCAACAATTGCACCCTGGTTTGTGAGATGTTTTAGGTTGGGTTGCACAATACATTCCAATTGAAACTCTTTATAGAGATAATAAGTACAATGGATCTGTTATCTTATATTCAAAATCCCCCCTCAAAAAAAAATTATTACCATGATTGATTTTTGTTAAATAGCATTTGATTGGAACTTCACGAATTTGGAAAAATCCATTGAAATGCTTAGACATTGATTTTATATCGGCTAGAGAAAGACTCAGGTTTTTACTTTTGTACATTATTTTTTTATTCACAAAGAATATCATCCTGCTAAATATTAAGTCATATATGGAAATAACATATAAAAGACATATCATTTTCTTCCTAGTTACAGGCACACACAATATTTCACAAAGCAAGGACTTTTATATTCATAAAATATATACATATATAGATACCACGTACCACATACTTACATTTCCTTGAAATAATTTACAGATTTTATTGTTTTTTTTTTACAGGTGACGACTTTAAGATGACTTGTTACAGACAGTAAAATACTCTAAAAGACTGCTTCGCGAACTACATATTGTAGACATTAATATTGACATGATAAATATGATATGAACAAACCAACAATTTCACAAAATAAAAAAATCACAGTTTCATTCCGAATTTGGAAACATTGAAAGTGCATGTGTTTTACTTAAAACAATATTAATAACATATAAAGCACCTACGACCCTAAATATACAGTTGTTTATGACCATGATAAATTAAAAAACATAACAAGAAATGTTTAAAAAGAAGACCTAAACATTAATAGTCAGAGGTATTGTCCACGTCATGTTCCAAAGTGAGCTTATCTCTTTGTCCTCTGCTCTTCCTTTTGATGAGCATGCTGTCAAATTTCTCTCTCTCTTTGGAGCAGTAATGCTTAATAACTACTTGTTTGCATTGTTCACACATCACTGTGCAGCACCAATGGAACTTGCAGTTACAGCTGCTGATCTCTCATCTCTTCTCTTCTACTTTAGAGACCACATTCTGTACAGAGCCTTCTGCAACTTCTTCTTTCCCTTGGGTCAAATTCTTTCCAGTTTGCAGGCACTCCCGTCCTTCTGTACCTTGGAGACCCGACTTACATTTTTCAAGCAATAATCAGGGGAATCCTCCAAAAGATGAGCTCAGTTTTGGCCACGATCCAAAGCATCTGCTATGGCTCCTCTATTGTCCGCACTGTTACCAGATCTAATTTTTCTCTCGTCCATCTCAAGTTTTTAAAGCCTGGTCATGTTTGACCTTTAAATGGTTGCCAATATCCCGAAACTCTGCCAGTTGTAACCAACATGTCTGTACGCTGCAGCTTCCTGATACGCCATGACACTACATGTTCTCTTCATAGTTGCTTTCACTGCCTGTTCAGATATAAAAATAAAAGTTAGAACTGCAGTTTAATAGACAAGGAATATGAATATAAGTAAATTTTTTATGAATTATGTTGTAACCATTAATATGAAAATTTATTTTGCTGTTTGATAATATAAAATCATATGGGCTGTTGTCATAGACTATCTTATGTTACAGCTGAGACCCAATCAATGAATGCAATACCAGACACACCCATGGACAAAAGTGGCACTGTTAGGCCTCATGCACACAACCTTTGTAAAAGGCTGCGAGTTAGACGCACCGCTCATGGCCCCATAGCCTTCTATTAGGTCTTCACTGTGTGGTGGATGTACCTCCCTTCACCGTACCGGGGGAATGTCACCAGCTGCATCAGTCACCGGTCTCTTTCAATTGACTGGGCTGGTTGAGCAGCACTCTACCCTCTCATGTCAACTGGGCTGGAAAAAACGAGACAGTTTTTCTTCCTATATATAACTAATAATAACGTTAGTAATACTTCTTGTTGTTCTACATGACTCCTGAGTAGTGACACTATAAATACTATTTCCTAAAGCATTGGTAAAGGATCTAGCCAAATTGTGTGAATTGCACAAATTCTCTACCAACATAACACTGTCTCATATAAATAGTTTCTGCATTTTCAACACTGATAACTAACAACATCCATCCATCTATGGTGTTACGGGTATTAGATCAGTGGGTACCTCACACCAGAACCCCTGCCACTTAGCTACGACTAGGCTTCATGCACACATCTGCAGCACAGATGAGCCATGAGCCACAAGACAGGAGAGAGGTGTAGGGTGAGCAGCACTAATTTTTCCTTGTCCATCTCAAGTTTAAAGCCTGGTCATTTTGGACCTTTAATGGTTGCCAATATCCCGAAACTCTGCGAGCAGACACATGCTCATACACAGTGCGGTGGGAGACACAGTAGTGCACTATGTGCGTTGCATCCCTAATGACGTATGTTACAGATTATTGAATACTAGCACAAGGTCATTATAATCTGGCGCACCCTGCACTGCTCGGAATGTGCTTCAATTCTGTCGAGTTGCTATAATAAATGTGGCACAAGGTCCAAATCGGCACCGACCCCTCTAGTGCAATATTTTGTACCTGGAGGACCAGTAGCAGAAGTGGCCCAAAACTGGTGCAGACCACTTATAATACATGTGCAAGCAGTTGCGTGTTATTTCAATGCAAAGTCAAACAGAAAACAGGCACAAACACTTAAAAATGTGTGCCTTTGTGCTCCTTGCATAATGCACATCTATGGTGACCGTGAGCTACTGCTATCTTTGTGGTAGCTCACAGAGTCTGGCACCTGCTGATGTTATTAAGTATATGCCATAGACTTGTTACTGATTTCTGTTTACTTTATAAAAAATACATATTGGTTTTACTGTCTTGGCAAATAACTAAGCTTATTATTAGAAACTTATGCTATTAAAAAAATAGATTATTTTACTATTATACAGGGGATCACTACATACGCATTAGAGTAAGACATTTGTAATTTCCATCTTTATGCTTTTTTTGCCAGATTGGATCAATACAGCATACGCATAAAGTTTGTAATGTGACTCAAAAATTATTCTTTCTAGTATTAATACTACTAAAATAGTAATTCTAACATAAACGTGAAAGTGAACCTATTAAGTGTTTACAGAAGTTTATGTCTTAGGACTTCCTAATCCTAAACGAAAGGCACATTATACCCAGGTGTAGCCTACTGAAGCTGATCCACACTTCTAGACGCCTCTGGTCAGAATTTGCACATGTCAATGGAGAAGGTGTGAAGGTTCTGGCCAACTGTATGGTATAGTACAACCCAAAAATGCCCCTCCTAATAGACTTGTGTCTATGCCCTATTATATTTTAATGTAGTTCATTAACAAGAAACCTTCCAAAAAAGAAGGACTTTGCAAACAAATGTTAATGACTTACAGTCTTCCTGCTTTATTGTTATGGCAAGTTCATAGGGCTCTAGCTCTTGTCCTGTCTCCAGGCCATCCACAAAAGTTTTGAGATCCTTTCCCCAATTCAACATATCGGCACTGCAACCACCCAGACCCCAGCCTCGACCACCTGTAAGAGGAATAAAAAATAATAACGTTACCATAACTCGATATTAAAATGAGAAGATCTTATTTTTAACAGACAAGAATTCCTTGCAATTCAGCCACAATTATATACGTTTATTAGTAACCAGTGAAAGAGGTGTTACTTTGCAAATGTCTCTAATGACCTGTCCGTGCCATCCCCCTGCTGGGCATTACAATTGATGTTATTCAATGGCACTGCTGGAAGTTGAATTCTCTTTCAAGAAGTTACTTGTATAAATGAGAAGTATCCCTGACAGAAATATAAATAATCCACAGTACAGATATATACATAAGAGCATCTGCCTATCATAGACACTAGTACTAGCCTTTTGAACATTGAAAAGTATATATGTATAAGTGTATTGTATGAATAAATGTATATAAGCTTATTAAACCTATATCATTAAAACAGACAACAAATAGATGATATCATGATAAGTCATTAAATAGATTATAGATGATAAAACTTACCAATACGTCCATTCCTAGATTCATCCATCCACGTTATCAAAATCTCCCATGCTGCAGTTTCTGGTTAATGTTTACATGACTCCCGCTGAACTGATGGCATGTACAAATGATGGTTTCTCTGTTTGCTGGAAGAGAAAACACAAAAATATATTGCTTATTTTCCTGCTGGTTTTCCTTAAATCTAGAAATGATAACAGCTCAGTTAAAGCAACTCGAAGCAACTGGAGCTGCTAAAAACAGTGAAACCCCATATGACATTTTCTTTATTTCAAGATTTCAGTAATAAATGTTTGCTCACTGAAACCATTTCCACATTCAACACATCTAAACTTTTACATTTAGAAGGAGGTTGGACCAAAACATCATAATTTTTTAACAAGAAGCCTTCTAACAGACTGAAAACATAATATAGTGCAACGACGCTATTGATCAAAATACGTGAAAAGTATTTTCTGAAATAAGCAAATTCTTGAGGCTGCTTTATACTTGTTTATAGACCAATGAAACCCCCTCAGAAGACCATCCCTTTGTACCGATTTTTCTTTTCTATCTCTGATTTTTTCCCCTCAATTGTGTCTCTATAGAAGCTCCCCCTATAAACAAGGTTTTACTGTATATACTCAGTCTCCTTATTCATATTTATTTCTATTACATAACCTTAATTAGTATGTGTAATAAATACATTCACAATATTGTGTTGCATACTAAAAATAATAATCATAATAAATTAAAAATTAATAATAGTAATATTATAGACCTCTCATATTTTGCCGTACTTCATAGATCTTAGGTAACATATAACACAAATAATAGTTGAAACAATATGAGGTCCCTGATCTAAGGCCTTAGAATTTTTTATTGATAAATTTGCTATTGACTAAAAGATATTTCTATTTTGTATCCCTAGTAAATTTACTTACCACTTCGCAGCCCATTGTGGGTTGCGAGTTGAAGGGTACTCTCAGGACAATTCCACCGTCCCATGCAAACTGAAACTTACATTCCTCAATGCCACTCTGAGCTCCCCTGCCACGCTTGTAGAGTATGTCAAATAGGCCTGCAAAAAAGTAACATGGCTAGGATGGTGTTAATTTGTAATTTTGTAAAAATTGTAATTTTTTTATGGATGGGTACCAAGCTCAAGCATGTCAAAGTCAGTAGGAAAAGACACTACCTTTGTCCTGTCATCAGAAAGTTGTTCTGACTGACCTAAAAACCGAGACAAAAATTTGTTTTTACATGGTGTAAAATATTTTGGATCCAACCTCCAAAATGTTCTCATACTCACCATGCTGATGCAGTGAAGACCGGGCAAAATACAAGAACGCGTAGTGAGGATGTAAAGTTTTCTGAATTTTCATGCTAAATTCCTTCTTGTATATAGTCCAAGCTGATTTCACAAGAGGTGGTACACCCAACAAATGGAGCAGTGTGAGACTTGTGATACTTATAAGGCATCTATAGGGTTGTCAGGACACTTCGTTTTACTGTTGGCCAATAGCACAGCTTACATGAGAGTCACTGGCTAATGTGTGAAAAGGTGACGCCTACTATAACACTTGAGAGGCAATGAAAGGACCCCAGAGCTGTAATAATAGAGCAATAGACTTTACAATAGTTGGTTTTAATGTATTAAAAGCGTTTTAAATTACTTAGTTAAGTTTCCTTTGACGATATAATAGCCAAATAAGTTCTCTTTCCTTCTATCAATGTGAACCAATTATGTTCCCAGAGTGATATTATAACCTACAAGATTTAAATTGTTTATGATCTTATGACTGTCACTGAGGAGACGTAAAGGAGAGAGTACTTGAGTGGTATGAAGCTAATGGGTTTGAAATGTATTATATATAAACAGAAGTATTGAACAGTCCTTATCATCAGGATGTGACTTGTAGCAAATCTCTAATGGCTGCCATCTAATTCAGGCAACATTAAGCATTTACCCCCATATAATATATATATATTATATATAAATATTTTCCAAGAATATGGTATACCATAGCTGAAATCCCGAATTCTAGGAATATACCTTAAGTCTTTTCATTTCCTCTAACCATTAACATTGCTGCCCTTATTGCTACATTTCTGTTTACAGAAAATATGAGGGTTTTTTATGGATTCAATTGGCCTTCTTAGAGGCACATCTCTTAATTCACACTGTACAATGGGGATTCTAGATTGAAAAAAAAATTCTAGATGCGTGGAGGGAAAAAAAAGATGTTGCACGTTGCACGACGATTTCTTAAGATTTGAGTTTGCAATGCAACCACTCTCCCACTTTATTCTATGCCTTAGTATAGTAAAGTGGAGATAGCAACGTTTTGTTAAAGTTGAATTCATTTTGGTCATGGCAATATTCTGAACCTGTAACTTTTAAAATTCAGCATATGATGCTGTGTAAATGAGTTCATTTTTGAGAATGTTTTTATGATACTATTTGTGAGCGTGTATGGCCTTTTATCACGCATGAATCTCATCATTTTTGATTGTGAAATTAAAAAGAAAACAATTATGACATTTGGATGTTTTTACTGCTGTTCACCATAAGTTTTTTAATTTTATTTTTAGTGTTTGAAGCTTTGGAGATCTGATCGTTACACCCAGTTACTGCACCACTGCATTGTATAAATATTACTACTTCCTTGCTTATTGCTCTATGACAGTCTTCGAGCAACAGATTAACCAGTTATGAGCTAAAGGGCCGAGAGGGGTGTCCGTCGTTCTGTATCAATACTCGCTGCAGTTGTTTGGTGCTGTGATTGGGCGGTTAAGGGTTGGGGGCAGCTGAATATACTGCAGACACCCACCCTGTATGAAGAGGATTCAAATTTGACTGTTGCTAGTCATTCATGGGATTAATAACACTTTGCTCACCTTATTTACACTGACAAGCGGACAAATAAAAATCTATGGCCATCTTATAAGTTCTTTACATAGACTCATTGTGGCATATTTATTATACGCGTTTGTGTGCCGGCGTATGATACCCCTGCCGCTGCTCTTGCGCAGCGGCGATACATTAAGAGGCTGAAGCAATAAGCTAGCATTTGCGATTATTTCTGATGTGGCACAAAGGCCCTGATGAATATGCCCCATTATTGTTATTAGTATATTACCTTCATTACTATATTTAAAGAGTAAAAAAATCATAAAAGGACTATTTACTTGCATAAGTTTATTCAATAGGATAGCATTACTGTTAAACAATGATACCAGTTGATTCAAAATGTATATGATTTTTAGTAAGGGATAAGTAAATAATATTGATATTCTTTCAAAAATATGTCTACATTCAGATACATTGGGTGTAATTTATTAAGACTGGGGTCTTACAGCGTCCTGGCTCTAAGTAGTAAATGCAGAAGGCTGAAGTATGCTTCAACCCCCAGTCAATGAAATGGGAAATGTGGCATAATCTCAATTCAAGTCCATATATAAAAACTGACTGCTGGACTGTTAACATCTTTCTTTTATTATGTTGTTTTATTGGATGTTGCAAAAAAGATTTTTTAAAAGTAGCGTCAATAAAAAAAAGAAAAACTTATATACTCACCCTCCGGCTCCCGATCCTCGGCGCGGCTCCTGGCGGCCCCTCTTGGGTCTACGCTTCGTTGCGATCTGCTGGCCAGTGCATACTATGATGAGGCGGTGTTGCCGCTGATGACGTAATGGAGTGCGCCAGCCAGCAGATCGCGTGGACGCTAATACAGCAGAGAAAAGACCGAAGAGGAGCCGCCAGGAGCTACAACACGTCACATACAGCTACAGCCTTTTGTGACAACTCTCTTTTCCTCCATTGGGGGATAATAAATTGTTAATTAATTAATTAACAAGGATCGGAGCCGACCCACGAGCATCAGGGCGCCGGTAGGGGTGAGTATGAAAGTTTGTTTTTTTGTATCTGCTTGGCAAACCGTGGGCTGGCTGTCTGTATACTACATGGGGGCTGTCTGTATAGTACATAGGGGCTGGCTGTATACTACATGGGGATGGCTGTATGCTACATGGGGCTGGCAGGCTATATACTACATGGGGCTGTCTGGCTGTATACTACATGGGGGGGCTGGCGGCTGTATACTACTGTGGGCATGACTTATACTACTGGGGCGGCTTCGTATCTACTTGGGTCTGGCTGATATACTACTGGGGGCTGTGTCTATTACTACGGTAGGCTGGATGGCTGTATGCTACTGGGGACTGAACTGGTCTATATACCCTGGGGACTGACGGCTATTAAATATGGGGCTGGTGTATATGGAGAGACTGGACCAATGCATTTCCCACCCTCAGCGTAACCGAGTCAATAGGTTTTTCCAGTTTTTGGTGGTAAAAATAGGGTCTCAGTTTATACTCGGGTCGGCTTATACTCGAGGATATACAGTATATAATATAGTCTCACGATTCAACAGCACACAAATTTCCGTAACAACAGTAATTACAATAATTTCTGCCTTTTACGCCACCTCCACACCAAGCAGGGTGTAGCAGGGGTATGTAGCAAGGCATACAAGGAGGTGAAGTGGGCCTCTTGCCCCCAAAGCCGGCGCAATAGCTATCAGGTTAGGCTTAAACGGATGCAGGTTAAAGGTAAGTTCTATGCTGGGCAATGAGACCACGAAGGGCAGAATATTTCCCTTTAAATGAGGTCATCTGTGCCCACTATTCACATTTTCCAATATTCTAGAATGTTAGAGAAGCCATACACATAAGATGTATCCACTCTGCTTTTTGTGTATGACCCTGACTCTCCAGATGGCAGATGTTATGAAGTGTGAGGCATGTCTGATTACTATTTTTCAAAAGCATTTTTTTGTGGATTTACACCACCTCTTGAACTGCATCTTTCTCTCTTTTTCCCATTCAAAACATTTTTCTGATCTCTAATTCTAAAACATAGACTGACTCACAACCCTAAGAACACTCTGAGTGCAATTGTTCAGCCAACGGTAGATCCTCCAACTCCCTACAAACACGTAACTGCATGTTATTCTATTTGTGAGATAAGAACATCACTTATTTGTCACTATCTAAGGGGGAAACAATGGAATGGGTTAGAGATCTTACCTGTCTGTCCCTTTTCCTAACCCAGAAAAAATGTTTGGCAGGCTATTAGGAGTGCTGGTATGTCCTCCGACACTATACCACTGTTTCAGAATATGTAGCCTACAGTAATTAAATTGACTTTGCCACAAATACATTTATTGTATTTACTAGATACTTTAATTACCTTTATGTTTCTTCTCCCATAACCTTCGCATCCATGGCAATAGATGTGGTTATATTTCCTGAACATGTTTACCTCCATGGGCAGGTTTGACAACTGGCCATAAATCCCTGAAAACCGTTAATATCCCATTAAACCCAGACATTTTTTTTGCCATTGTTATTAATTGACTTTCGTATTTGCAGATAGCTCATACAGATAAAATTGTGATTACAGTTAGTTAACAGTTATGGGTTCACATCAGTGTACTGCGATTATACGTATACCATATACAGTTGTAATCTTTATGGGTTTTTACAGTCTTCCATTACAAAAATATTGCTGCTCCTGATTTTAGATTAAGATATCTATAAAATCACACCCTGTTTATAGGGTAGATAACCACTTAATGACCCATGTTGTGCTATCACATCCACAATGTCCGCCTTATGGGTGTTATGCAATTGGGCTCAGGAAACAGACAAGAGCCAATACTGCCATGAGTGCTTGAGTACCAAAAGTGCATGGTCCATTACCGGGCTGTGGTATCTTAACTCAGCAGCATTGGTGCCACACCTATGCCCCCAAATGAAGCAGGATGCTTTTTGATTTAGTGTTGAGTTCCAATGTGGTCCACCTTGCGACCTGGACCTATTTTGCAGCCATGTTACCAATCCGCAAACTTGATGGCCCCTCCACACTAGGTCATGGCGTGTTATTAAGTATGGGGAACAAACCCTAGCCAATCATCATGGCTAGTAGGACAGGGGGGTCAATTTGCAGAGATTGGCTGCACAGATGGCCAATGTGAAAATATTTTTTTTTAAAGGAAGGGATTACCTGGTGGCTTCTGACAGATCAAAATACTATACATGGTCTTGATGGTCAGGTAGGAGTGGTTCTCCACACCCCCGGGTCTTCATATGCCACTTAAGACATAGGAAAAGTGTTTGGTTTATACAAAATCAGGGTGTGCTCACCACGAAATAAACTCAGGATGGTGCAAACGTGATCTTTATTTTACAGAAGGTGCACCATGTTTCGACGAGGGTACTCCAAAAACATTAAAGTCATAAAAGTTCCCGAGTATAACATTAGGTAATAATTTTAGGAGTTACAATAAGTACCTAAGTCATGGCTAAACATGTAGTGTTAATCATAGGAGAGACAATCTGCTATGATTATCACCTACATGTTATGACATGAAATCTTTTATGTACTTTATAAGTTTTTTGTTAGTTTTATATTTGGGAACCTGAGTAGAGAAACAATGTGAAAATATGTTTTTAGGGTCACTGGGATGTCATCATGGGTGTTAAGTCAGAGAACAGAAACACCAATTATACTGCAATGATGTACAGATCTAAAAATCCAAGAGGCCGTCGTTGCGTAAAAAAGGAGCATTGTTATAAAAAAATAAAATACGTTTAATAAAAAATCAAGCAACATATATAGATCCATAATACAAACCAAAACCATAGGCCAACTTTACTACAAAACTGTTGTGATGTTAGAAGGCATCAGATTTGGATTGTGGAAAGCAACATTCTTCATGAAATCGGTGCGCGTTCCTGTCATGGCCCGACAGATGCTCCAATCTTTTTTTGGTACCGCCTTTCACACGGCGTCAACACGCTTCTGTCAGAAGTTTGCGCGTAAATTGCCGCACTGTCCGACTGAGACCAGAACGCCCCCTTAGTGACAAATTGTGCCCACTGAAGAATAGTGGACGGCGGAACCTTCTATAAATATGTGTTGCAAGCAGTTTGCACTGAAAAGAATGTGCCAAGTCTGACAGAAAATGTGGGCAAGGAACCTTAGTAAATGGGACCATAGTAATTGAGAATATGAAAAGTTCAGACATTGAAAATTAAAAGTAATTATATATATGTAAAGATGGATAAAAAAAATTTCTTCGAAGGTTGAAATTGCCACATATTTTTCATTTTGGCATACTAAATTTTGAAATAGAGGTTGATGACCAAACGGTTAACCTTCATATTGCTGAAATGTCTTGTGTCTTGCAAGGATCTCATGCTTCCATGCTTAACACAATAATCACATATAAAAATGTGAAACTCAGTACATACGGACCCAATAATAAGGGTTCTTGTTATTTGGACCATTAAAAGAACTCCGCAAATAAACAGAGGTCAGCAAATCATTTTAAGGGTTTTCCAAACAAACGTTAGTGCTCTATCCCGTGCTGAGACCCCCACATATTGTGAACAACCAGGGTCCGACGGATAATGAAGGCAGACGCTTGGCAATTTCTGATCAGCTCTATAGAGAATTAATGGAGTAGACGGTCATGTGCGGCTGTCTGCTCCATTAGTCTGACAGAGCCACAGGTCCGACGGAGGTACGTGGGGGGGACCCCCATTGAACCCTCTTTTTCGTGATCTGTTGGGTCTCATCACTGAAGGCTAGGGCCATGAAATGGCCTAACTTTTGTTGTGTAAAAACGCCTTTACACAGACATCCCATTCACATGATGTGTACATTTCAACTCAAGAATATAATCTATCTACAAAGTACATGTCCAAGCAGCATTAAATGGTAAGATGTTGGGCTATGAACCACTCTTTGTGTGCTTTTTGGAATTTAAATCTGTGTGTGTCCATACCCTTTAGGCCTAAATTTGTAATTTTATGTACTAGACAGAATGCACTGCTTCATGTTATTTGCTATTCTGCTAAAAGGTGTAGAATACCCTAAATAAATAGATTTAGAAGGCAAATGAGGGTGTAACAGGAGCATACTGCCGGACAATTCACTGGTGTGTTTGACGTGTTTGTATTCTAAATAACTAGTCGCAGACAATGTAATTACATGTAATTGCTTGTAGATACCCACATCTGTTCATACATACACTGCAGTACTTGTTTTATGAGCTCTTCACGCTGTACCCTAATGAACCTTTTTATAATAGCCACCTTATAGACATCCTGGTTTTTAAACTCATTTCTTAACTTTCAGTAATATGTGTGACTGGGCATTGTGGCGCATTACCTTTATATTTGTGACAATATTTGTCTTTTTTACAACTGTTCCTGTGTATTTTTACTGTGTGTACTATATTTGTGTCGTAACATTACCTGTGTGTATTATGCCCGGACTGTGACATTACTGTTGTTTTCTCTGTGCTGTGACATTCATTTGTTTATGATCCCCGTCTGCTGTGAACCATCATTATGTGTCTTATGCCTGTACTGTGACTCATTGTGTGTATGTATCTGTACTGTGGCATACACTCTGTTTTATAACCTCTTCTGTGACTGACTGTGTGTAATCACTGTACTGTACATCACGTGTGTGGATCATCTCTGTGGCAGTAACCTGTACTATACATCCAGTCTTTTTAATCCCGTAGTGTGAACATCACTCTTTATGAATTATATACATGGCATCATTATTAAGCATCCCTTTACCTTGACATCTCTGTACCGTGATATCACTGTATGTATTTTCTCTGTTCTGTGCATCCCGTGCTGTGTTTATTTCCTTTACTTTTACATCACTGTATGTATATAGCTTACGGCTGCATAACGGTGTTTCCTATTCCGTAATGACTGATAAAAACAGTGCTCACCATACTGACCAAATTAAAATGCAATATGTTCCATGGACCTGATATTCCTGATCCTCCAATATGTACTATGACAGCTGAGACTAAATGTGAAATATGTTGAAATATCTGCCAGTCTAACCTGGTCAGCAATTTCATTCTTGCAGTGGTGCCAACTTCTGGATATACTATAAATGAGGCTAGAGCCTCTTAGTGCATCTGGCTTGAGGGAAATTACGTCAGCAGGGGGAAATTAGACTGTTCCTTGATACACAGGACCCTGCCTCCTTTGTCATACTGGTCATTACCCTTATGTGAACATTAACTGTCTAAAACCCTTCATAATGGAGTGTACGACATTTTTTGGTGCAACATGAACCAAATTCGATAGTAAACAGATTGGATTTTAATCTGGTCCCAATATGTTTTTATTTTATTTGTCCTTATATAACTTTTCTTTAGGTGATTTAGAAGATCTAAAACCTCAATACAATAAGTTTATCACAGCATAGCTTTAATTTACTCGTCTGCCTACAGCAGAGTGTAATAAAGATTTGTGAATGTCAAGCCTGAGGTCTCTGAAAGGCTCCTGGCTGTCCACAGCAACTGATTGATGGCCTGGGAGGAGGAGTGTCCAAGATGGGGCCCCCGGTGCACAAGCCGGTAAATTTCAGAATGAATCAGTAGGCAGATTTAACAATCTGGTGTATTTTAAGACTGAGCTCTATTAGTTTATGCCAGAAAAGCATAAAAGTTTTCCATATTTAATGAAAATTACCAAGTCAAGCCTCTTTTGCACGTTGATCTAGACAGACTACCGGTTTGAACGTGGTGGAATTTTAGTTATAGGTCTCCACCGTAGTAAATTTATATGGAGTCACCCCGCTTTCTTCCCCATGTCACCCAAAGTGGCATCGAGAATGCAGTCAGAATTTCAATAACAACACCAAATGGTGTAACGGAGCTTATTAACATGGACCCCTTAAAACGGCAGAGAGATGTCCCCAAATATGTAAAAACCTTGACAAATGTGTTGTAAAAAATAATGTTTTAGAAAGTTTTGTGAGCACAGTTTTGGGGCGCCATAAACTGAAAATAACATACTGGTATGTTGATTATGTTTGTGAGCCCTCCATTGGGGACTGATTTGGCAAAGCTCTGTGCAGCGCTGAGTAATCTGTGTGCGCGATTTAAATGAAGGATTATTTATTGATAAGCATTATACGTATTACCACACTACCTATGGACTATTAAACATAATTAAATCGGATGTTGCCTTTATATGATCAGGTATTTTCCTGTGAACATTGTGGCACTTTGGCCCGACCTCTAAGTTCTACATCCTCCATGGTACCATGGTAAAATATCTTGTGTCTATTGTACTTAATATTTTAGTGTGTGTTGGGGGGGGGGGAACATATTTATGACTGGGCACAATGGTGTGTCATTCATGATCTTCCCCTGCTGACGCCCATAGGAGGAGCCTGGGCGGGGAAAAGGCAGGCGGGCTGGGGCATAATCGTCCTACTGCCATCATTTCTATAGTCTCCACCCGAAACCAATGGAGACTAGGCAACACGCTGCTCGTTCTCATCTGTTATACTGGTCGTACTGGTGGGTTTGCGCCCATATTCACTAAGAGGCCAGAACCTCTTAGAGGGGGGGGGGGGGGTGAATAACCGATTGCAGGGCTGTCAGCAGAGGGAATTTAGAATGAATTCTGTACATCGTCTCAATGATTCCCCCAAAATGTTGGATATCCTAAGATGCTTGGTCCCAGGTCCTACCCTAGCATAGAATTGTCTAATTATGCCTCATGCCCACCCATGTCCTGCCAGCATAGAATTGTGCATAACCCTTTGCTAGGAAACGGGCACAGTTTACTACTGTAAGGGCACAGGGCCAAGCATCTCCCCCAATGCCATTTTCTATCACCCTTTGTGTAAGGGTGGCATGGGAAAAATACCACCCAATTTTTTCACAATGGTATTGTTATTTTAAAATACCCATGAAAGGGTCTGCAATCTTAAAGATGGACTGGAGCCGAGCGAAGTGCTTCACAAGCCACAAGGATAGATGGATATATATAAATAAACTAGAATTTCTACATCATATCAATAAAATTGCTATACGATTCATAGTCATAGTTTATAACGTTGAAAAAGCACTGTCCATCAAGTTCACCAAGGAAGGGAAGTGATTGGGATGAGACGGGATTTAGGGGAAACAATTCTATATAACAAACCATCCAATTTTATTTAAGGGTAAAAAGGCATCTAGACCCTTCTGAAGCTCTCTGCTGTCCCTGCTTGTGACCATGCTCCTGAGGCAGGCTATTTCCACAATTGACAGTTCTCATAGTAAAAAAGCCCTGTCACCTATCCGGTGTGATTAAACCTTGATTCTCCACACGAGACAGTGCCCCTCAGATTTTGATTGTTTAAGCTGAAACACTTACCGTACCAACCCCATATGTTTTTGTATGGACCATTCATATATTTAAAAAATTAATCATGTCCCCTTGTAGTCGTCTCTTTTCCGACTAAATAAATCTAGTTGTTTTAATCTTTCCTCATAACCGGAGACCCTCCATACCCCTTTATTTTTGCGACTCTACTAAACCTCGCTCCAGCACCACAACATCCTTTTGATATATGACAAGATTCCACTGGCTTTAGAGGCAAGCTGATATTGACATTGCATGCTGTTATTCACTTTATATCTACTAGTACCCGCCCCGGTCCTTCCTCAACAAGGGACTCTCCTCAGATTTTTCTCCCCCAATGACATATTTTGCCTTTGGATTATTTACCCCCTGGTGGATAACCTTGCATTTATCTACATTGGACCTCATTTGCCAGTATTTCTTTAACATTTACTTTTTTTGCTGTGTTGTACTTGGTGTATTTCAAGACTTTAGAGCTATACTGCATTTTTTTTAATGACTGCCACCTCCAACTTTAAGTGTAAACTTATTAATCGTACCCTTTTCCCTTTTTCCTCATTGTAAAATATTTTATATAATTAAAATAAAATAGCTAGGTGTGATTGGGTACAATTTTGTCATGTCAGCAATTACTATTAACTCCTTAGTAAATCTTGAGAACGCTCAGTTTGTGTTGGTTTTCCAGTAGGACACTGGTTTTTAATTTATTCTTTTAAATTCATTATTACATTATTAAGTCAATATTCTTTGGAATCACAAGGCCTGCATTTATTGTTCAGAAGTTAATTCGTTTTCATTGTTATTTCAGGAAGGCATTGGATATGGTTCTTTGTTGGTTTTATGCAGCCTGCTGGGTATAGCAAAATAAAATGCTAAAAAATTTTTAGGGTCAATTTATGCTTGACTTGATTCATTCCTATACTTGGCCTTGTGAGTCCTCAGATCGGGTAGGATCTATGACCTTTTTTTTTTTTTTTTTTTTTACAGTTTTTAGGGTTTACAATACCAAATAAAATACTGCTAATTACATGTAATAATAAAAAAAGGGTGGGAAGCCTCAGGCATAATGAGACCATTCAGGAATTTGTGCTCATCAAATGTTATTTTTTAATGAGCTGAGACCACATGATTCCCGATCTAGGTGTTTGCTCGTACCCCTTCTGGGCTACGGTTGCCAACTCTCGCCTACACATACAACTAGTAACAATTGTTCATCATCTAGAATCTCAGTCCTCCTAGCTAATCTTGTATATAAAGTAACACACTGGCATGTAAAGGGAAAGGTAAACCTTACTAGAAACAACAAGTAAAATCTAGATAAGATAATGGCTTTCATCACAATTTTAGAAAACCTAATTTAACCGCCATTTGACTCCATTTGGAACAATATAAAACATGATTTTCATCCGCGTGTCAATCACACATTGCTAAAACAAGGCTTAAATATCCTCTTCCTATGATGCCTCATTGTAGCATGATTGAATTGTTTTATCTATTCTGAACTAAATCTTTTACTACATTGAAACATTTCAATAGTTTCCACCTAAGTGAGAACGGTTTAAAAGACCAAGTGTTGTGGCATAAAGTGCTGAAGGCATTTTATCCTCTGGGCTCCACATTTATTAGGCAATAATAGAAGATATTACAGCACAGATTTTGTGAAAGGGCAACCTGGGGCCAGTGCTGACAAACCTGCTAATTTGGCACTTTGAGTGCAGTCGGATTACAGTTGTTGGTGTGGTGAGAAGTAATGAATGTAAAATCCGCTAATGAAGCAGATCAACCCTACTGTTATATATACCTTGCTGGGTTTTAAGGGAAGTTCATAGGGTTTTTTAGATAACAAGAATTCGGAAGGCTTAGATTAGGCAATCAATTAAATGGTGAGACTTGTCAGTTTGTTCCTGTTAAGATCACATCATATTGTAATTACTAGAGAGGTAGAATGAAGTGGAAACCCATATACAAAAAATCATTGCATGTTCCCTGCTTTTGATTTTATTTCTTTTACAGTTACAACAATATTGGATATCATAATTTAAAGTTTATTGGGGAAAAAAAAGTTGGTATAATTGAATTAAGTTTTGAAAGAAAGGATCCAATACTTTCTCTACGGCGGTGGAGATTTAGATCGCTGGATGCCACAAAACCGGCACTAATGCTGAAATTCCATGCAATCACGTGCAAAATCTTATTTAGATCTGCTTTTTGTCACCACAAAAAATGACACATTTTTTGTATTTTTTCTCTGCTCACACACCTTTGGCACAAAATGGAAAGGACTG
This sequence comes from Engystomops pustulosus, assembly GCA_019512145.1. Classification (NCBI taxonomy): domain Eukaryota; kingdom Metazoa; phylum Chordata; class Amphibia; order Anura; family Leptodactylidae; genus Engystomops; species Engystomops pustulosus. Next base: position 43,445,602 of record CM033649.1, read on the forward strand.
GAGAGTTTACAGACAATAGAGCACATGGTATCCTAAGTGTGGTGTTTCTGATATTAGTTGCTATTTAATAATTTTGGAGCATTTCACTCCATAACCACACTGTGCACGTGCACTGTGGCATTGTTAGGACCACTGACGTTTAAGACGTTTTTGTCATTACATGGGGTTATGCAAATGCTGTAATATCATTTTAAAGGAAATCTAACCACAAATAAAAAAAATAAACCAGGGACTCTTACGCATGATCCAGGCAACGTGACTGTTCTTATATTTGTTATACGTGGCCTCCCCTTCTAAAAATGAACCTTTTAAATTTGATGATGAGCTAATAACAAAAGGGGGGACGCGACGTGGTTTGTCGGAATCCATAGGATCGTCCGACGGCCCACCCTTTGATTTGTGTCGCATGAAAGCCATCGTGATTGTGCCAAATTCCGATCGCGTGCACCAAAAACACCTTTTAAATCTCTGTCCCAGTGGCGCAAAACAGAAATCGTCGGGATCTCTGCATTGACAAATGCAAATGCAAATGACAACAAATAGAAAACTAATAGTTATTGAACTATTATGTCTTGAAATATATTGCAAATGTCAACAATTACGTTTTATTTTCTAAAACATTGGGTTTACAAAAGAAATTCTGACATATAGTGATAAATCTGCTGAGCTATTACAACAAACATTTTGACTTCTGGTCATGAGGACAATAGAAGGTGGTAAGTGTTGAATTAGGCCAATTGACCTATGATATGGTCTATGATATGTTGTATGTAAAGGATTTGATAAGAAGCAAATAAGTTAGAGCCTTCAAACTTCAAACAAGAGCAGGATTTATTAACAGATGCATAAATCTTACAAACCAAAAAGTTATGTTGCTCAGTTAAATTTTAATAAATTTTAAACATAAAAGAATGGGTCAATTATTATTCAACCCCTCAAACCACCAGAATTCTGTTTGGTTCCCCTAAAGTATTAAGAAGTAGTTCAGGCACAAAAACAATGAGCTTCACATGTTTGGATTAATTATCTGTTTTTCCAGCCTTTTCTGACTATTTAAGACCCTCCCCAAACTTGTGAACAGCACTCATACATGGTCAACATGGGAAAGACAAAGGAGCCTTCCAAGGCCATTAGAGACAAGATCGTGGAGGGTCACAAGGCTGGCAAGGGGTACAAAACCCTTTCCAAGGAGTTGGGCCTACCTGTTTCCACTGTTGGGAGCATCATCCGGAAGTGGAAGGCTTATGGAACTACTGTTAGCCTTCCACGGCCTGGAAAGCCTTTGAAAGTTTCCTCCCATGCCGAGGCCAGGCTTGTCCGAAGAGTCAAGGCTAACCCAAGGACAACAAGGAAGGAGCTCCGGGAAGATCTCATGGCAGTGGGGACATTGGTTTCAGTCAATACCATAAGTAACGTACTCCACCACAATGGTCTCCGTTCCAGACGAGCCGGTAAGTTACCTTTACTTTCAAAGCATCATGTCAAGGCTCGTTTACAGTTTGCTCATGATCACTTGGAGGACTCTTAGACAGACTGGTTCAAGATTCTCTGGTCTGATGAGACCAAGATCGAGATTTTTGGTGCCAACCACACACGTGACGTTTGGAGACTGGATGGCACTGCATACGACCCCAAGAATACCATCCCTACAGTCAAGCATGGTGGTGGCAGCATCATGCTGTGGGGCTGCTTCTCAGCCAAGGGGCCTGGCCATCTGGTCCGCATCCATGGGAAGATGGATAGCACGGCCTACTTGGAGATTTTGGCCAAGAACCTCCGCTCCTCCATCAAGGATCTTAAGATGCGTTGTCATTTCATCTTCCAACAAGACAACGACCCAAAGCACACAGCCAAGAAAACCAAGGCCTGGTTCAAGAGGGAAAAAATCAAGGTGTTGCAGTGGCCTAGTCAGTCTCCTGACCTTAACCCAATTGAAAACTTGTGGAAGGAGCTCAAGATTAAAGTCCACATAAGACACCCAAAGAACCTAGATAACTTGGAGAAGATCTGCATGGAGGAGTGGGCCAAGATAACTCCAGAGACCTGTGCCGGCCTGATCAGGTCTTATAAAAGACGATTATTAGCTGTAATTGCAAACAAGGGTTATTCCACAAAATATTAAACCTAGGGGTTGAATAATAATTGACCCACACTTTTAGGTTTAAAATTTATTAAAATATAACTGAGCAACATAACTTTTTGGTTTGTAAGATTTATGCATCTGTTAATAAATCCTGCTCTTATTTGAAGTTTGAAGGCTCTAACTTATTTGCTTCTTATCAAACCTGCTAAGTCTGCAGGGGGTTGAATACTACTTGTAGGCACTGTATATAATGCTGCACATCCTCCCTTCTTTACAGTGTGTCAGGTCAGGGGCTCGAGCCCCCTGAATTGGGAAGAGGTGGCCCAGCATACATGAGTGAATAACTTTTGTATAAACCGTTTTATACAAACCAGAATATTATGTACTTACTTATATTAATAGTAATATTAATAATAAAGCATTGCCACATAGGTGAAAACTTTATTGACCAGAAATGTTGATCCCGGCACTGTCCTATAATTAGCAGCCTGGAGCGCAGGGACAAGATGTCTGGTGTTCTGGGCTGCTAATTATGCACGCCCTTGGCACCTCCTCTCCCAGCATGGTGATGTCACGCAAGAGGCGTGAATTTATAAGAGGCGATGTATACTAGAGGTTATATATACTATATAAATATATCTAGGGGTATATGTATATACTAGAGGTTATATATACTATATATATATGTATCTAGGAACCTTTTTTCTGGTTCTTGATTTCTGCATTTAGCCCAGTTCCAGTGCTATATTTCCATATGTAACTGTTCTGGTGCTGTATTTCATTATGGATCATCGTTCTGGTGCTCAATTTATGTGTAGAGTATGGTTCTGGTTATTTGTTTTGAGCTTAGTTCTAGTGTTTCTAGTATTTCTGCATGTTGCTTGGTTCTGGTGCTGTAATTCTGCACATTGTTATTTTTTTATATTTTTTTTTGTGGGTTTGCTTACATTTACTTACCCGTTCCCTGTGCAATCCCCGATCTGGACTGTTCGACGAGGATGAACTCTGCTGCGATTCATGAAGATCGTGCGCCCAATATCCTGCATGTGTCGCTTCCCCGATCAGGTCTGCCGGAGTTCACCTTCTTCTCCCTGGTGCATGTAAGTGCTTGGCTTGCAACATAATTTTGAAGTGAATTTCAGTGGTTTGTCGGAATCCGCAGGATCGTCCGTCGTTTCTAAAACGTTAGGTTTACAAAACAAATTTTGACATATAGTGATAAATCTGCTGAGCTATTACAACAAACCATATATGCAACATTTTGACTTTTGGTCATGAGGACAATAGAAGGTGGTAAGTGTGAAATAAGCCAATTGACCTATGATATGGTCTATGATATGTTGTATGTAAAGGACCTGTCTGGCTCATACACATCTTTATTGTAGCTTTGTGTTAAAATGCAGTCAGCACTACTACCAATCATTAGCTTTGTTTCAGCCAGTGAGGTCATTGGTGAGGCCACTGATTGGCTGCAGCAGTGACCTGCCCTCGAACAACGAGTTATATAACAACAAGTGAATGGTGGGAGAAAGATCTATCTCTGGCTGTTGGTGCTGGAGAAAAGGTGTGAGGTAAGTTCATTGGCTTATGTTATTTCAAAACTGTATTTAAGCAGCTCTGTGTCTGAGTGGGGAAGCCCCTTTACACAGGAGACCTTATTCCCTTTTCCATTTGAAGGCCTAAAAAATCTGTAAAACACTCAATAGATTTGGGGAAGATTGTAAATCAATAACTTGAACAGAACTATGGAAATAATTGCATTTTGTTAAAGTAATTATCAAAAGAGGCTAAACTACGTAATGCCATTAACAGTATTGATATAATCTACATCTGCTCTACACCAAGAATCCTTCAGCCAATCCGCTCAATTACTGTTTATTGCCTGCTTTATTCTTCAATGGACAACCTCCATTACTCAGCTAATTTGGAGATAGGGACGGCTCCAGATAACAAAGCTTCAGAAGCGAACTAGCTTGAACCTTTTGTTTCTATTCCGTAGAGGAGAATTAAAATGTTTTAAGTGGTGTTAAACACTTCTAGCCTTTATTTAAGCAACTCTCCCTTGTATTCATCAAATTATCACGTAGCAGCTAACTAGATGCCATTTGCATGGCGAAACAAGTACTTTTTGATGTCTCCATAAATACTCTGTTTGCCGTAAATGATAATGTCTGCATATTTCCGGCTTTGTATCTATATATATGTTTGCTGGCTTTTTTTTTACGTTAATAGCAGGATATTTTTCATGAACTTACTGGAATGTTCATTTCCTAGAGACTATTGCTAGAGGAAGTGTCTCTCCACACTTGACACCAGGTTTAGGATAAGTAACAGCAGGAGATGAGACCACCAAACATTCAGTCTTTTTACAAGCATACAGTATATACACAGGTTCAAAGGGTAGAAGCTGATCGTTAGAATAATGAATCTCACTACAGGCAAATGACATTTAGCATTTCAAAGGGACAAACTTTATGGAGTCTTCTGGGATTGTTTAAATTGTCCCTGCAGAGTTGTCGAGTCCTATGATAACCTTTCCTTGCCCAGAGCACACTGTAAATGAGCATAATCTAAGGAGGGGAACACATTTGGCTATGGTCGCATTTTTTAAGCACTTTCAATGTTGTTGCAGAGATGTCCATTATTTTATGCGATCTGTAATAAAAGTAATTGAAGCAATTAGTAAACTAATAGTCGTGGAGCTAATATGTCCTGAAACATATTGCAAAAGTCAACAATTGCACCCTGGTTTGTGAGATGTTTTATGTTGGGTTTGCACAATACATTCCAATTGAAACTCTTTATAGAGATAATAAGTACAATGGGATCTGTTATCTTATATTCAAAATCCCCCCCTCAAAAAAAAAATTATTACCATGATTGATTTTTGTTAAATAGCATTTGATTGGAACTTCACGAATTTGGAAAAATCCATTGAAATGCTTAGACATTGATTTTATATCGGCTAGAGAAAAGACTCAGGTTTTTACTTTTGTACATTATTTTTTTATTCACAAAGAATATACATCCTGCTAAATATTTAAGTCATATATGGGAAATAACATATAAAAGACATATCATTTTCTTCCTGGTTACAGGCACACACAATATTTCACAAAGCAAGGACTTTTATTATTATAAAATATACTATAATATAGATACCACGTACCACATACTTACATTTCCTTGCAAATATTTACAGATTTTATTGTTTTTTTTTACAGGTGACGACTTTTAAGATGACTTGTTACAGACAGTAAAATACATCTAAAAGACTGCTTCGGGAACTACATATTGTAGACATTAATATTGACATGATAAATATGATATGAACAAACCAACAATTTCAACAAAATAAAAAAATCACAGTTTCATTCCTGAATTTGGAAAACATTGAAAGTGCATGTGTTTTACTTAAAACAATATTAATAACATATAAAGCACCTACGACCTAATAATATACAGTTGTTTATGACCATGATAAATTAAAAAACATAACAAAGAAATAGTTTAAAAAGAAGACCTAAAACATTAATAGTCAGAGGTATTGTCCACGTCATGTTCCAAAGTGAGCTTATCTCTGTTGTCCTCTGCTCTTCCTTTTGATGAGCATGCTGTCAGAATTTCTCTCTCTCTTGGAGCAGTAATGCTTAATAACTACTTGTTTGCATTGTTCACACTTCACTGTGCAGCACCAATGGAACTTGCAGTTACAGCTGCTGATTATCTCAATCTTCTTCTCTTCTACTTTAAGACCACATTCTGTACAGAGCCTTCTGCAACTTCTTCTTTCCCATTGGGTCAAATTCTTTCCAGTTTGCAGGCACTCCCGTCCTTCTGTACCTTGGAGACCCAGACTTACATTTTTCAAGCAATAATCAGGGGAATCCTCCAAAAAGATGAGCTCAGTTTTGGCCACAGATCCAAAAGCATCTGCTATGGCTCCTCTATTGTCCGCACTGTTACCAGATCTAATTTTTCTCTTGTCCATCTCAAGTTTTAAAGCCTGGTCATGTTTGACCTTTAAATGGTTGCCAATATCCCGAAACTCTGCCAGTTGTAACCAACATGTCTGTACGCTGCAGCTTCCTGATACGCCATGACACTTACATGTTCTCTTCATAGTTGCTTTCACTGCCTGTTCAGATATAAAAAAATAAAAGTTAGAACTGCAGTTTAATAGACAAGGAATATGAATATAAGTAAATTTTTCTATGAATTATGTTGTACCATTAATATGAAAATTTATTTTGCTGTTTGATAATATAAAATCATATGGGCTGTTGCTCATAGACTATCTGATGTTACAGCTGAGACCCAATCAATGAATGCAATACCAGACACAGCCCATGGACAAAAGTGGCACTGTTAGGCCTCATGCACACAACCTTGTAAAAAGGCTGTGAGTTAGACGCACAAGCTCATGGCCCCATAGCCTTCTATTAGGTACTTCACTGTGTGGTGGATGTACCTCCCTTCACCGTACCGGGAACATGTCGACCAGCTGCATCAGTCACCGGTCTCTTTCAATTGACCTGGGCTGGTTGAGCAGCACTCTACCCTCTCATGTCAACTGGGCTGGAAACAACGAGACAGTTGTTATTCCTATATTATAACTAATAATAACGTTAGTAATACTTCTTGTTGTTCTACATGAGCTCCCTGAGTAGATGACACTATAAATACTATTTCCTAGAAGCATTGGTAAAGGATCTAGCCAAATTGTGTGAATTGCACAAATTCTCTACCAACATAACAATTGTCTCATATAAATAGTTTTCTGCATTTTCAACACTGATAACTAACAACATCCATCCATCTATGGTGTTACGGTATTAGATCAGTGGGTACCTCACAGCCAGAACCCCTGCCACTTAGCTACGACTAAGGCTTCATGCACACATCTGCAGCAGCAGATGAGCCATGAGCCACAAGACAGGAGGAGAGGTGAAGGGTGAGCAGCACTAATTTTTCTCTTGTCCATCTCAAGTTTTAAAGCCTGGTCATGTTTGACCTTTAAATGGTTGCCAATATCCCGAAACTCTGCGAGCAGACACATGGCTCATACACAGTGCGGTGAGACACAGTAGTGCAACTATGTGCGGTTTGCATCCCTAATGAGCGTAGTGTTACAGATTATTGAATACTAGCACAAGGTCATTATAAATCTGGCGCACCCTGCACTGCTCGGGAAGTGTGCTTCAATTTTGTCGAGTTGCTATAATAAATGTGGCACAAGGTCCAAATCGGCCCCGGAACACCCCTCTAGGTGCAATATTTTGTACCATGGAGGACACAGTACAGAAGTGGCCCAAAACTGGTGCAGACACTTTATAAATACATGTGCAAGCAGTTTGCGTGTTATTTTCAATGCAAAGTCAAACAGAAAACAGGCACAAACACTTAAAAATGTGTGCCTTTGTGCTCCTTGCATAATGCACATCTATGGTGACCGTGAGCTAGCTGCTATCTTTGTGGGTAGCTCACAGAGTCTGGCACCTGCTGATGTTATTATAAGTATATGCCATAGACTTGTTACTGATTTCTGTTTACTTTATAAAAATTACATATTGGTTTTACTGTCTTGGCAAATAACTAAGCTATTTATTAGAAATCTTATGCTATTATAAAAAATATGATTATTTTACTATTATACAGGGGATCACTACATACAGCAGTAGAGTAAGACATTTTGTAATTTCCATCTTTATGCTTTTTTTGCCAGATTGGATCAATACAGCATACGCATAAAGTTTGTAATGTGACTCAAAAATATTATTTCTAGTATTAATAATACTAAAATAGTAATTCTAACATAAACGTGAAAGTGATACCTATTAAGTGTTAAAGAAAGTTATTGTCTTAGGACTCCTAATCCTAAACGAAAGGCACATTATACCCAGGTGTGAGCACTACTGAATGCTGAGTCCACACTTCTTAGACGCCTCTGGGTCAGAATTTGCACATGTCAAGTGGAGAAGGTGTGAAGGTTCTGGCCAACTGTATGGGTAAGTACAACCCAAAATGCCCTCCTATTAGACATTGTGTCTATGCCGCTATTATATTTTAATGTAGTTCATTTAAAGAAACCTTCCAAAAAAGAATGGACTTTGCAAACAAATGTTAATGAACTTACAAGTCTTCCTGCTTCATTGTTATGCAAGTTCATAAGGGCTCTAGCATCTTGTCCTGTCTCCAGGCCATCCACAAAAAGTTTTGAGATCCTTTCCCCAAATTCAACATTATCACTGCAACCACCCCAGACCCAGCCTCGACCACCTGTAAGAGGAATAAAAAATAATAACGTTACCATATACTCGATATTAAAATGAGAAGATCTTATTTTTAACAGAAGAATTCCTTGCAATTCAGCCACAATTATATACGTTTATTAGTAACCAGTGAAAGAGGTGTTACTTTGCAAATGTATCCTAATGACCTGTCCGTGCCATCCCCCTGCTGGGCATTACAATTGATGGTTATTCAATGGCACTGCTGGAAGTTGAATGCTCTTTCAAAGAAGTTACTTGTATAAATGAGAAGTATCCCTGACAGAAATATAATAATCCACAGTACAGATATATACATAAGAGCATCTGCCTATCATAGACACTAGTACTAGCCATTTGAACATTGAAAAGTATATATGTATAAAGTGTATATGTATGAATAAATGTATATAAGCTTATTAAACCTATATCATTAAAACAGACAACAAATAGATGATAAATCATGATAAGTCATTAAATAGATTATAGATGATAAAACTTACCAATACGTCCATTCCTAGATTCATCACATCCACAGTTATCAAAATCTCCCATGCTGCAGTTTCTGGTTAATGTATACATGACTCCCGCTGAACTGATGGCATGTACAAATGATGTTTCTCTTGTTGCTGGAAGAGAAAAACAAAAATATATTGCTTTATTTCCTGCTGGTTTTCCTTAAAATCTAGAAATGATAACAGCTCAGTTAGAAGCAACTCGAAGCAACTGGAGCTGCTAAAAACAGTGAAACCCCCATATGAAATTTTCTTTAATATTCACAGATTTCAGTAATAAAATGTTTGCTCACTGAAACCATTTCCACATTAAACACAATCTAAACTTTTACATTTAGAAGGAGGTTGGACCAAAAATACATCATATTTTACAAGAAGCCTTCTAACAGACTGAAAATAATATAGTGCAGCAGCTATTGATCAAAATACTGAAAAGTATTTTCTGAAATATAAGCAAATTCTTGAGGCTGCTTATACTTGTTTATAGATCCAATGAAACCCCCTCAGAAGACCATCCCTTTGTAACCGATTTTTCTTTTCTATCTGATTTTTTCCCCTCATTGTGCTCTATAGAAGCTCCCCCTATAAACAGAGGTTTTACTGTATATACTCAGTCTCCTTATTCATATTTATTTCTATTACATAACCTTAATTAGTATGTGTAATAAATACATTCACAATATTGTGTTCAGTAATAAAAATAATAATTATAATAAATTAAAAATTAATAATAGTAATATTATAGACCTCTCATATTTTGCCGTACTTCATAGATCTTAGGTAACATATAACAAAATAATAGTTGAAACAATATGAGGTCCCTGATCTCAAGGCCTTAGAATTTTTTATATGATAAATTTGCTATTGACTAAAAGATATTTCTATATTTGTATCCCTAGTAAATTTACTTACCACTTCGCAGCCCATTGTGGGTTGCGAGTTGAAGGGTACTCTCAGGACAATTCCACCGTTCCCATGCAAACTGAAACTTACATTCCTCAATGCCACTCTGAGCTCCCACTGCCACGCTTGTAGAGTATGTCAAATAGGCCTGCAAAAAAGTAACATGGCTAGATGGTTGTAATTTACATTTTTTTATGGATGGGTACCAAGCACAAGCATTGCAAAAGTCAAGTAGGAAAAGAACAATTACCTTTGGTCCTGTCATCAGAAAGTTGTTGACTGACCTAAAAACCGAGACAAAAATTTGTTTTTACATGTGCTGAAGAATATTTTGGATCCAACCTCCAAAATGTTCTCATACTCACCATGCTGATGCAGTGAAGACCGGGCAAAATACAAGAACGGTAGTGAGGATGTAAAGTTTTCTGAATTTCATGCTTAAATGTCTTCTTGTTATATAGTCCAAGCTGATGTTCACAAAGAGGTGGTACACCCAACAAATGAGCAGTTGTGAGACTTGTGATACTTATAAGGCATCTATAGGGTTGTCAGGACACTTCGTTTTACTGTTGGCCAATAGCACAGCTTACATGAGAAGTTCACTGGCTAATGTGTGAAAAGGTGACGCCTACTATAACACTTGAGAGGACAATGAAAATGACCCCAGAGCTGTAATAATAGAGCAATAGACTTACAATAGTTGGTTTTAATGATATTAAAGCGTTTTAAATTACTTAGTTAAGGTTTCCTTTGACGATATAATAGCCAAATAAGTTCTCTTTCCTTATATCAATGTGAACAATTATGTTTCCAGAGTGATATTATAAGCCTACAAGATTTAAATTGTTACATTTAGATGCTTATGACTGTCACTGAGGAGACGTAAAGGAGAGATATGACTTGAGTTGGTATGAAGCTAATGGGTTTGAAATGTATTTATTCTATAAAACAGAAGTATTGAAATCAGTCCTTATCATCAGGATGTGACTTGTAGTAAATCTCTAATGACTGCCTCTAATTCAGGCAACATTAAGTCATTTACCCACAATATATATATATATATTATATATAAATATAGAATATGGTATACCATAGCTGAAATACCAGAATTCTAGGAATATACCTTAAGTCTTTAACCCATTAACATTGCTGCCCTTAATTTCTACATTTCTGTTTACAGAGAAATATGAGGGTTTTTTATGGATATCAAATTGGACTTCTTAGAGGCACAATCTCTTAATTCACGCTGTACAATTGGGATTCTAGATTGAAAAAAAAAATACTAGATGCAGTGGAAGGGAAAAAAAAGATGTTGCACGATTTCTTATTGATTTGAGTTTGCAATGCAACCACTCATCCACTTTATTCTATGCCTTAGTATAGTAAGGGAGATAGCAACGTTTTGTTAAGATTGAATTCATTTTGGTCATGCAATATTCTGAACCTGTAACTTTTTAAAATATTTCAGCATATGATGCTGTGTAAAGGAGTCATTTTTGTAGAATGTTTTTATTGATACTATTTTGTGAGCTGTATGGCCTTTTAATCACGCATGAATCATCATCATTTATTGATTGTGAAATTAAAAAGAAAACAATTATGACATTTGGATGTTTTTACTGCTGTTCACCATAAGTTTTTTAATTTTATTTTTTAGTGTTTGAAGCTTTGGAGATCTGATCGTTAACACAGTATACTGCACCACTGCATTGTAAATAAATATTACTTCCTTGCTTATTGCTCTATGACAGTCTTCGAGCAACAGATCTAACCAGTTATGAGCTAAAGGGCCAGAGAGGGGTGGCGTCGTTCTGTATCAATATCGCTGCAGTTAGTTTGGTGCTGTGATTGGGCGGTTAAAGGTTGGGGGCAGCTGTATAATACTGCAGACACCCACCCTGTATGAAGAGGATTCAAAGTTTGACTGTTGCTAGTCATTCATGGGATTAAACACTTTGCTCACCTTATTTACACTGACAAGCTGACAAAATAAAAAATCTATGGCCATCTTATAAGTTCTTTACATAGACTCATTGTGGCATATTTATTATACGCGTTTGTGTGCCGGCGTATGATACCCCTGCCAGGTAATGTATATTTGCATGTAACTGCTGGTAATTATTTTATGCAATACCATATATGATAGAATTTTTATGTCATTTTATGGCATAACAAAACCCCAGGGCCCCCATACACCTAAACCCTCTCTGCGAGCCCCATCCCACACGTTATTCTTCCGAATACCCATATACCGTATACACAATCTACAGACATTAACACATACACTATAAAAGGCATAACACACATATAAACAAAGCACCAAATATACTCTACATGCACTATATACACACTAGAAGGTGATAGTAGAAACAAGAAGCGCTCATAGGGTGAATATTGTAAGGTGGTGTATCGCTTGTAGGATTAAGGGATTTGCTCACCTGGTTGGGTTGTGCTTATTAGGGCACAACTCCAGTAATGGTGTACAATATCAAGGGTCCGTGGCTGCCGATGCTCCGATACGGTCTCCAATCACAGGGGACTGGGCTGTGACACACTCCGGACACACTCCGGACACACGCCTCATTAGCATCCGGAACCTGAATGTCCTTTCACTTGAAAAAGGGGATTTGCATTCCCCGAAACGCGTTGTGATACTCTTGTTATCTATGTTTACCTTCTAATAAACCCTTTTGGAGAATACCTACATCCGGTCCTTTGTGCGCCACATGCTCCCATCTTCCCCTACCTATATACACACTACACATACGAACAAACTCAAAACCTACCTGTGAACGTATTCGCAAACACTCCCTCGCCATTGCATCGGCGAGGGTGTTGCACCTTTATTTTATAAAAAGCAGGGCATATGCAGCTAAAAGAAGAGCAGATTCCCTGCCAAAGAGGGCACACACCAGTATGTCAGTGGGTGTACAATCCTAAACCTGGCAGTACATGTCCTTTAACCCCTTCCCGACATACGGCACATGCTGGGTGCCAGTATAGGGAGAGGACTCATACGTTGAGCCCTCTCCATAGCTGGTAAGTCTATGCTGCATATTGCAGCAAACACTTACCAGTAACACCCGCGACTGCTGCTTGGCACACAGCCATATTGGTGACGATTGTGGGTCCCCGTGATGTTATCGGGCAGTGACGATCGTTCGCCATGACAGCCTTGTGTCTTCCGAAGACCAGATAGGGGAAGATGGGAGCATGTGGCGCACAAAGGACCGGATGTAGGTATTCTCCAAAAGGGTTTATTAGAAGGTAAACATAGATAACAAGAGTACAATGATCCCAACATGCCCAAAATACAAAGTGACTTCATTTTAGAAGCCATCCAATACATATTAACCCATAACTACTTCATGTTCCAAAACACTATCTATAGACAGATCAAGGGAACAGCTATGGGGACGCGATTCGCCCCCAGTTTCGCCAACTTATACATGGGGAAATTTGAGGAAGATTACATCCACAACAATGAACGATGGAAACACAATATCATCCTCTATAAGAGATACATAGATGATCTCCTATTAATTTGGAACGGACCACCCTCCTCTATCGAAGAATTCATCAAATACCTCAACAACAACGACTGTGGTCTATCGTTCACAGCTAACTTTTCTCCTGTTGAATTGGAATTTCTAGATCTTCATCTCTCTTCAACAGAGAACCAGATTTCCACCAGCACATTCTTTAAACCAGTTGATACAAATAGCTATTTGGACTTTAAAAGTGCACACCACAACAAGTGGAAGTCCAATATCCCATTCAGTCAATTTAGAAGGATTCGCAGAAACTGCACAGACACGAATATTTATAAACAACAAAGCCAACTGTTAAAAAAGAGATTTAAGGAAAAAAACTTTCCTAAACCTTTGGTGGAGGCGGCCTTCGACAGAGCGCTTTCCCTCTCCCAAGAAGACTGCTTGAAACCATCCACCAATAAAATGAAAAACGTTCCCACCAACACCACCAATATTCCAGCCTTCATCACGAACTACAATACGAATCACCATACCCTTATTAACATTTTCAAAAAGTACTGGCCTATCCTTCTTAATGACCCCTTCCTGAAAAACGACCTACCAAAACAACCAAAAATCACCTATAGAAGGTCCCAAACACTCAAAGGTCTAATTGCCCCCACCAAACTACGGGTAAAAAGGGACACAACCAAACGACTGAGCCTCTTCCCCCATACAATAGGCAGCTATAAATGTGGCCGTGCAAACTGCAAATGCTGTCGCAATATTCAACATGGGAAAAAAACCTTCACCAGCAATCAAACTGGGGAGGTTTTCAAAATTCAACAATTCATAAATTGTTCCTTCACATTCGTAATTTACCTCCTTGAATGCACTTGTGGTCTACAATACGTTGGCCAGACCTGTCAGAATCTAAACCTGAGAATGAACGGACATAGAAGTAAAGTGACCAACGGATACACAAAACACAGTGTCTCCAGACACGCTCTAACATGCCACAACAAAGACTTTACCGCATTCTCTGTTACACCGATTGAGAAAATTATAGAAACACAACATGACCGACATCAACAACTGAGAAAAAGGGAGATGTTTTGGATCTATAAAATTAACAGCCTACACCCAGCAGGCTTGAACGAAATGTTTGAAGACAATTTCTAGCATCTTCACCAATCGCCTAACTCTCTACCTTTGATATATGTTCTACATTGAGATCATCCAACTTCCAACCTCACACCTCTCAATTTCACAGCCGATCTGACATATATATACTGATCGTTTAATCATTATATTATTAATTATGATTTTACAAATTCTAACTCCGATATATGGCCTATATTGAGGTCTTCTACTCCACCTCTAAAACTCACAGCCATTCCGACCCATATACACCTATTTATATGTTTAATTTCTGGCCATTACATATTTTCAAATGCTCATTAATCTATATACATTCCCCCGTTTTATAATAAGATTTATTATACCACAAAAAGGTAAACCTTTCCCCCGTCTCCCCATCCATACCTATCCTATTCCATATTTCCATTCAATATCCCCAGCGGTTTCCGATACACCGCTTTCTGTTCTAATAACACCCCTTTGTTTACATCACCAGGGCAACGGCCCCATGTACTCACGCACCCACCGATTGGTCTCCGTCATTATGCCAGCCTCCGATACACAGTGCGCATGCGCGCACGCTCGCGCTTTCTTCCACTGCTTGTATTTAACCCAGCGCGCCGCCACGCGCGCCCACACTCCGGACACACGCCTCATCAGCATCCGGAGCTTGGTAAGAGTACATCTTTACCCCTATCTCCCAGCTATCACAGGCTTATTAACTCCCCCACCACCAAGCTGTTCTACAGTGAATCCCTCAAATCAGGTTTATATTGTGTTTATATTGTGTTTATAGATATGTTGTCAATAGATTGTTTTTAAATAACGTACCTATTATAATCTATATTAGGTCTACTTTTACATAGATAAAAATACGTTTGTATAGTAAACCTATCTCTACTTGTACCTTGATGAATTGTTTTATCTATTTATGTATTTATTTAATCAACTATATATTCATTTAAGATGTATCAAATATCCACTACCATCTATATTTATAACAACTTATATTCACTCTATATGTGTGTATTCCAGCGATTATAGCCTTTTACATCAGTTCATCATGTTATCTATGCGTTATACCAACACACTGTATAACTGACCACCATTCTGTATGTTTACTCTTCCCTTTTGGTTTTATATACTTTTTTATATGTTTACACATTTTTATTTCATTTTCGATGTATTCCAGAATTTTCTTTCACTTGAAAAAGGGGATTTGTATTCCCCGAAACGCGTTGTGATACTTGTGT
The DNA here is from genome assembly GCA_019512145.1 of Engystomops pustulosus. Lineage (NCBI taxonomy): Eukaryota > Metazoa > Chordata > Amphibia > Anura > Leptodactylidae > Engystomops > Engystomops pustulosus. The sequence goes on from CM033649.1 coordinate 43,461,238, forward strand.
TATCTATGTATACCCTCTTTTTTTAAAAATATTTATTTTTGCAGTTTTTTGAAATTTTATACAATTATAATAAACAAAACCAGAAAACAAGATTGTCTGTCACATATTTCCCTCCCCCTATTACAGGAATATTAAGCAACAGCCATGGTATCAGTCAGGTTCTTGCTGTGTTTCAAAACTACCTGAGGGATATTACACAGTAGATAACAGCAGGATACTGCAGCCAGACATCTTGATACAACACACTTGAACTGCATCTTTCTCTCTTTTTCCCATTCAAAACATTTTTCTGATCTCTAATTCTAAAACATAGACTGACCACACACATAAGAAACTACTGAGTGAGCAATTGTTCAGCCAACAGGTAGATCCTCCAACTCCACTACAAACACGTAACTGCATGTTATTTCATTTGTGAGAGATAAGAACATTCACCTCTTTTGTCACTTATCTTAAGGGGAAACAAATGAATGGGTAGAGATCTAACCTGTCTGTCCCTTTTCCTAACCCATGAAAAATGTTTGGCAGGCTATTAAGGATGCTGGTATGTCCTCAGACACTATACACTGTTGTCAGATCATGATAAGCCTACAGTAATTATAATTGACTTTGCCAACAAATACATTTATGGTTAATTTTACTAGATACTTTAATTACGTTTAGTTTCTTTCCCATAACCTTCTCATCCATGCAATAGATGTGGTATATTTCCTGAACCTGATTTACCTCCATGGGCAGGTTTGACAACTGGCCATAAATTCCTGAACCGTTAATCCCATTAAAACCAGCATTTTTTTGCCATTGTGTATTCATGGACTTTTCTTAATTTGCAGGAGCTCATACAGATAATTGTGATTACAGTTAGTAACAGTTTATGGTTCACATCAGTGTACTGCGATATACTGTATACCTATAACAGTTGTAATCTTTATGGGTTGTTACAGTCTTCCATTACAAAAATTTGCTGCTCCTGATTTTTAGATAAGATATCTATTAAAATCAACTACCCTGTTTATAGGGTAGATTAACCACTTAATGACACATGTTGTGCTATCACATCACAATGTCGTTATGGGTGCATGCAATGGGCTCAGGAACAGACAAGAGCCAATAACTGCCATGAGTGCTGCTAGTACCAAAAGTGCTATGGTCCATCCGGACTGTGGTATCTTAACTACAGCAGCATGTGGGTGCCACCTTATGCCCCCAAATGAGAGCAGGATTGCTTTTTAGATTTGGTGTCTGAAGTTCCAGTGTGTCCCTTGCGACCTGGACATATTTTGCAGCCATGTAACCAATCCAGCAAATTGATGCCCCTCCATACTAGTCATGGCTGTTATTATGTATGGGGGGACAACCCTGGCCAATCAGTCATGGCTAGTAGGCAGGGGGGGTCAATTTCCAGCATTGGTTGCACAGATGCCAATGTGAAAATATTTTTTTTTTTAAAGGAAGGGATACCTGGTGCTTCTGACAAGATAAAAATACTCTATCATGGTTTTGATGGTCAGGTAGGATGGTTCCTACACCCCCCTGGGTCTCAATATGCACTTAAGAAATAGAAAATTGTTTGGTTTATACAAAATCAGGGTTGTGCTCTACCACGAAGAAAACTAATGGGATGTGCAAAAGTTGATCTTTATTTTCAGAAGGTGGACAACATGTTTCGAGAGGGTATTACTACAAAAAACATATAAAGTACATAAAAGTTCACGAGTATAAACATTTAGGTGAATAATTTTAGGAGTTACAATAAAGTACATAAAAGTTCATGAGTGTAAACATGTAGGTGAATAATCATAGGAGATATAATCTCCTATGATTATTCACCTACATGTTAATGATCATGAACTTTTATGTACTTTATATGTTTTTTGTAGTTTTTATTATTTGGACCTGAGGTAGAGAACAATGTGAAAATATGTTAGGGTCACTTGGGATGTATCATGGGTGTAAGTCAGAAGTAAAAGAAACACAATATACTGCAATAGTGTACAGTAAAAATCCCAGAGGGCGTAAAAAAGGAGCATTGTTAAAAAAAAAATAAAATTACGTTAAGAAAAAATTCAAGCACATATATAGATACATAAACAAACCATAAACATAGGCCCACATTTACTACAAAACTGTGTAGTAGAAGGCATCAGATTTAGGATTTGTGGAGCACATTCTTCATGAATCGGGCGCTTCCTGCACTGCCCTGACAGAGTGCTCCAACTTTTTTTGGTACGCCTTTCACACAGGGCGTGCAACACACTTCTGTCAGACTTTGCGTGATAAATGTGCCGCACTGTCCGACTGAGCACCAGAACGCCCCCTTCATGTGACAAATTTTGCCACTGAAGAATAGTGGTACGGAGACTTCTTAAATATGTGTTCAAGCAGTTTGCACTGAAAAGAATGTGCCAAGTCTGACAGAAAACTGGCGCAAGGACCTTAGTAAATGTGGACCATAGTATTGAGAATATAGAAAAGTTCAGACAATTGAAATATAAAAGTAATTATCATATATGGTAAATGACTGGAAAAAAAAATGTCGAAATGTTAGAAATTGCCAAATATTTTTTCATTTTGCCATCTATCAATTTTGAATAGAGGTAACCAAAAGGTTATACATTTCATATTGCTGAAAATGTCTTGTCTTGCAAGGATATGATGCTTACCATGCTTAACACAATAAATAACATATAAAAATGTGGAAACTGTTACATTACTGACCCAAATAATAAGGGTTCTTGTTATTTGGACCATTAAAACCTGCCGCAATTAACAGAGGCAGCAAAATGATATTTAAAGGGTTTTCCCACAAACAAACGTTAGGCCCTATCCCGTGCTGAGACCCCCACAGATTGTGAAAACCAGGGGTCCGACGGACTAATGAAGCAGACGGCTTGGCAATTTCTGTCAGCTCTATAGAGATTAATGGAGTAGAACGGTCATGTGCGGCTGTCTGCTCCATTAGTCTGACAGAGCCACGAGGGTCCGACGGAGGTACGTGGGACCCCATTGAACCCCTCTTTTTCGTGATCTGTTGGGGTCTCATCACTGAGGCTAGGGCCATGAATAGGGCCTAACTTTTGTTTGTGGGAAAACGCCTTTACAGACATCCCATTCACATGATGTGTACATTTCAAATCAAAGAATATAAATCTATGCTACAAAGTACATGGTCCAGATCAGCATTAAAGTGGTAGAGAATTTTTGGGCTATGAACCAGCTCATTTTGTGTGCTTTTTGGAATTTAAATCTGTGTGTGTCCATAGCCCTTTAGTCTAAATTTGTAATTTTATGTACTAGACAGAATTCTACTGCTTCATGTTATTTGCTATTCTGCTAAAAGGTTTAGAATAACAATAAAATAAATAGATTTAGAGCAAATGAGGGTGTATACAGGAGCACTGCCGGACAATTCACTGTGTGTGTTTTACGTGTATTGTATTCTAAATAACTGTCCAGACAATGTAATTACATGTATGCTGTAGATACCACATCTGTTTCATACACTGCAGGACTTGTTTTATGAGCTCTTTCCTGTACCCTAATGAACCTTTTTATAATACCGTTATCAGAACAAGCCTGGTTTTAAACATCATTTATTAATTTCAAGTAATATGTGTGACATCATTGTGCGCATTACCTTTATATGGTGACATAATTTGTCTTTTTTACAACTGTCCTGTGTATATTTTACTGTGTGTACTATATTTGTGTCGTAACATTACTGTGTGTATTATCCCTGTACTGTGACATTACTGTGTGTTTTCTCTGTGCTGTGACATCAGTTTGTTTATGATCCCCGTACTGTGACATCATTATGTGTCTTATGCCTGTACTGTGACATCATTGTGTGTATTGTATCTGTACTGTGGCATCACTCTGTTTTATACCTCTTCTGTGACATGACTGTGTGTATTATCACTGTACTGTGACATCACTGTGTGGATCATCTCTGTGCAGTATACCTGTACTATGACATCACAGTCTTTTTATCCCTGTAGTGTGACATCACTCAGTGTATTAAATATATACAGTGGCATCATTATATTAAGCATCCCTTTACCTTGACATCTCTGTACCGTGATATCACTGTATGTATTTTCTCTGTTCTGTGACATCCCTGTGCTGTGTTTATTATCCCTGTACTTTGACATCACTGTATGTATTATAGCTATACTGCTGCATAACTGTTTTTCCTATTTCCGTAATGACTGATAAAAACAGTGCTCAACAGACTGTACCAATATTAAATATGATTCCATGGACCTGAATTCCCTGACCTGCCAATATGTACTATGACAAGCTGAGACTAAATGTGAAATATGTGAAATATCTGCCAGGTCTAACCTGGCAGCAATTTCATTCTGGCAGTGGTGCCAACTTCTGGATATACTAGAAATAGAGGCTAGAGCCTCTTAGTGCATCTGGCTTGAGGGGAAATTAAGTCAGCAGGGGGGAAATTAAGACTGGTCCTTGATACACAGGACCCTGCCTCCTTTGTCATACTGGTCATACCAGTATGTGAAAACTGTCTAAAACCCTTCATAAATGGAGTGTAGACATTTTTTGGTGCAACATGAGACCAAATTCTATAGTAAACAGATTGATTTAATCTGTCCCAATATGTTTTTATTTTATTTGTCCTTATATAACTTTTCTTTAGGTGATTTAGAAGATCTAAAACTAATACAATATAGTGTATCACAGCATACTGTTAATTTACTTCTGCCTACAGCAGAGTGTAATAAAGATTTGTGAATGGCAAGCCTGAGGGTCTCTGAAAGGCTCCTGGCTGTCACAGCAACTGATTGATGGCCTGGGAGGAGGAGTTGTCCAAGATGGCGGTGCACAAGCCGGTCAAAATTCAGAATGAATCAGTAGCAGAGTTAACAAATCTGGTGTAGTTTAAGACTGAGCTTCTATTAGTTTTATGCCAGAAAAGCATAAGAAATGTTTCCATATTTAAATGAAAATTACCAAGGTCAAGCCTCTTTTGCACGTTGGATATAGTACAGACCAGGTTTGACGTGGTGGAGATTTTAGTTATAGTCTCCACCGGTTAGTAAATTTATAGGGCAGTCCACCCCGCTTTCTTCCCCATGTCACCCAAAGTGGCATGCGAGGAATGCAAGGCAGAATTTCAACACAAATGGTGGTAAAGGAGCTTATTACATGGACCACATGTAAAAAGGCAGAGTAGATGTCCCCAAATATGTATAAAACTCTTGACAAATGTGTTGTAATATGTTTTAGAAAGTTTTTTGACACAGTTTTGCGCCATAAACTGAGAAATAACATACTGGTAGGTTGATTATGTTGTGAGCCCCATTGGGGACTGATTTGGCAAAGCTCTGTGCAGCGCTGAGTAATCTGTGTGCGCGATTTAAATGAAGGAATTATTTATTGATAAGCATTATAAGTAAGAACCACTCCCTACGAATTAAGACATAATTAAAATCGGATTTTGCCTTTATATGAATCATGTATTCCTGTGAACATTGTGCACTTTGGCCCAGACCCTAAAGTTCTGACATCCTCCATGGTACCATGGTAAAATAGCTTGTCTATGTACTTAATATTTTAGTGTGTGTGTTGGGGGGGGGGGAAATATTATGACTGGGCACAATGTGTGTCAGTCATGATCTTCCCCTGCTGACGCACATAGGAGGAGCCTGGGCGGGGAAAAGGGCAGGCGGGCTGGGGCATAATCGTCCTACCTGCCACATTTACTATAGTCTCCACCCGAAAAACCAATGGAGACTATAGCAAAAAACTCTGCTCGTTCTCATCTGTTATACTGGTCGTAACTGGTGGGGTTTGCGCCCATATTCACTAAGAGGCCAGAACCTCTTAGTGAATACGATTGCAGGGCTGTCAGCAGAGGGAATTTAAGAATTACATTCTGTACATCAGTCTCAATGAATTCCCCCCCAAAATGTTGGATATCCTAAGATGCTTTGGTCCCAGGTCCTACCTAGCATAGAATTGTGCTTAAATAGCCTCATGCCACACCCAGGTCCTGCCTAGCATAGAATTGTGCTATAACCTTTGCTAGTAAACTGGCACAGGTTACTGTAAGGGCACAGGGCCAGAGCATCTCCACCCAATGCCATTTTCTATCACCCTTTGTGTAAGGGTGGCATGGGAAAAATACCACCCAATTTTTTCACAATGGTATTGTTATTTGAAAATAGCCCATGAAAGGGTCTGCAATCTTAAAGATGACTAGGATGCCGAGCTAAGCTTCACAAGCCACAAGGATAGATGGATAGATATAAAATAAACTAGAATTGCTACATCATATCAATAAAATTGATATACGATTTCATAGTCATAGTTTATACGGTTGAAAAAAGACACTTGTCCATCAAGTTCAACCAAGGAAGGGAAGGGATTGGATGAGGAAGGGATTTAGGGGAAACAATTCTATATAACATAACCATCAATGTTATTTAGGTGTAAAAAGGCATCTAGACCCTTCTTGAAGCTCTCTGCTGTCCCTGCTGTGACCAGCGCCTGAGGCAGGCTATTCCACAGATTGACAGTTCTCATAGTAAAAAAAGCCCTGTCACCTCCGGTGATTAAACCTTGATTTCTCCAAACGGAGACAGTGCCCCTCATATTTTGATTTGATTTAATCTGAAACAACTTACCACCATATTTTTTGTATGGACCATTCATATATTTAAAAAATTAATCATGTCCCCTTGTAGTCGTCTCTTTTCCAGACTAAATAAATCTAGTTGTTTTAATCTTTCCTCATAACCGAGACCCTCCATACCCCTTATTATTTTTGCGACTCTACGTTAAACTCGCTCCAGCACCACAACATCCTTTTGATATATGACAAGATCCTACTGGCTTTAGAGGCAGCTGATTGACATTGCATGCTGTTATTCAATTTATGATCTACTAGTACCCCCAGGTCCTTCTCAACAAGGGACTCTCCCAGATTTACTCCCCCAAGGACATATTTTGCCTTTGGATTATTAGCCCCCTGGTGCATAACCTTGCATTTATCCACATTGGACCTCATTTGCCAAGTATTTTCTTTTAACATTTACTTTTTTTGCTGTGTTGTACTTGGTGTATTTCAAGACTTTATAGCTATACTGCATTTTTTTAATGACTGCCACCTCCAACTTTAAGTGTAAACTTATTAATCGTACCCTTTTCCTCAATTAGTAAAATATTTTAATATAATTAAAATAAAATAGCTAGGTGTATTGGGTACAATTTGTCATGTCATCATATTACTATTGAACTCCTAGTAATCATTGAGAAGCTCAGTTGTGTTGGTTTTCCAGTAGGACACTGTTTTTAAATTTATTCTTTTAATATTCATTATTATTATTAAGTCAATATTCTTTGGAATCACAAGCCTCATTTATTGTTCAGAAGTTAATCGTTTTTCATTGTTAATTTCAGGAAGGCATTGGATATTGTTCTATTGTTTGTTTTATGCAGCCTGCTGGGTATACAAAATAAATGCTAAAAAATTTTTAGGGTCAATTTATGCTTGACTTGATTCATTCCTATACTTGGCCTTGTGAAGTCTCAGATCGGGTAGAGCTCTGAAACTTTTTTTTTTTTTTTTTTTACAGTTTTTAGGGTTTTACAATACCAAATAAAATACTACGAATTACATGTAATAATAAAAAAGGGTGGGAAAGCCTCAGGCATAATGGAGACAATTCAAGGAATTTGTGCTCATTCAAATGTTATTTTTATGAGCTGAAGACCACATGATTCCAGAGCTAGGTGTTTGCTCTTACCCCCTGGGCTGACAGTTGCCAACTCTCTCCTACACATACAAACTAGTACAAATTGTGCATCATCTAGAATCTCAGTCCTCCTAGCTAATATTGTATATAAAATATACACACTGGGCATGTAAAGGGAAAGGTAAACCTTACTAGAAACAAAACAAGTAAAAATCTAGATAAGATAATGGCTTCAGCACAATTTAAAAACCTATTTAACCGCCATTTGACTCCATTTGGAACAATATAGAAAACAGTGATTTTCATCCGCGTGTCAAGTCACACATGGCTAAAACAAGGCTTAAATATCTCTTCCTATGCCATCATTGTAGGCAATGATTAGAAATTGTTTTACTATTCTGAAACTAAATCTTTTACTACAGTGAAACATTTCAAATAGTTTCCACCTAAGTGAGAACGGTTGTAAAAGACCAAGTGTTGTGCATAAAGTGCTGAAGGCATTTTATCCTCTGGCTCCACATTTATTAGCAAGTAATAGAAGATATTTATCAGCACAGATTTTGTGAAAGGGCAACCTGGGGCCAGTCTGACAAACCTGCTAAATTTGGCACTTTGAAGCAGCGGATTACAGTTGTTGGTGTGTGAGAAAGTAATGAATGTAAAATACGGCTTAATGAAGACAGATCAACCCTACTGTTAGTATATACCTGCTGGGTTAAGGGAAGTTCATAGTTAGATAACAAGAATTAGGAAGGCTTAGATGAGGCAAATAAATTAAATGGTGAGACTTGTCAGTTTGTTCCTGTTAAGATCAACATCATATTGTAATTACTAGAGAGGTAGAATGAAGTGGAAACCCATATACAAAAAATCATTGCAGTTCTCCTGCTTTGATTTTATGTCTTTACAGTTACAATATTGGATATCAATAAGTTAAAGCTCATTGGGGAAATGTATAATTGAATGTAAGTTTTGAAGAAAGGATCCAATACTTTCTCTACGTCGGGGGAGATTTATGATGCGCTGGATGCCAGAAACGGCACTAAAGCTGAAATTCATGCAAATTCAGGTGCAAAATCTTATTTAATCTGCTTTTTGCCACCAACAAAAAATGACACATTTTGTAATTTTTCTCTGCTCACACCACTTTGCAACAAAAATAGAAAGGACTGGAGTAGTTTACAGACTAGGGGCACATGGATATCCTAAGATGTGTTGTTTCTGATATTAGTTGCTATTTAATAATTTTGGAGCATTTCACTCCAATAACCACACTGTGCACGTGCACTGTGCATGTGTTAGGACCACTGACTTTTAAGACCGGTTTTGTCAGTACATTGGGTTATGCAAAGGCTGTAATATCTATTTTAAAGGAAATCTACCATCAAAATAAAAAAATATAAACCAGGGACTCTTACTCATAGATCCAGGCAACGTGACTGTTCTTATATTTGTTATACGTGGCCTCCTCCTTCTAAAAATGAACTTTTAAAATTATGATGATGAGCTAATAACAAGGGCTCTGGGGGACTGTACTTGAGCCCCTCCATGCTGAAGCTTCCCGGGTTGTTACACTCTCTACCTGCTACCTCATGACCTCCCCCTATCACTGTACCTTAATTAAAAGTTATGCAAATAAATCTGATGGACTCCAGGCTCCAAAGATATCAATTTTTTAAACTGTTTTTCATTAAAAACAAGGGTTTAAGAAGCTAAAATAAGAGCACCTCCCAGCAAAGGGAGCACACAACAGCATGTAAGTGCACTTGGTTTCCAATCCTTGATCCTGGTAGTCGATGTTCATTAACATTGAAATCAATATTGAGGCACACAATTAATATTAAATGTATTGCATCACTAATAAAAAGTGGAGTGGAAGTTTGTAGACCTGCATTTGCCTGATCTAATTGTGCATCACAAAAGTCAATAATTTTACTAATGAAAATGTCGGCAAACTAAAGCCATACCCACATTAGGACAAGGAAAGCAAGAATATTGCTATGCCTGAAATAGCCGAAATAAGAGCAACCCAAAAAAACATAGGATTGCCAAGCAAAATACTGACACACAAACATTAATACATTCCCCTCTGTAAGCCCAGGACCACACATGAAGAGTGGTTAACCTGCTTCCACCTAAAGTTTAGGATGATATTTAATCAAATGTCATCCATATGCAGTAACTAGAAGACATAAATCAAAGTTACTGATAATGTAGGTTTTAAACCCACAGCAGACAAACATACTACAAAACTCCTGGTGTTGCTTTGATTGGTTCCGGTTAAATACTGTTTAATACGGTTCTTACACACTCTTGCCAGCTCCCCTGGAATTCCTCCTGGAGGCTATGGAAAAAAAGTGGACTTCACACATTCCTGGGAGAGTGGGGAAAACTCCTGCTGGGGGTACTTTATGTGTTGGACATGTCCCAAAATGGGCTTATCTGGTAAATGTAATGTTCACTCCCCTAAAGGGGTTGTGTCACAATCACAATAGGGGTGTGGCTTATAAATGGGGTGTGGGTATTTCTAATTTTTACAACCCACCACTGTCATGCAAAATTCTTTTGGTTAGTATTTTTCATTAGTAATTGAAATTATTTTTGAAAAGTTAACTGAAAATATAAAGAATGTTTAATGGAGATACTTGCATCTCGGTGTTCCAAATATCCCTTGATAATGGCGTCCTTTGATTGCAAAGCTATATGTTTTTTTCCTATTGTTTTGAAAGTAGGGGATTTGGGATTTAATTTGGATTAAACTTGATGTACTAAGGTCTTTCTCAACCCAGTGACTTGGCAATTTAACTACACTTTGGTAGTGAGCACCTTATATTTAAGCTTTGAAACTTTAGCGTGTGCTAATAAGAAATTTTGATTTCATTATTTTCTAATAGGTTTCTGTCGATGTCAGACCCAGGGGCCATTTTAAGCACCCCTACAGTGCAACTGTTAAACCAACACTAACCACAGCATCAAATGGGTTAACATTTATCCTGCTGGGTCTGTTGAAAGCTTTGTAAGAGAGGGGAATACAGCAGATACATTTATTTTATTCTCACATTCATAAGCTTGGCAATTAGGAAGTAAAAACAGTTGTCCGCATTAATTAAAGTGTTTGTGCCAGCTTTGCACTGAAAGGAACATACAAACTGCTTGTACATGTATTTATAAAGTGTCTGCGCCAGTATTTTGTTGTGGTTGAACTATGCCTGAGGCCCCTTCCACACTTGCGTTGCAGATCACGTCAGAGTCTGATCAGGGTGCGATCAGGGTTTGGTCAGTGAAAAACGCACATTTTGCATCAGAGTTCAATCAGTTTTCAGTCAGAGTTTGTTCAGTGTCTCAGTTTTTCACGCACGTTTTCAATGCAATTTCAATGCGTTTTTCACGCGCAGATAATGCGCGTGAAAGGACTCAGGGCTGAGCTCTATCTTTTCTATGGCAATTGATGCATGAAAAACGCATTGCACTTTGCGTTTTTCACGCGTGTGACTTGAAAAACTAGAGCATGCTGAGATTTAAACGCGCGTTAAAAAAAAGCGTGTGTGCGTGAATAAGAATGCAAGACTGAAAAGATCCATTGATTAAAATGGGTCAGAGTGCAATGCAAGTTTCACGTAGCAATTGCCATAGAAAAGAGAGAGCTCAGTCCTGAGTCCTTTCACGCGCATTACCTGCACGTGAAAAACGCATTGAAATTGCAACTGATGTGCATTTTTCACTGACCAAACCCTGATCGCACCCTGATCAGACTCTGATGTGCAACGCAAGTGTGGAAGGGGCCTTAGTCTGTTCTGAAATGTAACTTCACTTTCTCCACCCTGGAGGGAGCTTGACAAATTTTTACAACTTTTTGAAAAGTTGCATTTATAAATCTGATTTATGAGAGCAAATCACACCCATTTACACACACACTTTTCACAAGTGGAGTTTGTGGTGTAACACTTTAAATTGTCAATTTTTGAATCAAAGAAGCCCCAAAGTGGCAAAGCCCAATTTCCCAACTTTTTGGTGCCTAAATTGGGGAATACAGGACTTGAAACTTCATCTGTTTTTTATTAAACCTGACTAGGCAACTCAACTTGGATGCGTCAGAGGCTAGAGGAAGCGATTGCATAGCGCGTAACCGCCGTCGCCTGCTGCGGCTTGCACATTTTCTGACATGCTGGAACTTAAAATAAAGTTTTAAATGCATTGGTGAGTGCAGCCTCGTTTCATTCCTATCGCTACGTGGATTTTTGCTTATTGGTTATGCACTTCCGCATATTCGAGTCTGTGACCTGTCCCTAATTGGCAGCTGGACTGATGATGATGAAATGGTGGTGCCAGTGACTCTATATGTATGCATCAACTTGGACATGGATGGACAGAAACAGCATTCAAGGTGACCACATACCGTATTTTTCGGCCTATAAGGCGCACTGGAGTATAAGGCGCACCTCTAATAAATGCCTGCTAAGACATCTAGTTTCATATATAAGGCGCACTGGAGTATAAGGCGCAGGATCAAAAGCAGTACCCAAAAATGACCAGCAGGTGGCAGACCTGTGCACAGTTCAAGCCAGCTACACTTCCCGGGAAACTTGTCTTCAGCGTGTCAGAGAGCTCCGATCTCAGAGGTATTGCTGCTGGGGGTTAATGCAGGGTGATGCAGCAGGGGTTAAGCGGTCTCCCTCTGCCCCTTCTCCTTCCCTCCTCAGCCAGGGTGTTATTCCTGTGGGGTTCCCAGTGGCTCCTTCTCTTTCCCCTGTTACAGGGCTGTCAGGTATGGGGGATTTCTTACTGATGATGATGATTGCCTCGTGGTCGGCACTATGGCAGCTCCGGTCTCTCCGTGCTAGGGGAGGGCAGGATGGGCACAATGTTAGTTGTGGTGCCAGGGCACTTCAGGAGCTAGGGACCCTGTATACAGTGTGGGAAGATGCAGGAAATTTCTGGGGATGGAGCTATTAAACACTGGAAAATGTACAGTACATCTTGTCTGTAGTACATTTCTGTATAAGTTCATATATAAGGCGCACTGGCCTATAAGGCGCACCTTTGATTTCTGAGAAAATTAAAGGATTTTTGGTGCGCCTTATAGGCCGAAAAATACGGTACACTAGCTATTGGGTGTATAAAGGTTGCTTTTGCATAGCAATATTTGAAATAGTTAGTCATAAAACATAAATTATATAAAAATATCACCTTAATCATTACCTGTGCAATAAATTCTGAAAATCATGAAATATGCACAATGGCAAAACTATAGAGGTTGCAGTTTCAGCCAACCTCAAGTGGTGGTGGCATGGAGGGTGCACACTGTACATAATATATTTTGGCAAATAGACACTAGATTAGGGGCGTCACATTTAAAGGTAAAGAACTATACTGTGAACATATACTGTCCCGAGTATAGAGTCCTATCTTAAAATACTATAAAGATATGTCAAACCAACATAAGTACATACATAAACATAAAGTGGTACCTGATTTTCACTCAAGCCCGCCGCAAATAATAATAATATTTCTTCATTTATATAGTGCACACAGATTCCACAGCGCTGCACAGAGCTTGCCGAATTGGTCCTTGTCCCCATGGGGCTCACAATTTTAATCAATATATTGGATGCTGAATGCAGTGACTTAGCGCTCAGCATCCGATATATATCGGACGCAGAGCTGATGCCAGTTCACCTCAAGATCTGAGCCGAAGCGGCATCGGGACACACAGGGTGCCGACATCCCAGTGTAACACCCGCGGTTAGTGGGCTCTGATCATGGCTGTTTAACCCGTTGAATGCCGTGGTCAGTGCCTTTAACCTGCCTTTGGGGGGGGTCTTTCCCCCACGATGCCCCCCCCCGCGCCGTTTTGGGGGCTGTCGTTGCTATGGCTGCCCTGGGGTCTGATCAGGACCCCAGAGATGCCTGTAGGCACTGCCTGAAACATGGCACAGTGTCAACCTATGCATGTGCACCGCGTCCGTAACAACCTGTAGAATAAAAGTAAATAATTATTGAACCTGCACGATGAACGCCATAAAAAAAACAGTTAAAAACCCGCCAAAAATTATGATTTTTACCTATCACACAAAAAATGCAATAAAAAGTGATTCAAAAAACCTATGTACTCCAGAATTATACTGTTGCTAAGTACATCATGTCCCACAAAAAACAAGCCAGTGGTGGCGAACCTATGGCACGGGTGCCAGAGGCAGCACTCAGAGCCCTCTCTGTGGGCACCCAGACCATCACCCCAGAATGAAGTTCACTAGATCAGAACTCAAAGAATCTGCCTGCAGAATCTTCCTACAATGATAGATGAATTATGCTTCCTCCTTTCAACTGCGTTTGTGTCCTTGGGAGACTGAAGAATTGAAAGTTGTCAATGAACAAGGAGAAATACATTACTGCTTAAATTGCTGCTCTGGCACTTTGCAATAAATAAATGACTTTCGGTTGAAGTTTGGGCACTGAGGAGGGCCTCTAAAAGGCCTCCTTCCAACACTAGCGTTGCGTTTCACGTCAGGGTGCAATGCGTGAAAACTGACTTTTTTGGCTGCGTTTTTTAGTTTCATTTTTGTTCGCGTTTTTTTTGTTTTTTTTTTGTTGTTTTCGGTGCGTTTTTCACGCACCCGTTTTTTTTAAAGTCAATGGGACTTTTTCAAAGGCCAAAGGTTCGGGAATAAAATGTTTTTATTTAATTTGAAAAAAAATGTCTTCTCTTGTAAGTTGCAAACATCTGCGATCTATTCTTTCACTGTTCCCCGCGCGCGTATATTATCTCCCCGACAAGTTAGCAGATGTGAAGAACATGAAGAATAGAATAAAACACAGTGAACACAGTGAACACAGTGAACACAGGATCTTTAAGATAAAAACACAGTGCAGAACACAGTGCAGAATAATTTACAGATGTTCGCACAATCTGCTTACTTTGTCGGGAGATACGCGCGAGCGGTGCGAACAAAATGCATGTGAAGAAATAATATATGTGTAAGAAGAACACATTGCAGATGTTTTCCATACATCATGCAATGTCTTCTTCACACATATATATTGTTCTTCACATTCTATTTTGGCGCACCGTTCCGCGCGTATCTCCCGACCAGTAAGCAGATGTGCCGACATCTGTATCTATTCTGCACTGTGTTCTGCACCTGTGTTTTTATCTAAATGATCCTGTGTTCACTGTGTCACGTGTTCACTGTTTTTATTCTATTTCTTCCACTGTTCTTCATTGTGTTTTTTTTTAATTAAATGATCGTTCCGCGAGCAGGGGAAATACTGTTATATACGCTGGTCACCTAGCAACCCTTAACGTTGTTTAAAAAAACGATTTGCACTCGCATTGCACTTGCAATGTTTGTCGAGTGCAATGCGTTTGGATACCCCCCATAGACTTGAATGGGCGCTTGAAAATGCGCGTGAATCGCAAAAATAAGCATGCCTGCGATTTGACGCGTCGTGCCCAAACGAACGCAAGCACGCCGTTGGCAAACACAACGCAAATGAAGAAAGACCCATTGAATACAATGGGACAGAGTGCAATGCAAGTTCTCGCGCTTCAAATGCACGCGCAGAATCCGCGCGTGAAAAAAAACGCCAGTGGAGAAGGGGCCTAAAGGTTCGCAATCACTGAAACAGCCCATCAACCATCCTTCTAAGACCAAAAAAATTAAAAAATCTTATGCCACCTTGGTAAGACGCAATGCAAAAATTATAGATTTTTTCCCACATTAGGGTTTTATTTGATAAATTTAGTAAAATGTAAGTAAAAATATTCATGTATGGTATCCCCGTAATTGTATCGACCCATAGATTAAAGATAACATGATTATTAGGCTATTCAGTGAACATCAAAACAACCCAAAAATGGTAACACTGGAAAAAGCCTGTCATCAAAAGTGAAAATTTTATAGCCTACAAAAGGGACCAATGGGAAAACTTAACTCCTGGCAGCTGCAGGGTGCTTCTTCCCTTCTGCGCCTTGCTGTGCGCCCATAAAACAAGTAACGGCCACATGTGGGGGGGGGGGGGGGCTCTGTACTGGGAGATCTTTTAGGGGATATGGTTAATTTTGATTTAATTACTAATGAAATCCAAGGGGTTAACAATCTTCCTAAAAGTTTGTTTTCTGATAGTTTGAGGTGTGCGTTTTGAAAATGGGTTGTTATATAGGGGGTTTTGATGTTAATATATGTAAAATTTCATTCAACAGAATTTACTCCAAATAGTCATTCTGAAAATACTTGAAAATCGTATTCAAATTTGTAAGCCGTGTGGACATCAAATAAAATTATCCAGACATTTCAAAAACTATGACGTATGGGGAAATGTTTTTCCAGCAACTTATATAGGTGGTAAATCTATCTGCCTGAAAATACAATGATTTTGAATTCTGAAAAATGGCAAATTTTTCAAAAAATTCATGATTTTTCCTTTTTTTGTAAATAAACGCAAAACTTACCACTAAAATGAAGTACAACATGTGGGGAAAAAACAGTCTCAGAATCACTTTGATAAGTAACAGTGTTACAAAGTTATAACCAAAGGTGTAAAATGACTGCATCCTTAAAGGGTTAAAGGAATTGTCTTTGGTCAGTAATTACATGCTGTTCACACCAGGTTGCTACTGCTGCCAATCAAATGCTTCAACAGTAACCTCAGTATATAACCGCACATCAAAAATGGCATGTCACTGCCTAGAACTGTTCCTTGTCTAGAGATTTCACTTTTTCCAGTCTATAACAATTCAAGTATTTATAGAAAAAAAGCACAGTTTTTGATTCATTTTGGATTCATCATATGGTTTAATTGTCTGGAACTTAACTGAAGAGGCTGTACTACTTTTTGTGTGATGGGACCCTGATATTCCACCATATCTGGTAGTTCTATAATGATTAAAGCACAACATATATGCACTTCATTTATTCAACAAGAAGAAACACTCCATATATGCAGAGGGGGTAAGGATGTACTTCCTTAAATGGGTTTTTCCCATAAAAGAGAATTCTTTTATTTCATTCCTGTAGTGATGTTAACACAATAAAGACCATTTTTAACCCTTAACTTTACAATTTTACTCAGTTTTATTGCTGTTTTAGTTCTACCATTAACGTAGACAAAGGTTCTTTACTGTAACAGCAATAAGACAATGGAACTTTCTGGAAAGAAAAAATATCATGGGTTGTGTGGAAAAAACATTTAATTCTTAAAAGTTGGACTTGATGGACTTGCATCTTTTTCCAGCCTTATATACTATGATACTTGTCACCCTGTTACCGACAAGAACTCAGTGTCTGTGTATCAGTGTGAGAATCCTCTGATGGATGGGCTAGAGGAAGAGAGCAGAAAGAGACAGAAATCTCAGTTCCATGGCTGTCAGAGAGAAAACCAAGATGGCTTCCCCGAGGTGCAACTGAAATTGTGTACACCAGGACTGATAGAGAGAGATTGAAATAATTCTGTGAAATGCTGTATTTTTGTTAATAACTGAATTTGTTATCCGAGTACATTTAAGAAACTTTGTCTTCGTGGGAATACCCCTTTAAAGTTTGACACGCCAAGCCCAATTTGAAATAATAATGTCTATAGTGACAAAATCCTGTAATGAACAATGTAGGGGAGTTACCTGGTGTGGAGGCTCAAATTGTAGCTTTAGCGATGCATTAAGCAACAGTCTTTCAATGAACAAAACAGCCACCTTATTTTTTTTTTTACTAAAAATAGGAAGAAAAAAGGCTTGCTCCAGCCAGCAAAACCAAACATGTATTCCTTATGACAAATCTCCAGTCCATTCATGTTATTATAAGCACAGTACATATTGTCAGGCTCCAGGGGGTAGTGGATCCACTGGACCCCACGGAGGATGATTAGCCAACACCTGGGACCGGAATCTAAGTGGCACCTGGTTTTCACCAGAGCCTGCCGCAAAGCGGGTTGAACTTGCTGCAGCGTGGTACTACCAGGTCGTTCCACAGGCGTCACTTTGTCCACGATGGCAGCCCAAGGTGAGGTACACAGACGTCAGCAGAAATCATAGTCGGAGACAGGCAGGAGTTCAGAACAGGCGCACACAGTACATCAGAAGTCGAGGACGTTGCAACAGGACAGGGCCCAGGGCGGTACAGGATCAAAGTCAACATTGGACCGGGGTCACAACGGGAAATCGATGAAACAGCACAAGGCATGGACACAAGCTTTCTCAATGGCACAGAGCATGAAGATCCATCAGGGAATGCTGGGAAATTCCGGCTTTAACCATACTCCTAGAATGGCCAGCATTAATCAGCGATGCGCGTGGCCTTTTAAATCTTTGAGAGACGACATGTGCGCGCCCTAGGATTTCAGGACGCATGCACACAGCCCCCGGAGCCGGAACAGGAACAGGTACGTGGCGCGGGCACCATGCTGGTGGGGAGTAAGGGACTCGCTATATGAGCACCTGTGGCACATATTCTCAGGCACAGTATTATACTTCACTTCCCTCTGGATTAGGTTCCCCTTTTCAGTCCTCAGACTACACCACACAGCAAGGCCCAGCTCCAGTTCTGACATCCACAGTATTCCACTGAATTACACACAAATGTAGGGAAACGCAACCCTCTTCACCTAAAACAGCTGGCTTTAGAAAGGGCTTATAAATCCTTGGCCTAGAACTTTGGAGCAGCCACCCTCCCTGCACTGCTCCAGAAAAACCTGTCCTGGATTACCTCCATTGGAGCAATGCTAAAATAACAGATGTGTGTGACACCAGCAATAATGTTTTTTCTTAAACGAGGCCAGTACCACAATACAATTATTCACGAAATTGGCCAAAAAAATCCAATTTGCCGCCTAATTCTTGTACATATTACTTTTAATGTATATTTATTAAAATCCTTGGATCAGCTACATGTCTAAAATCTCAACATCATCCAGCCTCCAGTATGGTTTTAATTAGCTTACAATATATAAATATTTCATATCTGAAATAAGCTGATATTTTGTGTGTGTGTGTATATATATATACATATACTATACGTATATATATATATACTGTGGAAGTAGTATTGACCAGGCGTGCCACCCCATCGGCAGCCGTTTGGCAGGGCTGTCTGCTGTAGGACCTAATCACTTATCCTATGGACAATCCCTCTAAACTCAACCATACTTTTGTCTGATGAGAAGTTCTTGATCACCTGAGATATTTGGCCACTGGGTTTGTGTCCTCAATTTCTGAGAAATGATCCTTCTGTAGTGTTGGTAGGGTTGTTTTAGCCACATATTTATCTTTGTTCTCTCTTAGTGACTGATTGGTGTGTCTAACAGCTATTTGTCCTCTAATACTTTGGCATAATTAAAAAGACCCATATGGCAAATGTCAAGCCTTAAGTGTAGGAATTCTAGAAATTCAGCTAAATAATGTCCACAAAAGTGTTAGAGAATACACAATTATGTGTAAAAACTTTCAGCTTTGGTGTCACAGAAGCTGTGTAATGGGACTACTTGACACCTTCCACCAGATTCTTGCTGTTCTTCCCAGATAATTGTTTACATTGAACAAATTGTTTCCTATTTTGAATAAAAACATACAAAGTTTTTGTTCTAAAGTAACTATCCTTTCAAAAGTGAACCCTAAATGATTTTAATGAAGGACACATTCTAATTCCAATAATATAAAAATGATTTGAGTAGTATGAGCACAATAATCGCAAATTCTTGCAGTGCGCAATTATTTCACTGCTTCTACGCCAGCAAAACGAAGCAGTGATAAATTCCCTCCTATGTGTTTTCTATCTTATTCCAGTCAACTTTTATTAGAAAACACTTTTGTTCCATAAAACCTGACTTAAAAATATGTGTTTTAGGATTTGCTTTTAATTGTGGATGATGACAATTAAAGCATAACTGTAAAAGCTATAGTGATTTTACCAAACTATTATATGTGATTCCCCTTTGAAAACAAACAAAATTCTGCCTACTTTGTGCTGCTCCCCCTTTTCTTTCCAAAGTTATGGAGTTTTCTGTTCTGAAAGTGTTTGACAAAAATCTTTCTCACTAGAGGTGAAGTGGGTGGAGACTAATGTCTGTCAGTCTATGCCCTCAAGCTGAGGCCAGTTAGTTTGCACACAGATCCCATGATGCCTTGTGTTCTATCTCAAAGTAATTTAGCACTAAATCCATTTAGTTTTCCACAAGTAGATCCACTGAACACTGCATACAGGATGTATATGGTGACAGCCTGGCAGCTTCCATCACATTGAGTAGCAGGGAACATGTAATAAGTGGGATAAATCATAAGTAGATGAAGTCTATAGCCAGTGATGTGTGAGCACTAAGGGTTAATAGCTTATCTAGACAGAACTGATATGACAAGGCGCAGGAAGGGAGCAGCATAAAGTGCAGAGACAAAGAAAGTTCTGTAGAATCACAGACTGGGATGGAGGGACTAATAGGGAACAGGGAGATCTTATATCTCACGACTCTGTGCAGGAGACATCTGCATTCACTGTCTTGGATACATCCAGCCCTGCTGCATACACACAGGGGCTCACCACCCATGAGAATCTCGCCTTGGGAGGAACCCCTGGTGGACAATGAAGGGGTAGCATGCAGGACAGTACACTGAGGCCGGGAAAAGCCAGGTCATGTGAAGTTAAAAAAAACCATGACTGCGGCATGTCCTGGCTTAGAGTTGATCAGCAGGAGGAGGAGGCAACAGACTGAAGGGAGCAGGGCCTTTCACTTTAAACGGGGCCCTTAACAGTTTCGGCCAGTCAGCAACTCAGCTCAGCTGACTCACTGACTTTCCTCTGTGTGTGATGCGCTCCGGCCTGTGGCCACCTGAATCACACACAAGGATATCGGATGGCAGCTGTGTCAGTGAGACACAGCTGTCATCACTGGGGGAGATCGCCAATGGCAGCATGTAGTGATGGGATGCTGAAACAGTGCATCAGCGATCTCCTCCAGCTATGGCAGCTGTGTCTCCACAGAGGCTGGCAGCTGCCTGAAGAAAAAGAAAGGCTGCAGCGCTGTGGGATCACTTGAAGGGAATGTGAGGTGAGTATATAGTATATTATATTGTGGCTATATACTATAGCGGGCTGGTGACTATTTACTACTGGGAGCTGGTGGCTATATACAAGTGGGGGCTGGTAGGCTATATACTACGGGGGACTGGTAGGCTATACACTACAGGGGGCTGGTGGCTGTATACTACAGGGGACTAGTGGCTGTATACTACAGGGGACTGGTGGCTGTATACTACAGAGGGCTGGTGGCTGTTTACTACAGGGGGCTGGTGGCTGTATACTACAGGGGGCTGGTGGCTGTATACTACATGGGCTGGTGGCTAATTACTACAGAGGCTGGTGGCTATATACTACATCAAACTGGTGGCTATATAGTACAGGGGGGTGGTGGCTATATACTACAGGGGACTAGTGGCTATGTACTACAGGGGATGGTGGCTATTTACCATAGAGGGCTAGTGACTATTTACTACAGGGGGCTGGTGGCTATATACTACTGGGGGCTGGTGAAAAAATACTCCTGGGGGCTATATACTATTCACAACTGGATGGCTGTATATACTACTGGGGGCCGCCTGGCTGTATATACTACTGGGAGCTGGCTGTATATACTACTGTACCTCTGACTCCTGTTTTTGTGAGCACGGAGACCCCCCAATCACCATTTTGATGGGTGGGTAAATCCCTTTAATAATTTAAATGGGTGGGGCCTTTTTATATTAAGGCATTTACATGCAGGCAGTATACACATTAATAAACTAGAGGGGTCTGTATGTAAAGGAATTTGAGAGGGGCTGTAGATAATATACATAGTAAAATAAGTTACATTGATAAAAAATTTCAAAAACTATTGCGCTTGGATTGTGGCGATGCAAAAATATTTTTTCTTCTCCAAAAGTATTTCATTATGTAAAAAATCTTATAAATTCAGTATTGCTGCATTCATATTGACTAGTTGTACTTAACATAATGTATAATGATTGGACTGCAAGTTTCTATAGTTTGGCCAGGTTCACCGCTGCATACACAGAGAGAGCTCTGACACATGAGCTCCTCGCCTGTAAGCAGGGAGCAGCAGCTCTTTCCCTCCCATGAAAACTGACAGAGAAACAAAGTGTAAACAAAATACAAATTCATAAGGCTTATCAGCACATGGAGAGGAAGATGCTATTGCAGCACTGAGGTAATCTGAGAGGGATATCAAAGAAACAACTGAATATAGGTGACAAAGATAACAGGCAAAGTTGTTTTACATCCCAAGAGCTATTGATTTGTGGGAAAAAAAATCCTTTACAGTTATGGTCCATGGTACCGCCTTTTGGATATATGAATAGAAGATTGTAAGATTCAAAATGGAGTCTTAAATAGGTTAGTTCAAACACTAGTGCAATTTTAGAAGTTTTCAGTTTCAAATAGAAGGACAGCCTTATTTTAGTGATAACCTTTAGACAATCCCTTTTCATGTAGTATGTAGAATATATGGCAAGTTATGAGGTATCATCAGCAGAGTTAATGGTGCTGGTAGTTTTTCAATAGGGGATGCCCTAGGGAAAATGTAAGGCCTTTTTTCTATACTGACTCTCTCTTAACCCCTTAACGACTTGGCCCTTTTTAGTTTTTTCACTTCCATTTTTCACTCCCCACCTTAAAAAATCTATAACTTTAAAATTTTTCCACATAAAGAGCTGTGTGATGGCTTATTTTTTGCGTAACAAATTGCACTTCGTAGTGATGGTATTTATTATTCCATGCCATGTACTGGGAAGAGGGAAAAAAATTCCAAATGCAGTGAAAATAATGAAAAAACGCATTTGCAAAGTTTTCTTGTGGGCTTGAATTTTACAGCTTTCACTGTGCGCCACAAATGACAGGTCTACTTTATTATTTGGGTCGGTGCGATCATGGGGATAACAAATTTGTATAGGTTTTACAATGTTTTCATATATTTACAAAAATCAACCCTCCTGTAGAATTTTTTTTTTAATTTTGCCATCTTCTGGCGCCAATAACTTTTTCATACTTTGGGGTAAAGAACTGTGGGTGGTGTCATTTTTTGTGACTTTTGATGGCGTTTTCATTACTATAAGTTTAAGGACTGTGCAATCTTTTGACCACGTTATTATATTTTGATAGATCGGGAATTTTCGTATGCGGCAATACCTAATGTGTTTATGATTTTTACTGTTTATTAATATTCATATCAGTTCTAGGGAAAGGGGGCCGGCATTGCCGGCAGCGATTGTCGGGAAAACACCCACGATCGGTGCTAGCAGCTAGCTAGAGTTACAGGTAAGCCTTTGCTACAATATGCAGCAAAGACTTACCGGCTATGGAGAGGGCTTGGCCCGGGAGCCCTTTCCATGCACTGGGACCCGGCTTGCGCCATACTAGTAGGGCGCAAGTCAGGAAGGGGTTAAATAAAAGTAAACTTTAATTTTGGCTATTGGCATTTAAATGTAGTTGAATTTTTAAATAATGGTTAAAAATTATCTTAGTGTTCTGACCATTTTTCTTTTCATATTAAGGTTTTATTGGGTTTTTCAAACAAACAGTTGTATAACATTTAACAATACAAAAATGGGGGAGGTTAAAAGAAAAGTACAAAAGAGACAGCAGAGCACCCCACAATCTCAGTATGAGGCACTGGTCTGCACCCAGTGTATGTATTACAATTTAAATGTAATGTTTTCTATCTACACTATAATAATACACGTGGGGCATTCACCCCCAGCTCCCTCTCGCCTGGACACTTGCCACACAGGTAAACTTATGTTCATTTTCTGACTCAGATATAGTGTCATGGTAATTTCTATCTACTTTCCATCTCTAGACCTGTGGTTGGATATATTTTTTACATGGTGGATTTCTATTATTTTGAGCTCACTGAGCAATTGTTTAACTGGATACTAGGCCTTTGTCAACAGGGGAAGCTGGTGGTTTCAGGACAACCAACACTATTACATGTTTGGTACTCCTGTATTAGATCATTTTTGTGACTTTGTTAACATTTTTAGTGTTTTTACTTTTTGTCAGTGTTGTGGTGTTTTGTTATATTCAATAAAGATTCTATTGTCTTGGTTATATGGCATGTATCTTTTGTTTTTGTTCTTGTGGCTGTCTATAACTGACCTCTTAACTGAGGTAATTAACTGAAATGAAATGCTGAAAAAGAAAGGTATGAAGAAGAAGCATAAGAAGAAAGGAAAAAGGAGAGATGGAAGGTGGGGCAGGGACAGGGGAAAGGTTTGAAGAGGGAGTCGTGGCTCCACCCTTCCCAGTACTTAAGTCTCCGTGGTATCAGACTCCGGCTGTTGAACCGGGAGTTCCAGTGGAACCATGTTCTTTGAGAATGTGCAGCTCTCTTTGGATCCGTGTTCATGAGTCTCTCCATCCGGTTTAATTCACTGACACTTCCCAGCCACTGGTTCAGAGAAGGAGGATCCGAGGAGTGCCAGCAGGCCGGGATACAGGGCCTCACTGCGTTAAAGAAATGACACAGTAGGGATATTCTGTGTGTGACAAGGGAGATGTCTTGGTGGTGGAGCAAGACCCAAGCAGGGTCACCCTGTAGGTCTCTACCCGTTACCTCACCCCTAGCAAGGATATCCAGTATGGGGCCAGTACAGGGCAATCGCAGAAAATATGCAGCAATGTTCAATATTGCATTGCCAGCAGTCTTGAGTGAATTTGGGGAACATTTTGTGAAGTTCATGGGGCACCCTGTACCACCTGGTGATCAAGTCCTCTCCCTATAGGCCGTACTCAATGAGGTCTTTTGCGCAATCTCATATATATTCTCTCTGTTCCATGGTGAGGTCTAGACTCAGATCTCGTTCCCATTTTCCCATAAACTGTGGGATGTGGTCCTGTCGAGGGGGCTATTCAAAAAGCATTTCTCTAACAGAACCCGATGAATCCAGGTGCCCTCAAAGCCCGTCAGTAACCAAGCATATGAGGAAGGAGATGGGATGGATCCTAAATAATGAGTTAATTGGAGGCCTTCCCTCATCGTCGCCCGTGGTAGGGCTGGCGGAGCCATAGAGTCATCTCTTCTACGCCATTGCCCGTCTACCACAAAGTGACAGGCTCGATATTGCCCAGCTGCAACCCATTGTTTGAAGACTGGTGATGTGGATCCAGGAGAGAATACAAGATTGCCCAGGATTTGTGTTAGGGGGTAGTTGGTGGGGGAGATTATAGCCCCTGCTCTGCACTGCTTAAAAGCCAATAGGGTAGCATGGATAGTGGAGCAAGCCCTCAGTGGATGACAATTCTTCCCTTCCACCCAAGGGAGACAGGACAGTTGGATTTGGGTGTTGTTCGATTGTGACCCAAGCCTTAACTGTCTCGTGAATGCCCTAGTCGATGACCCTGCTCAGATAGGAAGCCAGGTAGTATTGGGTGATGTCTGGGAGTATTATGCCCCCCTCACTTTTTGATAAGTGCAGGATCTTCCTCTGGGTGGTTTTCCAGCCCAAGTGAAGTTGAACTGAAGCTAGGAAACTCGTGGCGATTTTAATGGGCAGTACCTGGAATGGGTAGAGGATGTGGGGGAGGGCATTCATCTTAATGATTCCAATCCTACCAAACCATGAAAAGAACCCTTTTGACCATCTCTCTAGATCTGTCTTAAGGGTCAGTAACAACGGAGGGAAATTAACACTGTAAGCCTGCTCCGGGTTGGCAGGGAGATTGATGCCCAGGTACTTAATTGAGGTGGAGGCCCACTGAAAGTTAAAGGATTGCCAGAGGTGGGTGTAATGGTCAAAAGGGATATCAAGTGGCATGGCTTCCTATTTTTGCATGTTAATTTTAAAGTTACATAGCCTCCCAAATGTGTCTAGTTCCTTAAGGAGGTTGGAGATGGACACCTGGGGAGTGGAAAGAAAGAATAGCTAGTCGTCAGCGTAGGCCTTGATTTTTATTTCCTTCCTGTTCACCATCACCCCAGTGATATCTGGATTGTTCCTAATCCTCTGGAGAAGAGGTTCTATTGTGAGGATGAGGGGAAACAGTGGGTATCCCTGGCACTTTCCATTTCTAATGGGAAAGGAGTCAGAGTATAGACCGTTGACCCTCATAGACGCTGTCGGCTTGGAGTACAATTCTCCAATCCACCTCATCATACAGGTTCCCATCCCCAGGTACCGTAGGACCCAAGTTAAGAAAGGACAGCCTATCCTATTGAAGCCTTCTCAGCGTTTGTAGATAGAATAACAGTGGGGAGGGCTGCTGTCTTAATTAGATAGACCATGTTCAGGGCTTTTGTTGTGTCATCCCTGGCTTTCCATGAGGGCACGATTTGATCAAAGTGGGTCAGGCCCGGCATCAATGGGGCCAGGCAATTGGCCAGTATCTTAGCAAAAAGTTTTAGGTTCACATTGAGCAAAGATATTGGCCTGTAACGAGCGCAGGAAGCTGGGTCCCTGCCCTCTTTCGGTATCACCACTATGTGTGCCCTATGTGTATCCGGGGGGATGTCACAGCCTGAGGATAGAGCATTAAACGCTTCAAGGAAGGGTTGTGTCAGTTGTCTGGGAATTTCTATAATAGTGGGCCGTGAATCTGTCCGGACCCAGGGATTTCCCTGCCTGCATGGAGCTTAGGGCCATCTTGAATTCCTCCCCTGAGATTGGAGATTCCAATCTTTTTTCTGACGTTAGGCTGGGGAGGCCTGCTGATTCCAGGTAGCTCTGGATGTTGGCCTCAGTGGGGGTTCTATGATGTTGTAGTTGATATAGGAAGGTATAGAAATCTTTAAAGACTTTAGCTATAACCGTTAGGGAGACTATTTTGGAACCTGCTGTTATGGGGCACATAATCAATATTTCTCTGCAACCGAAGGGCATTGGCTAGGAATTTACTTGGCTTAGTCCCATATTCATAAAACACCCTTCTACACTTGGTCAATAATTCCTTCACTTTCGTCAGGTAGAGGCTACAAAGCTGTTCTCAGAGGGAGATTAGCAATTCTCTAGTCTCTGGAGTCTGCTTCAGCTTGTGGTGGTCTTCTACGTCCTTAATCTGGGTCAGGAGGTCAGTTGCCCGAGCATACAGTATCTTTCCATCTTCACTCATAAATGCGCATAAATGCGCGTAAATACGTCTCTTATGACAAATTTGTGTGCCTCACAGCAAGTCAGTGGGTTAGAGTCAGAATCCGGGTTAGTAGCAATAAAATGAGTAAGCTCTTTTTCGACCTCTTTTAGATGCAGGGATCCACTTACCCATGGAGTGTGAGGGGTGACGTGTAAGGGAGGGTGAAGGGGAGAAGGAGGAGTGGTAAGAATAGGTAGAAAAGAGAACAAGTAGAAATGGACAATGAGTCCAAAACTCAATCTAAAGGGAGAGGAGGAAATCAACTTTCCAAAGGTGTCTGCTCAGGGCAGTGGGGGATTTAGTAAGGCAATACAGCAAATGGAATCTACCACCCTGGACACATCTGAAAGATAGCACGATGCACCAGCTATGTTTCTAAATCCTTATGATCACCCTGCTGGACTAAGTCTGCCCTGGGGATTTTCAGATGTGAGAGGGAAGAAGGGGCGTGGGAGTGCCGCTCCCCAGCACAATGTCGGCTAATCAATATCGGGGGGATCTTAAGCAGGCCTGTGGCCGTTAGTGGCATCCATCCCCGATTCTCCCCATCACAGCAGAAAAAAAGAGAAAAGAATTAATAAAAATAAGAAAAAACAGGCTGAATGGTATGGTAACATTGGGTCTGGCCCTGCCTCAGGCCTAAGTGTTCATGCAACAGTTAGAGTCTGGCTGAGTGAATCAAATATCTTTAGGAGGCTCTTTTTCATGAAAGGTCAGTGACGACCCCTCCTAGGCTGAAGCGCCCTTGGTAGGAGCTGGTCACCCAGTTGGTTGCGGTGTCCACTCTGAAGCCGGGGTTCTACTGCCTCCTGTAGCCAGTCGGGAACATCACAGGGGATGTTCCCTATTGGGGCATCCCAATAGGTTGAACAGAGCTGGCAGATCACCAGGATCAAGGACTGGTAAAGAGTGCCTCCCTTTTGCAACACCAGATGAAAGTGGAAGCCCCAGATATATGACCATCACATTCACAAATCTTGTCCAGAAGAGGGCGTAACGTACGCCACATATGGAGAGTGCATGTTGAGAGGTCTGGTAGAATTTGTATAGGAACCCCTTCATGCATCAGCTGACCTTTGTCCCGGACACATGCTCCTTAGTGCGATAGTGGTGAATTCCGCACACGACATCACGTGGGTTTTCAGGATCCGCAGGCCTTTGGGCCCAAGGCCCTATGTTCCATGCCCAACTCAATTGGCGAGTCCGTTGGATCTCCCAGAACATTGTTGAAGATTGTGGTGATAATGACGGAGGTCTCCGCCTGCCTCTTCCTCAGGGAGGCCTCTCACCTGCACATTATTCTAGCGACCCCTGTTCTCAAGATCGCCATGCTCCAGAGTCAAAGAATGTATCATATGCTGTTGCGAGGTTACCCGCTGTTCCACTTGATCAAGTCTGGTTTTGTGAGACATGGTTTGTCTTTCTAGACAGCCTACCCTTGAGCCCAACTGCTCCATGGAGCGGTGCACCTCATCTAAGAACTGACATTGCATCTTCTCATTGAATCGAAAAAACTTCTTGTAGGCTTTTCAAAGCATCATGTAGGTGATCCCTGGTTAGTGGGGGCTCCTCCATCATAACAAAGTTCTGTGCATATGGAGAGGCCCAGGTTTGTGCAGGTGGGACCCCAGAGCATCTGGAGTCTGCCCATGGGGAGAGGGGCCCGGTATCCGGCGACAAAGAGGGAGAAAACAGCAGGGGCGGTGAGGGCCTGGAGCTGAGTAGCCGCTCCTTGCCCAGTTTTGTTATTTGCAGGCCCGGGGCCTGTTCCAGGATCGGCCCTCCACTCAGGTGGGATGGCGTGCGACTGGGCCAGAAGCTGTGTCGGTGGGGGTTCTGGAGGGCTCCGCAGTATCATGAGCTGTATGGAGGGGGCTCCTGGAGATCTGCTGAGCCCCCCCCCACGTGGCCCGCCCCACCCTCAACTGGTGTGGGGGACATCGGGGCTGAAACAATCTCCCCACATTTCCCCTCAGGAGCTGCCTCTTCTGCCTTCACCGGCGGCTTGCTGCACTTTCCCAGGCTTCCTGGGGTAGCCGTGTGGACCTGCGCCCAGTGGATGTTGGGTGAAGGGAGTGAGGCGCCGGGCAACTTCTTACTCTTTGCAGTGCCAGCCGCTGCTGTGAGGGAGTACGCATCGGAGCAGTGGGGATATTGCTTGTCTTGTTGGCTGGCTCGGTTCTGGAGAAGAGGTAGTGCTGGATGGTGACTGCAGGGTGCCTCACTAGCTTCAAGGTGGGCTTCTGCTGCTTCCCCTTGGTCATTTCCAGGAGGCATCTGATAGCTGGGTAACGTAGTCGCTTTGGGTGCGCACGTCTACTCCTGCAGCATGCTGAGACCACGCCCCCTTAGTGTTCTGACCATTACTCCTATAGGATTTAGTATTTAGCATACATTGATGCTTAAGGGGTTTTCCCATGTTTGACTTTTATGACACGTCAATTTAACATTCCATGTAAGTGTGATTGTTGAGAACCTGACCACTGCCTTGTTAAAGATCCTGAGAAGTAGCATCATTGTTGAATTTTATTGAAAAAAATGGAATGTACAATATAAAAAATGTTTGTTTTTTAACTAAATTTAAACATCTCATGGGAAACAGGAAATAAATTCCAAATGTTGTGAAATTGACAAAACATTGATCGCTGGCCATATCTTCGAGGTGTCTGACATATTCATGGGAGGGTAGTCCAGGCACTCCCCTCTCTCCTGTTTCTTCCCCCCTCCCACGATAGATACCGGTGGTGACTGTGGCATGTGCCAGGTTTGATGCTGCAGTCACAGCCTCCTCGATGGTCCACTCATGAATAAGCTTGACCACTTGCAGATATGGTCGACGAGTGGACCACTAAGTGCCACAGTGGGGCAGAGCTTATCGGTATTGTCAGGCTTCAGGGGTAGGTGGACCCACTGGACCACTAAGAATGATGATGTAAGCCGACACCTGAGCAGGGACAGGTAAGAAGCGTGAGGGGACGAAATATGGGTCGCGGGAGAACCCGTGACAGTAACCCCCTTCGGCCTCCCCCTCTTCTTAGGCTGGAGAAATCTCCGCAGGAAATCCTGGTCCAGGATATTATCCTCAGGCTCCCAGGACCTCTCCTCCAGACCGCACCCCTTCCAGTTGCCGAGAAAGAACTGCTTTCCTCTGACCAACTGCATATCCAGGATCTCCTTTACCTAATAGACATCAGTTGCATCAGCCTCAAGAGCGGGAGGAGGTACTTGTCAAGAGAAGCGATCCAAGATGACTGGCTTCAGGAGGGAGAAATGGAAGAAGTTCAGGATGTGCATGGTGGGAGGAAGGCGCAGTTTGTATGCGTTTTGGTGTGGGCAGACGCTTGATGTAGAGATTGACGAGTCTGTTCCCAGATGGACTTAAGGTCTCCTACCAACTCTTCCATGGCAGGAACATCAGCAGACCTGGAGAAATGAAGAGGTGGGCATGGATGGCAGCCATAAACAGCAAAGAAAGGAGTGTCACTGGCAGACTCAGACTCCAGAGAGTTGCAGTAGAATTCAGCCCACGGCAGCAGAGTGGACCAGTCGTCCTGTCGGGCGGAAACAAAATGGCGGAGATAGCAGCCCAGGGTCTGATTAACTTGTCCATTGGATTGCGGATGGTAAGCAGATGAGAAGTCCATCTGCACTTGAAGTTGACCGGACAGGGATCACCAGAAACAGGAAATGAATAGGACCCCATGGTCCGAGACAATGTGCAAGGAAAGTCCATGAAGCCCTAAGATGTGCAGGAAGAATAGACTGGCAAAGTGTGGAGGTGAGGGCAGACCAGGCAGAGGAACAAAATTGGATAACTTGGAAAAAGTGAATTAGTCTTACCGGTAATTCCATTTCCTTTAGTCCTCCATGACGGCCCCACCTGGAGGATGACCCCTTGACCTCTGTGGGGACAGGAAGCAGAGAAGGTTAAAAGCCCCTGCATCCACACTCCAGTGTCTTCCAATAACCACACCGGCTTGGATGCAACCAGATTTATTGCCTGTTACTTCACAAACAATATCAAGTAAACAATAAGCAAAATAATAGGGAGGGAAAATATATGGGCCGTCATCGTGGACTAAAGGAAATGGATTTACCGGTAATACTAATTCACTTTTTCCCTTACGTCCCCCATGACGGCCCCACCTGGAGATATACCAGATGAACATATTTTTTAGGGAGGGACTACAGCATGTAATATTTTTCTCCCGAGGGAGAGGTCAGTTTGCTTAGGAATGTCCAGTCTATAGTGTTTAGCAAAGGTCAGAGGTGAGGACCAGGCAGCTGCTTTGCATATTTGAACAATCGA
This sequence comes from Engystomops pustulosus, assembly GCA_019512145.1. Classification (NCBI taxonomy): domain Eukaryota; kingdom Metazoa; phylum Chordata; class Amphibia; order Anura; family Leptodactylidae; genus Engystomops; species Engystomops pustulosus. The sequence goes on from CM033649.1 coordinate 43,492,365, forward strand.
AGCTCCTCTCTTTTCAGCCCAGGATGCCGCCATTGCTCTGGTTGAATGCGCTGTCACTGATTCTGGGGATGATCTATCAATAGCCTCATAAACTTCTTTAATCACGGTCTTTAGCCATCTGGCTATAGAGGTCTTAGAGGCTTTCCTGCCCTTGTTCTTTCCTTGAAATTGGAGAAGGATGTTAAAGTCCTTACGCCAGCTTTTGGTGGTTTTAATGTACCTTAGAACTGTTCTTCTTACATCCAGAGAGTGTCACAGGACCTCCTTAGGAGATTTTGGGTTCTGGCAGAAAGAGGGCAAGACCACCTCTTGGTTGCGGTGGAAGGCTGTGCAGACCTTTGGAATAAAGTTTGGGTCTAAGGTTAGTGTGATCCTGTCATCAGTAATCAGATAATAAGGTTCCATAATAGATAACGCCTGAATCTCCCCAACTCTTCTAGCCGTAGTGATTGCTATTAGAAAAGCTGTTTTGAGTGTTAAGTTTCTAATAGATATGGAATCAAGAGGTTCAAACTGAGGACCTGTAAGAAAGTTTAGAACTAAAGACAAGTCCCAAGGAGCTACAGACATCTTAATTGGTGGTCTAATTCTGTTAGTAGCTTTCACAAACCTTTTTATCCATCTATGCTCCGCTAATGAGGAGTCGTGGAAGACACTTAAGGCTGCAACTTGCACTTTAAGGGTACTGGTTTTTAATCCCTTGTCGAATCTAGCCTGCAAGAAATCCAGGATCTGTAAAAGATTTGGAGAGAATTGGTCAGGAGGGATAGATCCACAGAAGGACACAAATTTCTTCCATATTTTTAGATATATGGCTGAAGTGACTGGTTTCCTGCTAGCCTGTAAGGTAGATATTACCTTTTCTGATAACCCTTTAGTTCTTAAGAGTCTCCTTTCAGGATCCATGCTGAGAGACTGAGACCCTGAGGGTTTGGATGGACCAGTGGACCCTGGAATAAAAGGTCTCTTCGGTCGGGTAGCAGAATGCGTTCTGCCAGAGCCATCTTTTTCAAAAGAGGAAACCAGCTCTTTTTGGGCCAGAAGGGGACAATCAGGATCGTTCTGGCTCTGTCCCTCTGAATTTTCTGTATAACTTTGGCTATGGAGGAAATGTGTAGGATAGGTGTGCATCCCACCTATGACTGAACGCATCCATCTGGGACAGTGCCTCTGTATGAGTCAGAGAGTAAAAATACTTTGCTTTTGAATTTTCTCTGGTGGCGAAGAGGTCCACTGCTGGCACACCCCACATTTGGGTCAGATGGCAGAACACTTCTTGATTCAGGCACCAAATTCAAATAGAAGATTTCTGCCGAGAGGTCCATAAGATCTGAGGATCTTGTTCCTCCTTGATGTTGGAGATAGGCCACTGCTGTGGAATTGTCCGATAGGATCTTCACATGAAGGCCCTTTAGTAAAAGACTTGCAGCTTTCATGCCTTCCAGGACTGCTCTTAATTCTCGATAATTCAAGGACATCTTCTGAAAGTAAGGAGGCCAATTCCCCTGAAAGTAGGCGCCTGCCACATTTGCTCCCTAGCCCTTCTTGCTTTCGTCGGTCTGAACTATAGTAAGTGGCCAAGGATGCCATGGAATCCCTTTCTTTAGGTGAGCTGGGTTGATCCACCAAGATAGAGCTGTTCTGACTGCTGGGGTTATGCTGATGGAATAATCTAAATGCAGATGGTCTCTGTCCCAAGCCTGGAGGATCCAGCCTTGTAATCATACCCTTGTATGATTCTGTGCCCACTGGACACACTGGATACATGCTGTGAGTTGTCCCTGAAGTCTCATGGCCTCTCTTATTGAGCATCTTTGTTTCTTCAGAAATTCTTTTACCTGAAGCATGAGGCGTTCTTTCTTTTCTTCTGGAAGAAAGGATCTCTGATTGATGGAAAACGATGCTCGTGCCTGGATTTAGAGAGGACTTCACGCAATTTATAATCCAGCCCAGTCTCTGCAATGTCTGGATTGTCAAATTCCTGTGAAGGATTAGCTCCTCTTGTGTCTTTGCTATAATAAGTAAATCGTCCAGATAAGGAACTACTAGGACCTGCTGGGTTCTCAAGAATGCATAAGAATGCAATCATTTCTATAATTATCTTGGAAAAGATTCTGGGGGCAGATGATATATCAAATGGAAGGGCCTTGTACTGAAAGCAGAGATGTTCCCCTTCCGGTGAGAGAATTGCAAACCTCAGGAACTTCTGTGAAGACAGATAAATCGGCACATGGTAGTACGCATCTTTTAGGTCGATCGAGCACATATATGCTCCCTGATGGATTAGAGTTGTTGCTGATCTTACTGACTCCATCTTGAATCTGCGGTACTGAAGATGTAGGTTTAGCTGTCTGAGGTTGCAAATCATTCTGTGCGTCCCGTTGCGCTTCTGGATAAGAAAAAGAGGAGAGAAGTGGCCATTCCCCCATCTTTCTTTGGGAACCGGGGAAATTACGTCCAGCAGACTCCAGCAGGAGTTTTTGAACTTCCTGAAATATTAATTCTGAAGTCTCCTGAGAGGGCAGCTTGGTCAGGTTGAATTTGCATGGAGGAAGGGAGGTGAGTTCTAATTTGTATCCTCTTCTTATTATGTCCAGGATCCACGGATTTGATGTTATGCTGGACCACTGAACATAAAACCGAAGAAGCCTTCCTCCTACCCTGGCGTCATTGTTTCCTGAAGGGTGCAGTATTACTTGAGCTGAGAAGGAAGCCTTTACCTCTTCCACCCTTTGGATAACTCCAGCGGCCCTGCTTTTCCTCTGTAGGAACTTCTCCGATCTTTATAATCCTGAAAGGGCTGTTTTTTAGGTACATTTTTGATATCCGGAAAACCCTTTTTCTTATCTGCCGCCTTTTCTAGGATAGAATCATAGTTCAGGACCAAATACAAATTCGTCTTCAAAGGGGATGCAACATAAGTTAGATTTTGATCTTACATCACCTCCCCATTGTCTTAACCATAGGGAACGTCTAGTGGCCACTGATAAGGCGCTTTCTTTGGCCGAAAATCTCACTGATTCCCCTGAAGCATCAGCAATGAAGGCAGTTGCTGATTTTAGGGTAGGTAGTGTGTCCAGGAGAAGTTCTCTAGGGGTTCCACTTTTAAGGTGATTCTCTAGTTCAAATAACCAGAAGTACATGGTTCGTGCTATAGATGTTGTAGCTACTTTTGCTTTTAAATTCAGCATGGTGCACTCCCAGACTTTCTTGAGCAGGCTGTCCGCTTTTCTATCCATTGGATCCTTTAGTTGAATAGAATCCTCAAAGGGTAAGTCCGTGCGCTTTGTTAATTTGGTAACTTGGATATCCACTTTAGGTGAAGTATTCCTGAATCTTGTTTCACCTTCATCAAACCGAAGACGGTTTCTGAACTCCTTAGAAACTGACACCTTCCTTTCTAGATCCCTCCATTCCTCTTGAAATAGCTGCTTAAGGGTGTTATTAATAGGAAACACTCTACTTTTTGGAGCTCTGAGGATCCAATTCTAAGGAATCTCTAAGGGATGACTCCCCATCTGAGTCTCTTAGGTGGCGGACCCTGGGAGTGGAGAGAAGCTATAGAGGTGGCGACTGATGTCTGTACTTCCCCTTTAATAAAGGAACGTATTTCGTCCATAAATCCTGATCTCTCTTCTTTCAAGAGATTATCCAGACAGTCTTTACACACAGGCTTCTTATAGGCTGGAATGAGCTTTGGACAGCACATATTACATTTACGAGAAGAGGACTTTTTCTTCTCAGATTCTTTAGGGAGCTCCTTGCTCCTAACTCTCTCCTTCTCTTTAGGTTCCTACCAATCCTATCATACGGGGATATAGTATATATATATAGAGCCACTACCCCTAATACACATGGGCACTTACAGGAGCCGTGGATAGGGGGTCTGACATAGAAGTCTCCATGGAAAGGATGTCACAGGGAAAGACAGAAACCTCCATAAGACCTACACATATAACACAAGTCTGGTAAATATCAAGGCTTACCCCGCTGAATTAACAATATGCCCAAATACCTTGCACTGCAGGTTGGGGATTGACTCCTTAGTCCGGTTCCTTGAGCAAGCGATCGCTGCTTAGTAGACCTCAGATGCAGAGTGACTACCTGCAGTCTGTTTTTGAACTTGCCGCCCTCAGCGGAGTAGCGGCGAGTCACTTCCAGTGCGACCGGAAGTCGTCATCACGTGGATCATGTGACCAGCGGGGAGCGTCATTTCCGGTGCGACTCCTGTCAACACCGCCGGGGCACATGACCGGAGTCACGATCGTGCTGCCCGGCTTCCTGGTACCCTGGAACTCATCGGAGTAGGGGGTAGAACCGGAGCAACAGTCCCTTCAGGCACCCGGGAAGATGCGCAATGCGCCGAAGCGAGGTCCAGGACTGGTAGGGTAAGGGTAGATACCCACGCCTGTATGGCGGTCCCCCCCACAGCCCCCCCGGAGGAGGAACGTGAGGAGAGGCCTCTTTCTGCCCCTGCCCTGTGTGGGGACAGGAAGACACTGGAGTGTGGATGCAGGGGTGGGGCTTTTAACCTTCTCTGCTTCCTGTCCCCACAGAGATGAAGGGGGCATCCTCCAGGTGGGGCCGTCATGGGGGACCTAAGGGAAAACTAATTCGTTACCACCCAGATGACTGTATTACTGGATGAAGATGGAAGATCAGTAATAAAGTCAGGGACGTAGCAGTAGGTCAAGGCAGGCAGCAGAGGAGATGGGGCACCCTTGATGGTAAACAGCCAGGCACAGGGATCCTTCAGAGACAACGATGGTAAAACATTCAAATTATTGGAACTTGGCAATGGCCACAATAACAGCAACTTCAGCTGGATAGAGATGGCTGGTTGGATACGGTTCCACAGGAGGTGCTCACAGCCTGGAAGGAATAGTTGGCTGCTTCAGGAGCAAGGTAGGGCAGACTCCAGATGGTGAATTTCTGCTTGGGCCTGGGGTTCTCTCCCAGGCTAAGTGTGTCAGGGCAGCAAAACAGACACAGGTTCAGGGTTTTGTATACCACATAACCCAAGGTTAATGGACTTGTAGCGCTCAGACCCAGAGTCAACAATGGCCTTGTCAGACATCTTATCCTTAGTCAAGGAACCAATAACAGGTGACCTCATCTGAGGTTTCTGAAATACCTAAGAACCTAAGTGACCTTCTTGATTATCAACAAGATGCTGATGCTTCTTCACTGAAGGTCCGACAGGACTCGATGAAATGACCAGAGTTCCCACAGTAGAAGCACACGACATTCCTCTTACGTAGATCTCTGCGTTGCTGAGGTGACATGACTCCCACTTCAATCTGCATGGGCTCTTCCACTTCTTTTTGCATGGGCTCTATAGTATTTTTAGGGGCTCTTTAGATAGAGCAGGTAGGACAGTGGAAGAAGGTAGAGAAGAAGGATAAGGAAAAACAGACTCATGTTCATGCTTACGCTCTCTATGAAGTCTGTCTACTCTTACTGCTTAGAGTCATGGCCTGTTCTAAGGTCTTTGGCTCAGGATGTCCCAGATTAAAAGGCAGAAATGAACAATACCTCCAGCACTGACTGGCTCAGCCGTCCATCACTCAAACCACAGCTGCAGGCAAAACAATTACAGAGACACACCCAGCTTTCCCAGGATCAGAAATGGAGCTGTCAATCACAAGCAGCTCTGAGTGTGGTTTTCCAGCAAGAAGTCTGAAACCTGATCCATCAGTACAATTTGCGAGTTCTGACAGCTGCCATATTGGATAAGGAGCAAGTGGATGTGTGGTTTTTTTTGCCACTTTAAAAACAAAATTCTACAGTCATCAAACTTTTTCCTATACCTGCTCGGGAGTCGAGTTTAGTTGTTTCAAAATTGTGACTTTTCAATGATATTACACACCCACAACTGGATTTCAAAGATATATGAGGCGCAACACTGAAAAACTGTGTCCTGCCAAACTTTGGTAGGTAAATAAAAAAGTAGCAAAATAAAGAAAAAAATAACGGTTCCCATAAAATAAGACATCCCTCGAAAATAAGACCTTGTACAATTTTGTTCAGGCTTAGAAAAATAAGGCCTCCCCTGAAAATAATAGCGGCAGTCATTGCAGCAGCTTCCCCCACACCATACATTAGTATTAGGAAATCTTTTAGATGCTGCAGAAGGTTGTGACAGGGAATTAAATCACTGGCTGTTGTGCTGCAAATGTGATACCAGCAGCTACCCAGATAAGAAGGAGTCATTTATGGAAGATTGGGGCCAATGATTCTAATGGAAATGGAGTCACAAGAAATACAGCATGACATTCAGAGTTATGACAGGAGAGTTATAAGGAAGTTAGATAAATTGATTTTTTGTTCAACGATAAATGGAAATTCTTGTTCATGGAAAAATAAGACGTCCCCTGAAAATAAGACCTAGTGCCTCTTAAGGAGCAAAAATTATTATAAGACACTGTCTTATTTTCAGGAAACAGGGTAGAAGCTAAATGAGCACAAGAGACTAGCATGCCACTTCATAATGATTGGAACTAGTACCTTCAGCACTGTGTTTAGAAGCATAAAAAAGGGGGGTTATTTATCATTGATTTTGCTGTTATTTTTCTTTTGTAATGTACAAAAGCTGCAAAGATGTCCATGCATCCCTGTTTTTCTGACATTTTTATGTCAAAATGCCAATTTTCACTAAGGGGAACATATAAGAACTAAACAACAGATTTTTCACTCTGTCGGCTAATGCAAGGTCATGTAAGGCCAGATTTATGTTCTGCAACTTTTTAAAAAATCACTCCAGTCCCCCCTGGCGTTTGAAAAGGACATGTGAACTTTTTATACATTTTGCTATTCATTTATTGACTACATGCTATCTCCCTCCTTGACCCGCTACAATCTGGTTTTTGTACTATGCACTCCACTGAGACTAAACTAAAATCTCCAATGATCTCCTCACTGCTAAATCCAAAGGTGACTATTCGCTCTTCGTCCTTATGGATCTCTCAGCACCATTTAATACTGTGGACTACCAGCTCCTCTGCAGGATGCTTTGCTCTACTAGTTTAAAGGACACTGTATTCTCTTGGTTTTCTTCTCTCTGATCGCATTTTCAGTGTTATTGTTGCTCTACTTCATTCTCGACTATTCTTTTTGGTGAAACTGCGAATGGCTCATTTAATCAGTTATGGTTTAAAGGGGTTTGTAACTCCCTACAAATTGGTCTTTTCTCTAAAGTCTCTCCTCTAAATCTATTCTTAATGCAGCATGAGGCTTGTCATTCAAACCAACTGCTACACGGGTGCCTCCAGTTTATGCCAGTCACTGCACTGGTTGCCCATCATATAGTTTAAAATAATAATCTTCATCCACAAACCCTCCTCATCCATTCTCCGCCCATTCCTCCAGCTTCCATAAATCCCTCTTTAATGCTATACTATCTGCATCAGTATTAATTACTTTACACAGCTTAGAATAATCTGCAAATATTGAAACTCGACTGTATAAACCCACTAAAAGGTCATTCATGAGAATATTAAAAAGAAGTTCTGACTTTCTAGCACTAAGCCAATTGCTTACCCAAATACACAGATTTTCCCCTAGTCCCAGCAGTCTCATTTATGTATCAAACTTTTATGTGGCACTGTATCAAATGTCTTGGTAAAGTCCACATATACAACATCCACAGTCTCTCCTAGGTCCAGTCTGGAACTTACCTCCTCATAGATGCCCATCAGATTAGTGTGACAGGACCAATCCCTCATAAAGCCGTGCTGATGCTGGGTTATATGGTTATGTACAGTGAGATACTCCAGGATAACATCTCTAACGAACCCCTTAAATATTTTCTCCAAAACAGACTCACAGGTCTGTAGTTTCTAGGATCGCTTCCAGGATCTCAATCTATTGCCAAACCTGTGCTCCTTAATCTGCCAGTGATGTTAGATTAATCTGCCATAATTGGAATCTCTCACACACATTTCCAGAACTTCTGCACCAAGTCTCTGGAATTCCCTTTCCTGGACTCTCAGACTAATACTCAACCTTCAACCCCAACCTGAAGTTCAAAAAATAACTGTAAACGGGTTCTGAAAAGGGTCAATAAATCTGATCTTGCCTAATGAAAAATAACACCCATTGAACTAATGAAATAGCTGTGCATAACTATTGAATGTTTTGATGTTGCAAATCGGACAGTGGCAAATACATTTCTGAGACAACTTCTTTGAATATGCTGCATGACCCCCTTTCCACTGGAAAAAACTTGGCTTTGAGCCACTATGGCAGCTTTAAATATGTTTTCGATATATTCTAAAAGGTATGTCCATTACCTGCTGGGATATTTATACCCTTTTCTTTCAGAAATAATAGTGTGTCCTGGGTCTTCCCCCCTAAAATGACTTCCCCACTCTAGAGGTAAAATAGTGCATGATCTTGTATTCAGTGTATTGCACAAAGCATTTCTATTCTCTTCATCTGCAAAATAATTTATTGCAACATCTGTAGATGAAATGCGTCCTATGCCCTTTATAAAATCCTTAAAGGGTCAAGTTTGGAAAATAAAGTTATTCACTGGGGGGAAGGGGAAGATGTGAAATAGACCTGAATTGTGTAGATTTGTACCATGCCATAGAGAGCAGAGAAAGAGTTAAGAAATCAGGCCATACCTTTTAGAGGCCAACTGAATATATTTGATATTGACCTTTATCGTGAATACTAGTTCTTTTCTGACACAACAGAATGATATATACACAGACATCTAATTTACAACAGGTTTGTAGTAAACAGACTAAAAACCTGTGAGAACTTGGAATTATGTTTGGGCAAAAATCTGCTCTTGGAAGCTTAATTACACTCCTTACCTTCTGTGCCCTGTCAGGTGTCCAAATAGCAGGTTACACCCATATAGAGTATATGATAGTATCATATATCATATAAAGTATAAGCAACCTTAGGTACAGAGCAGGATGCCAAAGGGATGACATGTTATTAGGCTGGGGGTTCACAGACAACTTGGTTTCTGGATGCCATTCCACTTGAATCTTGAAGGTGCCAATATAGTAAAATATCCAGAAAAGCTGTACGCTTATGAAGTACATTTTTCAAGGGGAGTAGTTAGCACTTTAATTCTCCCCAGGTGTTAATTTACTTTAAAAAAATGAAGGCACAGTTGAACAAAGAAAAGTGAAAATTGCTGAGGAAGCGACGGTGAAACTGGGGTGTGCTGGTTACGTCACTCCTGGGTCTCTCTGATTATTATGCAGCCTTGTTGGTATTGCTTATAGTTGATTCTTGAACTTCTATTTTTTTGCCTTATATATGGCAATGTATTGTTAATTGTTTGAGCTGCTTTGTGCACTTTCACTCTAACTCTACAATTGGTGATGTATTGGTAGTTGTAGGCTTTATACAATACATTTCAGTTCTAATTTATTTATTTGTACTTAACTGAGTTACGATAGGATGAGTTGAGTTACAATCTGGGGAATATCATCCCTGGTGGTATATAAGTCATCAGCACATCTTGCTGGGGTTATAATAGTCATACAGGCCAAGACCCAAGTCTTACTCCAACCCTGAGTACAATAGCAGGGTCACATGTCTAGACACCATTACACATTGGAGACATAACTAGGAAGAGGTTGCTGCTCATCATAAGGTCAGTCAGCTAGGCAGCAACTTCTGAAAAAACAAAAATTGCCCTTTCCAGGCTACTTAGATACAGAGAGGAGGCTGCTATTATCAGAGACAGGTGGAAATCTGAATATTAGCAATATTCAGATATAGGAATATTACTATTTACTGCATAATCCACCAAGATCTTAAATGTTCTGTCCCTGTATAGTTTTCTGCTTCAGAAAAATCATAAAGGTGCTGCTGTCAGTAAATAGCATCCAGTACTACATTAATTGTAAATTTGCTCCTCTTAGTGAATAGTGCTCAGTAATACCTTGATCATAAAGTTGCTCCTGTTAGCGAATAGAGTCCAATAATACCCTGATTGTAAAGTTGCTCTTGTCAGTGAATAGCGGCCAGTAATACCTTGATGGTAAAGTTGCTCATTCAGTGATTGTAGAGTTCCTGCAACAGTATAGTTTGGTAGTACAGGTCTTTTAAAATGGGTGATAAAGGGACTGTCACGAGGGGTCCCGCGACCCATATCGTGGGTCGCGGGCTCACTCGTGCTCCCCGGGGCTCGCAGGCGGGGTGCCGGCGCGACTCACCTCTCCCCGCTCCGGAATCGCTGCCAGGTTCCGGCCTTGCGCGTCCCCGCGGCATCTTCAGGAAATTTAAAGGGCCAGTGCTCCGCTAATTGGTGCACTGGCTGATCACTTCCCATTTAAAAACCCTGCACCTCCCTCACACTCTTGCCGGATCTTTGTGCCTCACAGCCTGAGAGAAAGCTATTCTGCGATTTGCCTGCGATTCCTGCGTTCCTGTGTCTTCTGCGTTCCTGTGTCTTCTGCGTTCCTGTGTCTATGAGAAATAATCGCGATAAACCATTACCCGTTATATCAATGAGATCCATGACGGTGACATAGTGGCCTTAACTTTATAGGTATTGACTGTGACCCCCCCAAGCGGGGTGGTGACTGGGACCGCATCCTTTTGCAGAAAGAAGCACAGTGGATGATTATCGTCTTAAGACTTCCCCCATCTGGACTGAACGGCAACTTAATTTCACCTGCTTCATGGATCCCCGCGTCACCCATACTATATCTCCAGCATTTACTTTCCTGATTTGACATCCACACACCCCCCTTCTGTACCTACATACCTCTTTAACCTTCCGTACCATACCACATATGCATACTACTGGACTCTGCCTTCCTTGTCCTAATTTGGCTTCACCCCAACCGGGTGTCCCCTCTCCTGTTTCTCTCTCCTCAACCAACAAAATCCTATTGTTGGCCCTCCCTAAACGTATATGAAGTAGGGACCATCCCTTTCATCGCATGGTCTTTTTTGACCACACCACTCTCACTACATCTTCCCTCTACTACTTAGTTAGTGGTCCTTTTCCCCCCCCCTCTCACCTTACCTTGGGTGGGTGCAGCACCTTGGAGGACTGACACTTGATCGCGCATGCGCCTCTTGTAGGGGAGTACCCCTGGGCGGGGAGAGTTTCCCGGGCGGCCCCTGTGGCGGATTGGCTCCCTTGCTCCTGCCTCGCGTCCCCTCTAGGTTCCCTCCAGGCGCCTGTCAGCGTGCGACGAAATCTCTCCCCAGCAGCTGCCGAGCATCCCCAGCTCGCCCCTCTCTCTGTCCGGCACCATCCCGCCTCCAGGCGCTCTGCGCATGCGCCCCATCGACCCATTTTGGCGAAGCGCTCTCCACTCGTCCATGGCAGCCTCTAGGGTTTGACTGACGTGCTTAAACGCGACGTCCCCCGCCGACCGCGTGGTTTGTTCCACTGACACTCACGCGACGCCCATCAACTTTGCCGCTCTCCTAGCATCACGTACCACCGGCTCGTTCACCATCCCTGGTAGACGCCTCCCTCTCTCTGGCGGCATTAGGAAAGTAAGACAATTTTCCTTCTTTAGTCTCCAGGGCCCAGCGCTCATGAGAATTAACTATATATAGCCCTAACCAGGGTGTCCTTCCCCCAGCCACATCTACCCAGGCCCTACCATTGTGCATCACGTCACCTGAAGATACCCATTCAGCCCACCCAGGATGCAGGAATATATTGGGTAAGCACCTACTATTTTCAAATCCATGATCCCCATCCTGATCATCCGATCAAATATTTAGATTCCTATGATATTTTCCCACAGGGGTCTCATTTCCCTCCATGAAGACCTGTCGTATCAGGGAAATATGGCATGTAGGGAATCCTGACCTACAGGGAATCCTGTCCTACAAGGGAATCCATACTCATACCTTGTATTGGAATGCCCTCCTTTGACCCCCCTTTGAAATTATACTGCACTAGGGTATCTCCATGGGCAGCTACTATGTTTTTTTTGTCCATTCTTCTCCCCTGGGATTTTGACATATAAACTTGACACCATACATATACTCCTGCTTTTTGACCTATACACCAACATTTGGACACTTATACGGTACTGTCATCTCTTGACTCAGATCTTCTGTCAGCCACCAACCTTGGGCTGTTACATGATCCACGCTCCAGGATTTGCCACACACTAGGGCACTTAACTGTGACTTCCTTTACCTAGTACCCTGTCCACATCCCATACCTTCCCCTCTCCTTCTCCCGCCCCCCTCACCCCCCAGTGCAGGGTTAGGCGACGAGAATAGTGTAGGTTCTGGAACTGGACCGCATACTCTCCCCAGAGCAATTCCCCTGACGTAATTCCAATAAAGCTGACTCTCTGCGAGGAGGCCCGACCGGTTTTCAAATACTGACCGGAATTCAGACAAAAAGGCTGCAAGAGAAGCCGTAACTGGGTCCGTTCCATCCCAAGGGGAGTAGCCCAGCCAAGGCTTTCCCCGAGAGAAGGCTGACTAAATGCCCACCTTGGATCCTCCGTGATGGATTGGGTCGCATAAGTTCTATGTGCAGGGAGCACTGAGTAATAAACTCCGGCACATCTTGGGATCACCATCGTACTTGCTAGGCATAGCAACAACCTTTCTAGTTCAAAGCAGGCCAGACTAGTCGGAGCATTAGGGGTCGAAAGACAGCCTCAGGTACCTGTGCTGTTGCTGGTTAGCTAACAGTTGCTGAAGCATGGCGGTGACTTGCTCCATTTGATATCGCTGAGCAGCAATCTGCCGAGACGGTGGATCACAATAGTGGCAAGATCTGGCTTGCTGGGAGACGGAACCTGGCAGACCATGGCCGGATCTTACTGTCAGGCTTGCAGGTGTGGATCCTCGGACACTGCAAACGATGACACAACCACTACTGGGACCAAGAGTCTAAGTGGTACCCGTTTTCACCAGAGCCCTCCGCAAGGCGGGTTAGACAACCTGCGGCATGGTGACCCCAGGTCTTCTCAGGCGTGACTGTCTGCAGTGGCGGCCAAGGTAGAAGTACAGAGACGGCTGACAATCTCGTGGTCGAAGTCCAGGCCAAGGTCAGGGCAGGCGCAGAGGTGTAACGTCAGAATCCGTCCAGAGTCAGCAACAGGAGGTTCAAGCAAGGGTACGGGAACCAGCACACACGACAGCAGCACGGAGGAACCCTGGTACACGGAACCACAAGGAGGTCGTAACACTGGAACACGGAGGAATTCGGTGTTCTCAGCTGCGGATACCCGAATCATGAAGGGCGCGGCCCTTTCACTAACATTACTCAACAAAACAACACGAAAACCCCCCAGTTGGTGGACATCACCAGTAAGTAGTAATTTGCCAAATTGGTCCTAGAGGACTTGAACACAGCAACGTGGGCACCATGCACTTCAACGCACTCAGAAGAATTGGAAGCTTGTCTCTTTGGGAGAAAACACAAACATTATAATTAAGCCTCGGACAAAGGCGGTAACCTCGTAGTCTTGGAGACGACACAGTACCAAGCTATGTGCCAGACCACTAATGGATAAATCAGCTCACTTAATCCCTCGGACCTACCACATCCTTCTTAGAGAACTCCGGGACATTCTCACACCAGCCGTGGAGGACAAAATCATATCTCAAGATGAATTTTATTCTTATGCCGAGACATCCGAAGACGGCCACCTTTATGGGACTACCCAAGATCCACAAAGGCACTACTCCTTTAAAGGAAGACCTATCGTATCGGGACTACAGTCCTTGTGTAACACCTGGTCATATACATCGATCAACTTTAGCCCCCTTTGTTACTTCCCGCCCTCATACCACACAGGACACAACAGATCTACTCGGAGACTAGACGGACTTACCCTATCCCCACGAAGCTACTTGCCAGCATCGATGTAGAGGCCCGTACACCTCTATCCCCCCTGATCGGGATTGAAAGAGTCAAGTTCTACCTCCGACGGTAGGGGCCCACAGTATAGGGCTCATATAACTTCGTTCTACAGATACTTGAATTTACCCTCACCCATAACTTCTTACGTTAAAGGTAAATTGTTCCACCAGCTCAGGGGCACGGCAATGGGGAGCACTGCGCCCCCAGCTATGCCAATCGTTCCTGGGCTGGTGGGAACATTGCGTGTTTCCCATGAGGATTATGAGCCCCAGGTGGATAGAACTGGCCTCGTTATGGGCCAGCCATATAGATGACATCTTCATCGTATGGGAGGGACGAATTAAGGCTTTCATCCAAACAGTCCAGGACCAAACACCAAACACTTTGGGACTCAAGTTTACTTTGAGAGAGCACCTGCGTCTCCCCTTTCTCGATGTCAATGATAACCAAATCCCACTGGAGAAGTTCAGACCAATTTGACCGCAACCGACTGCCACCAATTCCTTGTTACGATGGGAATCTCACCATCTACCAGAACCAAGAGTGGGATCCCGAGGAACGTTCCCATCAGCATGAGTTCCAACATCAAGCCAAGATACTCAGGATCGCTTAGACAGTGGGATATCCCGACTATTATTTTAGAAAGCATATCAACGAGCGGCATCACTCGAACGCACCACTATGCTTCCCCTAGACACCACCTTGCTGGACTCTCTGATTCGCCATAGCAAGTACGATGGTGCATAAAAGAAACTAACAAGACAAGTGGCATCCTTAGAAGGACCTGATCTGAGCACCCATTTTCCATAATCCTAGATCACACTACCAGGCGTGGCCACAACATTAGGGATGAATTTACATAGCCATTACACCAGGCCTACTCGCTCCAGTGGATTCACAGGAGATTAAAGCTGTTTTCCTGAAGGCTGCACGCCTGCAAAGGATCACTAGGCCCTGGCTTTACCAGTATGTAGACAGGTACCCGTATACCGTACGGAATTATTAATTGCCTGTCCAAAGGAGATCTACAGAGCTCATGCGCTTGTGGCAAAGATACATAGGAATCCTTATAGGAAATTTTGGCCAACGCATTGGGCAACACCTGGGTGACATTAGAAATAATCCGATAAAACCATTATCCCGTTATATCAATGAGATCCATGACGGTGACATAGGTGGCCTTAACTTTATAGTATTGACTGATTGACCCCCCAAGCGGGGTGGTGACTGGGACCGCACTTTTGCAGAAAGAAGCACAGTGGATGAATATCGTCTTAAGCATTAACCATCTGGACTGAACGCAACTTAATTTCACCTGCTTCATGTGATCCCCGCGTCACCATACCATATCTCCAGCATTTACTTTCCTGATTTGCCACACACCCCTTCTGTACTCAATACCTCTTAACATCCTGGTACCATACCACATATGCATACTACTGGACTCTGCCTTCCATGTCTAATTAGGCTTCACCCCAACGGGTGTCCCCTCTCCTGTTTCCTCAGACCAGACAAAATCCTATTGGTTGGCCCTCCATAAACGTATAGAGTAGGGACCATCCCTTTCATCGCATGGTCTTTTTGACCACACAACTCTCACTACTCTTTCCCTTACTACTTAGTTAGTGGTCCTTTTTCCCCCCTCTCCACCTTACCTTGGTGTGCAGCACCTTGGAGGATTGACCACTGATCGCGGCATGCGCTCTTGTAGGGGGTACCTCTGGGGGGAGAGTTTCCCGGCGGCCTGTGGCGGATTGGCTCCATTGCTCCTGCCTCGCGTCCCCTATAGGTCGCCTGGCAACGCATGGAGCTTCCCCGTCTCCGCCCCCTCCTCTGCTCCGGCACCATCCGACCTCCAGGCGTCTGGCATGCCGCCCATCGACGCCATTTGGCGAAGCCTCTCCACCTGTCCATGGGCAGCCTCTAGGGTTGGACTGGACGGTTATAACGCGGCGTCCCCGCCGACACTGCGTGAGGTTTGTCCACTGACTACTCAGCGCAACGCCCATCAACTTTGCGTCTCCATAGAATCACGTACCGGCCGTCACCATCCATGGTATACGCCTCCCCTTCTGGCTGGGCATTAGGAAGGTAAGACAATTTTCCTTCTTTAGTCTCCAGGGGCAGCGCTCATGAGAATTAACTCTTGTGTAAAAGTCTGACATCAGATAGGATGTCGATGGGGATATTGAGGACTATCCGGTCATAGAGGAAAGAATAAGAACATAGATGTATGAGCGACAAGGACCTTTGGTCCTGGCACCCTAAGTCTGGGCGCATGTGCTGAGACAACATCACTGACGCGCACGCCGGTCTAGTATCTAAAGTCCGGGCGCATGCGCGAAATAACCATAGACTAGCACACACGCCACCCCCCAAAAAAATCCTAAGTTTGGGCGCATGCGCGCGAAAAATACATACCGGCGCGAACATCAGTCTTAATTCCAAGTCTGGGCGCAGGCGCAAACAGTCATGTATTGGCACACATGCCAGCCGAAATACTCTAAGTCCAGGCCCATGCGCAAATGGAACTCAAACTGACACTGACATCCAAGTTCATGCGCACGCGTGGGATAACCGTTCGGGGAGGAACAAAATTTATCGCAGGGACAGCCTCCAATTGACGGACAGTCAATTTGACAAATAGAGTAAGATGGGTGGGTTTGTTATGACCAATCAGTATCGTTGAAACGACCGAGCGTCACGAATGACGTCACAAACAGAGTCTATATATGACGGTAGGGAACAGCTGGCATGCACACTTAGCCCCGGCACCCCTGAGGACGCCACGCAGTGGCGAAACATGTCGGGGGGGCTCTAGTGTTCTGTTAGGTTTTAGATAGCAGCAGGAGGACTCTAAATTAACAATCGACTATTAGTGTTAGAAATAATGGCAATAAATGTGTGATTGTGGCTGTGCGAGTGGCATGGGAATCCTAATACCCAAAGTATGAAAGTGTGAATTGGACCGATAGATGTCTCTGGAGAATATAGTGAGATAGAAAGAGCACTAGTTGAGTGAGATCCATAGATACATTTACGCACTGGTTACTTTGCAACAGTGATACAAGCCACATTTATCTGACCAGTACGTCTGGCAATTATGGTTAACTAGTGCATCATTTGGAAAAAGGGTAGAAGTTTTTCTGCCAAAGATCCATATAGTGGTGGGAACAGAACTTCTCACTATACTCCATACAGCAATAATACTATGGTCCCATGCTCACAAAACATACCACATCTGAGTCGCAAATGAAAACACATTCCTATGAATTCCTATGAGTCCCTGTTTGTAGATTTTTAATGGTTTTCTTTCTTTATAATTGTCATCAAAAAAACAAAAAAACTTTTTTTAAATAAACAAATAAAGGTTATAAGTTTTACGGGGAATATAATTACCCCCACATATATGACTAATGGGTCTTAGTGAGGCCGGTTTTCTGGCCTTTTTTTGAAAATTATAATTTTGATGTGGACCCAGTCCAACTTTCATCCACGATCTACCTTTTGGTATTTAAGAAAGGATGTGACGCTACCGCAACAGCACCATGGTCATCATTACCAAGCCTGTCCAAACCATCCATTCAAATCTCAATCTCCCAAATCATGGAGAGAAAGCGTAAATTTCACCCACTGAACGCACAAGCTTTGGTCCTGAATAGGAGCTTTTTCAAATTTCCAAATCTGATGACAGTGACTATCCCACAGTATGAAGTTCCCAGCCTCCATAACTTTTCCTGACAGGCAGCCCCTGCCCTAAACCAAATAAACCAACAGGCTGTGGACAAAAGCAGATGTGCACTACGCAATGCTATTAGCCCCCAGTTGCACCTCACAACTGACATGTGGACCAGTAAGCACAGGACAGGGACATAACATCTCCTTAATTGTCCACTGGATTAATGTAGTGCTGGTACCAAGGCATGAGGTGCTCTGGCTCACAATCTGCCTCCACCCAGGATATCATTCGTTGACTCCAGAAGAAGAAATGTCAAACTTCCCAACCGGCAAGCAGGTGTGCGACAATGGCCGGAACCTTGTAACAGCTCTGGGCTAAGCCAAGTTTGCATGCATCCCATGTATTGCAATAGCTGTATCTTCTCAGCTGTCCTGTTCGGTCGACACAGCTGTTCACTTAGTTGCCGGGGCACAGTACAGCAGCCTATCTAAAGCTAACAAGTTATAATACAGCAGTCCTGCTCAAAACGCTATCAGGACAGCCAAGAAGCTACAGCACTACCCTTCCGTGGACGGAAGGTGGTCGGGAAAATGTGAATTGGCTCATCCGTGGATTTTCCCATGAAGAAAAGCTAACTTGCTGATCAGTGGGAGTCTCAGTGCTTAAACCGCCACAGATCATTAAAACAAACGGGGTCCGATGGGGTCACATATACCTCTGTCGGACCCCTTGTCACTCCGTCAGACTAATGGAGCAGACGCCGTTCTCCGTCAGCTCCATAGAGATTAATGGAGCAGAAAGGTCAAGTGTGGCTGTCTGCTCCACTAGTCTGAAGGAGTGACGAGGGGTCTGACGGATTCGCAATCTGTGGGGAACTCAGTACTGAGAGCCCCACTGAACAGCAAGTTAGGCCCTAACCCATGGATAGGACCTAACTTTCCTTCATGGGAAGACCCCGCATGTTCTCTCTGCGCTTGCATGGCCTCTGCTGCTGGTGTGTGACAGAGGCCTTATTTAAGGACAACTGGAGGCTGCAACTAAGGCGTTTTAGCCTCATATACAGTAGGTATATATAGGTATATTTTTTAAAATTATAATCAACAGAAATCTATGTCTACAGTTTAGAGATTAAATAAAAGGCATATAGTGAGTTTGGAATATCCCCTTAACTTTGTAGTGCAAAGGTTCCTGGCCATCTATGCAGACCTGCCAGAACTTCTGTTTTAAAGTGCATGTTGTTCACACCCTACTGCTGAATCATCACCGACTTGAGGACACTCATATGGGCATGGTGGTCTCTCACTCCCTATGTTTGTTGCATTTTTAGTAATAAAGATGAAAGCCCCAACTTGAGTGCTGGGTCTCACAATGGCGTGACCTGGGTATAATTGGGCCCTGAAATTGTATATTTGTAGTAAAACTGAAATTTTCCCTTTGAACCAACTTTTTCATACTAACTTTTTTGAAAGCTCATGCAAAGTTAAAATACCCACAATACCCTTGGTACATTTATAATGACTTGGGAGTCCATACAAAAAATAGCCTGCCTCAGGCGCTGGTCACAGCTGGGACAGCAGAGAGCTTCAAGAAGGGTCTAGATGCCTTTTTACACCTAAATAACAGTGATTGTTATGTTATATAGAATTGTTTCCCCTAAATCCCTTCCTCATGCAATCCCTTCCCTTCCGTGGTTGAACTTGATGGACAAGTGTCTTTTTTCAACCGTATAAACTATGACTATGAAATCGTATATCAATTTTATTGATATGATGTAGCAATTCTAGTTTATTTTATATCTATCCATCTATCCTTGTGGCTTGTGAAGCTTAGCTCGGCATCCTAGTCATCTTTAAGATTGCAGACCCTTTCATGGGCTATTTTCAAATAACAATACCATTGTGAAAAAAACCCTGTGAACGATTTTATACTGGATTTTCCTCCATATTTGAGAAATTATAGCTGTCCTCACTATATTTAGCCCCAGTATCATTTTCTGCCATACTTCTCTACAGTCCATATCTGTCCATAAATCCCTTTTTCATTTTAAAGTTGTCCCCTGCAACATTGCGTTGTCATTTCCAAAATGATTCCTTCATTCCTACTCCTTCATCATCTGCCTTCCAAAAGCATAGTGGTGCTCCTTCCCTTCCATCAAGGGTGTAACAACAGCTATGGCTGCTACGAGGCCCGCTTTGCAACGAGATGGACAAAAAATTATCAATGCCGTTCTTCCGTGCCCTTCTCTCTCTGGTGACAGCAACATCACAGCAGTAAAAGGGGTCCAGCTACATGCAATGTAATGACACCCCGTTTACTGTGCTGGGCAGTCCCACCTGCACCCCACCTCTGCACCCACCCATAGAGCCGCCCACCTCCTAGCACAGCCGAAAGCCCTCCTCCCTGCTTGAAGGCACAGACAACGGCCCTCCTTCCCACCTGCCAACACAGCCAGCTGAATTCCTGCCCGCCGGGCAGACGGCACAGCGGCCCGTATACCCACCGGTCGCACTGCCTGTTGCCTGAAGGTACAGCCACCCAGACAGTCTTCCTGCCAGCACTGCCACCTGGACACCAAAAAAGCAAGTGCCTTTACATGTATCCGTATATAAGTATCTGTGTGCCTTGCAAAAGAGTTCGGGCTCCTTGTACTTTTATTATAATTATAATTTTTTGGTTAAGAATCAACAAGTGGCACACAATTGTGAAGTAGAACAAAATTTAATGGATGTTTTAAACTTTTGTAAAAAATAATAAACTGAAAAGTGGGGTGATGCTGCCACCACCATGTTTGATAGTGGGCATGGTGTATTCATGGCTTTCTTCTAGCCACTCTACCATAAAGACTAGATTTGTGCAGTTTACTAGTGATTGTTGTCCTATGGCCAGACCCTCCCACCTCGGCTGTATATCTCTGCAGTTTATTTAGAGTGATCATGGGCCTCTTGACTGCATCTATGATCAGTCTTCTCCTTGTTTTAGATATAAGTTTAGAGGGATGGCCTGTTTTGATAGATTTGCAGTGTCTTATACTCTTTCTATTTCAATATGAAATATGAAAGCTTCCTGCTGCTTTCGGGTGTATGGGGTTTCTAATTAATACAACTTACAAGGCTCCTATCAAATGGTCCCTAATAGGAATCATTCAAAAATTTTCTTGAAGTGTTATAATTTTCCAGGTCCTTAAGGGGTTAAGGAGTTTTAACATAAAAAAAAGTTAATTTACTCATTAGGTCATTGACCAATAGGTTCAATGACACAATCCCTTTCAGTAAATTTGTTCTCATTTGGTAAATTTATAGGAACTAGAGACATTTTTTTCACTTCCTTAATTCTACTTTATGAATTTGCAAATCTGTGAAAATTTTTACCTACCAGTAAACTTGAAGATTTAAAATTGTAAGGCAGAAAGACTGTCACAAGTCATTATAGGTGGTAAGCCAGAGGTTTAGTGAGGTAGCAAAAGAAGTGTTTCAGGTCATATTCTATTTCATTATCTGAATGCGTTTGCCAAATTTGTTTACCTTTGCACTCGGGTCGCGGGGTCACTCGTAATCCTCGGTGTGCCCCAGCGCCCCTCCGCCATGTCTTACCTCTCCTCGTTCCTGTTTCCCATCCATTGGTGGTGTGAACGTGTTCCTCCCTCCTAGTGTGTGCGCGCTCTAGCTTCAGTAGATTTAAATGGTCAGCGCACCGCTAATTGGTGCTGGCCCTTTTCAGGAAATGGATAAAGCCCAGAATCTCCCAGCATTCCTTGCCAGATCTTAGTGCATATGCCTATGAGAAAGCTGTTTCCTGTGCCTCGTGCTAGTGATTGGATTTCCCGTTGTGAACCCGGACCTGATCTCGACATGGCTCCTCTGCTGCCAGCCCTGACCTCTTGCTTCGTTCCTGACCTTGTACCACTGTCGCATGCCTTGACTATGAGATTGACTGCCGACTATGAGATTGCCTGCTGATTCGGTGCCTCGACCTTGGCTGCCACTGCACACAAGTCGCGCCTGTGGAACAACCTGGTGGTGGCTCTGGTGGAGACCGGGTGCCACTTAGATTCCGGTCCCAGGTGTCAACTTGTGTCATCGTCCGCAATGCTCCAGAGGATCCACTATCTCCGATCCTGACAGTAAGAGGTTCTGCTACCTGTTCTGTTGGATCTTAGCACCGTCGTGGTCTAGCAGTCCCAGCAGATTGCCGTGCAATGTTAACAGCTAGGTCAAGTTACTGCCTTGTTGCAGCAATTGATGGCAACTCGGCAACAGCATGAAGCTCCTGCTACTTCAGTTAGCCTGCCTGAAGCTGAACCTAGGCTGAGACTTTCTATGCCAATGAAGTATGATGGGGACCCCAAGCTGTGCAGGGGCTTTATTACCCAGTGCTCTCTGCACATAGAACTCATGCCGTCTCAGTTTGTCACTGAGTGATCCAAGGTGGCATTCCTCATCAGCCTTCTCTCTGGGTGGGCCCTTGCCTAGGCAACCTAGATTGCGGCAACCCACACTGCATTCCTGGCGGAATTCCGTAATGTGTTAGAGGAACTTGCACGAGCCTCCTCTGCTGAGACTGCACTGCTGAACCTGCGCCAAGCCTATTCATCCATGAGAGAGCATGCAGTTCAGTTCCTCACCCTGGCCTCAGAACTTTCCTGGAATGATGCAACCCTGACCGCGGCCTTTAGGAAAGGTCTTTCAGCTCAAGTCAAAGATGCTTTGCCTGCTCGTGAACTGCCATCCACTCTGAGTGGTCTCATCACACTGGCCACTAGGATTAATGTGTGCTTTAGAGCGCGCTGAGGAACTATGTTTTGTGCACCCACAGGCCCGGGTTAGACGTTTACCTCGCTTGGCACCTGTCTTCCAAAAGCTGCTCCAGCCTCCACCCGTATCATCTGCAGAAGCCCCTTATTTTGTACCAGACCGGATCACTTCTTTGGGACTTGTTCTGTCCGTCCCCAAAGTACGGGAAACGCCAGCATCTAGGGTTCTTGGGAGAAGCGTCCCTAGGTGTGAGCAAAGCTTCTCCACGTCTGGACATTCCAGTGCTCCTCAGTGTTAGCCGAGATAGCCAGTTTCAAGTGTGTGTCTTCTTGGACTCCGGGAAACTTTGTGGATGCTGCCCTGCAACATCACATCTCAGCCCCTGGTCATCTCCTCAGTCAGTGGCCAGATTCTCTCCAATGCAGTCCAGTACCGCACACAGCCCTTGTACCTGCAAGTTGGAGCCCTCCATAAGGAGAGTTTGTCCTTCTATGTACTGGCTCACTCCACTTCATCCCTCCTGCTCGGTCTTCTGTGGTTGCAGCTCCATGTTCCTGTGCCTAACTGGAGGACGGAGGAAATTCTTCATTGGGGCCAGATTGCCAGTCCCGCTGCATGAAGGTCCCTCATCCAATACCCGTCACGGTCTCTTCTGTGGTACCCAAGCCTCTGGAGGGTCTCCCAACTTGCTATCAGGAGTTAGTGGACGCTTTTTCTAAGAAGCGAGCCAAGACTTTGCCGCCTTACCACCCCTATGACTGCCCTATTGATCTCCTACCGGGTGCGTCCCCTCCACGGGGCCGGGTGTACCCACTCTTTTTACCTGAGACCACTGCTATGTCAGACTACATTAATGAAAACGTGCAGAGGGGGTTCATTTGTAAATACTCTTCCCTGGCTGGTGCAGGCTTCTTCTTTGTTACCAAAATGGATGGGTCACTCCATCCATGCATTGACTACCGCGGTCTTAACAAGATCCCGATTATGAACTGCTATCCACTACCTTTGATCACAGAGCTGTTTGACCGCCAAGGTCTTCTCCAAACTCGACCTTTGTGGGGCCTACAACCTTATCCGCATTCGCAAGGGAAACGAGTGAAAGACCGCCTTTAAGACTTGTGATGGACACTTTGAGTATTTGGTGGTGCCGTTCGGACTTTGCAATGCCCCTGCCCTTTTCCAGGAATTCAGCAACGACATCTTCAGGGATCTACTATATACCTGTGTAGTGGTCTATCTTGACTACATCCTGGTGTTTTATCCAGATCTCGAGTTCCACCAGTCTCATGTATGGCAAGTCCTCAGTCAACTAAGGACTACTCACCTTTATGCCAAACTTGAAAACTGCCAATTTCACCAGCGGAGTCTTCCTTTTCTTGGTTATATTATCTGTGACAGAGGTCTCCTGATGGCTCCTGCCAAGCTTTTTGCTGTTCTTCAATGGCCTTGCCCTGTAGGACTACGCGCTATACAGTGGTTTCTGGGCTTTGCAAATTACTACCAGCAGTTCATCCTGCACTTCTCATCTCTTGTGTCTCCTATTGTGGCGCTCACCAAGAAGGGTGCCAACCCCCGACTCTGGCCTTCGGCAGCTGAAGAAGCCTTTCCGAACTTAAAGTCTGCGTTTGTTTCAGCCCCAGTTCTTGTACGTCCCGACACAGAAAAGCCTTTCCATCTAGAAGTGGATGCCTCCTCTGTGGGGGCCGGTGCAGTGCTCACGCAGAAGGGTGCCAAAGGCCAAACCCTCACCTGCTTTTTTCTCTAAGACTTTCTCCTCTGCAGAGAGGAATTATTCCATAGGAGATAGGGAACTTCTGGCCATCAAACTTGCCCTGGAAGTATGGCGATATCTTCTGGAGGGAGCTCACCATGCGGTCTGCGTATATACAGACCATAAGAATCTCCTATATCTCCAGACAGCCCAACGTCTCAACACTAGGCAAGCCCGTTCATCTCTCTTCTTCCCACGCTTCAACTATGGACTGCATCCACACCCTCCTCTCCCTCTACCTGTGTCCTCGGACGTTCCTGTGCTTGAAGAATTGGTACAGGATCTAAAGTCCAGACTCGCCTTTCCTTGTTACAGGCTTCTGCTCGGACCAAGGCAGATAAGAAGCACAGGTCTCTTCCTGTCTTCTCTCCAGGTGACAAAGTCTGGTTGTTCTCCAGGTATGTCTGACTAAAAATCCCTGCTTAAACTTGGGCCTCATTTCAAGGGTCCCTTTGAGGCGCTCACTCCCATCAATCCAGTGGCCTACAAGTTGCGCCTTGCTCCTTCCATGTCTCTTTACGCAAGACTGTCATCCTGAACTTCTTCTCCCGACAAGTACCTGCTCCTGAGGCTGACTCCACTGACGTCTTCGAGGTAAGGGAGGTCCTAGATATGAAGACGGTGAAAGGGAAGCGGTTCTTTTTGGTTGACTGTAAGGGGTTCGGACCGGGGGAGAGATCCTGGGAACCCGAGGATAACATTCTGGACCGCAGTCTCCTGCAGAGGTTCCTCCAGCCAAAGAAGAGGGGGAGGCCGAAGGGGGTGGTACTGTCATGGGTGCTCCCGCGACCCATGTTCCGGGTCATGGGCTCACCCGTGACCCAGCACCCCTCCGCCATGTTTTACCATTCCCGATTCCTGCCCATCGGCCCTGTGCGCACGTTCCTGTCTCCCAGGGCACCCACGCGCTGACTTCAGAAGATTTAAAGGGCCAGCGCACCGCTAATTTCAGGAAATGAATAACGCCTGGCATCTCCCAGCATTCCCTGATGGATCTTAATGCTTATGCCTATGAGAAAGCTGTTTCCTATGCCTCATGCTAGTGATTGGATTTCCCGTTGTGACCTGTTCTCGACTTGCCTCCTCTGCTGCCAGCCCTAACCTCTTGTTTCGTCCCTGACCTTGAACCACTGCTGCCTGCCTTGACCATCTGCCTGTCCCCGACTACGAGATTGCCTGATGATTCTGTGCCTCGACCTTGGCTGCCACCGCGGACATGTTGCGCCTGTTGACAACCTGGTGGTACCCTGGTAAAGACTGGGTGCCACTTACATTCCGGTGGTCATCGTCCATGGTGGTCCAGAGGATCCACTATCTCTGATCCTGACATGCACTTATTCATACAAATTCACCGTAGACCCTGGAAAAAATGCTGAAATGTCTCAGCATCTGCAAGACAGTCATAGACTTTGGGAAATGGGAACAACCCTTTAGGTTTGTCTCATTAAACAACATATGTGGCTAAGAAGGAATAGAGCCTTGATTGACAAATAATGGGTATAGAGACAGATGTTACAATGTACATCCAAATTCTGGCACAAGGTAGAAATTTAGAATTATATATATTTTTTTAAGTTGCACAGAGTCTTGAGCTACCCATACCATTTGATTGTCTACATTCGCTAGAGACTGAATTTTATTCATGCAAAAAAATTAGCATTTTTTTAAAAGATTTTAAAGATGTATATATGTTAATAATATATCAGGCGCAACACTGAATAAAATGATACTAGTGAACTTTGCTTGGCAGGTGAAAAAGTCACATTCTTTTTCTGCAAATATTCAAATGCACCAAAAAGGCAGGGAAAGATTTACCCATAAAAAAGCCTATGCAAATGCTTTAGGTTCCAGAGATCAAGGAAGTTCCACACTTATTTCCTCAGGATGCAATACAGTTTAGATCATGGGTCGGAAACCTATGGCTCGCGAGCCAGATGTGGCTCTTTTGATGGCTGCATGTGGCTCGCAGACAGGGCTTCTAACCATGGGCGCACGGAACTGTCACTGCTGGCCAGACTGCTTCAAGTAGCAGAGCTGCGGGGGAGCATTGGAAAGGCAAGTACATGGTTTTTTATTTGTTTGTACTGGGGCGGTGGACTACCTGCAGGCTGTATACAGGGGGCGGCTGGCTGTATACAAGGGAGGGGCTGGCTGTATACGGGAGGAGAATGGCTGTATACAGGGGAGGGGCTGGCTGACTGTATACAGAGGGGGTGGCTAGCTGTATACAGGGGGAGGCTGGCTGGCTTTAAACAGGGAGGGGGCCTGGCTATATAATAGGGGGCTGGCTATATACGAGGGGCGCAGGGGCGAAATGCTGGGGGGGGGGGGGGGCTGGCTGGCTATGTATAGGAGGGCTGGCTATATACTGGGTGGGCTGGCTGTCAATATACTGGGGAGGGGCATGCTGGCTATATACTGGGCGGCATACTGGCTATATACTGAGGGGGCTGGCTGGATATATACTGGGGGGGCTGTCTGGCTACATATAGGGGGGCTGGCTATAAACTGGGCTGGCTGGCAATACACTAAGTGGGCTGGCTGGCTATATACTGGGAAGGCCTGTCTGTATAAAAGGGGGGCTGGCTGGCTGTATACTGGGGGGACTGGCTGGCTGTATACTGGGGTGCAGGCTATATACAGGGGGGGTTCTATACTGGGAGAGCAGTCTGGCTATATACAGGTGGGTCAGGCTGTATACTAGGGAGGGGCTGGCTGGCAATATACAGGGGGGCTGTCTGTATACTAGGGGGACTGGCTGTATACTAGGGGGCTGGCTATATACTGGAGGGTTGGCTGGCTGTATCCCTGGGGGGGCAGGGCCAGCTCCAGGTTTTAGTGGGCTCTGGGCAACAGAGGCCTAGTGGGCCCTTTTATGGGCCACCCTCCAGTAGTCACACTGCCCCCCTCCCCTGCGTGGACACACTGCCCTCCCATCCCCCTGTGTACACATTCCTTCCCCCTGTGGACATTCTGCCCCCCCTCCCCCTGTATACACTTTTCCCCTCCCTCTGTATACACACCGTCCCCCTCCTTCTGTATACACTCTGCCCCTGGCGACACTGGTACAATTGATCCAGGGGCCCGAGTGCGCCCCTCCAGTACCCCGGGCCCGGAACTTGCCTGGGTTAGACGGGTGCTGGCACCGGGCCTGGGGAGGGGGCTGGCTGGCTATATACTGGGGAGCTGGCTGGATATATAGAGGGGGCTTGAAGATGGCTACATAGAGCTAGCCGAAACGTTGCACTGTACTTTCCACTTGTGAATAAACACTGAATGCCACAGAGTGTTGCCCTTCTGCTTGTAATTTCTGTAAGTTCCATATGTAAGGAGCACTGGGAGTCGAACCCCTTAAGCCTGCACCCACATTGGATTATAATCCTACTGATTTCACTGTGCCGCCTACATACTGATACTAAGAAACCATTCGTGCTAGAGGTTGACGCCTCATCGGTTGGTGCTGGAGCCATTCTTACCCAGAAAGGGCCAAAAAGTCAAACCCTCACCTGCATCTCAAAGACATTTTCAGACACAGAGAGGAAATATTCCATAGATAATCTGGAGCTTATAGCCATAAAGCTAGCTTTGGAAGAATGATGTTATCTTCTAGAAGGAGCTCATCATCCGGTCTGTTTCTACACAGATCACAAGTATCTCCTATATCTCTCTAGACTGCTCAGGGCCTCAACAGGCTCGTTGGTCTTTCTTCTTCCCCCGCTTCAACTTCATGATACATTTTTGTTCTGCAGAGAAGAATGTTAAGGCTGATGCCCTCTCTTATGCCTCAGATGTAATTGGGGAAGAACCAGCTCCTAAACACATTGTTCCTTCTGGACGGTTGGTTTTTCTCGCTCCTTTGAACGTATGGCAGCCTCCTCCTGGAAAGACCTATGTCCCACCTGCTCTTCAGACCTCAATGTCCCTAACTTGGGGACATTACTCTCATGTGGCTGGGCACCCTGGGGTGCAGAGATCTGTCACTATCATATCCTATATTTCTATTATAGGATATATTTCTATTGGTGGCCAGATCTAGTTGAGGATGTACAAGATTTTTTGAGTTCCTGCACTTCCTGTGCCCGTAACAAATCGTCACGTCTCAAGCCAGTAGGTCTGCTTGTGCCATTGCCGATACCCAGTTGCCTATGGACTTACATAGTCATGGACTTTGTTATGCATCTTTCACCATCTTCCGGTAATACCGTCATCTGGGTGGTCACAGACCGTTTTTCTAAGATGTCCCACTTCATTCCTCTGCCTGGTCTATCGTCATCTCCTCGTCTTGCCAGCCTGTTCTTCCTCCACATCTTCCAGCTTCATGGACTCCACATATTGTATTGGATCGAGGGGTCCAGTTTGATTCCTGGTTCTGGTATTCCCTGTGTAGCCAACTTCAAGTGAAGCTGGATTTCTCCTCTGCCTACCATCCGCAGTGTAATGGACAAGTGGAGATAGTTAATCAGACTCTGGGCTGTTATCTCTACCATTTTGTCTCTGCCCAACAGGACAACAGGACGACTGGGGTCCACCCCCTGTTCATGGCAGAGTTTTCCTATGATATCATGGATTCTGAATATGCCGACTCCACTCCCTTCTTCATTGTCTATGGACAGCATCCAGGCCCACCTCTTTCTCTTTCTGTGCCTTCTATTGTTCCTGTTGCTGATTCAAGATCTTAAATCCATCTGGGAGCAGACTCGTCTTTCCCTACTTCCTGGGCCACATTTACTTACCTGTCAAATTATCATTGTCCCATGATAATGCACTCAGCTGCGATTCACTAAGATTAAGCCCGATATCCTGCATATGTCGCTTCCCCGCTTCCAACAGAGTTCACCTTCTTCGTGGTGCAAGTAAGGGCTTGATCTTGCAACTCAATTTGAAAGTTAAATCCCGCACTCAGTCCGAATCAGTCGCATCATCTGAGCAAGCTGCACCACAATCCGATGGCATGCGACACACTCCCCTGTTAAATACGTGTCACAGCCATGCAAAACCCAAAATCGTCGGAAAGTCCAACGAAAGTGTGCCTGCGGACCCTAAGTAGATAAGACGCCTGTCCCTGCAGCTAAAAAACACACCTATAGCATGATGCTGCCACCACCATGTTTCATTGTTTGGATTGTATTTGGCAGGTGAAGAGCAGTGCCTGGTTTTCTCCACATATACCGCTTAGAATTAAGACTAAAATGTACAGTCTCCGTCTCAACAATCCAGAGAATCTTATTTCTCATAGTCTGGAGGTCCTTTGTGTGTTTTTTTGCAAACTGTATTTATCTTTCATATGTCTTACACCGAGGAGAGACTTCTGCCTGCACACTCTACCATAAACCCCCGACTGGTGGAGGCTGCAGTGATAGTTGACTTTATGAAACTTTATTGCATCTCTCTACTGTATCTCTGGAGCCCAGCCACAGTGATCTTGGGGTTCTGCTTTACCTCTCTCACCAATGAGTTTAATTAAACACTGGTGAACAGTGAACATTGAAATGCCATAGCTGTAACATATAATGCCTACTTCCCATATAAATACAGCTGTATCTTCCGGTTAACCTCTCCCCAGTTAGCAAATCATATTTTTTCTCTGTAGAAGAGGCTGAACAATCTGCATCTAGATATCTGTTTAGACCAAGCAATGCTTTATGAGGATCATTGCTGGATTGTATTTTTTGCCTTTTATTGTTGAGCAAAGACGGAGCATCCCCCTTTTTTGCGATAATGTAATTTATCAGAGCAGGAAGTGTCAAACAGGAAAAGAGACTGTCCTGTGTCCACAAACTATTTGTTGTCTCTTATGCTGGAAGCAGAATGATCTCCCTGGAAAGTTTCATACTTCTTACCTCAACTATTATTATATGCCAAGGAACATCTTCCTCCAACAAGAAAGGTAAATCTAACTTTTTAATACAATAATCTGTTGTATATAGTGTGTATTTATATAAAAATCAGTGTATCGGTCAAGGAAGCCTAATGTACACATCGAATGGATTCATTATTTTTAGAATGTTTTTTTTACGACAAGAGACAATAACACTTGGTACATGGCAATAAACAGTTAGATCAGGATTAACCCTAAAGGTGCTGTGTCATTAATAACATTTTTGTAATAATGTAATAACCAGGGGTCTCTGCTGTTGGATCCCCCATGATCAGTAGAACGGGAGATCACAAGTTGACCTGACCTGGGTGTTGTGTACTCTGATTCTGAAGTGTCATGGAAGTCAATGGAACTGTGTCTGTGCTTCAAAATACTTTTTTTGTGTGTGCTTTGAACATGTGTTTTTAATATTTTCCTACTATGAGGGAAGTGGTATATGTCTTATGGGTTTGTCTTCCACTGACTTGACTGACATGTCTCTTTCCTGGCGATTTTATGGCTCCTTGTTGTGATCAAATTTTTATATCCAGCACTGAAATAGTGAGCTAGACATATACTAGATGTGTAGTTTAAAGGAGTAAACACGTGGCGCCTGATGCTAAAGATGATGGGAAGATTGATGGTGTTCAGATGAACTGGTGGAATAGGTTAGTAGTACATCTGGCGGGCTGCAGCGTCTCCCGTGACCCGCAGTGGGACACTGGCGGTGTAAGGAACAATAGAAAAGTAGGTGCAAAAAACACAGGTATATGGGTGCGCGCTGCCCCTAGAGCTAAAATGTAACAGTAAAGTCCAAGATGTGTGTTAAAGGCTTTATTTTTATGGACGAAGCGTTTCGAGGACGAATTGTCCCCTTCCTCAGGTCCAAAAAGCAACATACACTGGATGCAATGTAGAGACTCACATATGCTCGGCTGGGGTGGGATCTAATAGACCTAGTCCTGTAGTCTTGGAAAAAATGCCTTAAGTAGTGGGTGAGCCGGTTAGAAGGGCTGTGGCACTGTAGTGAGTCATGAGAGAGGCCGTTCGCTGGTGGAATATGGGGTGTGAGTCTGCACGCCAGAGTATAACCTATAAGAACGTGTTGTATGGAAGTCAGCGCAGCTGCGCCAAAAACGGATTGCATGCGACAAAATCCCAGCGCAGACACCTATTAAATACCTGTCCAGGCCTGAAAAAGGCAAACAGTCTAACAAAAATGAGTAGCACGACCCTTAGGAAATAAGCCCCATTACCTAAGGGAAATGAGCATTAGTGTACATAGCAACTGCTCAGTGCTCGAACGAGTATTTTGCCCGCTCAAGAAAATGTCATCTCACAGCGTTTAGATTTTTGGCGGCCAGAAACAGAGCCAATCACAAGCCAGGAGACTCTGCACTACACTCAGCATCACGTGGTACACTTACATGTCGATAGCAGTGGTTGGCTGGCCTAATCAGGTGACCCTGATATATTAGCCCCTGCCCGCGCTGCTCGCATCATTCTCTGTCTGGATGCCGTTAGGGAGAGAGCAGCTGCTGCTGCAGGGATAGCGTTAGGCTGTTATACTAGCTTACTGTTAGGCAGGAGTGATTCTACAAGAACCCAACAGCCCTTCTTAGGGCTACAATAGCGTTATATATATATTTTTTTTATTTGCTTGTGGCTGGGCTTGCTGGCACTAGTAGTGCAGTTAGTACCATATTGTGACAAATTTGCAGGGAGACTTGCGAACGTTCTATTTAGCTCTTAGTGACACACATATCCATCTCAAACACCTAAGTGGGACAATTTATTAGGGGTTTGATTGAATTAGGCACAGTCTGTCGATTTTTTTTTTTTTCAAAACTGAAAGTCACAGGCACAGCACAAAATCTTCTTGTGTGCTGTCAGTGTAGGTTAGAAACTAGCCATAGCAATCATCTTCTGTGGTTGCTCTGTGATTTCTTCTGCACATTTTGTTCTATAAAAAAAATTTAAAAACACAAAAAATAAAAAAATAAAAAACAAAAAAAACACAAAACCCCCCCAAAAAAAGCACAAAAAAATTTACAGTTTAGATTTCTGTTTCGTCTATATAACAGACTTAAATTTTAAAATGTTGGCTAGGGGTAGAGGACAAGGGCGTGGGCGTCCAACTACTGCAGGGGTCAGAGGCCGTGGTCCTGGGCGGATTGCGACACCACCTGCTGATGAGGGAGCAAGGAAACGCCGCAGAGCTACACTCCCTAGCTTCATGTCTCTAGTTACTGGGACTTGTGGTAGAGCACTGTTGAGGCCAGAACAGTGCGAACAGGTGATGTCGTGGATTGTGGACAATGCTTCTAGCCATTTGTCCACCAGTCAGTCTTCCACGCATTCCACCCATGTTACCCAAGTGAGCACTCCTTCAGCTCCTCCACCTCAGCCTCCTTCCCCGCAGTCTGCCCCCTCCCAGGAAAATTTGGCATTTGAGCCGGTATACTCTGAGGAACTATTTTCTGGACCCTTCCCAGAGTCACAAACCACTGGTCAGGTTGCTGCTGAGCTCTTTCCCGATGTCCAGGTTTTCCACTGGTCCCAGTCTGTGGGTCATGATGACCTTCTTGACGTAGTGGAAGAAGTGTGTAAAGAGGTGTCAGATGATGAGGAGACACGGTTGTCAGACATTGGTGAAGTTGTTGTCAGGGCAGGAAGTCCGAGGGGGGAGCAGACTGAGGGATCGGAGGATGATGAGGTGACAGACCCAAGCTGGGTTGATAGGCCGGGTAAACACAGTGCTTGAGAGTCCTATACAAGACGAACAGGTTGGAAGAGGCAGTGGTGGGACCAGACGGAGGGGCAGGGCCAGAGCTGGTGCATCAGGGCCAAATGTTTCAAGTAGTGAAGCTCCCGTGGTGAGGGCTAGATTTTCTCAAGTATGGAGATTCTTTAAAGAAACACTGTGCTGTGCAACCTGTGCCACACCAGGATCAGCAGGGGTTCCACCACTACTAGCTTAACCACCACCAGTATGCACAGGCATATGAATGCTCAACACCCCACTCAATGGAACCTCCGGCCGGGTCCACCACTGCTTCTTCCCCTGTGTCATTTGCTGCCTCTGCTAGTCAGCCCCCTGCCCAGGACCCCGGCACAAACACCTCCCGGGCGAAAACCACACCTTCGCCTCAACAATCCTCCACAGCATCCACCAATGTCTCCATGCGAAGCGTCCAGCTCTCTATACCCCAGACGCTGGAGCGCAAGAGGAAACACAGTGCAACCCACCCACACGCCCAAGCCCTCAACGTCCACATCTCCAAATTACTCAGTCTGGAGATGCTGCCCTATAGGCTGGTAGAGGCCGAGGCCTTTCGCAACCTCATGGCAGTGGCCGCCCCGCGGTATTCGGTCCCCAGCCGCCACTACTTTCCCCGATGTGTCGTCCCAGCCCTGCACCAGCTGGTGTCAGACGACATCACCCGTGCCCTGACCAACGCCTTTTCTGACAAGGTCCACCTGACCACAGACACATGGACGAGTGCTGCCGGGCAGGGCCACTATATATCACTGGCTATATCACATTGGGTTAACTTGGTGGAGGCTGGGACCGAGTCTGACCCTGGGGCTGCTCATATATTGCCGACGCCGAGGATTGCGGGGCCTACCTCGGGCCAGGTCTCTCAGGCCTACTATGCCTCTTTCTCCTCCCACCCCTCCTCCACCTCCTCCTCCGAATTACCATCCATGGGCATGGCACCATCAGTCGGTAGCTCTAGGCACAGCAGCAGTGCCGTCGCTAAGCGACAGCAGGCGGTGTTTAAACTGCTGAGCCTAGGCGATAAAAGGCACACTGCCCACTACAGGGCATCACAGCACAGACTGATCTGTGGCTTACTGGGTATTCACTCTCCTGGACCCACGGTACAAGCAAAATCTTTCCACTCTCATCCCTGTAGAGAAAAGGAGTGTGAGAATGCATGAATACCTGCAGCCCCTGGTGCACAAGCTGAAACAGTATTTCCCTTCTGACAGCGCTAGAGGGCGTACTTCTGCGGGACAAGTAGCGAGGGAGAGTAGGCGAGCAGGCAGCTTGTCCAGCACTGGCAGGGGTACGCTTTACAAGGCCTTTGCCAGTTTTATGTCACCCCAGCAAGACACTGTCACCTGTCCCCAGTCTCGGCAGAGTAGGGCTGATCTTTACAGAAAGATGGTGAGGGAGTACGTAGCTGACCATACCATCGTCCTAAATGATCACACAGCTCCCTACAACTACTGGGTTTCAAAGCTGGACATGTGGCTCGAAATGGCGCCCGCCTTGGAGGTTCTTGCTTGCCCTGGTGGGCTACCTACCCGGTCCTCTGTTTTAAACAATTTTTGGGAGTGCCACATACAGAATAGAATTTTTTTTACCAGATATTTTTCACAATCTGTTGAAAGAAGAGTCTCACAAAGACAACCTTTTCATAAATGGAACTGTCCACATAAATCCGCTGATATCCAAAAGTTGTTGTTTATTACACTAAGGAATAGGATCAATATCGCAAATTAATGCAAAATGGTGTTGTGATTTGTGCTCAGCAAAAAATGATGGTTAAAATTACTGTTTGACTTATGTATTGTATCACAAATCTTCTTATTCTAGGATAAATATCTCTATACGTGGAAAGTGAAAGCGTGTACAGTTAGTTTCCACTTGCGCAGTGTCTTGATACCTCCACACTGACACTAAGTCCTTTGTCATGTGCAATAACAAGCAAGCTGACAGCACTATACCCTATGATATCTGCAGGTCAGTACATCTACAGCATGATGTCAGTAGGTCAGCTGACTATTGATGGTCAGCTGAGTATAGCCTGATGTCAGTAGATCAGCTGACTGTTGATGGTCAGCTGACTATAGCGTGATGTCAGCATTTCAGCTGACTACAGTGATGGGGGGAGTTTAAGAATACTGGCATCCTATTAGCTAATCTAGTTGGGTGTAAGCCGACCCAGTATGTTTTCAATAGTGGATCAGCTTGTCCTTCATGTATAATTACCAATACGTTAAATGAATATTCTTTAGTGTTTCACCCATTGGTCTTCTGATTTCTTGACGGGCGGAGTATAGCCTCTATATCTTTAGCTTGTAGGCGCCGCATTCTCCATTAGCTGTAAACACAGGGATGAAGCCAGTTCTGTGGCAAAACATGTTGGGGTTAGGGAAGGAGGGGACTAATAGTGTTGACATTTTAATTAGCAGCTTTGCCTCTAGTATTCATCCCTCATACTTATTTAGGACAAGCTATCGAACAAAGCTACTGTTAAATTATATTGTACATATTGCCTGCAGAATACTTGTGGTTATTGACAATCCAACTAATAGCCTGATATTAGAATCTGATTTAAAAATGTTACAATGTAACTATTATAACTAGAGATCTTAGTGATGGCGCTTTCTGCCAAATCCAACTGTACACACTTTAACTTTAGGGTACATACACAGGCCATGCAGGCATACCACCGTGTGCTGTAGGTGAGGAGGAGGTGACCCCTCCTCCTTCCATAGAAAACAGCGGCACACGCCCGCACACTCGCCAAAAGATAGAGCATGCTCTATCCACTTGCGGTGTGTGGCACCATATCCCCGCCATGCCACTATTGCTGTCTATGTGGACGTACATGCAACCGCAAATTTATGTGAATGAGCCCTTACACATATAGGGATATTTACCATTTAATAGGGAGATCTGTGATACAATACTGAGGCAAACCATAATTTTAATCATCATATTTTTGTTGTGCACAAATCACAACATCATTTTTACATTAATTTCAATACAGGGATATTAAAAATTATGTTTTAGAATGTTCGAATATTGACTGCGTTCACTGCCAAGGGGGGTTTACCTCCATAAAACATAAAATATATTGCTTTTGTCTTTATGGTAGGTATATGTAAAGTGCCAGCTCTGGAAAATGGACACCATATGCCAAAGAAAGACTTGTTTAATATTGGAGAATGGATGCAATATCACTGTGATGAAGGCTATATGACAGCGCAGAGGAATATTGTGGAAAACATACAATGCCTTTCATCTGGATGGTCAGAAGTACCTCAATGTTCTGGTACTGTGCTAAAAGGAATCAATCTAGACAAAATAATTCAATAATGTGGCAATTTTCTATACATTAAATAAACAGGACCTTTCACTACCTCATATATGTAGATTATCATTCTGTAGTGGATGCTACACAGATTCAGGGGCACATTGCTTTTCTTTCTAGCCCCCCGGTATCTGACCATTGTAATCTGTGTTCTGTCAGGGAGAAAGAGGTGGGGCAAGAGCTAGAGGTGTGTGTTATGCTAATCTTCTCTCATACTGTCCCATCAGTGGCAGACAGTGTATCATCTCTCTATACACGCCTAGATGCTGTGTTCATAATATATATGTTAATATTCAGTGCATTTACAGTGTTTTTACAAAAAATAAATGTTACAAATTGCGATGCGACCAGGATGCAAACATGATGGAAAAGTGAACGCAGTGTAAACACAAATGCATTTTAAATGCCATGTGATGCAATGCAATATAAACACAATGGGGGTCATTTACTAAGGGCCCAAATCACGTCTTTACAGCGGGTTACCCGAATATTTCCGATTTGCGCCGATTTTCCCTGAATTGCCCCGGGTTTTTGGCACACACGATCGGATTGTGGCGCATCAAAGCCGGTGTGCATGCGACGGAAATCGGGGGCGTGGCTGAACGAAAACCCGACGGATTCAGAGAAACCGCCGCATTAAAAAAAAAAAGTGTTGCTGGACACGCGCTTACCTGCACCCAGCAACGGATCGTGAACTCCGGCGGACTTTAGCGCAGCAGTGACACCTGCTGGACGTCGGAGGAGTGAATCGCCGAAAGACCCAAATCCACCGCAGAGAACGCGCCGCTGGATCGCGAATGGAATGGGTAAGTAAATCTGCCCCAGACAAATGCCATGTGATTGCAGAGGCCATGCAGACGTAAAAACACTTATACAATTGAAGCACCAAATAAATGCAAATGCACCGTAAATGCCACGTAAACATGAATGCAACATGATCACCACAAACTCGTACGTGTAAACGCAACCCAAACGCCACTTAATTGTAAGCATAATCACGGCGTATAAACAGATGGCACATAAGCGTAAGCACGATGCAAGCACCACTTAAATGTAAACATGATGCGAAAGCAACTCAAATGCAAATGCAGCTTAAGTGTAAATACAAAGCAAATGAGAATGCTACATAAGTGTAAATGCAATGCAAATGCCATGTAAGCATAAACGGAAACATCATTTAAACACGACGCAAATGCTGCAAAAGCTCAATGCAAATCCTGCGTAAGAGTAAGTATGGCACAGACGCAAATGTTAAGTAAGCATAAGCACGACACAAACACTGCAAAAGCATAAACGCGACATAAATGTGAATGCAAAGCAAACAGTGTTTAACCCCTTCCCGCACCCTGTCATAATTCTAGGTCATAGGATGTGGGTAGTTCCCGCACCTTGACGTAGAATTATGTCACAAATGCTATGTAAAGAAGAAACAACATGTTTTATGTTTACATTGCTTTTGCTGTAACGTCTCGTTTCAGTTTACATCTTATCTGCGTTTACATTACATTCATTAAATTTGCATTTACATTGCATCTATGTTAACATCACTCAATTGTGATGTAAACTGAATGTACACGCAATGTGAATGCAATTTTGTAACATTGTTGTAGTGTAAACACAATGTCAACAAAATGCTAGCGAAAACTGTGTTAACATAAACTCTAGATGAACACAATCACAGCCTCCACTGAGAGGCTCCTCCTCTTTGAGCAAACATAGATTACAATGGTCAGATACTGGGACTGATATCTCCGCATCTGTGGGGATTAGAAAGAAAATTCAAAGTGCACCTGAATCTGTGTAGCAAACCCAACAGAATGGTATGCTCATCTCCATATAAGTGGGGTGGTGAAAGGTCTTCTATAACTATTGTAATTTTGTTTTTTAGTTTCATTTTTACAACAGAAAAAAAAAAACAAATTGAGGCCAAGAACAATGTTAGTGCTTTAGGGTAGATGATAGCTATCAAGAAATGCAACATAAGATGGGGCTCCGGGGCCCAGAGCTGATGGGAGGCCCACACAAGGCTGTACATAAGGCATCCATAGGGATGTTGGGGATGTATCTAATAAATCCATAGGTGATTAGGGGGGTTTAAATATAAAATACATGTGAGTTCACTGCAAAGGGGCCCACTGAGGCTCTGTCGCACAGGGCCTATTGAAACCTGGTGCCGACCCTGTTGATTGGCTTGGAATCCACTTTTTCCAACTACATATAAGTTGACTTGTAGCCAAATACTTTAGCAGAATAGACAGCACTATGTAAAAAGTGACCAGCAGGGTATCCTTGATTCAAAGGTACTATCCAAGCTAAATACAGAAG
Organism: Engystomops pustulosus; assembly: GCA_019512145.1. Taxonomy (NCBI): domain Eukaryota; kingdom Metazoa; phylum Chordata; class Amphibia; order Anura; family Leptodactylidae; genus Engystomops; species Engystomops pustulosus. The sequence goes on from CM033649.1 coordinate 43,530,686, forward strand.
CATGCTTCAGCACACTAGTTATAAGCCATTAATAGTAAGAACTTTATTAACTTTAATCATACTGTTTATATAAGGAAATATTTAATTAACACTTTAGCCCGCAAACAGTCATAAAACAGTTACCTAGGATAGCATCAGGATAATAATGATGGACTTCTATACTCCAGGAAATTTAGTTTTACACAGAAGTAGATCATAGGATGCTGTATTCAAATTTAATGTAAAGAGTCACAAAGCAGTGAATAGTCACACTAGGATGTAACAGTGACATATGTATGGGTTGTCCATAGTTATGCACCGCTGCATATACATCCCCCATAGTTGCCAAGGCAGCAAACAGGATAGAGCCTGCTCCATGTTTTGCCCATGCGCCACTATTTTCTATGGAGAGAGTAGGGGCAAGCAGTGCTCACTTCTCCTCCTCTACAGCGGGCCAGACATGTATCCACCTGGCCGTAGCCATGTGGGCACACATTCGTGGGAATCCACCTTTGAGTACATCATTGTGAACCCATTAATGTCCTGTATAACAGGTAGGTGGCCATTTGTGAGTCTCAATCCTCATGACAATTTCCCTACCACGACAGATAATATGCAGAGCTGAATTCCAAATGTCAAAATGTTAAGAGAGGTGGAAAATAGCAAAATGTTGCAAATTATTGTGCAGACAAGTCTTGCGCATGGCTTTATTTGTGATAAAACACTGGAACACAAAAATAGCCCTCTTATAGTCTTGGGAGACTGTTAAAATTTACACTTTTATGTATCCATTTATTTCAGGAATTACCTGCCCTCTCCAGCAAACAGATAACTTACATTTAGTTTACTCCAATGGATCGGTTTCAAAGTTTTCATGTAATAATGGGTTTATACTGCAAGGATTAGAAATCAGTCAGTGTTACTACTATGGTTGGGATCCACCATTGCCAACATGTAAAGGTAAGCATCAAATATTTTTCATGGTAGATTGTAGTTCATGGGGCCAAATATCATAGGATTTCCCCAACTTTATGCATAAAAAAACTAGCAAAAAATGTAGCAATTTAGTTTTAGTGTTAAGAATCACAAGGTCCTGTTCCCACCACTCAAAAATATTGGCCTAAGCATAGAACCACTGCTAGTGCAAAAGGATATAAAGCCACATTTCTTACTTGCAATTTGCTAAAATATTGCATGTGTATGTGCTGCTGCGACGATTTTATCCCAGTTGCAAATATTTTGTGATTATTTAAAATAAATCTCAGGCACTGCTAAGAGATTTATTAAAGGGCCACTGATGGGCAGCAGAACTCTTAGAGACAGACATAGAACTCTTGCAAGGAGCTGGCCTAATGATAAATTACCCCCATGGGGGAGATTTATTAGAAGTGCCTGAGGTAAAACTGTTCTAGTTGCCCATGGCGACCAATCAGAGCTCATGTTTCATTCCCCCACAGCTGTTTATAAAATGAAATCTCCCATGTGTCTAACTGCATGTGTATTCTCTGGCATCAGATGAAGCATGTCTCTAGCATTATGTGACTAAATTCTCCACCATAAACACAGAATTGTGACATATATTTCAGTTACATTGTCAGAATTTTAAATTGGCCCCTTATTCACCTGGCCCTTGTTTTTGTGTTTCTATTTTTTGCTTCCCACCTTCAAAAATGTGTAACTTTTATTGTGTACAGAGCTGTATGGGGGCTTGTTTTCTGTGTAACCAAGTGTATTTACTAATGTCAGTATTTTATATTCCATGACGTGTACTGGGAAGCTAGCAAAAAATTCCAAATGCAGTCAAATTGACGGAAAACACACATTTGCGCCATACTGTTGTGGCCTCTATATCTAAGACTTTCATTGTGTGCCGCCGGTATTTAAATATTGCTGTTAACTTTGCTGGTGGCATTTAAACAGTTAAAACATGTACTCCCTCCCAGAAATGGGTGTTAGTCATGGGTGTTTGCTGCATGATACAGCAAACACCCAGGCTGTATGGAGAGGGCCCTCTCCATACTCCATTAATGACCCTATGACAGAATACTTTGTAATAAGTTGTTAAGGGGTTAAATGAGTTTTCTGGAATACAAACATAGATGATCTAATATAAAGACAGATCTTCAAAATTAGAGTGATCTCGGCTGAGAAAACAATAATGATGTAGACAGCGCTGTTCTTGGTGTAATGTTCCCTGCAGCTTAGCTCACATTTAAATAAACGTAGCTGATCTGCATTTACATATCTGATCTGTTTGGTTCAAGATCCCTTATATTTAGCCACTGGTACAATCTGATCTTTCTGGTTGTTTTATACTCACCATTTTGATATTGAACATTCTATTGAAATATTAACAATATTTTAGTTTGGAAAGCCACTTAATATGAGATTTGTACAATGGGACTTAGATTCAAATATCACAATTTTAATATGGGTGACTCCTATGTGCATATTTCTGATATCGGTCAATTATAAGTGCTGCTCATTTATTCACTCAATTCACTTAAATTCTTCATTCACTCATTCATTAACTCAGTGTCTTATTACAGATTCTGGTGAAAGGATCAAGTGCCCACCTCCTCCACAGCCAATGAATGTACAGGTCATTAAGCCCAAAAGTGATTATTTCAGTGGAGACAGTGAGATTCTAAAATGTAAACCTGGTTTCCAGCTTCATGGGTCCCAATCTATAATTTGTAAAGATGGACAATGGACATCACCACCTCAATGTGTTCGTAAGTTCTAAAATCCTTAAGACCTTTATATGAACATCAATGAGAGTCAGTTGACATTTAAAAAAATCTTCAATTCTTGAGCACTGGAAGAGAAAATTGATGTCTTTGGTCCTGTGACAACCCAACCAGTGTTGCTTTAGGACTAGACCGCCACATCCAGGGAACCACTTGTGGGGCATAAATGTATTTAACTAATGCAGAAAAGGAGTGGTTCCCTGTATTACCTTTCATGTCAGGGATTTTTTCCACATCTGTACATCTGCCCCAGCCCTCAAAGGTTCCAGGATTCCTGGAAAATCTCTTTTTCCTCAGATAACAGTGGCACACCTGGCCATCAGCTGTATTGAAATGAATGATTTGCAATACCACACACTAGCAATATTTAGGTATTGATCTGTTTTTGGTAGAACATAGCTATGTCATTCAGCTTCCAGAAAGTCCCTTAATGCTTCCGGCAGTGCAATGCAATATAGCACAGCTGACAAGTGAGCTGCCAGAACAAGAAATAGACATTTTTGTAGCTCTAGTAGCCAGTCTAAACTGTGGTTACTGTGTTCTAGCAGAGCCAAATCAGCTTTAATGGCTCCAATAATGCATTTTACAGCTTTACAGCCTTATCCTTGCATTAGAAATACTATAGATATACATAGAATTGTGACAGAGAAAAAACAATCTAATCTTAAATAAATCCTAGCATCAAAAATCTCTCTATTAAGGTAAATATGATGGTAGGTTCCTATTAACCTACTAAACCTAAATCTTTATTTAGCTAACTCTATATTGGTTTCTAAACTAAGCTAAACTTTATCTTAGGCTAAATTCACATGAACGTGAGCTCACTCCTGCCCCTCTCCATAGAGATACAAGGCACAGCACCATATTATGGGGAAAGGCAGGACATGTCCTATCTTTTCCCCAGATACGAAACGGTATGGTGCGTACCGCTTGGTGCGCCCATTGCGGGCCTATTGGGGACATATATATGGTGGCCGTATATGTGTCCCCCAGCAATGGTCGTGTGAATGCTGCCTAACTAATATTTAAAGGGAACCTGTCACCAGGAGACTCCTTTTTTGCAACCGCCCCCCTGTCCCCATAGAGCATTGCACATACACTGATAAACATTTTTTGTATGAAAAATCGGTATTACAGAACAAAAGATATCTTATATATTACCTTTCAATTACATGTACTGTGTAACTAGTCTAGTTGCCTACTGGGCAGAGCTGAAGAGTAGTTTCCCCCCACCCTTGGAAAACCGGCCCTCCGTGTGTGAGATTTTCAAAAGTATACTCCCGCCCCTCACGCACCCTCCGCTTGGATCAGCCCTTGCACATGTTACCTACCCAGATTCCGCCCACTGTCCTGAATTCTCGCTGACCGCCAGGCATTCTCGCGCCTGCTCGGTCAGCATGTCTCATACTGTGTGCACGGACATGCACAGATGAGGCAGTGCTGGCCGCAAGGTTCCCGCATCTGTCTGCGCATGTGCCACACCAGCTGCTGGCTCGGCTTGGCTACGTAGACAATGAGGCGACAGGAGCTACGCAAACTACGGGTGAGGGGCGGGAGTATACTTTTGAAAATCTCACACACAGAGGGACGGTTTTCCAAGGGTGGGGGAAAACTACTCTTCAGCTCCGCCCAGTGGGCGACTAGACTAGTTACACAGTAAATACAAAAAATGTTTATCAGTGTATGTGCAATGCACTATGGGACAGGGGGGTTGCAAAAAAGGGGTCTCCTGGTGACAGGTTCCCTTTAATTTTTCCAAAAAGGCTACTAGGGTGTGGAGTAGCCTTTGCTTCCCCTGCCCGGAGAGGCTGCTCCACGCCCCTGTAGCCTCTCCAGAAGATATACATATTAGCTAGATAAAGCATTGTATAATTTATCTAAAGATAGATTAGGGTTTAGTAGGTTTATAGGAACCTACCATCAGATCTACCTTAATAGGTAGATTTCTGATGATATGTTTCCTTTAAAAATAATTTTAGTGCTGTTAGCAAAAATCGCCTTTCCCCATTTGTTTTACATTTTTTTCAAATATTAAAAAGTTGTTAAAATAAATCTTTCAAATACAGCCCTCTGTTTCACAAAAAAATCACACAAAAAGCAATGTAATACAGAACCACATGTGCTAAAGTAACAAAACAGAGCTTGAGTCTGGTCAATAATGTTATGTCTTTAGTTAAAAGGGTTGCCAACACAAAAACCCCATCGTCGCCTCCACGATCCTCCACAGCATCCACCAGCGTTCAGCTCTCCATACCCCAGACGCTGGAGCGGAAACGCAAATATAGTGCAACCCACCCGCACGCCCAAGCCCTTAATGTGCACATCTCCAGATTGCTTAGCCTGGAGATGCTGCCCTATAGGCTAGTAGAGACCGAGGCCTTTCGCAACCTCATGGCGGCGGCCGCCCCTCGGTATTCGGTCCCCAGCCGCCACTACTTTTCCCGATGTGCCGTCCCAGCCCTGCACCAGCACGTGTCAGACAACATCATCCGTGCCCTGACCAACGCCGTTTCTGACAAGGTCCACCTGACCACGGACACGTGGACGAGTGCTGCCGGGCAGGGCCACTATATATCGCTGACGGCACATTGGGTTAACTTGGTGGAGGCTGGGACCGAGTCTGACCCTGGGGCTGCTCATATACTGCCGACGCCGAGGATTGCGGGGCCTACCTCGGTCCAGGTGTTTCAGGCCTACTATGCCTCCTCCTCCTCCCACCCCTCCTCCACCTCCTCCTCCGAACTACCATCCGTGGGCACGGCGCCATCAGTCGGTAGCTCTAGGCACAGCAGCAGTGCCGTCGCTAAGCGACAGCAGGCGGTGCTCAAACTGCTGAGCCTAGGCGACAAAAGGCACACCGCCCAAGAGCTATTACAGGGCATCACGGCGCAGACTGATCTGTGGCTGGCACCGCTGAACCTCAAGCCGGGAATGGTTGTGTGTGACAACGGCCGTAACCTGGTGGCGGCTCTGCAACTCGGCAGACTGACACATGTGCCATGCCTGGCCCATGTGTTAAATCTGATAGTGCAGCGTTTCCTCAAGACATACCCCAATCTGTCTGATTTGCTCACGAAGGTGCGCCGCATCTGTGCGCATTTCAGGAAGTCCAGCCCAGATGCTGCCACTCTCAGGGCAGCGCAGCGCCGCCTCCAACTGCCCGCTCACCGACTGTTGTGCGACGTGCCCACGAGGTGGAATTCAACACTGACCATGTTATCCAGAGTTTACCAGCAGCGCAGAGCGATTGTAGACTGCCAGATGTCAACTTCCACCAGAACTGGTAGTCAGGTCAGTCAGCTTCCTCAAGTCTACAATGAGGAGTGGACGTGGATGTCTGATATCTGTCAGGTGCTGAGTAACTTTGAGGAGTCAACACAGATGGTCAGTGGCGATGCCGCCATCATCAGCCTCACCATCCCGCTGCTTGGCCTGTTGAAAAACTCTCTGATCAGCATGAAGTCGGAAGCTTTGCGCTCGTCACAAGAGACGGGGGAAGAAGATTCCCTTGTTGATAGCCAAAGCACCCTTAGGTCTGTTTCTCAGCGCATATCGGAGGAGGTGGAGGTGGAGGAGGATGAGGAGGAAGAGGAGGAGAATGTTGGCGAGACACAAGAGGGGACCATTGTTGAGTCCTTTACTGTTCAGCGTGTATGGGCAGAAGAAGAGGAGTTGGAGGAGTTGGAGGAGGAGGAAATGGACAGTCAGGCCAGTGAGGGGAGTGAATTCTTACGCGTTGGTACTCTGGCGCATATGGCAGATTTCATGCTAGGCTGCCTATCCCGTGACCCTCGCGTTCAAAGAATTTATTCCAGCACCGATTACTGGGTATTCACTCTCCTGGACCCACGGTACAAGCAAAATCTTTCCACTCTCATCCCTGGAGAGGAAAGGAGTGTGAGAATGCATGAATACCAGCAGGCCCTGGTGCACAAGCTGAAACAGTATTTCCCTTCTGACAGCGCTAGCGGCAGAGTGCGTAGTTCTGCGGGACAAGTAGCGAGGGAGAGTAGGCGAGCAGGCAGCTTGTCCAGCACTGGCAAGGGTACGCTTTACAAGGCTTTTGCCAGCTTTATGTCACCCCAGCAAGACACTGTCACCTGTCCCCAGTCTCGGCAGAGTAGGGCTGATCTTTACAGAAAGATGGTGAGGGAGTACGTAGCTGACCATACCATCGTCCTAAATGATCACACAGCTCCCTACAACTACTGGGTTTCAAAGCTGGACATGTGGCACGAACTGGCGCTGTACGCCTTGGAGGTTCTTGCCTGCCCTGCCGCTAGCGTCTTGTCCGAGCGGGTTTTCAGTGCAGCTGGTGGCATCATCACCGATAAGCGTACACGCCTGTCGACTGACAGCGCTGACAGGCTGACGCTTATTAAAATGAATAAAGGCTGGATTTCTCAGAATTTCCAATCTCCACCAGGTGAAGGAAGCTCAACCTGAATAATTGATCCACTCCTCCTCCTCCTCATTTTCCTCCTTCTCCTCCTCTTTGTACAGTAAAGCAGAGGAAAATGGCTATTTTTTGACAGGGCCCACTGGCTCTTGCTATAGTACTTCATGCATTTAATTTTTCTGGAGGGCCACCTACCCGGTCCTCTGTTTGAAACAATTTTTGTGAGTGCCACATACAGGCACTCAATCTATTCCATTTTACTGCAGGGCCACCTACCTGCTCCTCTGGTTTGAAAAATTTTTGGGACTGCCACATACAGGCACTCAATCTATTCCATTTTACTGGAGGGCCACCTACCTGCTCCTCTGGTTTGAAAAATTTTTGGGACTGCCACATACAGGCACTCAATCTATTCCATTTTACTGCAGGGCCACCTACCTGCTCCTCTGGTTTATCGACAATTTAGTGGGACTTGCGACCGCTGTGTTCTGCGCTTGGCGCACATATCCATAGCAAAGGCCGAAGTGGCAAAATTCAGTAGGGTTGGATTTCTATTAGGCAATATCATGTGTCATCTCATCCGGCATAGTACTGTGCTTCCTTTGATACTTGGCTAGAAAATAGCCATAGGAGAATGACAACGCTTCTTGAATCTGAAGCCTACAGTAGCGTTCTATATATTTGATTCTGGTTGATCTGCTGGTGGCTGTAAGTTTCTTCAGTGCAATGTACTTGCCAATTCTGAGCAATTTGTAGTGGGACTTGCGACCGCGTTGTGTTGCGCGTAGTGGCGCACATAACCATAGCAAAGGCCGAATTGGCAAAATTCAGTAGGTGGTGGATTTCTATTAGGCAATAACTCAGTGTTCATCTGCATACTGCATAGTACTGTGCTTCCTTGATACTTGGCTAGAAAGTATAGCCTATCAATAGATAGCATTGTTTGGTTTTAAACAAACTCAAAAAAAACACAAAACACAAAAAAAAAAAAACAAAAAAAAAACACAAAAAAGTAAAAAAAAAATAAAAGTTATAACTCTCATTTAAAAATGTTAACCCTCAGGGTAGGGGTAGAGGAGATGGAGGGGACGTGGGCGTCCAACTACTGCGGGGTGTCAGAGGGCAGTGGTCCTGGGCGGGGTGAGAGCCCACCTGCTTGATGGAGCAGGGGAACGCCGCAGAGCTACACCCTAGGTTCATGTCTGAAGTTTACTGGGACTCGTGGTAGAGCACTGTTGCCAGAACAGTGCGAACAGGTGATGTCGTGGATTGGCTGACAATGCTTCGAGCAATTTGTCCCCCACCATCAGTTTCTCCACGCCATCCACCATGTCACCGAAATCCCACTCCTCCAGCTCCTGCCCTCAGCCTCCCCCCCCAGTCTGCCCCCTCCCAGGAAAATTTGGCATTTGAACCGGCCCTACTCTAGAGGAACTGTGTTTTCTGGACCCTTCCCACAGTCACAAACCACTTGTCCGGTTGCTGTGAGCAATTTTCCGATGCCCAGGTTTCCACCAGTTCACAGTCTGTGGGTGATGATGACCTTCTTACGTAGTGGAAATGTGTAAAGAGGTGTCCGACGATGAGGAGACACGTTGTCAGACAGGGGGGAAGGTTGTATTGTCAGGACAGGAAGTCCGAGGGGAGCATAGGGGTCATAGGATGATGAGGTGACAGGACCCAAGCTGGGTGAGAGGCCGGTTAACACAGTGTCTTTCTGACGGAGGAGATGTCCTCGACCTGAAAACAGTTGAAGAGGCAGTGGTGGGGCCAGACGGAGAGGCAGGGCCAGAGCTGGTTTCGCTCGCGCCACTGTCAACTAGTGAAGCCCCGTGGGTGTGGCTCTTGCGGCGAGGGCTAGATCTTCAGAAGTGTGGAGGTTCTTTAAGGGAAACACGGATGACCGACGGACTGTGGTGTGCAACATTTGCCAAACCAGGCTCAGGAGGGGTTCCACCATACTAGCTTAACTACCACCAGTATGCGGCAGGCATATGTATGCTAAGCACCCCACTCATGGGCAACAAGCCCGTTCATCTCCCGGCCGTGCACAACCACTGCTCCTTCCCCTGTGTCAGGAGCTGTTCAGGCCCCCCTGCCCAGAGACCCTGCCACAAACCCCATCGTCGCCTCCACTGATCCTCCACAGCATCCACCAGCGTTCAGCTCTCCATACCCAACGCTGGAGCGGAAACGAAATATAGTGCAACCCACCCGCACGCCCAAGTCCCTAATGTGCACATCAGCCAGATTGCTTAGCCTGTGATGCTGCCCGCTTTTTTTATTTTAATTTGCTCTTTTACCATTTTGTGAGGAATTAGCAGGGGGACTTTTGCTACCGTTGTGTTTAGCTCTTAGTGGAACACATATCCATAGCAAAGACCGAAGTGGGAAAATCAGTAGGGGTTGGTTTCTATTAGGCAAACTCAGTGTCAATGCATCTGGCATTAGTTTGGCTTCCTTTGATACTTGGCTAGAAATAGCCATAGGAGAATACAACAGTCTCTTTGAAGCTCAATAGCGTTTCTATATTTTGATTTCTGGTTGACTGCTGGTTTGGCTATTGTAGTTTTCATGCGTGACATGTACTTGCCCATTCTGCAGCAATTGTGAGTGAGACCTTTGCGACCCCGCTGTGTTCTGCGCTTAGTGGCGTCAACATAATCCCAGTAGCAAAAGCTGATAGTGCGCAACAATTCCGATGGGGTTGATTTCCTTTAGGCATAACTCAGTGTCAGCTCATTCTGGCCTAGTACTGTGCTTCTCTTGATACTTGTGCTAGAAAAATAGCCAAGGAGAATACAAACAGCTCTGAAGCCTACAGCGTTCCTATATTTTGATTCTGGTTGATCTGGGTTGGCATGTAGTTTCTGCTAGTGCATGTATCTTGCGCAATTCGAGCAATTTGTAGTGAGACTTGCGATTCCCACGGCTTGTGTTCTGCGCTTAGGTTGTCGCAATATCCATATCAAAGCTGTAAGTGGCAAATTAAGTAGGGTGTGGATTTCTAATTAGGAATAACTCAGTGTCATTCTCACTGGCATAGTACTGTGCTTCCTTTGATACTTGGCTAGAATAGCCATAGGAGAATACAAACAGCTGCTTGATGAGCCTACGTAGCGTTCTATAGTATTTGATTCTGGTTGATCTGCTGGTGGCTGTAGTTCTGCAGTGCATGACTTGCCAATCTGAGCAACTGTAGTGCAGACTTGCGACCGCTTGTGTTCTGAGCTTAGGGAGCGCACATATCCATAGCAAAGGACTGAAGTGGCACAAAATTCAGTAAGGGTGTTGGATTTCTATTAGGCCAATAACTCATGCCTCTATCTGGCATAGTATTTTCTGTGCTTCTTTGGATACTTGTGCTAGAAAATAGCCAAGGAGAATCAAACACGCTCTTGAAGCCTACAGTGCGGTTCTATATATTTGATTTCTGGTTGTCTGACTGTGGCTGTAGTTTCGCAAGTGCATGTGTACTTCCAATTCGAGCAGTTTGTAGTGAGACTTGCGAGCGCTGTGTTCTGCTCTAGATGGCGGCACCATATCCTAGCAAGGTTGAACGTGGCAAAATTGCAGTAGGTGGTTGGATTTCTATTAGGCAATAGACTCAGGTTGTCCTCTCACTGTGCATAGTACTGTGCTCCTTTGATACTTGGCTAGAAATAGCCATAGGAGAATACAAAAGGTGCTTGAAGCTCTTACTTGAGCGTTCTATAATATTTGATTTGGTGATCTGCGGGCTGGCTGTAGTTTCTGCAGGTGCTTTATTGCCAATTCTGAGCCATTTGTAGGGGACTTGCGACCGCTGTGTTCTGCGCTAGTGGCGCACATATCCATGCAAAGGCCGAAGTGGCAAAATTAGTAGGGGTGGATTTCTATTAGGCAATAACTCAGTGTCATCTCATCCCATCAGATACTGTCCGCTTCCTTTGATACTTGGCTAGCACAAATAAGCCATAGCGAGAATACAAAACGTCTTCGTATCTTGAAGCATACAGTAGCGTCCTATATATTTGATTTCTGGTTTGACTCTAGCTTGGTGTGCTGTATTTCTGCAGTGCATGTACTTGCCAAGTCTGAGCAATTTGTACGTGGACAGACTTAGTCGCCGCTGGTTCTGCGCTTAGTGGCGCAAATATCCATGATCAAGAGCCAGAATTGGCCAAATTCAGTAGGGTTGGATTTCGTATTAGCAATACCTGTCATCTCTCCGGCCATGTACTGTGCTTACCTGAAGCTTGGACTTAGAGAAATAGCCATAGGAGAATACAAACAGCCTTCTTGACTTGAAGCTACAGTAGCGGGTTCTATAATATTTGATTACGGTTGATCTGCTGGTGGCTGTTAGTTTCTGCAGTGCATGTACTTGCCCCAATTCTGACGCGCAATTGTAGTGGGGTGGTTTGCGACGACGGGCGGGGTGCGCGGTGGTGGGGGCTTATGATGCTCCCTGTTTTCGGGAGATGGTTGATCACGGGTGTTGTATAGAGGAATTGATTGGCGCCTGGAGCTTGACGCCGTGTAAATTCACGCCTACGGGCGCCCTTGGATCTCGCTACGGCTAACGCAGTGCACTCTCCTCGAGCCTGTCATGTGTCAACTCCCTCTTTGCCTCCGACCTCTCTGTCTTTGACCCTTGGCTCGAACCCTACGCCACTAGCGGAACCTCACCCCCGCTTCTTGACTGGAGCCTACAGTAGCGTTCTATATATTTGATGTAGGTTGTGATCTGCTGGTGGTTCTGTAGTTCTGCAGATGTACTTTGCCAATTCTGAGGCAATTTGTAGTGGGACTTGCGACGCGTGTTCGCGCTTAGTGGCGCACATATCCATAGCAAAGGCCGAAGTGAAGCAAATTCAGTAGGGGTTGGATTTCTATTAGGCAATAATCTCGTGTCATTCATCTGCATAGTACTGTGCTTCCTTGATTATTGGCTAAAAATAGCCATAGCAATAGGAATTAGCATTGTTTGAGTTTTAAAAATCAAAAAAAAACAAAAAAACACAAAAAAAAAAACAAAAAAAACACAAAAAAAAACAAAAAAAGTAAAAAAAAAAATAAAGTTATAACTCTCATTTTAAAAAATGTTAACCGAGGGGCAGGGGTAGAGGACGGGTGCGGGGACGTGGGCGTCCAACGTACTGCAGGGGTATCAGAGGCGCTTGGTTCCTGGCGGTGTGTGAGACACACACTCGAGAGGGAGCAGGGGAACGCCGCCCAGAGCTACACTCCCCCTAGGTTATCATGTCTCCGAAGTTACTGGTGACTCGTGGTATAGCGACCATGTGTTGCAGAACAGTGCGAAACAGGTGTGTCGATGGATTGCTGACAATGCTTCGAGCAATTTGTGCCACCACCAAGTACATTCTTCCAACGCAGTCCCACCGACATGTCACCGAATATGCCACTCCTCCAGCCTCACTGCACCTCAGCCTCCACCCCCCAGTTCTGGGGCTAGCCCCTCCCAGGAAAAATTGGCATTTGAACCGGCATACTCGAGGACGTGTTTCTGGACCCTTCCACAGTCTCACAACCAATTGTCCGTTTGCTGCTGAGCAATTTTCCGAATGCACAGGTTTTCCACCAGTCACAGTCTGTGGGTGTATGAGACCTTCTTGACGTAGTGGAAGTGTGTAAGAGGTGTCCGACGAGAGGAGACAGGTTGGTCAGTACACGTGGGAAGTTGTTGTCAGGACAGGAAAAAAAGTCCGAGGGGGGAGCAGACGTGAGGGATGGAGGATGATGAGGTGACAGACCCAAGCTGGGTTGAGAGCCGGGTGAACACAGTGCTTCGAGACGGAGGAGATCCTCAGACCTGAACAGTTGGAAGAGGCAGTGGTGGGGCCGAACGGAGAGGCGAGGCCGAGCTGGTGCATCAGCGCCACTGTCAACTGTGAAGCTCCCGTGGTGAGGGCTCTTGCGGCGAGGGCTAGATCTTCAGAAGTGTGGAGGTTCTTAAGGAAACACCGGATGACCGACGGACTGTGGTGTGCAACATTGCCAAACCAGGCTCAGCAGGGGTTCCACCACTACTAGCTTAAACTACCACCAGTATGCAGCATGCATATGAATGCTAGCACCCCTACTCAGTGGCAAAACAAGCCCGTTCACCTCCGGCCGTGCAACACCACTGCTCCTTCCCCTGGGTGTCAGTGTAGTCACCCCCTGCCCAGGACCCTGCCACAAAAACCCCATCGTCGCCTCCACGATCCTCACAGCATCCACCAGCGTTCAGTCTCTCCATACCCACAGACTGGAGCGGGAACGTCAAATATAGTGCACCCACCCGCACGCCCAAGCCCTTAATGTGCACATCTCCAAATTGCTTAGCCTGGAGATGCTGCCCTATAGGCTAGTAGAGACCGAGGCCTTTCAGCAAACCCTCATGGGCGCGGGCCGCCCCTCGGTATTCGTCCCAGCCGCCACTACTTTTCCCGTGTTGCCGTCCCAGCCTGCACCAGCACGTGTCAGACAACATCATCCGTGCCCTGACCAACGCCGTTGCTGACAAGGTCCACCTGACCACGGACAATTGGACGAGTGCTGGCGGGCAGGGCCACTATATATCGCTGACGGCACATTGGGTTAAACTTGGTGGAGGCTGGGACCGAGTCTGACCCTGGGGTGCTCATATACTGCCGACGCCGAGGATTGCGGGGCCTACTCGGTCCAGGTGTTTTCATGCCTATCCTCTCCTCCCTACCCCTCCTCACCCCTCCTCCCCTCCTCCTCACTCCCCGCCCTCCTGCACGGCGCCATCAGTCGGTAGCTCTAGGACAGCAGCAGTGCGTCGCTAAGGCGACAGCAGGCGGTGCTCAAACTGCTGAGCTAGGCGACAAAAGGCCACACGCCCAAGAGCTATTACAGGGCATCACGGCGCAGACTGATCTGTGGCTGGCACCGCTGAACCTCAAGCCGGAATGGGTTGGTGTGTGGACAACGGCCGTAACCTGGTGGCGGCTCTGCAACTCGGCAGACTGACACATGTGCCATGCCTGGCCCATGTGTTAAATCTGATAGTGCAGCGTTTCCTCAAGACATACCCCAATCTGTCTGATTTGCTCACGAAGGTGCGCGCATCTGTGCGCATTTCAGGAAGTCCAGCCCAGATGCTGCCACTCAGGCAGCGCAGCGCCGCCTCCAACTGCCCGTCACGAACTGTTGTGCGACGTGCCCAGAGGTGGAATTCAACACGACCATGTTATCCAGAGTTTACCAGCAGCGCAGAGCGATTGTAGACTGCAATGTCAACTTCCACAGAACTGGAGCAGGTCAGTCAGCTTCCTCAAGTCTACAATGAGGAGTGGACGTGGATGTCTGATATCTGTCAGGTGCGAGTAACTTTGAGGAGTCAACACAGATGGTCAGTGGCGATGTCCGCCATCATCAGCCTCACCATCCCGCTGTTGGCCTGTTAAAACTCTCTGGTCAGCATGAAGTCGGAGCTTTGCGCTCGTCACAAGAGACGGGGGAAGAATATTCCCTTGTTGATAGCCAAAGCACCCTGAGTCTGTTTCTCACCGCATATCGGAGGAGGTGGAGGTGGAGGAGGATGAGGAGGAAGAGGAGGAGAATGTTGGCGAGACAAAGAGGGGACCATTGTTGAGTCCTTCACTGTTCAGCGGTATGGCGAAGAAGAGGAGTGGAGGAGTTGGAGGAGGAGGAAATGGACAGTCAGGCCAGTGAGGGGAGGAATTCTTACGCGTTGTACTCTGGCGCATATGGCAGATTTCATGCTAGGCTGCCTATCCCTGACCCTCGCGTTCAAAAGAATTTATTCCAGCACCGATTACGGTGTTCACTCTCTGGACCCACGGTACAAGCAAAATCTTCCCACTCTCATCCCTGGAGAGGAAGAGGAGTGTGAGAATGCATGATACCAGGCAGGCCCTGGTGCACAAGCTGAAACAGTATTTCCCTTCTGACAGCGCTGCGGCCAGAGTGCGTAGTTTCTGCGGGACAAGAGCGAGGGAGAGTAGGCGAGCAGGCAGCTTGTCCAGCACTGGCAAGGTACGCTTTACAAGGCTTTTGCCAGCTTATGTCACCCCAGCAAGACACTGTCACCTGTCCCAGTCTCGGCAGAGTAGGGCTGATCTTTACAAAAGATGGTGAGGAATACGTAGCTGACCATACCATCGTCCTAAATGATCACACAGCTCCCTACAACTACGGGTTCAAAGTGGACATGTGGCACGAACTGGCGCTGTACGCCTTGGAGGTTATTGCCTGCCTGCCGCTAGCGTCTGTCCGAGCGGGTTTTCAGTGCAGCTGGTGGCATCATCACCGATAAGCGTACACGCTGTCGCGACAGCGCTGACAGGCGACCTTATTAAAATGAAATAAAGGCTGGATTTCTCAGAATTTCCAAATCTCCACCAGTGTGAAGGAAGCTCAACCTGAATAATTGATCCACTCCTCCTCCTCCTCATTTTCCTCCTTCTCCTCCTCTTTGTAAGTAAAGCAGAGGAAAACTGGCTATTTTTGACAGGGCCCACTGGCTCTTGCTAAGTACTTCATGCATTTAATTTTCTGGAGGGCCACTACCCGGTCCTCTGTTTGAAACAATTTTTGGTGCCACTACGGCACTCAATCTATTCCATTTTACTGCAGGCCACCTACCTGCTCCTTGTTTGAACAATTTTTGGGACTGCCACATACAGGCACTCATCTATTCCATTTTACTGGAGGGCACACCTACCTGCTCTCTGGTTTGAAACATTTTTGGGACTGCCACATACAGGCACTCAATCTATTCCATTTTACTGCAGGGCCCTACCTCTCCTCTGGTTTGAACAATTTTTGGGACTGCCACTACAGGCACTCAATCTATTCCATTTTACTGGAGGGCCACCTACCTGCTCCTCTGGTTTGAACAATTTTGGGACTGCCACATACAGGCACTCAATCTATTCCATTTTACTGGAGGGCCACCTACCTGCTCCTCTGGTTTGAAACATTTTGGGAC
This sequence comes from Engystomops pustulosus, assembly GCA_019512145.1. NCBI lineage: Eukaryota > Metazoa > Chordata > Amphibia > Anura > Leptodactylidae > Engystomops > Engystomops pustulosus. The sequence continues at coordinate 43,546,779 of CM033649.1, forward strand.
TGCCACATACAGGCACTCAATCTATTCCATTTTACTGCAGGGCCACTACCTCTCTCTGGTTTGAACAATTTTTGGGACGCCACATAACAGGCACTCAATCTATTCCATTTTACTGCAGGGCCACCTACCTGCTCCTTGGTTTGAACAATTTTGGGACTGCCACATACAGGCACTCAATCTATTCCATTTTCTGCAGGGCCCCTACCGGCTCCTCTGGTTTGAACAATTTTGGGACTGCCACATACAGGCACTCAATCTATTCCATTTTACTGGAGGGCCACCTACCGCTCCTCTGGTTTGAACAATTTTTGGGACTGCCACATACAGGCACTCAATCTATTCCATTTTACTGGAGGGCCACCTACCTGCTCCTCTGGTTTGAACAATTTTTGGGACTGCCACATACAGGCACTCAATCTATTCCATTTTATGGAGGGCCACCTACCTGCTCCTCTGGTTTGAAACATTTTGGACTGCCACATACAGGCCTCAATCTATTCCATTTTACTGCAGGGCCACCTACCTGCTCCTCTGGTTTGAACAATTTTTGGGACTGCCACATACAGGCACTCAATCTATTCCATTTTACTGCAGGGCCACCTACCTGCTCCTCTGGTTTGAACATTTTTGGGACTGCCACATACAGCGCACTCAATCTATCCATTTATGCAGGGCCACCTACCTGCTCCTCTGGTTTGAAACATTTTGGGACTGCCACATACAGGCACTCAATCTATTCCATTTTACTGCAGGGCACCTACCTGCTCCTCTGGTTTGAAACATTTTTGGGACTGCCCATACAGGCACTCAATCTATCCCATTTTACTGGAGGGCCACCTACCTCCCTCTGGTTTGAAAAATGTTGGGACTGCCACATACAGGCACTATCCAAATTAAATTGTCTCCATAGCAGCCTCCACACGTTGTCTCCATTGCTACCTCCAAAAGTCGTCCATATAGCTGCCTCCATACATCGTCCCTTTATCAAACGAGGTGTGTCAGGCAGAAATTTGGGTTGTTTTCATGGATTCCACATCAAAGTTGTTAACTTTGTCGCCACCCTGCTGTGTTATCCACAAAATATACTGGCAAACTTTTACCATTTAGGGATATTATTTCAGCGCTTCTTGCGCATCTGTTTACATTCCCCTCACCCGGCAAATATCCTAAACTTATAAGAACGCTACTACACTTGATCTTACTAAAAGGTCTTAGAAGTGCTGTTTGGGAGTAGCCTAGAGACAGGGGCTTGGATTGGCGAAAGCTCGCCTGGCAGCGAACGCCAGCTCCATGCGCATCATGCGCTCTTGCGCACTGTTACATTCCCCTCACCCGCCATATCCCAAATTATGAGAACGCTACTACACTTAACTTGGTGCAGGCGGGACCAGTTGACCCTGGGGCTGGTCATATACTGCCGACGCAGAGAATGCGGGCCTACCTCGGTCCAGGTCTCAAGGCCTACTATACCTCCTCCCACCCCTCCTCCACCTCCTCCTCCTCCGAATTACCATCCGTGGGCATGGCGCCATCAGTCGGTAGCTCTAGGCACAGCAGCAGTGCCGTCGCTAAGCGACAGCAGGCGGTGCTGAAACTGCTGAGCCTAGCGATAAAAGGCCACCGCCCAAGAGCTATTACAGGGCATTCCACATCAAAGTTGTTAACTTTGTCGCCACCCTGCTGTGTAATCCCCAAAATATACTTGCAAAACTTTTACCATTTAGGGATATTATTTCAGCGCTTCTTGCACATCTGTTACATTCCCCTCACCCGGCATATCCTAAACTTATAAGAACGCTACTACACTTGATCTTATAAAAAGGTTCTTAGAAGTGCTGTTTGGGAGGTAGCCTAGAGACAGGGGCTTGGATTGGCGAAAGCTCGCCTGGCAGCGGAGCGCCAGCTCCATGCCAAGATCCAACTAACATAGTTTTAACTGCAGCACCTTTAATCTACTACTAGTTCACTGCCTCATACATGGTCCCCTTATCAAACGAGCTGTGTCAGGCAGAATTTTGGGTTGTTTTCATGGCTTCCATGTTAACTTTGTCGCCACCTGCTGTGTAATCCACAAAATATACTGGCAAACTTTTATCATGTACCGATATTATTTGAGCGCTTCTTGTCTCACTCCTTTGGTTCCTCTCTGCCACCCATTGGTTTGAAGCCTGAGTCCATTTAGGGTATGTCGCATGACACTCTCTAGCCTGCTGCCTCTGCCTCTGCATGCCGTCCCCTATAGTGTCAGGTCAATTATTGGATGTTTTAGATGCTATCTAGCTTCATCTGTCACTCTGTCATGGCCATGCTGTTGCCCATAATTTTGGCATAATGGTCGATTATGCAGCCTCAGAGCATCCATCATGCTGCCCCTGCTGTTTCCTGTCCATTTCCGTGGTGTTTCCATCCTTTTCTGAGGTTCCAGTTGTTTGGCCAAGCTTCCCTGTGCAGAGCCTTGGTCCCCTTGAAAAATGCTCGAGTCTCCCATTGACTTCAATGGGGTTCGTTATTCGAGACGAGCACTCGAGCATCGGGAAAAGTTCGTCTCGAATAACGAGTACCCGAGCATTTTAGTGTTCGCTCATCTCTAGTTGCCAACTTTTAACAAATAATTGATATGGCTTGATTAGGAAAAAGTTAGACAATTTTTCAATATACTTTCTGTATAAATTTCTCACGGTTTTCAAAATTTCTCCTTTCTGTTGCCATGGTCTTGTGACGGACAGGTGGGTGCACGCCATTACTATAATTAGTCTCTGTGATAATAACGTCTCGTGCACCAGCCTGTCCATCACAAGACCATGGGCAGATTTCTATCCACCGGAAGTAACCATAAAATCTTTCTATTGAAGGACAGCAAGCAGTGATCTAGTAAACTTGTAGGATTGATTCAGAAAGTAATTGGATAAATTATATAGCTTTTTATTACTCAAACTATATTAATTGTTTGCTGAAAGTTGACAACCCCTTTAAATCCTATCCATATAGGCAAATGTGTCCAGCATCAATCCTTCAGAATTTATTATATATGTTATTCAGTGACATAAGATGGGCTACTATATTCCTAATATTTACTTTTGTTTTGAGCTTAGGTTTTCATGAATGTGGGGATCCACCATCCATACCATTCGGAAAACCAGATTTAGCAACTGAAAGCCAAAGTATCAAAGTGGATTTTTTGTAACCTATAAGTGTAATATGGTTTTGAGATGACTGGGCTGCCGAAATTGTCTGCATCAATGGAAAGTGGTCGTTACCTCCTGCTTGTATTAGTAGTAAGTATGTTCTTTAGAAAATAATATGATGTGAATAACTTTTAAAAGTTAAAAGCAAAGGATTATAAATATTAATAAATAGGTGTCAGAAATACAGTGATCTGCCATGATCAGTGGCGTATCTAGAGAGGCAGGGCCCCTAGCAGACTTCTAAAAGGGGGGCCCCCTTCCCACTTCAAAAATATACTTATTTTTATACTCACTTATGTACTTACACACACCTACATTGTATACATACACATACAGCATATATATATATATATATATTATATGTATGTACAATGTGCAGCATAATATGTATACACCACCGGCCACTTTATTAGGTACACCTGTCCAACTGCTCGTTAACACTAATTTCTTTCAGCCAATCACATGGCGGCAACTCAGTGCATTTAGACAATCAAGACAATCTCCTGCAGTTCAAAACGAGCATCAGTATGGGGGGAGAAAGGTGATTTGAGTGCCTTTGAACGTGGCATGGTTGTTGGTGCCAGAAGGGCTGGTCTGAGTATTTCAGAAACTGCTGATCTACTGGGTTTTCACGCACAACCATCTTAGGGTTTACAGACAATGGTCCGAAAAAGAAAAAAACATCCAGTGAGCGGCAGTTCTGTGGGCGGAAATGCCTTGTTGATGCCAGAGGTCAGAGGAGAATGGGCAGACTGTTCGAGCTGATAGAAAGGCAACAGTGACTCAAATCGCCACCTGTTACAACCAAGGTAGGCAGAAGAGCATCTCTGAACGCCAGTACGTTGAACTTTGAGGCAGATGGGCTACAGCAGCAGAAGACCACACCGGGTGCCACTCCTTTCAGCTAAGAACAGGAAACTGAGGCTACATTTGCACAAGCTCATCGAAATTGAACAGTAGAAGATTGGAAAAACGTTGCCTGGTCTGATGAGTCTCGATTTCTGCTGCGACATTCGGATGTAGGGTCAGAATTTGGCGTCAACAACATGAAAGCATGGATCCATCCTGCCTTGTATCAACGGTTCAGGCTGGTGTGGGTGGGTGGTCATGGTGTGGGGAATATTTTCTTGGCACTCTTTGGGGTGGTCTTCTGCTGCTGTAGCCCATCTGCCTCAAAGTTCAACGTACTGTGCGTTCAGAGATGCTCTTCTGCCTACCTTGGTTGTAACAGGTGGCGATTTGAGTCACTGTTGCCTTTCTATCAGCTCGAACCAGTCTGCCCATTCTCCTCTGACCTCTGGCATCAACAAGGCATTTCCGCCCACAGAACTGCCGCTCACTGGATGTTTTTTCTTTTTCGGACCATTGTCTGTAAACCCTAAAGATGGTTGTGCGTGAAAATCCCAGTAGATCAGCAGTTTCTGAAATACTCAGACCAGCCCTTCTGGCACCAACAACCATGCCACGTTCAAAGGCACTCAAATCACCTTTCTCCCCCATACTGATGCTCGTTTTGAACTGCAGGAGATTGTCTTGATTGTCTAAATGCACTGAGTTGCCGCCATGTGATTGGCTGAATAGAAATTAAGTGTTAACGAGCAGTTGGACAGGTGTACCTAATAAAGTGGCCGGTGAGTGTATACATATTATGCTGCACATTGTACATACATATAATATATATATATATATATGCTGTATGTGTATGTATACAATGTATGGTGTGTGTAAGTCACATAAGTGAGTATAAAAATAAGTATATTTTTGAAGTGGGAAGGGGGGCCCCCCTTTTAGAAGTCTGCTATGGGGCCCTGCCTCTACTAGATACGCCACTGATCATGGCAGATCACTGTATTTCTGACACCTATTTTATTAATATTTATAATCCTTTGCTTTTAACTTTTAAAAAGTTATTACATCATACTTATTTTCTAAAGAACATACTTACTACTAATACAAGCAGGAGGTAACGACCACTTTCCATTGATGCAGACAATTTCTGGCAGCCCAGTCATCTCAAAACCATTATTACACTTATAGGTTACAAAAAATCCACTTTGATACTTTGGCTTTACAGTTGCTAAATCTGGTTTTCCGAATGGTATGGATGGTGGATCCCCACATTCATGAAAACCTAAGCTCAAAACAAAAGTAAATATTAGGAATCTATAGTAGCCCATCTTATATGTCACTGAATAACATATATAATAAATTCTTAAGGATTGATGCTGGACACATTTGCCTATATGGATATGATTTAAAGGGGTTGTCAACTTTCAGCAAACAATTAATATAGTTTGAGTAATAAAAAGCTATATAATTTATCCAATATACTTTCTGAATCAATCCCTCACAGTTTACTAGATCACTGCTTGCTGTCCTTCAATAGAAAGATTTTATGGTTACTTCCGGTGGATAGAAATCTGCCCATGGTCTTGTGATGGACAGGCTGGTGCACGAGACGTTATTATCACAGAGACTAATTATAGTAATGGCTCGTGCACCCACCTGTCCGTCACAAGACCATGGCAAACAGAAAGGAGAAATTTTGAAAACCGTGAGAAATTTATACAGAAAGTATATTGAAAAATTGTCTAACTTTTTCCTAATCAAGCCATATCAATTATTTGTTAAAAGTTGGCAACCCTTTTAACTAAAGACATAACATTATTGACCAGACTCAATGATGAGATGTCACTACACGTACAGTCACATGACCTGGTACATGATGGGGGTGTCACTACATACACAGTCACATGACCTGGTACATGATGGGGGTGTCACTACATACACAGTCACATGACCTGGTACATGATGGGGGTGTCACTACATGTACAGTCACATGACCTGGTACATGATGAGGGTGTCACTACATGTACAGTCACATGACCTGCTACATGATGAAGGTGCCGCTGCACACCCATCACATGACCTCCCCTGATGCTACTTACGTGCCACATGTCCTCAGAGAGTGAATGAGGATCCGGTCCACCTCCTCCATGGCCCGGTGGGCAGTGTCTCTGTATAGGATGTCGGCGTCCCCCCTGCCTGCGCCTCTATATACATTGACCTATGTGTGAGCGCTGCGGGGCAGTGTGTGGGGTGTACGCCTCCCTGCAGCTGACAGCCGCTTCCTATATCCCCTCTATAGATTCTGCCTCTCACACTTACTACAGCACACAGGAAACAGCTCACCTCCGGACTACACACCCCACAATGCAACGCGCTCATCATTCCCCACACTCCCCATACAGAAAGGAGCCGTTTCTCCCATGACCGGAAGCCGCGTTATCGCAGAGCATCATGGGATATGTAGTCCACATCGTTATGCTGTGTTACACAGTTCATAAAAACGTTATGTGCTAATGGGTGTAAAAACCTACATATTCCACATGTGAGCAGCCTGTTGTGTAGATGTGTGTGGGCTATTCCTAATATTTGGGCACATAGCTGAGCTGGAAGCTGATTGGTTATCTATGGGTTTTTGTGTTTTGGGTATAGCTGCTATGGGGGTCACTGTCAACACATACGCAAGAGTATAATGTCATCAGAATGAATACATTTTATCTTTGGGCTGGTATGTTTTTGTCCAGTCCAATTTTTTGGCTAGTATTTTTTTTTACAGGAGCAACTACCAGATAACAGAGGCTCCTAAGTTCAAGAAATCTGAGACTTCAGTCCCCTGGCTATTAGGGTGATGCCACACTTGGCGCTTTGAATCCGTTTTTGGTCCGTTTTTGCGTTTTAATTAAGATAATTGGTAAAACCTGTCAAAAACGGATGCGTTTTAAAAAAATGCGTTTTTTAACGGACTGCTTAAAAATGGACCAAAAACGGGTTCAAAACGCCATGTGTGGCATTACCCTTAACAATTTTTTCTTACTGGTCCGATGTCTACCAGTACTCTGACTCACTTATACTCTCATTTATAGTCTCTTGCACTATGCACACGTCAGATGTTTTTCACAATCCAGTGATCCGATCATATACGAAAAATCGCAGCTACCCTGATCCGAGATGTGCGTGAAACTTGTACATTAAAGTCAAGTAGTATGTAAAAATGTAAAAAATTATGTGAAAATCTGACACAATTTAGATGATACTAGTGCTAAAAAAAACATATGGCAGGACCAGGGCAGAAATTGTGCCAAATATGGATCAAAATTTTACAATTTAACACTCGGTTCTACTGAGCTGACGCAGGCTAAGGGTGGTACTGGTTTCACATTGGCGTGGGCAGGGGCGTAACTTGAGGGGGTGCAGAGGATGCTGTCGCAAGTGGGCCCAAGAGGCTTTGGGGGCCCATAAGGCCTCACTTTCCCATACGAGAAGATTAGTACCTTAAGCCATACATTATAGTCGGGGTCCTGGCACAGACTTTTCCCTGGGGCCCATCAGCTTCTAGTTACGCCACTGGACGTGGGTAACCATTGCGTTGTGTCTCTGTGAAGCTTCTGTTCTGTTTAACATTGGTTTGAAAACATAACACCTGGTTTCTCAGCCTCATTGGTGAAAAAGACTGACCTGTTATCAGTGTTATCGATTTTCCATTGCATTTTTTAGTCAAATCTTAGACGCAGCATCTTTGCTTCTTTTGATTTCAATTGGGATTCTGTACTTTTTCAAAGGCCTGCGTTTGAGAGAAACATTTTTCATTGCTTTTTTCAAAGTGGTTGCATTTTTTTTTTAAATGGTTGCGTTTGTGACTTGCGTTTTGAAACGCATGCGCTTAGGCTGGTGCCGCACGCACGGCTTTGTCTGCGTTTGCAAACGGTGGGTGCGGCTTTGTCTGCGTTTGCAAACGCAGACAAAGCGGTGCGTGTGGCACCAGCCTCAGGGTGGTGACACATGTGGCGTTTTTAGGCCGTTTTTGGGCCGTTTTAGTAGTGCGTTTTCAGATCGGGGAAAAATGCGTGCGTTAAAAAAAAAGGTTTTGACCAGTTTGAATTAAGATAATTGGTCAAACCTGTCAAAAATGCATGCGTTTTTTACGATCTGAAAACGCACAACTAAAAACGGCCCAAAAACAGCCTGAAAACGCCACATGTGTCACCACGGCACACGTGGCGTTTTGAATGCGTTGTTGGCCCGTTTTTAAACGCATCCGTTTTTGACAGGTTTGAATTAAGATAACTGGTCAAACCTGTCAAAAACGTGTGCGTTTTCAACAAACGCATGCATTTTTTATCGCATCCGTTTTTGACTGCTTAAAAACGGGCCAAAAACGGGTTCAAAACGCTACGTGTGCCATCACCCAAACTCATAGACAACATGCAAAAAAGCATGCGTTTTCAGCGCGTTTACAACGCACAAAGAATGGACCAAGAACGCACCTTGTGATCGCACACCCTAAACATCATATATGTAACTATATATATAGCGAAACAGAGTAGCTGCATGCAAAGTGGAAATGTGCCCAGACCAGATTTTTGGTGCATTATACATGCAGATTGTAATCTGGACTTTTAAATCCTTGAAAATCTGGATTGTTACCGCTGCAGGTGAACCATTTGTCACTGCATGTTTATTTACATTTTGGAAGATTGGGAACTGCTGGATGGTCTCTCTCGGACAAAGGAAAGAAGAACCAGGCAGAAGGAAAACAAAAAGAAAACAAGCACACCTGATTCAAAGGTATCTTCGATATAAAGGGAATTATATCAACATTATTAGGCTCACCTTATTGTGAAGGAGAAAGGCTGTTGGTTTTTACAAGAACATCTCGGCATGCTGCTGGCCGTTGGCTCCGATATTGGAGCAAGATCAGATCCCGCTGTTTTTGCTCTAAAGAGTGTAGGGCTCAAAGCACGAGGAAGTTTTTCGGAGTCTTGGATAAATGGTACTGCATGCACATCATATGGATTAAAACCGATGTGTTTTATTGGTTGCAACTAGAGATGAGCGAACACTAAAATGCTCGGGTACTCGTTATTCGAGACGAACTTTTCCCGATGCTCGAGTGCTCGTCTCGAATAACGAACCCCATTGAAGTCAATGGGAGACTCGAGCATTTTTCAAGGGGACCAAGGCTCTGCACAGGGAAGCTTGGCCAAACACCTCAGAAAAGGATGGAAACACCACGGAAATGGACAGGAAACAGCAGGGGCAGCATGCATGGATGCCTCTGAGGCTGCATAATCGCAACATTATGCCAAAATTATGGGCAACAGCATGGCCATGACAGAGTGACAGAATGAAGCTAGATAGCATCTAAAACATGCAATAATTGACCCTGACACTATAGGGGACGGCATGCAGAGGCAGCGGCAGCAGGCTAGAGAGTGGCATGGCGACATACCCTAAATGGACTCAGGCTTCAAACCAATGGGTGGCAGAGAGGAACCAAAGGAGGTGAGCAAGAAGCCCCTTGGTACCAATTGAGCATCGTTGCAACGCCACAGCCTACCTGAATATTGTTGCTGACCATGTCCATCCCTTTATGACCACAATGTACCCAAAATCTGATGGCTACTTTCAGCAGGATAATGCGTAATAAGTTCACTGTACTCAAATGGCCTCCACAGTCACCAGATCTCAATCCAATAGAGCATTTTTGGGATGTGGTGGAATGGGAGATTCGCATCATGGATGTGCAGCCGACAAATCTGCGGCAACTGTGTGATGCCATCATGTCAATATGGACCAAAATCTCTGAGGAATGCTTCCAGCACCTTGTTGAATCTATGCCACGAAGAATTGAGGCAGTTCTGAAGGCAAAAGGGGGTCCAACATGTTACTAGCATGGTGTACTTAATAAAGTGTCCGGTGAGTGTATAATGGTTCACATCCTCCACTTTTTAGTTTGTCAGGTCAGATGATTGGGCCTCTGACACTGTGGGCCCCATAGCAGCTGCTATGGCTGCTACCACTGTAGTTACACCCCTGACCATATTATAAGGTGGATTATTTTGTCACAATAGGATCAGTCAAGTGTAAAATGTAAGTTTTGATTTAAAACATACCAAAAAATTCTCTATACAGGTGGTCCCTTGGTTACATACAAGATAGGTTCTGCAGGTTTGTTCTTAAATTGAATTTGTATGTAAATCGGAACTTTATACTTTACAATTGTAACCCCAGCCAAAATTCCTTTTGGTCTATGTGACAATTGGATTTTAGAAATGTTGGATTGTCATAAGAGCCAGGGTGAACATTAAAGCTTAAATGAAGACACTTTAGATAACTGTTATGGCTTTTTATTGTAGCCAAAGGCTAAAGTACAGTAAATTACTAACATCCAGAGGTACATTTGTAAGTAGGGGTCGTAAGTAGTTGTAAGTTGGGTGTTCTTAAGTAGGGGACCGCCTGTATTTCCAGAAGGCTGCACATTATCAAAAGAGGCAATGTTAAGTCACGGTGTCAGATTAGAAAGTGCTCCCCTCAAAATTTTAGAAGAAGAAAGTTTGCAATTTCATTGCATTGGAAATATGGTTTCAAGTCAATCACTTAATGTAACATGTAAGCATGGTAAAATTCATTACCCCCAGTGCACAAACCATGGTATGCATGGCTACAACGTAACACATCATTGTAGAAAAAAACTTTTTTTGTAGTTTCAGGTTTATGTCTTATGCAGTGGACTGCTGGAATTAAAGGACACCTACCACCACATTTAGGGGTGGTAGACTGTCCACAAACGTATGCTCATTACCATAGATGGAGGCATGCTCCTGGCCATCTTCTATACCGAAATATGCAGTTATAAACTTTATGCAAAAAAGCTAGCTGAGCGCCTCCAGGCTCTGTCAGAACATAATTTATGCATGCGCCCTCGGTGCATACATCCTCGGTGCCCGCAAAATCGCACGTGTGTTTTTCTTGCGCAGCTGCACTTCTCTCCCGCCAGCTGTGCAAGGAAAGTCGTTCCTGCGAATGCTTGAGATTAGCAGAGATTAAACAGAGATTAAAAGGTAAAATCATATACACATATATCTTGATCCGCAAAATAAATAAGAATCTCTACAAACCAAAATGCACCCTACACAGCTTTGTGATTCTGGGTATAAAAAGTTACAGGAGCTAGAATATGGTGACCCAAAGAAATATTTTTTATCTCCATAGATTCAAAAGTAAATTCTCACCAAATGTTACCCTTCTAAAGGAAACCTACCACCACAGATCTACCTATTAAGGTAGATCGGTTGGTAGGTGCCTCTATTTTACATGAGGATAGCTCTTTGAAGGGCTAATCTTCACGTCTCCTGTATCTTTTTCTAACTTTTTTTGCCCTAATATGCAAATTTTCTAAAGAGGCTACTGGGGCGTAGAGTAGCGGGAGCTGAGGCTACACGTTGCGGCTACTTCACGCCCCAGTAGCCTCCTTGATCCTCCTACCAGCATATCTTCTGCACGCAGCCAAAAAAAGGCTCTAAAACTTCACCAGGCAATTACAAGCCGAACTGAAATTGTGGGGAAAATATTGGAAGGGTTAGTAAAAGACTACATACTGGAGTATGTGGCATCAAATAGTATAATAAGTGACAGCCAGCAGGGGTTTACTAAGGATAGAAGTTGTCAGACTAATCTGATCTGCTTTATGGAAGATGTGAGCAGATGGATGGAGGAGCTACTGTGAATATTGTGGATTTTGCAAAGGCATTTGAGGCTGTCCCTTATAGACATTTGATGGGCCTATCGGTTTGGAAGAAATAATTTGCAATTGAATTGAAAACTGTCTGAAGGATCATATCCAGAGAGTTGTGGTCAATGATTCCTACTCAGAACGGTCAACAGTTTTAAATGGTGGACCCCAGGGTTCTGTGCTCAGCCCACTATTATTTAGTGTATTTATTAATGATATAAGGGTAGGAATTAATAGCACCGTGTCTATTTTTGCAGATTACTCCAAGCTGTGTAGTGTAATACAGTCAAACTATGGACAAACTAAATGTTTGGCAAATGAGGTTCAATGTGTATAAATGTAAGGTTATGCACCTGGGGGCTAATAATCCACATGCAACATGTGTTCCTGGGGGAGTAAATCTGGGAGAGTCCCTTGTTGAGAAGGCCCTGGGGGTACTAGTAGATCATAAATTGAATAACAGCATGCAATGTCAATCAGCTGCCTCTAAAGCCAGTAGGATCTTGTCATGTATCAAAAGTGGTATGGACTCTCGTGATAGGGATGTAATATTACCACTGTACAAGGCACTGGTTCGGCCTCACCTGGAATATGCTGTCCAGTTCTGGGCACCGGTCCATAAAAAGGATGCCCTGGAGCTGGAGAGGGCACAACGAAGAGCCACAAAAATGATAAGGGGTATGGAGGGTCTGAGTTATGAGGAAATATTACAACAATATGAGAGATTTCAATATTATACCAATTGAACATATCCCTCCATCAACACCACAAAGATTTGCCCATTTAAAAAGAAGGGAAATGTTCTGGATTTTTAAACTTTAATGTTTGACTCCCTTAGGTTTGAATGAAAGTTTAGAGAATGTGTTTTAACCCTTAAAACTTTTATTCTGTATTTGTGTTAGACTGCTATTTATATGGTTTTATTGCTTAATATTCGAATTAAGTGCTTTTGGCTTTTTATCCATTTAATACCTAATACTAATCGTTGTTACTAGGCACCTTTGTCATTTTAATTAAGTACCTTGTTCTTGCGTGCCTTTCTTATACTATACTTATTCTTATACTATGCCTTCTTTTAATATGCCTTTCCCATATGCCTCCTTTATATCTATATTTTTTTATCATTATTATTACTAGAACTCCATGATCAACTTACGATTACTTATAGGTTTTAAAATATAACCAGGTCAATCCTATCTGTATGATCACTTTAAATAGGGCCCCCGCATTTGCAGCTACTTTACAGCGTTATCGATGGAGACCATTAGTAATCTCAGTATCGTACTTAGCCACCATCCAATGCCTATCACGCATGCGCCAGCCCCGTACGGCACTTGGAAACTACAGCGCATGCGCGAATAGTCTCAGCCCAATACGTGCCCTCCGCGCATGCGCATAACACCTTTGAAGCCAGTGCGCACGCGCATGACCCTTCCGGCATTTGCGACTGGTCCGATACGCTGAGAGGGCGCGCCAAACAGAGAGGCAACACACCTGTCCATACGTAAGTCTCTATTATCTTCCATAGTATTTTCCTATTTATAAGACACCTGTATTGCACTGTATTGTTATTTTATTATCCTGTTCGCTATTTGAAAAAGGGTTCCCACCCGAAACGCGTCATATTGGACATTTTAATTTTTTGCAAAAGCATTAAAAATATTGCTGATTTTTTAACTTATACTACATTGGGTTTGTGGATTCTTTTGGGTATTGGCAATTTAAGCGCTCCACGTATACTCCGGTTCTTTGTCTTCTTGTATATTGCTACCGGCCCCCTTTGGGAATCCGGGTCACTTGGGAGTTTGTGTGAGCTGCTGAATAGTTGTTTGCCCTACCACTCAACCCACACCTATAAACGCCACTAGTCTAGGAGTTGGGGATTCAACCAACGTGGACGTGGACTTTGATTATATGCGTTGACACCAAGAAAAACAAAGGTGAGCACTTTTAACCCTTGCATCTATCCACCAATTCCTGACGATATTACCCGAGGCGCCGTCTGGTGTTGTTTCCTTTTTTTTTTTTTCTCCTCACCCTCTGCAACAATTGGTCTGGAAGAGGCAACTTATAGGGTGCATGATTAATTTACATAAATATATGAATGGTCCATACAAAAAATGTTGTTCCAGATTAAATCAAATCAAAAGACAAGGGGCACTGTCTCCGTCTGGAGAAAATAAGATTTAATCAAACAATGTGACAGGGCTTTTTTACTATGAGAACTGTCAATCTGTGGAAATAGCCTGTCTCAGGCATTGGTAACAGTAGGGACAGAACAAGGGTCTAGATGCCTTTTTACACCTAAATAACATTGATTGTTATGCTATATAGAATTGTTTCCCCTAAATCCCTTCCTCATCCAATCTCTTCCTTAGTTGAAATTGATGGACATGTGGACTTCTATCCAATGCTATGAAAAAATAAGCCAAAAAGTTGTTGATCAGCTCAATCACAGGACCATTTACAAATACACATAAGTTCTATTTTCTCTTTGCTTTTCAGACACGGACTCATGTCAGTTGTCAATAGAAAAAATTTCACTGAATAATTTGGTGCTGCCAAAGAGTGTATCTGTACATAAACCCTTAAGCAATGGTGCTAGTATTCCTACTCGATGTAAAACCGGTAATTTTCTGGCATCCCCATCATCGGAAATGGAGTGTTTAAATGGGAAGATGATTTATCCAAAATGTACTGAGGAAAGTAAGTATAATATTATTCTCTGTGTATATCATCTATTCACTAAATATCATTATTATCTGTCCTGGTGCCAGGACAATGAATCTGGGTCAGGGTCTAGTACACGTAAAGAGAACATGCAAATGGTCAATGACGGTCTTGTTTAAGTTGCTGGTGGGGGAGTAGCCTCCCATGTCTCGTGTGGTCACTGGAAAAAAATTACAACCTGTTGTCCGAACTCGCAAATTGTACTGATGGGATCAGGTTTCAGGCTTCTTGCTGGAAAACCACACCCAGAGCTGCCTGTGATTGACAGCTCCATTTCTGATCCTGGGAAAGCTGGGTGTGTCTCTGTAATTCTTTTGCCTGCAGCTGCGGTTTGAGTGATGGACGGCTGAGCCAGTCAGTGCTGGAGATAGTGTCCATTACTGCCTTATATTCTGCCCAGTCCTTCATCTGGTGCTGGTTATTGCAGTCTATCTGTGTATCTAGTGCTCTTGCCATTGAGTTTCCTGCTATTCTGTGTATTGACTTCTACTTTGCCTTCTGACCATTCTATTTGCTATACGAATCTGTACATTTGCTGCCATTTTGGTTTTGACCCAGTTTCTTTGACTCCGCTTGTCTGTCTATATCTGTTGTTTGTCCCTCAGTACCGTTTATCTCCTAACGTGACCCCACCTTCCTGTCTGTCTTGTGTCGGTTTTTGTTACCAGTGTGAGCACTGACCTATATCTGTATTCCGGTTACCTGTCCGCTCCACCATCCAGCAGCTGCCAGACAAAGTAGGTTTTCCTATCATCTTGTAGGGTCATTAAGGGACCATCAGTTATGTTCCTGATAGCGGCAGGCAGGGCCTTAGCCCACAGGGACGTCGCAGGGTGAGTTCGCCACCACCTGCCTAGTCTGACAGCTAGCGCCAAGCCTGGTTGTGGTTGTGCGGTTGCTGGACAGGTACTGACACCTGTCCTTTTTGTGTTCACTGACAACATAGGATCATTGAAAAAACTGAAGGGGAAAATACCCTATTGAAAAGAATGGTTCAGTAAGGCATCAGTGAAATATCACTGAAGCCAGGAAGAGAAAAACAATCTGTAAGTGTGTAAAATGGCGATGTGAAATATTTATGGGTTGTGTGTAAAGCATATTTTACCCATGTAATGGCTGTATGTCTGCAAAGTTAGTTCATGTGTATTCTGTGTGTAATCTGTGTTTATATAATGGAACATCCGCTCACCTTCCCATGTTCTGCCGTGTATGTCAGATTAGGCACGGGCCACCTTTCTGCTAAGGTATGTAGAATTCATAAAGTAAGGTCACGGTCCAGCCAGGTTCTAATAAAATTAGATCAAAATGGCCAAACCCTTTAAGATAGGTGCTCTACAGTGGGTACGGAAAGTATTCAGACACCTTTAAATTTTTCACTGTTTCTTTGCAGCTAATTGGTAAGATCAATAATGTACACTCGGCACTCCATCTTGACAGAAAAAATACTGAAATGTAAATATTTTTGCTAATTTATTAATCAGGTAAAACTGAACTATCACTTGGTCAGTATTCATGTTCTCCAGTTCCCTCAGGTTGAATTGTGAATGTTGGTGGACAGTCGCTTTCAAATCTCTCCAGAGATGCTTAACTGTGTTTAGGTCAGGACTCTGGCTGGGCCAGTCACGAATGGTCACAGAGTTCTACTGTAGCCGCTGCTTTGTTATTTAAGCTGTGTGCGTAGGGTTATTTTCCTATTGGAAGGTGAACCTTCGGCCCAATCCAAGGCCCACAGCAAATGTTTTTATCCTGGATATTGCTGTACATGGCCACTCTAATCTTTCCTTTAATTGCAACGAGTCGTCCTGTCCCTGCAGCTGAAAAACACCCCATAGCATTATGCTGCCACCACCATGTGTAACTGTTGGGGTTGTATTTTGCAGGTGATGAGCAGTGCCTGGTTTTCTGCACACATACAGCTTAGAATTGACACCAAAAAGTTCACTCTTCATTTCATCAGACCAGAGAATCTTATTTCTCATAGTCTGGGAGTCCTTTTTTGTGATCTGTATGCTGGCTTTCATATGTCTTGCACTAAAGAAAGGCTAAACCCCCAACTGGTGGGAGGGCTGCACAGCCATAGTGATCTTGGGGTTCTTCTTTACCTCCCTCACCAATGCTCTTTTCCCACAATTACTTAGTTTGCTGTTATGGCCAGGTCAAAGAAGAGTTGTGGTCATCATAAACTTCTTTCATTTAAGGATTATGGAGGCCACTGTGCTCTCAGGGACCTAGAGTGCTGCAGAAATTCTTTTGTAACCTTGGCCACAATTCTGTTTCTGAGTTCCTTGGGCAAACATCACAGACAAGTGAGGTTACATCCATTTACCAAATGGTTTGGTTGCAGCCCAGTCTCATTTAAAAGTGGTTGAGTTACAATGCCAAATACAGCTGTTATACTATGTACAGGAAGTCCCTAACTTACACTCAACCCCTTGATAAAACTGACCTTTTTGCCCATTGCGTCATCTGGTGAAGCTCTTCGGATTATCCCAGGCTTCAATAGTCAACCTCTAAGTTATCAACAGTGTCTGCAATGAAGCTTTGGCTCTGGAGGCCACCCCCGTAGGCTTTCAAGCTCATTATCTTATTTTTAAATGTTAGTTTTAAAAGAGAGGCCATGGATAAAAAATATACCACCAGATGCTATGTTATCCTACAGAGTGACCTACCCAAAGCTCCAGGCTCAGGCACATAACACTTGGAGCACTGAATGGCAGTAACCTTTCAACCCACAATCTTCAGTATCATCTTTGGTGATTCAATTTGTGCTCAATACCTCAAAGCAAAGTCTTTGCAGTATAGGACTAAGATACTCACCTGACCCACAATCTATCACTGTCATTGGTTTATATTTCTTCAAATTGGTCATATGTCGTGATTCATTACATGTTTTATCCAGTCCTGTATTTCCATGCAGTTTGAATCCGTATATATGTGGCGTTTTTCATCTTTATGTGCATGTATGGCACAGTCTCCGTATAAAATATGGTGGACTGGCAAATGAAGGATGGCAGACTATTGTCTGGCTGACACAATGCACCACCCACTGTTTCCAGATACTTCACATATATATGACAGTATACAGTGCACAACCATATGCAGAACATATGCAACACAAAATTTATATGTTCCAATTGACTTCAATGGGGCGTACGGACGCAAATACATGAGAAAATAGGACATGCTCTATATTTTTATATTGTACGATGGTTCAATACGGCCATTCAATGGAAGGCTTTATTGCCCATCGAAAAAAATGGAGACATACAATACCCGTATATACTCCCGTTTTCACATTTTTGTGTTAATGTAGACTGTGTTGTTATAATTTACTAATCTTTTATATTTACAGTATGTCTGGTCTGATATGTACCTAAATATGAAATTTAAGTTATATACAATTTTAAGAATATATTTTATGAAATGGGATAACAGTAGTTCTATTTACGTGGATAGTTTTCAGAGGACTTAGAGCTTGGGGATTAAAATTAAACTTGAGTAGCCATATAGATGGAATTGCCTACAGTAAATTCTAAATGTTATGTATGTTAAGTATTTGTGGTTTTGCCATAATATTGGAGCTACTATTTTATATTGACAAATGTCCTTTATGGACATCTACCAATAGTTTACTTATGGTAGACATTTCCTACTAAAAAGTTCCTGAGCACCTATACTCCTTAGGACTTATTTTATTATATGCCGCAATTGTAACAATATAGAGTCTGGGACACTTCGGCTGTGTCGCCAGAACATCTCAGAGTGCATCATCTTATAATTTAAACCCTTTCCCGTATGGTACAGGTTCCACCAGGTCCCATCTGACATGTGGGACTAGACAGGACTTGTATTATACTAGGGAGCGAATAATTTTTAAGACGAGGCAGTGTCCTAGACTGGTTAGTGTTATTTGTTAGCGTTATTTGTACAACCCTATGTTGCCGCAATAGCGCGGTATAGAGTTAGAATAAAAGAAGTCCTGAGGATCATCGTTCCTCAGGAACTTCTGAGTAGGACACGCCTACCATCAGTCACATGTCTTTTAATACTTACATTTTACAGAAATATTTGTTTTAATATTGTGTTTGAATATTATTTGTGTAATGTTTCAGCTCCTTAGATTTCTTCCCCTTTATTCATTTGGTTCTATGCTTCCCTTGTTAAACTCCCGAAGTACGTGAAATACTACTGTGGTCATAAATGTAGATTTTCCCACTCACTTACAAAGCCATATGTTTATCTAATATATATATGTTTATCTTCACTTTACTCGTTATTGCATAATCAGAATGTATATATAAAATGTTTTGTAGAACCCTGCCGGATAAATCAAGAAATATTGGATGAAAACTTTTTGGAACTCGATTCTAAACATGATTATAGAGTGTTTTTTGAGCATGGAGAGATCATACATTTTATGTGTAAAGTGGGATATACGACAATAAGTGACACAACAGGACTGTGCTTTAAAGAGGAAATTTACTACCCATATTGCCGTCAAATATGTAAGTAAAAACTGAAATGGATAATTTTCTGAACATTTAAGATAATTATATAGATAATTATATAAATCATAATTATAAATTATATAGCTCCACCTATGCTGTTCTGGATTTCTGTGTCAGCAATATGTAATGCAAGGAGTCTCGGCTTCACTGCAGGCATTTCTTGCATCATAGATCAATATGATGCAAGGAATCTCCAGCTGTGTGGTCTGCCAGTGATGCAGAGGTTCAGAGGTTGATCGCAGCTCTGCCCTTATGCTTCCTACGTTACTTGCTTTCCTGTTTCATTGGCAGGTAAGCTCTGTGCTGCCATGTGCATGGGGATGTGTGCTAGCTGTTGCAAATCATATTCATGGGAATGAGTCCTTAGACTAAATCTAGCATTTAGAACCCACTTGCGAATACTCAGCATATGATTAGTAATGAAGATTCTGGAAAGTATAACTGTATTGTTACTGAATGGCTCCCATCCCCAGCATCCGCTGAACATAGACTGTGGATGCTCCCTCAATGATGTAACTTCCACATGTAGTCACTAGCCACTTGGGTCCATAGGAATCTAGTTGCCCCACACTGTGATCAGGCACCGGTGGGGTAACATTGCAAGAGGAAGTCCAGAAACATAGTCCCATGGCCAACATCTGCAAAGAGTTTGTATGTTGCGTGGGTTTCCTCCGGGTCCTCGGGTTTCCTCCCACACTCCAAAACAAATTTATGTATGAGCTTGCCAAGATGATTCTCTATAACAGGTTAGTTTAACATTCAAAGCTGTAGTGAATGGAGAGACATGGAGCCTCAAATTGAGATGGTTATTTTTTTTACCCTTTTGCTTGTCTGTGTATAAACATTAAAAGAATTCTACGGTCTCCACAAAGCATTATATGCCGGCAGCATGTTGTAGAGAAATGCAATGTGATTTCCAATATATGTTCTTTTAAGACATATTTCCTGTTTTCTAATGGAAGTGCTCCAGGCAGTAATAAAAATGCTCCAAGTACTGAGAGCAAGTGCTGGGTGCACCACCTGCCTCATCTGCATAAGTAATAAAAGGTTCATTTCTTAAATATGGCATTAGGGATAGAAATAATAGTACATTTCACTGTATTTCTTCAGTACATGTTGCCAGCTCATTATAATGCTTGAGGAGGTGGTAGACCTTTAATAGGAAAAAGCTGCAAATGATTTACTGAGTGATTTCCTAGTATGTTATATCTTACATTTTCTCTAAAAACTTTCTACCTTACAGAATCACCAAAACCAAATAAGGACTGAACATCCTCCTGAAGAAGTTTCTTGCTCAAAAAATATTTTGTTAAGATAAGTTGTTAATGAATAAGATGTTCAAATTAGAAAGAGATATTTAGTCTTTTTTTTCATATTAATTACCTATTTCAATGCTTTTTGATGTATTATATATTTTTTGCGCTAATAAAGGATAAATATATATATTTTTCTTATGGGAATAAAACACTATAAAAATACTTTTTATTTCGATAAAATTCCATTTTGATAATTAAATATTATATATTATTATAAGAGCTTCATGTGTGAGATACTGTTCACTTTGGATTAGAGATTTATGCTCTATAGACTTATTTTATATACATGATACATTTTATTTATTCATTCATTGAACGGTTTGAGAAAGCATCACTAAATAAATATTTTGCATTTTCCTCTTCTGCTGCATTTTGTTCATTCACCATCATTCATACAAATGTAATGGCCGATACCGGTCCCCATTGACGTCAATGGAACCTAGCAATGAAGCCTACTCTCGTTTGAATGAAACCCAAATTCTGAAAACACCATTTGAGGAAGCCAGTAGCCATTTAAAATGATTATATAACTGAAAAAAATTATACTTAATAATAATAAAAACACACATAAAATGGGGAAATATGTAACAATATTTAATATGAGATAGTTGTTGTCATGGATCAAGCATCCATAAGTATGCTGCTCATATATCAGATTTAATAATCATATATTATTCTTTGGTGTTTAGCAGTCTCTTCGCCTTCTTTCTTCATTATCCAACAGCTGTATTGTTACATCATTTCTTCAAATTAGTTTGTGTTACGTTCAAGCTGTCTAAAAGACAAAATTGGAGATTATAGATAGTATGGAAAAGATATTTAACTTATTAACCAAACTCTGTTGAAACAAACTTTGCAGGTGCATTTGTTTTTTACTACCACACTGGTTTTCCATTTTAATAGACAAGCTATTTCTCCAATTTTTTATTTTACTCTCATAATAGCTGTTTGGGGGTATTTTTGTGGGAAAATTGTAGTTTTTAATAGCACAATTTGGGTTTTGAATATGTCCATTTCATGAACCTGTATTAAAAGGAAACTTGTCAGCAGAAATTGACCTAATAAACCCACTACCAGTATGTTGTCAAGCAGCTGAATACCTTCTAGATCAGGTTTCTTTCATGGTTCAGTGTGGTGGAATAATCTAGAAAATCAACTTTGAAGTAAGTATAAATTGGTTGTATTTGAGACTGATTACTAGCTCTCTCTTTCTCAGAACGCTACCTTCATTGTAATTAATGGTCCTGTACCGAGAAAAATGACGAACCTGATCTCCAGAAGTCCTGTGCATGATTGCAATCACAGGGGAGGAGGCGTTCTGAGGTGAGGAGAGCTTGACTGTGTTAAACTCTCTGCCTCCTTGCCTTTATACTGTGCATGATGTCAATCACAGAGGAGGAGGCGTTCTGAGGTGAGGAGAGCTTGACTGTGTTAAACTCTCCACCTCCTTGCCTTTATACAACCAATTTACATCTCACTTCAAAGTTGATTTTGGTGATGATGGAAGTAAGCTGGGCCATGAAAGTAACATGATCTGGAAGGTTTAAAGCCGTTTGACAACATTCTGGTACTGGTTTATTAAGCCAATTTCTGATGACAGATTCCCTTTAACCCCTTCTATACATATAATATATATTTTTACATGTTAAACATATTATACATTATTATTTTTATGCAAACATATATGTATAATATATATATAGCAAACGATCCAATTGTGGAGCAGCACAGCGAGTATAACAGATCAAGTCCAATGGTGGGTGCACCAGTTTGTAAGGTCAGATATAAAAAAAAAACATGCAATGAGGCGGCACTCCGAGCTTGATAATGACTCTATGGATGAGCTGAAACTTTGCACCTTATTTTGCCATGGGTGAATAAAGATCACCTTTATACTTACCGGAGTGCTGCCTCATTGCATTTTTTTAAGGATATCTGTATATAATATACATATATTTATATTGTGGGGTGCCAATGGGTGAAAACTGGAGCCTTCTCTGCTTAGAGACCATGGTTTGTGTATAAAGGGGTTTAACCCTGGTGCTGGACTTTGATAACAGAGCCAAGTTCTGTCAGCAGGATGACATGAAGTCCTCTTCGGATGTGGTGCAGTAGAACACCGTTGCATCAAAAGAAATAGCCTTCATGACAGCCATAAAAACCTGATACGGTGGCCAATAAAAGAAATCTACCATCCAAATCAAGCATGATAAATCAGGGACACTTACTCATAGATCCAGGCACTGTGATTATGGTAATGTTTTTTTATCTTTTATATATTTGTTATCAATGGCCTCCTATCTTCTAGAATCAAACTTTTAAAATTATGCTAATGAACCAGAATGGCACTACCAGAGCCTCTCGTGCTGTAGCTTCTGAGGCTGTTGCACTGTTTTAACCTTTCCACTTCTTCAACAATTCCCCCTTCCCACTGTGTGTGCTGCTGTGAGAATACATTGGGAAGAGGGAGGGGGAATTGCTGACAGAGAAGAGGAAGGATCAGACAGAGACAGAGTCTTCTGCGACAACGCATGGAGGGACCCTGGTAATGGATCCCCTACTGACTCATTAGCATAATTTTAAAAGTTGATTTTAGAAGGAAGGAGGCCACAGATTACTACAATAATGGTGCCTAAATCAATAAATGTAATTGTAATTTTGATGGTAGATTTCCTTATTAAAATACTATTAGATCATAGTGGATAAAAACACACATCCATCAAGTCTAACTTGTAATCCTACAGTGGTTTTGCGTTTGAAAACTCTTTTAACCACTTGTTGATTGACAAAAACTTATATCCAGCAGTCCAGAACTAAATTCTGTAAATAACTTAATATTATGTCCTTGGAAACTCTATATGAGCTGTACCAGTGGGAAATTAAGCTCAGGAGAGAAGAACAAAATGATCTATTATAACTGCTGTATATGTGGAATTTGATCAACTCTGTGTATCCAGATACTTGGTGGATACAATTTACTTTCTTGATTTAAGGAAAAAGGACTAAAGAAAAAAAATTAATGAATTAATAAAAATGAAAATATAAAATATGAATGAAAATATTATCTAAAATATAATCCCCTGAATTAGCCATTTATAACGGATCTTAGACAGTTTGCATGCACTCCTATGACTAGTTTGACAAAAGGGCCTCTAATGCTGACCTGATAGAATTTTGTCCCAAATACTAGGGTTCAAAGTATGACTAGACAATGTTAATAAATCTGCCCCACAGTATCTCCACCAGTTTTTTTTTTATGCTTACAAGAGAAAATTTTGAAATGGCCTAGTGCAGATGTAAAATCAACGGTGGTTTGCACACCGCGCTCCCTCTCGCCTCCGAGTTTGCCAAGATGGCTTCTTTGGGGGAATACACACTCCCTCCCTTCAGGGTCGGGTCACATTGTGGAAGTTATTTCTACTCTGACCGGAAGATGTGATTTCTGTGTGCAAGTGCTATATTACATTCACAGCATAGAGGAACCTATATACTATAATGCAACAGAAATCTTTCACATTTTTGTAGAATTCCACTTACCTATTGAAGCATCTTGGATATGTAAGGATCCCTCTGTCGCATTTGCTTTTTAATTCTTTAGGGTCAGATATTTTGTATCCCGGCAGACATGCAAACCAAATTGTTTCATTGTGTTTTAGATAACATTTTACAATTTGTTGCTCTTTTTGATCACACTCCTTGTTACGATTCTGGTTCAATGACAGTGTTATATTATTTTCACTCATGTTTTTCTGACTTGTAGTACATGGCTCTAAAATACAGATAAATATGTTTTATTACATGTTTGTTTTTTACCATATTTAAAAAAAGGAAACAGCTTTAAATGGCTCAGCTTGTTAGAGTGAAGTGTCCCTAAACTGGGTTGAGGTTACTGAGCGTCACAGACAAAAATGTAGGATAGGCACACAAAATAAGCCCTCACACAGCTCTGTACATCGAAAAAATGGAAAGTAGTTGTGCAAAGACACATTGATATAAAAGTCACTATCAAACTTTAGCTAGAAAATGATAGGGATAGCTCCAGGAATATGGCCTACTCTGAATATCAATCTCTTTTGTTTGTTATATCAGGTAAAACCCAACTATAATGAAGAGCATTGCAACTTAGCCGAGTCTTCATTCATAACATACGCTCATAGGAAAATATACACAATATTTAACTTACTAATGAAACAATCACATATCACAGAATAAATCATGTGATTTAACGATACAACTAATCTAATGCATTGTTCACAAAAACATGGTTCACATGAATCAGCCAATAGGAAAAGAAGAGCAAAAAGAAGAAGGCCCGAAGGTAAGCACATAACCAAAAGGTCTGAATGGTAACACAGAAGATTACTGTTAATAACACAATGGGGCACATTTACTGCACTTCATGAAGTTTGCCTTTGCACTGTGCAGAGGGCACCAGATCCAGGATTTATGGCGCACATTCTTCATGAATCTGGTGCCGTCTGCACAGCTCCGACAGAGTGCACCACAGAATTCTATAGGACTTTGAATAATAAATCTGGCGCACGGTGCAACTGAGCACCCGAATGCCCCCTAATTTGGTGCAGACACTTCTTAACCCCTTTACGCTCCGTGCCGTAAAGCAGAGGTGTTATTTGGAGCGCACACTGAAAGCTGCAAAAACTGAGCCCACAAGAACATGACGCAAATGCGTTTTTTCCAATTTTCCAACATTTACAATTTACAAATAAGGCCATGAAGAAGTAAAATTTGTTACACACAAAATAAGCCCTCACACAGCTCTGTACATCGAAAAAATGGAAAGTAGTTGTGCAAAGACACATTGATATAAAAGTCACTATCAAACTTTAGCTAGATTAAATTACTTATAAATATACTTTCTTTAGTTCCTGGAGTTGCCCGGAATAGTAAATAACTGCTCTTAGCTATAACAAAATGGAATCAGTTAACAAAAAATATTTTATATCTATCTATGTATCTATCTCTCCCTGTCTGTCTCTCACTCACTCACTCACTCACTATCCCTGCCTGTCTCTCTGTCACTCACTCACTCACTCTCCCTGCCTATCTCACTGTCACTCACTCACTTTTTCTCCTTGCCCATCTCTTAGTCACTCACTAAATCTACCTACCTTTCTCTCACTCTCCCTGCTTGTCTCTCTGTCACTTACTATCCCTGCCTTTCTCTTACTATACTTGACTGTTTCTCTGTCATTCACTTACTCACTCTCCTGCCTGTCTCTCTGTCATTCACTCTTTTTGCCTGTCTCTCTGTCACTCATTCTCTCTGTCTGTCTATTTGTCACTCACGCACGCTTTCTGCCTCTCTGTCACTAACTCAGTCTCTTGCCTGTCTCTCTGCCTCTCATTCACTTTCCCTGCCTGCCTCCCTGCCTCTCATTCACTCTCCCTGCCTGTCTCTCTGCCTCTCATTCACTCTCCCTGCCTGTGTCTCTGCCTCTCAATCTCTCTGCCTGTCTCTGTCTCTCACTCATTCTTCCTGCCTGTCTCTCTGTCTCTCACTCATTCTTCCTGCCTGTCTCTCTGTCTCTCACTCACTCTCCCTGCATTTCTCTCACTCAGTCTCCCTGCCTGTCTCTCACTCACCCTCCCTGCCTGTCTCTCTCTCACCCTCTCTGCCTGTGTCTCTGGCTCTCACTCTCCTTGCCTGGCTCAGGGTTCATATTAATGACTTATGGCAAAAAACGTTAACCAATCATGGCTCAGCTTCTAACTGCCACAGCAGCTGCAGACAATGGCTACTGTTTATAGTGGTTAATAAGTGTATTTTAGAAAGTGCAGCGTGAAAATTTCATTCTAAAATGTCATCTATGATGTTCCCTGAGTCACAGAAAGCAACTACACAAAATTTGGTGATTGTAAGCGCAACGATAAACACAACGTCACACACACATCCACATGGATTTATATATTAGAATAATTAAATTCAATTGATCAATGCATTTACCAAGACAAAGAGGTGGCTCGGTCCATATTCCTTTTCGACATTTTATTACTCCGCTACCTTTAAGATTGTAAAACTGTGGACACTTGTATTTCACAGTGGAACCAGAACTGTAGCGATCTTTTATAGTTGTTGTGATATCTCCATAAAGTATATGTGGAGGTTTGCCACAAGGTGTATCTTCTGAAACAAAATAAATACACAACATTTTCAAGGGCTATGGAAACTGTAGGGAAACAGATTTCCCAATTAAAGGTGCTGGTCACCTTACTTCATGTTTTTTGTAATGTGTGTGTAAGTGTGGGGGTAATTTACCAATATACATCTATCTAAGAAAAGTTCTGCTCTGCTTTCTTGATATGTAAAGTGTCTTTTACCTCATCAGCCAGACATTCCTGTCCATAAAATGGCCGCAGACAGAAGGTCATGTGATCTCTAACTATAACATTACCAAACACATGAGGTAAAGTGGCCATACCTTTAAGTCTATTTGGGAAAAGAAAACATAGAATTAAAAAATAAACAGAAAACTGGTGGATATGATGTGGTTGTAGCCTATTTGCTGCATGAGCCCCTGGATAGGTCCTAATCAATCAATTGATGTCTCATTCTTGATGTCTAAAATTGCTGCTACTTACAGTTTGGCCAATCAGCAGCACATTTTCCAGGAGAAAAGCTAAATTTGGTGTCATACTTTGAGATAAATTGAACCATTCGATCTGTGGATCTTACTTCTTCTAAACTAGAGAACCAAAATTGAAATTGCAGCAAGATAACATACCGTCAATTTATAACATTTTCAAACATTTTGCAATAGTGAAAGGAAATCTGGTAATCTGGATGTGCATGCATGGACAGTGACATGACTCTTCTCATTCACAACGAAACTTTCAATTACTGAAAAAAGTGTAAACAGACAGGTTCCGGGTTACCAGGTTTGGGACCCTAAACCCTTGCAACATCCAAACATGCTGATTTATAAAAAAAAATATTAATTATATAATACATTATAATTTATTATGAAAGGAAAGTCAAACACACGTTATATATTACATTACGGTAACAATAATCTATTGATTTGAATAGCTGCGGAAAGACTATGATATTTTCCACATTAGATCAATTAGATCACCTTACTGTAGTTATATCAACCAAAAAACTACTTAACAAATACTTACCAACACAGAGAGGTGGCTCGTCCCATATTCCATTCTGACATTTGATCTTTTTACGACCCTGATGTTTGAACGTCTGTAGACATTTGTATGTCACTGTAGAACCTGAACTGTATGAATCTTTAATAGTTTCTATGATTTCTCCATGAGCTGTATGTGGTGGCCTACCGCAAGGTATCTTATGTACTAAAAGAAAATAAATACACAAAATTTACCCAAGCTGATATTATTCCTTTTTATACAGGTGTTGCCATCCTGTAACACCTATTACATTTTTAAAAATAAACATAGGTGTTTATTAGGTAAAAAGGCCCAATAAACAAATAAAAAAAAATCTTTATTTATACAATGCCATCATATATTGTAGTGATGTACATATTAAACAAAATCTTAGAGAAATAACATAGTCAGCTGAGAAAATACTTATGGTCGCAATGTGATACTAAAATATAAAAGTAAAGTGAAATATAAAATTGCCTGAATCAATGTTCGTTTATACTGCTTCAGGTCCAAACAAAATTAAATAACAAGTGATGAAAAAAATAGGCATTTATCAGATTTGCATAAATGAAAATTACAACTTCATAAATTCCAACATAACAAAGTTATGGGGATCTTAAAGCGTTACTAATATTTTTATATGGTGTTGGGGGATTATTGTAAACATATACTTTATAAATTCTGCTTGTAAAAAAATATATCTCCCCTTAATAACAGGTGTTATCTCTCTCCTTATTCCAGCCTGTATAAGCTTATTACTGTTCTATCTGTGTTTATACAGTCTCATATAGCTAAAAGTAAAAGTAAGTCAATGGCATACGTAAACAGTTCTGTTAGAGCAGGGGTGCACAACCTTTTTCAGTCTAACGGCCGCATTGTCATCCCACTAACCTTCAGGGGGCTGCACTATTAACCAAAACCCTAGATGCACCAAAAACCACAGTACAGCACAAATGCCCCCCAGAAACCACTACTGCATTTGTACAATAAGTAACATAGACCCCACAGCAGACTACAATACAGTATAGACGATAATAATGATGGTGGGAATTGTCTGACCCCATGCAGCAGGTAATTGTGAATAACTGGCTGCAAGCAGGGCACAATACTGGGGTCTATCAGTGCCCCTGCTTGTAGCCAGTTATTCTTACATATCTAATGCATTGAGCTGATTCTTGCCTTTTTGCTGAGGTAAAAACTGAAATGGTGCCCCACCCCACTATTATACTGCCCCTATGGACAAGGATATTACTATTATAATACTGTTCTCCCCCTCCACAGACAGCTAGCCCCCCAGGTCTTGTCTCTCTCCTCACTCAGGTAGCCCCCCTCCATGTCTTCTACCCCTTTCTCACACAGCAAACTCCTCCAGGTCTAACAAAGCAAGCCCCCTGGGTCTAGTCCTCCATGCTCCCACAGAACCCCCCCCAGGTCTAACCCCCCTTAGCAAAAATAATCCAACCCCGGGTCTTACCCCCTCCTCCTAACACAGAATCTTTATCCCCCCAGATATGGGTCTCAGGACATGCCCAGCAATAAATAGGTTGACCCCACACATACCTAGCAGTATATAGGGAGGCCCCACAAGTACCCAGTAGTATATAGGTAGCCCCCTCAAATGCCCTAACATGATATAGATAGCCCCACACATACTCAGCAGTATATGGAAGACCCCTCACATGCACAACAGTAGATAGGTAGTCCCCACACATGCCCCACCAATATACTGTAGACCCCACACAAGCCCAGCAGTATATAGTAGTGCCACACATACCCCAGCAATATATAGTATGTGGTCAAGAACAGAACCAGGGGTAGGCAAAGGTAAGCAATTGTCCAGGTCACCACCTCTGCTCTGCCTGTAGAAAGGGGCGCAATTCAAACTTCTTGGCGGAAAAAATTACTGGCGCCACCTGCCATGGAGAGGGCTACCTGATGCAAATTTGAGGAGCATGACAAAGCAGTGCCCAGCCTCAGTGTCTGTCACTTGCCTGGGTCCTGACTGATTGCTCAGCCACAACATCAGATAGACACTTCCTCTTCTACAGGGCTTTAGACCCGGGCTCTGAATTACCTGTGCTCCCATGCACTGAAGGATTAAAACCAAGGGAGAACAACTTGGCAGATCCTCCTGCACTGTGCAGAGGGGTGGGGAGGGGTATTTTTTCTATTTAAGGTAAGGTTGGGGTTAGGAGACAGGCAGATGTGACTGGCAGAAACTGGGGATGTAGCTCCACCTACCACCCCGGGACCTGGAATTAACCTCTTCCTGTTTTCTGTCTAGTCGGGCCAGAGTGGAGGGGATGGGCTGCACATATAGCATGTAGCAGGAGAAGTATGGGAAGAGCAGTCCCTGTGGTTTTCTTTTTGATGTCCTGTTCTTCCACATGGTCTCAACCTATAGTATGACAAGTCCATTTGTGTATATCAAGTGAATATAAGTGTTTAACATGTGCATCTATGTGTACATATGTGGGTTAGGGCAGATTCTCACTGACCATGATCAGTCCGTGATTATGGAATGTGAAAATTATCGTGTCACTGGCTGATCATATGGCCGAGGATGGAGCTCTGTGCATGCACTTGTTTTTTCACATTGCACCCAACATTGAACCTGTTTTCATGGTGTAGTGATGGCATTTCCAGAAGAGAAACAATATTTTGTGTCATACTTTCCAAAATAAATTTAACTTGTAATCCTGCAATGTGTATGCATGGACAGAAAAAAGTTAGGACTCTTCTTATTTAGAATGAAACTTAGAATCATACTTTGAAAAATGTGTAAATATATGTGTCTGGGGCCCTAAACCCTGACAGCATAATAACATACTGCTGGTTTATAAGCTATTAACTCTGTGAAAATTTTCATTTAAAACAATTTATTATATTAAACATTATTATAATCTATAAGCTAAGTGTATATATATATATATATGTGTGTGTGTGTGTATATGTCCGCTAAGGGAATCTGAAACTCTATGGGACTCGTCATAGACTAGGTTTTGAGCTGCAATTTTATAAACAGCTATGGGAAAATGAAACTTGAGCTCTGATTGGTTGCCATGGGTATCTAGAACAGTTCTGCTCTCAGACACTTCCAATAAATATACTCATAGACAAAGGTATGTAGACAAAGATAGCCAGAGACAGTGAGAGACAGTCGGAGACAGAAACAGTAAAGGACAGTTGGAGGCAGTCAAAGACAGAGATAGTCAGAAACATTCAGAGACAGAAATGGTCAGAGATAGACAGAGACGGTCAGAGACAGAGAGAGAGAGAGACGGATAGACTTAGATATTCAGAGACATGTAAAGACATAAATGGTTACAGAGACAGTCAGAGACAGAGAGACAGAGAGAGAGAGAGTCACAGGATAGATACATATAAAATATTTTTTGTTAACCCATTCTATTTTGTTATAGCTAACAGCAGTTATTTACTATCAAGGGCAATGCTGGGAGCTACAGCTAGTTAATTATAAATGCAAAATCAAACATACTTTATATATTGCCTATTACAATAACAATAATCTATTGATTTAAATAGTGGAAAGACTATCAGACTCTAATTAGAACAAATTACATAAAAAATCACCTTACTGTAGCTACTTACTGCAGCTATCAACAAAAAAACTATTTATCAACTACTTACCAACACAGAGAGGTGGCTCGTCCCATATTCCATCCTGACATTTGATCGTGTTACGACCCTGAAGTTTGAACGTCTGTAGACATTTGTATGTCACTGTAGAACCTGAACTGTATGAATCTTTAATAGTTTCTATGATTTCTCCATGTGCTGTATGTGGTGGCCTACCGCAAGGTATCTTATGTACTAAAAGAAAATAAATACACAGAATTTACCAAAGCTGATATTATTCCTTTTTATACACAGCAGGTATCTGCTTTCTGCGTTGCCATCCTGTAACCCTATTATATATATAATAAAAGTCATATTAGGTTTTCCAATGTCTGAAAAGTGGGCCCACAGTATGAGGGGTGTTATAGGGGGCCCACAATATAGGAGTTATTGAGAGAGGACCCTCAATATGTGAGGATATGAAAGGGGATCCTCATTATGTGGGATATGATAGGAGGTCCAAAATATAAGGGGAGTATGAGAAGGGGCAGCAATATGGGGCATATAAGAGGGGGCCAACAATATAGGGCATATGAGAGAGGGCCCACAATATGGGAGAATGGGAGAGGCCACAATCAGAGGGGGAAATGAGAGGTCAAAATATGAGGGAAAAATAAAAGGCCACAACATGAGGTGGAAATGAGAGGCCGCAATATGAGGGGGAAATGAGAGGCCACAATATGAGGTGGAGATGAGAGGGGCCGCAGTATGAGGAGGAGATGAGAGTGGCCACAATATATCGAGTAGATGAGAGGTCACAATATGAGGGAGAGATGAGAGGCCAGGTGTTTTAATATATTTTCAAAAATTAAAAGAATGTATACAAATAAAAAATGTTCGCCATCTTCTGACTCTAAGGACGGTGGGGGGGGGGGGGGGGGTGATTTAAGCTTTTATTTACTGTATTGCAGTATATGGCATTTTATATGGCTTTAGGACCTCTGTACAATGCAGAGCGTGAAGAGGTTTAAACACAATTCAAACGCATCTTGTGCACATCATCTTAAGCTGTGTTCACATTTTGTTTTTGCATTGCAATCTGAAACACACTGCAAGCACATTAGGAAAATACAACTCAAAATACATCTGTGTTTTTACTATCATTAAACCCTTAACGACCTGGCCCTTTTTTGTTTTTCCATTTTCATTTTCCTTCAAAAATCTACAACTTTTTTTAGTTTTACATGTAAAGAGCTCTGTGAAAAAAATTGAACTTCATAGTGATGGTATTGAATATTCCCTGCCGTGTACTGGGAAGCAGGAAAACAATTCCAAATGCAGTGAAAAAGTTGAAAAAAAGCATTTGTGCCTTTTTCTTGTGGGCTTGGATTTTATGGCTTTCACTGTGCGCCCCAAATGACATGTCTACTTTATTCTTTGGGTTGGTACGATCACGGGGATCGTGAACCTCTTGTACAAAATGTTTTATTTGATTCTGCCATTTTCTCGGACTAATAACTTTTTCATACTTCAGTGTACGGAGCTCTGGGTAGTGTCATTTTTTGCAACTTTTGATGACATTTTCAATGCTGCAATTTTTTGGACTGTACAACCTTTTGATCACTTTTTATTGAATCTTTTATATTTTTCAAACTGGCAAAAAAGTGCCATTTTTAACTTTTCAACAGTATTTTCCGTTCCAGGGTTAAACGCAGTGAGAAACTGTTATTATATTTTGATAGATTTCGGATGCATTTTCTGATGCAACAATACCTGATGTGTTTATGTGATTTGAATTTTTAGTTTTTTTATTACTTTTTCTATTTTAACTTTTTGTTATTTTTACTTTCACTATTTTTCAGACCCCCTAGGGTACTTTAACCCTAGGTTGTCTGATCGATCCTACAGTATGGCAGTATATGGGGATTTTCCACCTCATTCATTATAATGTGCAAATAACACATTGTAATGAATAGGTTAAAACAAGACAGCCTCGGGTTTTTGGAAGACCTTAGGCTGTTATGGCGACCGATCGCCACTCCCCAATTGGGAGCAGCGATCGTCACCAAGATGGCAGCGCCCATGTGCCTCCATCTTTTTGAACCCGGTGGCGGTGATTGACTGGATAACGCCTGCGATTGGTGCTGGCATCGATCGCGGGTAACCAGTAACTTTTTGATGCAGTATGAAGCAAAGACTTATCGGTTATGGAGAGGGCTCAGCACGGGAGCCCTCTCCATGTACCCGCACCCAACACGCGCCATACTATTACGGCGTGCGTCAGGAAGGGGGTAATGAAAAATGTATGTGTATGGTATAGTGGCTGCAGGGATATATTTATGTGGATGGTATAGTGACTGTAACAACATATTTATGTGTATGACATAGTGACTAACAAAATATTTATGGGTATGATATAGTTACTGCAGGGATATATTTATGAGGATAGTATAGTGACAGTAACAAAATATTTATGTGGATGGTATAGTAACTACAAGGATATATGTATATTGTATAGAGACTGCAGGGATATAATTATGTGTGTTATAGTGACTGTACAGATATGTTGTATGTAACACATTTCCTTTCTGCCTAGGAAACCAGAATGCCAGCCCTCACTGGGGTTACTTTCTATTGAAATCTGTTAAAGAGAATTTAAAATTTTACCCCTTAGTGAAAGCCCATACGGATTTCTCCATTGGTCACTAAGGGGCCTTAGGCTAGGCCAACAGATTTCTCCGTCAGACTAACCTTAGGTCTGTACGGGCCCTCCATGAAGGGAAGATCACTGCCAGCCGGGACCCTGCTCTAACAGTCCGGATCGGAATGAATTCCGATCCGGCTGTTAACCCATTTGAAAACGTAATGTTGTGACCGCGGGATCTGTGTGCCTTCAGAGGGAGGGTGCTCCAACACAAAGCTGTGATATGGTAAATGTTAGTAACTAATTTGAGTAGTAAGACAGTGGGGCTTATTTACTAAGGATCCACGTACGCACTTAAGTTGGATTTTCAGACATTTTCAAGTATTGCACGGCTGTGAAAAGTATTTAGTAGGGGATTGTGTCGCACACGATCAGGTTTTGGTGCAGCTGCGCAGGATTTCATGCAATAGAAATCGGGGGGGGGGGGGGGGGGGGCTGAAGCCGTCGAATGATCCAACTGATTTGGATTGAGTGCAGGATTTAACATTCAAATCGCAATCCAATGCGCTTACATGCACCAGGAAGAAGAAGGTGAACTCTGTCGGACCTAAAGGGGAAAGCAATACATGCTGGATATCGGGTGCACGATCTTAGTGAATCGCGACACAGTGCATTATCGTCGGACAATGCACTTTCGGTAAACAACTCCGCATGGGTAAGTAAATGTTTGAAGTTTGAAAATAGCTAATTTTTTTCAAAATGCTTACCAAATTTACCTTTTTTCATAAATAAATGCTAAATATATCAACCAAAATTTCCCACTAACTTGAAGTACAAAATGTCACAGAAAAACAAACTCAAAAACACTTGAGTAAAAGTGTTAAGTTAAAGCCTTCTAGTGTTGAAGTGACACATGCTGGTTTTGAAAAATAGGCCTTGGTCATCAAGGCGCAAATGAGCTTGGTCACTAAGGGGTTACAGCAGTGTGTAAATATAAATAATAATACCAGACCGTGTTTCTGGTGCAGCTCCCATTCTGGTGGTGTCAGCTAACATGCCCTTCAAGGTCAGGTTGTGTTGCAGTCAATCACATGCCTCAGTGCTGACCTCTGTACTATGGTTAGCTCACCACCCATTGAAGAATTTTTGGTTCCAGTTTCTACAGATTAAATCTGTACATTTAATTTACCACAGTCAAAAATGAATTGTTGTTACCTTTCTTATGACAGGATGGGAATTTCAGAATGCCGTTATTACAATGTATTATTAACTTCCTTGAATCTGATATTTCATATCCAGTAACACATTCAGTCTGAACTTCATCCTTGTCTTCATAGTGGAACGATCCATTATTCTTTAGTTGTATGTTGTTTATTCTCATGTCATTCTCCTCTACAATGCAAGATCCTGGGTACAAAATACATTAAGCAATTCAAGGATTATCATGAAAATCAGATAACTTATTTTATGTACATTGATGATACATCCACAAGATGGTGCAGCCAGTTCCGAATTCTTTTTGGAGAAATGGGTCACCAACCCACTATCACTATGTACACAGGAACCATATCAGGACCTTTAAAGGTCTTCCATTGGTCCTAAAAACCAAAGGCAGAAGAGACACATCCTACATTCTCAAAGAAACTATAATATTCATACAGCCCAGGCCCATGGCAGTCCTAATCCGCCCCTGATCATATATCTCTCCATTCAGCTATATGGGATTTCTAAGACTAAGCTCGTGAAAGTGGTCTCATTGTATACCATTCAGCCATTTTGACTGTTTCTACCAGAACAGATGCTAACTGTCCAGATCAAGATATTTTTTAATACTTGGATTTACAGTACAAAAGGCACCACACAAATGATGTATGTAAAATGTATTGCCCAAAACCTGCACTGTGATTACCTTCTATTGGAAATACTTTAATGGGAACCTGTATTGCATATACAGTATATAAGCGCATAAATATATATATAGATATGCATATACTGTTTGTATGGATACGCAGTGTATGTAGATGCTTTATATGCTGTATGTATGTGTATATATGATGAATATGCAGTATGTGTGTGTATGTTGTGTTTATACTGCAAGTATATGTATATACTGTGAGTATATACTGTATGTTTTAGAATATGATGTATATATACTATATGTATGTATATAATGTGTATGTACTATACATTATGTGTGCAAATTTGATGTGTAAATACTGTATGTGTTCGTATATACTGTATGTATTAGTCTATAAATGTACCGTGTTTTTCGGACTACACAAAAAATCCTTTGATGTTCTCAGAAATCAAAGGTGCGCCTAATAGTCCAGTGAACCTTATATATGAACCGCACTGACAGACAACAGCTGTCTTCAACTACGCACAGGTCTGCCACCTGCTGGTCATTCATCTTTATAATCATGAATGTGTCTCTTCCCCGCTCAGGTCCGACAGAGTTCACCATCGTTTGTGGCGCATGTAAGTGCTTGGGATTGCGACGCAATTTGAAAGTTAAATCATGCGCTCAGTCAAAATCTGTCAGATCCTCCGACGGCACGCCCCCCGATTTGTGACGCATGGTAGCCAGCGCAGCTGTGCCAATAATCGATTGCGTGCACCAAAATCCCGGCGCAGACATTTGCTAAATACCTCTCCAAGCCATGCTATCCCAAAAAATGCTATGTGTGTGAATATAATATAAATCTGTGTATATGGGTGTGATTGTATAAATGTGTCTGTACAAATATGCATATATCTTTTTAAGAGGAAGAGGGGCCCCATGCAGAACTCAACTATGGGGCCCAAGCTCACTTAATTGCACCCCTGGTTGGTTTCTTTTCCTATACATTGTAATCTGTGCATTTCATTCACCACAGTTAAATATGATTATTTCTACCTTTCTTTTGGCAGATTGGATATTTCAGAATACCGCTGTTACACTGTATAATTAACTTTGCTAGATCTGATATTTCATATCCAGAAACACATTCAAACTGAATCTCCTCCTTATCTTCATAGTGCAGTATTCCATTATTCTTTAGTTGTATGTTGTTTCTTTTTACTTCATTCTCCTGTACAGTGCAGGACCCTGATGCTAGATAAAAACAACCAAAGAATTAACATGAATGCCAGAAATATAAGAAGATGTGGTGGTGGTAGTGGTGGTGGTGCAGGGGGGGGGGTGGGGGGCATTTATTATTTGGGTGGTGCAGGAAATGTGCTGTAGTTTTCAGTGTTATTTATGTTTGTGGCTCAAGGGATTAATGATTTATTATCATTAAGGAAACATCATCACCAACAACAGGCAGGTAGAAGTTTTATAATCACCTTCACAAGTTGGAGGATCCCTGTCCCATGTACCATCCGCAGTACAATAAAGCCTATGTGGCCCTTTAAGGATGTGTCTAGGGTTTTTACATGCAAAGTTTATTACATGGCCCATGGTAAATTCCTCATCATACACAGAAGACAGAACTCTTAATCTGTCATCCCGCACTGGTGGACACAGACGCTCTGTAATGAAATTAGACCAGTTTGATGAAAGAAATTGCTTTTACTGTTAGAAAAACACAAATTATAGAACTCTGTGGGTATTTCCAGAATCATTATCTCATTGGACTAGATTTTCCCCTACCAACACACTGAAGCACATTGTCAAAGCTTTCTCTGCTCTCCATCTGTAAAAACCTAATTCACTCTATGACTCACTGCTGTCTACATGATAATATGGAATTAGGAAAGTCAAATTAGAAGTGATAGTGTTTTTGGTAGGAAACACGCTATGAGCATACATATAATAAACATAATAAATATGGCATTCTTCATTACTTGGGTTATTTGGGAGAAAGGTCTGATTTTTAGCAATTTACAATACAACAAAGTCAACAAAATAAAATGGTTGGTCAGTAATAACTGTTGTTGGTTTAGCTACAGAAAGCTACAGGCCTGATTTTGGACTTTGGAGGAGTTTTGTGGGGTTTTTTCTATATTTTTTCTTATCTATAATAAGACAACTAGTGAATTTATAATCTCTAGTGGACGGCTAATCCAAATCTCTAGTGGACCAGATAGCGAGTAGTACTATAAAATGTGATCAAGGTTGGACTTCTTTTTCCAACCTTTACAAAATTTGACAGTCAAGGGCCACAAAATTCCTAGATGTGGACCTGGTTATGTGCACATGAATCTAGTGTGCTGTGTGCATGTATGTGTGTATCATTTTATTGTACTATTTTTTGTGTTCTTTGTAGTATTATATTTTCTGTTTAAAATGTAGCAATGCTAACTTTTGTAAATAGTGACCACTAAGGTCTCAGGTCAATATATATATATATGTGACATAAAGCTCCAAGTGAACCTCCCTTGATGCTGTATTACTACTTTGGAAGCAAAAGTTTGGGTACACTGATCAATGTGTGATCTGCAGACTGTATAACTGGAGAGATTACCCATAAGATGGTGAAATAGTGATTTTTCAATTTGAGCTATAAAAGAGCTAAAAAAATCCAGAATAGGAAGGTTTGACCTAAATTAGTGTTCTTTATCATTAGGACATATAAATATATAAAAAAAAGTTGCTTTTACCTTCACATTGAGGAAGTTGATTTATCCAACCACTTGCAGAACATATTCGAGTTTTATGTTTTGTCACCATTTGGTACCTGTTTTAAAAACAATATAAGGCAAACTATAAAGTAAAAGATAAAATAAATGTATAAAATGTAACAATCTGTTCTACATAGCTCATGCTTTTCCTGCAAATAAACCCACGGAGAACAAATTAATGTAGTTTATTGAGGAACACATTGGTTAACCTGTCTACATGGAGGTCAATGTTATATTACATTTACATACAGTGACTTGAACATGATTGTCATTTACTGTGTTCACTACTATTCTGTGTCATATAGGCATAACTATGATGGCAAAATATATCAAAATGGGACTGGAGTGGTTCTGAAGCAGCCAGGCATAAGAAATTAATGGAGAAAAGGTCCAGCAATGCTTTTTCCACTCCTATGGAAACTTTTATTGTTAAAAGTCCTGCATATGACCAGGTTTGTGTCAGTTCTGCAGGCAAAGGGTAAATCTAAAAGGAACTGTTATACAGACCCATCATCACAAGAGTACTCCACCACAGCTCCAAATACAAACTGATCTCCATTTATTAGTTGAAATGATCCAAAGGGAATATCTCCAGGATGACCACACGGCTTCTCTGTCATGAGGAGAAAGCAAACCTTAGTTCAGAAGCGATTCAATAAACTTAATCTTAGTAACCTAATTATAGATCCCACAGAATGAAAAAGTTTATTAATGTATAAACAATAAATGTAGTTTTGTCAATGAATTAAAACCCAGGACTTTGTACAAGGAGGCTGCTTACATTAATGCAACAAAAATGTTTATCCAAGGTGACGGCTGAAACCCCATTATGCCTGATGTTTGGAACCCATCAAAGGTTTCCCCTTTTTATACCGCATTAAGAACATTCTTTTAGTTGCTTGACAATTCATGGGCACCAGCAGCTTTCATTGTATTTGGTAGCTCACACCAGTCCAAGACAAACATCTGAAGATATAAGGTGATGCTCAATATTAGAAGCCAATTCTCTGGAACTGGTCTTCTGTACAATAAATAGTCCCCTTCGAAAGCATATTTAATTAACCTCTTAGTTACTAGGCCTGCACAGGCAGTATAGAAGTAGGAAGTGTTTTAGCCATCCATTATGACCAGTTTTTGCCCAACTGTTGATTTTACAGCCCCTCCCTTTGGCAGAGCATAGCAGAGAAGAAGATGCCATCATCCAAAAGGAGGGGGAGCTGCCAGAGACATGAGCTTTGAGACACAATGGCCATTATTTACCATTAAGGACATAGGAATGTTCAGATAATGTTACATAGTAATCAAACTCTATGACATCTGTAGTTTACTCCCCCCTCCAAACCCCCCAGCAACTCCTCCCCCCTTTTTCTTACCTAGGGTATGTTTACTTCTTCTATATCCTACATCCCCTCCTTTTTCCCTCCCATTCTCCTTCTTCTACCAGATCTAATCCATTGTTACAAGAGTTTTGAAAGTGACTTATTACAGGAAATGTACACAAACGGTGAACAATATTCTATGTACCCATACCTCCGAGTACCAGGAGAAAATAGCATTTATGTCTACTATGTAATGCTGATTTCTTCAAATAAAGGTTTTTTGAAAATCAAAAAAAAAATTCACTTGTGGTTTTTGGAATTGTTTACCACAAAACATTCAGTGCTGACAGTAATACTGATGTGTCATCATATTGTACCACTTCCTCACCACAATCCATTTGAAAGAAGCTGTTTATGTGGATTCCAGTTTAAAACAATTGCGATTCAGCATATAACTGTAAATCAGAACATTGCTGGAAATATTATTCATAAGATGTTGTAAGGTTTTTCTGTTCATTTTGACCCTGGGCAATCTTCACTAGAGAGGATATATTCTGGAATATTTCTAAAATGTCCTGCCTGTTATTTATTAATATTGGTATCAATACATCTATCAGGACTTTAGAACTCTCTGCCAGAAGAAGTTGATGGGATTCACTTAACATTTTTAAGAATTACCTGGAGCATTTTCTAGAGCACAAATATAAGCTTACAATATTTATGGACAAGGATCTTCAAAATAGGGAGCAAAGATAAGGAAAATTGACTTCTACCTTAAAGGTCATCTACCACCAGGATGATGGACTGCATGCAAATGAGCCTGAGGGGCTTCAGGCTCCATAGGTGTCAGGCTCTATTTGCATACAACTTTTCATCCTGGAGAAACCAAGTGGTTTTGCATTTCTGGAACTTTTTGAATGGATGTATGTCTTTTTTATGCTCATAGATTATGTCACTATGTTACACAATGTAGAGAGCTTGGACTGGCATACAAGTGTACAGGTGAATCCACCTAGGCCCTGAGCTAGTAATAAGTAATGCAAGGCAGAGGGCTCCTACTCTTCCATGCAAGAGCCAGTCACATGGATACTGACAGTACCCATAAGCACAATAAAAGTTTCAGCAAAGGTCTAACAAAGTTAACTCCTGTTAAAAAAAAAAAATTGTTGACTATATTTTAGGCCATTTTAATTTGCCAATGGAAGATGCTGGCTCAGGGGGCATTTAAATGATGTCATATATATGCTGGCAGCATTTAAATGCTGGTGGTGCGGCATATAAACAGTTACCAC
The DNA here is from genome assembly GCA_019512145.1 of Engystomops pustulosus. NCBI lineage: Eukaryota > Metazoa > Chordata > Amphibia > Anura > Leptodactylidae > Engystomops > Engystomops pustulosus. The sequence goes on from CM033649.1 coordinate 43,587,672, forward strand.
CCTTTAGGACCAGGTTCAGTTTGGACTCAGGTACCTTAAACATTTTTTCATGGTTTAGCCGAACCAGATTCAGTCTGCTCATCCATAATCCCACATTATCAAACAATGCAATACAGTAGAATCATAAAGTAGAAAGCTCTATATAATTACGCTTACTTCTGCATTGTAAATCTCTTAACATTCTCCATTTTCCATCTAAACAGAGCATCTGTATCTTGTAAAATGACAAATATCCAGGGTGACAACCGTAAATTACTTTGTGACCTTGTGGGTAGGTTTCTTCTTCCATGTCTCCGATCAAAAATGCATTTTCAATTTTCGGTGGTTTTGTACAGTTAGCTGGGACAAAAAATATTTAAAATGACGGTATTAAGTATTTGATATTTTCCCTGAGTGTACATTTTTGCAGTAAATCTTTTACCATATAGTTACTATTCCTTAATTTGCGACAATGCTATAAACATCCATTGATGTACTTTGCTTTAATGGGGTTCTCTCAGAGTTTAATATTCATGATCTATCCTCAGGATCGGTGATTATTACACATTATCAGCTGACTGAAAGGACCAAGCAGCACACGCAGCACATTCTTTGCTCATGCTTGGTATTGCAGCACACAACTTAGTCCAGTTTACTTTACTAAGCTACAATACCATCCCCTCAAAAACTCTTATGAAGTAGCGGGACAGGACCTGCATGGAAGTTTTGTATTAGAATGTTTAAAGTTCTGCTTTGTAATATCACACTGCTAGTGCATTTATTATTGCACAGTTACATTGTAGAATTGAAATGTCATGTAGATCTTGGGTGGCTCCTTCCATAACATATGATTCAATATGGGTCCAGGGCAGAATAGTAGGTAACCTGATTGCTGTGGAGGAAATGAAAATCTTAGCATAGAGATATAGGACGCTGCATTCCCCATTCTGGGCGAGGCTAGCATGTGAGAGGTTAATCCGTTTTGCATCTTGTTGGAATGTTGTTGGGTAGTATGACTGCAAGTAGAGTGACACATAAATGTGGAGGAGATGCAGTGCACAATCATTGATTTAGGGAGGTTCTGCTGTACTGCAAATTACATGACAGCAGCATGGAGAGACACCTCTGAAGGTAGATACAAAACCCACCATTAACTGCTGCTGTTGCTGAGACATTTTACAACTGTACATAATAATAATAATAATAATAAGTACAATTGATCATCACTACACTACCCACATTGATTTCAATCACTTGCAAATTCCAGAAAAAGTGAATGCTGAGATGGAAAAATCTGAATCTGGTGCGTCACAAAGAAGAATGTAACTAACTTTATGCTGCCTTGTATCTGCAACGACCAACAAACCCTACATAACTATATCATGAGGGAATGTGCATTAGACACAGAAGCCAAGATAACATTCCTGGTCTCCTAGCTTTTCAGATTAGATTTTACATACATAATATTTCTCATTGTTTGATAAATGTGAACTTACATTCATAAACAGGAGTAAATTTCGCATAGAACTCAGTGGTGGTCTCTATTCTCTCTATAGGGAGAAGTAAAGAAATTAAACATCTCCAACTAAAGTGAAAATAAAGCGATCAGGAAGACAATTTACAGTATATATACCGCAGAATAAAATGAATGATATACAGGATGACCTGTAGTGGTGATGAGTCGCGTGACGCAAAGGGATCAATTATCATTAAAATGTTGAGAAAGTTGGCAAGCTTTGTGCAGCGCTGCGTAATCTGTGTGCTATATAAAGTTATCTGATCAGATTGCTGCAAAATATAAAAAAATTTACCTTTTCTAAATACATAATAAGATCTTACCTTTATCAGGTGATATTGTGGCATAACAGAGCGTAGTAAATGATACGATGACAAGGAGGAGGATCAGTCTTGGCATCTCGGCAGGATTTTAGGAAGTTAATCACTGGTTATTAGATTTCCAATAAATTGCCTGAATATTCCCGCCCTTAAATATCTGTTATTACTTCTCTTTTTCTGTAGATTTTGTAATTGATGACCTTCTCTGCTTTGTCCGTCTGCTTGACCTTCCTGTTTTATGGATCTGAAAGCTTTGGGTATTTTTATTCTGTGGAATTTCATTCTGTCAGTAGACAGTAACTCTTTGTCGGTCTAGTTGCATGATTTCCTGTTTACTAGGTTACTAGGCTGAACTTGTGGAAAACGTTTGCAGCTTAACACTGTGGTTGTAAGATTTGTCAGCTGTGTTGTCACTGTTTCTAATGTAATAAGGACATAGGATGAGATTCTCAGCAGATAAAAGACTGTTTGGCATTTAAGATCACTGGGGGGAATTTATCAAGCCCTGCATGTCACAATTGTAATAGCTTTAACTTACCTCCACCAGTTGTCTTGTCAGTGACCATCTGATGACTTAGGGCCCCTACTGCACTCCACTTCTGTTTAACCCCTTAGTGCTCACGTTCACCTTGATGACCAAGCCCTACTTTTCAACAATGCTCTGTGTCACTTCATCTGGTAATAACTTTAGAACGTTATAAAAAATTTTTCTCTGGCATAATCACTGTAAATATGGCACCTACCACAAGACCAGCTATAAAATAGGCAAGAGAAGGAACCTCTGCAATATGACAAACCAAGTATACTTTATTAAATACACTTAATAAAATTGCTCAAATATTCATTAAAAGGTGGAAATACAGCATTTGGGCATATCCAATATTAAATTGTCAGATGTCAGTATACATAAAGGGCTCAACGACCCAACTAATGCCTAAATGTAGAGTGTGTACATGCCATAAATCAAAGGCACAGGTCAGTACTCAATCAAAAAATTTTAACTTGTGGCAGCAACATCTTACCCGTGGGCTATTGCAAGTCACCTCCTCGATGTAAATTTCAGTGTTACACACCTCCCCTTGGAGGAAGACGTGTAACGCCGAAACGTATATCGGGGAGGTGATTTGCAATAGCCCAAGGGTAAGATGCTGCTGCCACATGTAAAATTTTTGAGAATTTTTTTATGGATTTACCACATGTCTGCTTTGTGTTGGCGTCATTTTATAAGTGTCCTATTGTTTTACCATTTATCCACTAAACAGTGGGTTCGCCTAGAGCAATATAGCTCCCCAATCCCCATAAAACTGTTACCGTGGGTGTCCTATCAGCATGCAGAAATAGAGCCTCAAACTCTATTCCTAGCTCAAACGTTAAAAACATGGAGAGGTCTCTCAAAGTTAAAGATACTCACCCGTCCCTGGGGTCCCCTCACACCTCTCTTTCTTAATCCAGATTTCCAACCAGCATTCTCCAAAACTATGTTTCTGGACTGATATAGCCACGAGGACCTTCGTATGCATGATATCCTCGGGGAGGCACCTGCAAGGCAGAGGGGTTGTTGCGAATACGTCCCAATATGTAGCTTGCAACCTGTTTGGAGTCTGATCAACCCCACAGCAGGTCACTACACACCACAGGGAACACTGCAGCGGTAGATCCTGCCTGGTAAGGCAGGAATTAATTGTTTAATGTGATGTCATTCCATCAGCCAATCACACCTGTTATAATATTGTATTGTAAGCTGGGATGTAATTGGAGGAGTAACCACCGCCTGACCAGGAGCTGAGGAGAAGTGACGGTTGGAGAGTGCCAACAGTCAGTTCAGTCAGTTAGGTTAGTCTGACAGGAGTTCAGTCAGTGTAGTGAGGAGAGACAGAGAGCGCAGTCAGTCAGGAGTCCAGTCTGACAAGGGTCAGTCAGAAAGACTAGTCAGTCAGACCAAGCAGTGAGACAGTAGAGCTCTGAGGAGTTAGTGAGAGAAAAGGGGTATCATCCTACCTTCAAGGGTGATATCTGAAGTAACCCAGGACAAGCTGAAGCATCCTACTAGGACACAGCTAACTCCCAGCCTGCCCTTGCATCCAGACTGGTGATAATCCATGTGGTTCCCTCTCCAAGTGCATCCCCAGCATTTTCCTATTTTGTCAAGATTTGTTTGGGCACGTTATCCACTGTTCCTGTTGGTTCCAATAAAGAACTGTAAGTTGCTTTCAGACAACGTCTGCCTCCGTCTGATCCCTGCTACTACGGCTGTCACTCATACTCCAGACCCCAAAGGGTTGCCCCAGGAGAACTACCATAACAGTCTCTCCCTCATCATTTCTTGCCAACACCACCTGCTGGAGACCTGCCAGGCTGTAGGACAGCCCTCTGGGTCCCCATACCAAGCACCGTGACACTAGCATGCCTAGAGCACAACCACCAGCCACTCAGGTATTCCGGGTCCCGGCTGGGGGATGTTGCACACCGATCCCACAACATAGGGAACTCCTAGAGCTAGCGGCCACCTCAAGACTATCATGGCTGTAACTGACCCAACTGGAATCTTTTCTTAGAGGCCGAGACCCACAGCAACCTTTAATGCCCGGTTAGACTCCCTTTGAGGCTCTGTTTCGTGCAGAATCCCAACCAGTCTCCCAAATATATAGTCTCCTGCTGAAGGAATCGGATACCTCAGCATTGCCTTATTTGGCTGGTTGGGCCAAAGATATGGACATCCCCCATAAATGGCGCTCAACTGTGTTTCCCACCATCTCTGAATGGGCTCAAGAAATGCTGCACATCTACCATATGGAGGAGGTTGTTGCTGACACCTCAGGCACTTCCGAGCCATTAAGAAAACTGTGGCAATTATTCCCGGGAATCCCAAAGATTCAAAAACCTCTTGAGGCCGGATCCCCAGACTGCTCCATAACCATAACATTATCCCTTCCTCCTGAGGCCTCTTTTGTATATTCCTATTAAATTCACAGGAAAAGCTTCTCTCCCCCTACCCCATTTGCCTAGTTACCGCTGTTGTCCCCCCCCCCCCCCCGTTTGTGTGCCATCCCTTCCCCTTATGGATTGTCTTATTGTACTTGAATGTATGTCCATGTATTCACTCTCCTCATGACTCTCAAGTACTTATAATTGGTCACGCCTGGAGGACCTATGTTGTCATACTGTTCACACAGTAAAATTATGAGATATCTCCCCAAAAGCCACCTCACAGTCCAGCATAGGTGGGACAGGTCAGTACAGCCCTTCTCTTCTCATCCCCAAAACCTAGCCGCCGGGTCATATTTACGATGGTATATTGTCCACAAGAATGTGTACATCTCAAAATCCACAAACTTGATAGACTTAGAAACCCCAATGGCAATACATCTTTATATTTGGCCTGACCACGGCCTGCGACATCTAGGTGTCACTACTTAGACACCCCCGGTCCCCTAAAGACCCGCAGTTAACAGAGGCCACACAAGTACGGAGCTCCAATTTGAGGTGTAAGCCTGCGGTCAGGATTGGACAAAAATACAAAAACGGTCCGACACAGGCTTGTCCTCAAAGCTGCAAGGCCTAACCGAAAGGTTAAAGGCAAACTGACATATAACTATTATTACTATAGTCGTGCAAACAGATTCTCATTGGCTTTAACAGCCCAATGGGTATATAGCAAATAGCAGAGAAATGTCCATTTCCTTTAAAAGAAAAGGCATGAAATAGGCAATAAATAGTAAACTTTTTCCTTGCAGTAACCAACCATAAGTCTCTTAGAGAGCTCTGGTACAGAGAGTCCATCTTCTGGGCACAGTCCTTAATGAAGGAAAAAGCAGGGAAAATAAAGCAAAGGATCTCCTCTTGATGTGAGGGACACAGTCCTTTGATGCAGCAAGTGTTGTTGCTCTGCAGTCAGCAGAGAGGGGTGCTTTTCATAGCACAACTGGGAAAAAGTTCAAGGAGAATCTCTTGACTTTTAAACCAGGAATGAGAGTCCAGGAAAGTCTCTTGCTCAACAAGGGTAAGTGGGCTCAGCCCAACTGGGAGAATATTTACAAAGCAGATAATGGGCTTCAACCCATCAGGGAATTACTCACTGTCTGAGTCAGCAGAAATTGGTTCCAGATCCCTGGTTGAAGCTGCAGCCGGCTGGGTACATCTGGTGGTGGTTTCAGGAACTGCAGGCTCATGAACATCATCACTGCTCTCCTGAGACTCAGGAGCAGGAACGCTGGCCTCTGGAGTGTTAGCCTCACCAGCCGGTTGATCTGCAAGTCCCAGGATAATAGTAGGGTCTAGGAATAAGTAGGCAGGGCCCTAGCTCCCTCCTCCTCCTCCAAGTCTCCCGGTGATCCTTGCAGGTGCAGGAGCTTCCACCAGTGGATCGACAGCCAGGACTTGCTGCGGGTTTGCTGGAGGCTCTGTCGCCTCAGGAGTGGCTTTCCGGCTTTGGAGCAGGAGGTATGGCCATCTCCACGATGGTTTCTTGGGGTTCTCGCAGGAGAACTCCAGCCCAGACTCTCGGCACCAGCGCCCGGTTGCTGGGATAGGTACCGCCAAGGAAACAAGCTCCGTTCCGTAACTGATCGCAGGTAGGTATTCAGGACAGAAGCCCGGGTCAGTCCCCGATGAAATTGGTGCGTGGCGGATGGCCACCAGATAGGATGTGCTGCCAGCATGATGACGGTTTCGAATGCCTAGGGCGCTTCTTCCAGGGGGAGCTGTCATGGTGTTGCCATGATGCAAGCTTCCTGGTCACTCCATGTGGCACGCTCGAGGTAGAGCAGGAAGTCCTCCCACCAGGGGGTGGAGCTTGGGTACTTCCCACCAGGAGCTGTGGCAAGCTCAATTTTCTCCTGCACCACATGCAGGATTTGGGCCCAGAATAACGGAGTGGCTGGTTATTGCGACCTAAGCACACTGTTGTCACAGTGCTTGGTGTCGGATGATCAGACTGATTCAGACTGAGCGCAGGATTTAACATTCAAGCACTTACATGCACCACGAAAAAAAAGGTGAACTCTGTTGGACCTGAGCGGGGAAGCGACACATGCAAGATATCGGGTGCATGTTCTTAGTGAATCGTGGCACAGTCCATTATCATCGGATAATGCACTTTGGGTAATCTCTAGCGGCCGTGTAAGTAAATGTGCCCCATTTTATTTACCAATTCCATCAGATTATAGCCAGGTCATGTCACCAAATTAACAACAGATCAGAAAGAAAACACATCTTTTCAAATTGTATTGACTTCAATGATTTGTTAATCCCTTAAGGACGCAGCCATTTTACAGCTTAAGGCTCAGTCCCATTTTTGGATTCTGACCTGCGTCTCTTTATATGGTTATAACTTTTGAACACTTTTACTTATCAAAGCGATTCTGAGATTTGTTTTTTTCCCCACATGTTGTACTTCATTTTAGTGGTAAATTTTGGCTGATAAGTTTTGCGTTTATTTACAAAAAAAGGAAAAAAATGATGAATTTTTAGAAAAATTTGCCATTTTCGAAATTCAAAATCACAGCGTTTTCAGGCAGATCGATTTAACACCTAAATAACTTGCTGAATAACATTTCCCATTTGTCTACTTTACATTTTCATAATTTTTGAAATGTTTGGATAATTTATTTTGACGTCACGCAGCCTACAAATCGAATAGCGATTTTCCGTATTTTCAGAATTGACTATTTTGCGGATAAATACTGTTTGAAATTAAATTTTACATATTTAGCATCAAAAACCCCCTATATAACCAACCCATTTTGAAATCTGCACCCCACAAACTATCAGAAACAGCATTTACAAAGATTGTTAACCCCTTGAGATCTTCATAGTAATTGAATCAAAATGGCGGTGAAATTTAGAATGGTCAAATTTTGTCGGTTATACGTTCATTTAGCCCTAAAATTTACACATTTCCAAAAGATAAAAAGAGAAAACCCACCATAAAATTTGTTCTACAATTTCTCCTGAGTGCAGCGACCCCCCCACATGTGGACATTACTTGTGTTATGGGGGCACAGCGAGGCGCAGAAGGGAAGGAGCACCCTGCAGCTGCCAGGATTTTAGTTTTCTCGTTGCTCCCTTTTGAAGGCTATAAAATTTTCGCTTTTCCGTTATTTGGGTCATGTGACGGCATTTTTTTTGTGCGATGAGATGCTTTTTCCAGTGTTACCATTTTGGGGTTGGTATCACCTATTGTTGAAAATTTAGGAACTTTTTTTGAGGTCATGAGTAGAAAAGCATCAATTCTGTACTGGATTTTTTACTTTTTTTTTTTTCGTGTTCACCGTATATCCTAATAATCATGTTATCTTTATTCTATGGGTCAATACGATTACGGGGATACCAGACATTAATATTTTTTCTTATGTTTTACTAAATTTGCCAAATAAAACCCTAATTTGGGGAAAAATCTATCATTTTTGCATCGCCGTCTTCCAAGTGGCATAACATTGTTACATTTTTGGCTACAGAGCTAGTTGATGGCTTATTTTTTGTGGGACATGTTGTTCTTTGCAACAGTATCATTTTGGAGTACATATGTTTTGTTGATCACTTTTTATTGCATTTTTAGTGAGATATAATAGGTAAAAATCATAATTTGGGGCGGGTTTTTAAAATTTTTTTACGGCGTTCATCATATGGGTTCAATAGTTATTTACTTTTATTCTATGGATTGTTACGGACGCGGTGATACTATATATGTGGGGTTTGTGTTATGATTTAGACTTTTTTGAGCGTTATATGTCTCTTTATATGTTTTGGGGCTTATGGGCATTTTTAGTTGAAAAACATTTTTTTTTACATTTTTTTGATTGCTTGTTCATGATAATACTCTGCAATACTGATGTATTGCAGGGTATTAGCAGTGCCAGCCTATGCAGATGCATAGGCTGACACTTTGCCTTTAAGAAGACGTCACAGACGCCATCTTAAAGGCACTGCCTTCAGGCTTCTCTGGGGTCCCGATCGGACCCCAGAGGTGCCATAGCAGTGATCAGCCCCCCCGAAAACGGCGCGGGGGGCCGATCGTGGGGTAAAGACCCCTGGAAGGCATTTTAAATGTGGGTGTTAGCCGGGGATGTCAACAGTAGATTACCGTTGAAACCCCTCGGCTAACGATGCAGGTTCGTCTCTGCGCAGTAGCTGTACTGTGTTGAGTGCTATTCGCTGAGCGCTAAGGGGTTAATGTCTTCCATTGTAATATAGTTTGCTTACTTTCAGTTATACTTCCTCTATTTGAACATAAACAAAGCTACAGACTGTTACTTTCTCAGTTTAATGTGGTTATCAAAGGTTGCTGGAAACCCCCATGGGGTCCAGAATACAAAATGTTAGTCAGTGGTCACAAAATCAGGAATTCATTCAACAAGACATTAGCACTTCTGCTTCTGTGACTACTTGTCGCGAACTTGTCTAGCAACAGTGCTACCACAAACAGACTTGGCACTAGTAGTGGCGAACTATCCCTGTAATGTCCCTGCCGGCTATGGCTCTGCTTACAGCAGATAAAACCACTCTGATAAGGGCAAACTCGCTATCAGGAACCTAACTAATGGACCCTGAGAGACCCTACAAGGTGACACGAAGCCTTACTTCGTCTGGCAGCTGCTGGATGCTGCACAGGTGTAACATCCCCCACCAGGGCCTAGCCTTTTCTTGGGGCCTGGAGGCAGGTGGGGCCCAGGATACCGGAGTGGCTGGCGGTTGCGGCCTTGGAATGCTGATGTCACGTTGCTTGCTATGGGGACCGGAGAGCTGTCCTACAGCCTGGAAAGTCTCCAGCAGGTGGTGTGTGCAAAAAATATGGAGGGAGAGGCTGATGTACTGGTTCTCCCTGGGGCAACCGCTTAGTGTCCGTAATGTATGTCCCTGGGTAATGGATGGTGATGATACAGCCGTATCCAGGGAACAGATGGAGGCAAAGTTGTGCAAAGATAACTCACGGTTCTTTATTGGAGCAACTGCAGGCAACGGGCCAAACGATTTCAGAACCGATGCCGGATTACTGGAGGAATTCCGGATTACTGGAGTAGACATGGAGAGTGATCCTCAGGACTAGATTCACCAGCCTGGTAGTACAGTCATGGCCATAGGTTTTGAGAATGACACAAATATTATATTTTCACATGATCTGTTGCCCTCTGGTTTTTATGTGTGTTTGTCAGATGTTTTTATCACATACAGAAATACAAGTGCAATCATATTATGAGTAACAAAAGCTTTTATAGGCAGAATGAGTTAATGCAGCAAGTCAATATTTGCAGTGTTGATGTAACGTCCATGCCAAAACAGTTGGCAGAATAGGTGGTGTTGATTTGTGTGTGAACTGGGGCTTGGATTTACTGAGCCACACCCTGCGCCTTGCATTTCAGCCCTGCCCAGAAAGGGTTACTAGCCTGATTGACAGTTCCTCCAGTGTGCTGCTGGAGGCGTGTCTGGGAACTGCATAAACACCTGCTTACTCCCATCATACCTTGCTGGTCAAACTGATATCTTGCTGTGTTCACTAGCTCTCTTGTATTCTCTGATTTCTGGATTCTGATTTCTTGCCTGTGTCTCGACTATTCTATTTGGATTTGTGATTTGGTTTTGTTTTTCCCCGCTGCTGCCATCTCGGATTTTTTACCTTGCCTTATTGTGTTTGTTTGTCTGTATTGTTGAGTGATCACACCTTACCCAGGGAGGGAACGTCACACTTATTGGAACCCAATAAGTAGGTAGGGACAGATTGGGGGTCTTAGTGTCAGGGCTCACTGTCCTTGTTTTGTCCTGCCATTACATTTTTAACAGCCCATATTATATTCCACTGGGCCAGTATTATGGAGGATATTAGCATAAGTTCAGATGGTACAGAACCTTGCTGATTGGGTTCAGTTGCAGGAACAGCGCCCCCCTGCTACCTCAGGTTTGTCAGTTTGTGAACCTAAAGTCAAGCTGCCTGATCTCTTTAGTGGTGATAGAAAGCTTTATTTCTCCTTCAGGGAGAGTTGTAACTTGTATTTTCGTGTTAGGCCCCAGTCTTCTGGTAATGATGCCCAGAGGGTAGGCATCATCATGTCACTCCTGTGTGGAAGCCCTCCTGAATGGGCATTTTCTTTAGCTTTTAATGCCCCAGAAATGTCTTCAGTAGACCTTTTCTTTTCTGCCTTGGGGTCTTTATTTGAGGAATCAGACAAAACCAGTTTTGCTGAAGGTCAATTAACTGCTTTGCACCAGGGAAAATGTGCAGCAGAAGATTATTGTTCTGACTTCAGGAGATGGTCCATTCCAGTTTAGATCTGTGTCTGATCATAAGATTCGTTTGCCAGTAACCTTGAATGCTAAAGATAAATCTGTGTCTGGACAGACCCTTATAGATTCTGGGTCTGTCACTAATTTTCTTGATTTTGCATTCGTTTCAGCATTAGATTTGAAGTTGGTTAAACTGGATCCACCATACCAGGTTATAGGAGCAGATTCTGCCACTTTAAGGAGGGGAAAAGTTTATTTCAAGACTCCTCAGATCTCTGTGCAGGTTGACTCAGTTCACACTGAGCAGATGGAGTTTTTTGGTTTGAATAATTTGTCATCTGATGTCATTTTGGGTGTTCCCTGGTTAGCACTGCATAACTCTGTGCTAGATCGGAGTTCTGGGAAGTTACTTGAATGGGGGCTAAAGTGTTCCTCTCATTGTACTTCACTTCTTATTTCTACCATTCAGGTAAAGAGAAATGTGTTTCCGAAGTATGCTTTGGATTGTGTCAAAGAGTCTGTAGTGTCATTTACCCTGCACAGGCCTCTCAACTGTGAGACTGATATTTTCCCAGGGACTAAGTGCCACAAGGAAGTGGATTTCAGCTTGTCTCATCCAGTGCATGAGGCTGTGCAAGAGTTCAGCTGAAAAAATCTTGTGCTCTGATAATCTTGCTACCATTGATAGTGGCCTTGCTAAGTTTATTGCTAACTGTCAAGATCTGGCACCCAGAGACACCCCTTCTGATTGTATGTACCCCTAAATCTTTGCCGCAGAGTCCTAGAGGGGATTCATAGTTTGTTGTTACCAGAACACTCTAGTGTTGCTGACACCAAGTGCCTTGTGGCTCGGTCTTATTGGTGGCCCTCATGGTCACAGAAAGTTTGTGATTTTGTGGCCAAATGCATGGTATGTGCCAGCTCTAAGACTCCTTCCCTCAAGATGGACCATTGCCCTTCTCCCAACCTCTATGGGAATGGTGAGGGTCCAGTGGCCCTCATAAAAGGGGGGGTACTGTAACGTCTGTGCTAAAACGTCACACTATGTGCAGTTGGCAGAATAGGTGGTGTTGATTTGTGTGTGAACTGGGGCTTGGATTTACTGAGCCACACCCTGCGCCTTGCATTTCAGCCCTGCCCAGAAAGGTTTACTAGCCTGATTGACAGTTCCTCCAGTGTGCTGCTGGAGGCGTGTCTGGGAACTGCATAAATACCTGCTTTCTCCCATCATACCTTGCTGGTCAAACTGCTATCTTGCTGTGTTAACTAGCTCTCTTGTATTCTCTGATTTCTGGATTCTGATTTCTTGCCTGTGTCTCGACTATTCTATTTAGATTTGTGATTTGGTTTTGTTTATCCCCGCTGCTGCCATCTCGGATTGTTTACCTTGCCTTATTGTGTTTGTTTGTCTGTATTGTTGAGTGTTCACACCTTACCCATGGAGGGAACGTCCCCCAGTTATTGGCCTCCGTTTAAGGGGGACCCAATAAGTAGGTAAGAACAGATTTGAGGTCTTAGTGTCAGGGCTCACTGACCTTGTTGTGTCCTGCCATTACAGTTGACCCTTCTTCTTCAGGACCTCTGCAATTCTCCCTGGCATGCTCTCAATCAACTTCTGGACCAAATCCTGACTGATAGCAGTCCATTCTTGCACAATCAATGCTTGCATATTGTCACAATTTGTTGGTTTTTGTTTGTCCACCCGTCTCTTGATGATTGACCACAAGTTCTCAATGGAATTAAGATCTGGGGAGTTTCCAGGTCATGGACCCAAAATCTCTGTTTTGTTCCCTGAGCCATTTAGCTATCACCTTTGCTTTATGGCAAGCTGCTCCATCATGCTGGAAAAGGCATCGTTGATCACCAAACTGCTCTTGGATGGTTGGGAGAAGTTGCTCTTGGAGGACATTCTGGTACCATTCTTTATTCATGGATGTGTTTTTAGGCAAGACTGTGAGAGAGCCGATTCCCTTGGCTGAGAAGCAACACCACACATGAATGGTTGCAGGATGCTTTACAGTTGGCATGAGACAAGACTGGTGGTATCGCTCACCTTGTCTTCTCCGAACAAGCTGTTTTCCAGATGTTCCAAACAATCGGAAAGGGGATTCATCAGAGAAAATGACTTTACCCCAGTCCTCAGCAGTCCACTCCCTGTACCTTTTGCAGAATATCAGTCTGTCCCTGATGTTTTTTCTCGAGAGAAGTGGCTTTTTTGCTGCCCTCCTTGACACCAAGACTTGCTCCGAGTCTCTGCCTCACAGTGCGTGCAGATGCACTCACACCTGCCTGCTGCCATTCCTGAGCAAACTCTTCACTGCTGGTAGCCCGATCCTGAAGCTGAAACACTTTTAAGAGACAGTCCTGCTGCTTGCTGGTCCTTGGAGCTTTTTTGGCAATAATGGATCCTCTTTCCTTGAATTCCTTGATGATGTGATAAATTGTTGACTGAGGTGCAATCTTTCTAGCTGTGATTAACCTTTTGTAAAAATTAACATATGTATCATTCTCAAAACTTCTGGCCATGACTGTACACAAGTATATACGGTATACTTTAAGAATAATATGAATTCTTCCTGCGTGCCACCCCATAAGACTATACAGTCATCAATATAGCGTTTATAAAGAGTTATTTTGTCTTTATAGGGATTTCTATTTGATTGAATAAACTGTTCTTCAAAATTCTGTTTATAAAGGTTGGCAAAGCTTTATTATAATTGTCTCCATACCAAAAATAATTATCTTGTAAGTAGAAACAAATGCTTTCCACTAAAAATTCTTTGTGTTCTTCAGATGGATCCAATCATCTTTTAGGATGTCAGCTACTACCTCTACACCTTTTCTCTGTGGAATACATGTGTAGAGGGAGGAAACGTCACAGCTACACAGATATATATTCTCCCCTGTTGGTATCCTGATGTTTTTCAGTATTTTTATTAGTTGTTGGGAATCTCTTAGATATGATTCCATTTTTACCACTTTCCTCTGTAATAACACATCTATTTTATTCCGATAGTTGACTTGTCAGGGATATAATCCCCGACACTATCGGGCGACCCGAAGGTTTCTTTACGTTTTTTGGATTTTTGGAAAATAATATAATACCGGTATCAGATCAGATTTCAGTTTCTTGACAGTTTTTTTTTGTTAGGAACACTCAGGAGATTCTCCATTTCTATATCATAATTAAAGATGGGTGAATCGATTCTAACGAATCGGAATTCGGTTAGAATTTCAGGAAACTTCGATTCGTCATGAATCCGAAGTTTACGGTGATTCATGGGAACAAAGTTTAATTACCTTTATTACCAAAATGGGCGCAAGTACAACGTGTTACATGGGGCAGAGAACTCTGGGAAGGAAAAAAGTAACACCCTCGATCACATGTGCAGTCACACAGCCCTATAAACAGGCAGCTTCACACTGCATGTGCTGCCTGTAGCGTCCAGCTGCTTCTACTATACGGTGCTGTAGTGATTTTTGCTCCAAGGCTTTCCGTTTTGGAGATCGGAACTATGGTGACAGACAATGGGAGGAACATGGTGTCCGCGCTGCATTGAGGAGGGGTGGCCCATGTTGCACGTGTTCAATCTGGTTGTCAACAGATTCTTCAAGTCTTCCACCCATCTGCAAGACATTCTCAAAATGGCCAGGAAACTGTGTATGTACTTCAGCCATTCTTACAAAGCCAAGCACACTCTCCTCGAGTTGCAGTGGCAGAACAGCCTACCCCAACATGTTTCCGATGTTTCCACCCATGTTTCCACCCATTGGAATTCCAGCCTCCATATGTTAGACTGCCTGAATGAACAGAGAAAAGCCATTAATGATTTTTTGATGATGCAAGCGGACCGGAGTACTCCCCTGTGTAACTTTGATGTCAGCCACTGCCACGTTATTTGTCAGCCGCCAGGACTGCTGGATGAATAACGTCTTTCCACTGCTTCATGTCCTGGAACTCATGCTGCAAAATCTGTCTGGCCAGGGCACTGGAGAAGTGGTGGATACTGGGGGTTGAACTGGAGGAGGAGGAGGACATTGGAGCACAAGCAGAGTCTGTTGAAATCAGTGGTTTTTCCACTCTGGTGACAAGAGCGGAGGTGCAGGAGCATCCGGAGGAGGTAGAGGACGAGGCAGATGACCCAGAACCAACGTGGCAGTATAAAGTTGAGATGGAGGCCGGGAGTCCCTCAGAGTTACTTGTGCTGATGGCCCGCAGCATGTTGCTTTGCTACTGACAGCCGAATAGTCAACATCCAGCATAGGGATGAGTTTTGGCTCTCCACCCTCTTGGACCCTGGCTACCGGTCAAAAATGGGTGACTTTTTTCCAGCTGCCGAGATGGAGGAACAACTGGGGTACTATAGAGAAATACTGAAAAGACAGTTGGCCGATGCCTTTTTGTGCCATTGTCCATCCTCTGTCAGGTCTGACCAAGGGATTCCTGGCAGTGATCGCTCATGTACTTCTACCACGGCTGCTGTGGGGAGATGGGGGGGGGGGGGGGGGGGGGGGTAGGAGCAGTAGCAGCTCCATCAGCAGCAGCCGCGGCAGAAGTACATGAACGATCACTGCCAGAAATCCCTTGGTCAGACCTGACAGAGGATGGACAATGGCACACAAAGGTTGTACGGGAAGCAGGAAGGAAAACAATTCCAAATGCAGTGAAAAAGTTGAAAAAAAAGAAATTTGTGCCTTTTCTTGTGGGCTTGATTTATGGCTTTCACATGTGCGCCCCAAATGGACATGTCTACTTTATTCTTTGGGTTGGTACGATCACGGGGATCGTGAAACCTCTTGTACAAAATGTTTTATTTGATTCTGCCATTTTCTCGGACTAATAACTTTTTCATACTTCAGTGTACGGAGCTCTGGGTAGTGTCATTTTTGCAACTTTTGATGACATTTTCAAATGCTGCAATTTTTTGGACGTACAACCTTTGATCACTTTTTATGAATTTTTATTTTTCAAACTGCAAAAAGTGCCATTTTTAACTTTTCAACAGTATTTTCCGTCCAGGGTTTTAAACGCAGAGGAGAAAGTTATTATATTTGATAGATTTCGGATGCATTTCTGATGCAGCAATACCTGATGTGTTTAGTGATTTGAATTTTTAGTTTTTTATTACGTTTTCTATTTAACTTTTTGTTATTTTTACTTTCACTATTTTTCAGACCCCCTAGGGTACTTTAACCCTAGGTTGTCTGATCGATCCTACAGTATGGCAGTATATGGGGATTTTCCACCTCATTCATTATAATGTGCAAATAACACATTGTAATGAATAGGTTAAACAAGAACAGGCCTCGGGTTTGTTGAAGACCTTAGGGTGTTATGGCGACCGATCGCCACTCACCAATTGGGAAAGCGATCGTCACCAAGATGGCAGCGCCATGTGCCTCCATCTTTTTGAACCCGGTGGCGGTGATGGATTCTGGATAACGCCTGCGATTGGTGCTGGCATCGATCGGGGTAACAGTAACTTTTGATGCAGTATGAAGCAAAGACTTATCGGTATGGAGAGGGCTAGCACGGGAGCCCTCTCCATGTACCCGCACCAACACGCCATACTATTACGGCGTGAGTTCAGGAAGGGGGTAATGAAAAATGTATGTGTATGGTATAGTGGCTGCAGGGATATATTTATGTGGATGGTATAGTGACTGTAACAATATTTATGTGTATGACATAGTGACTAACAAAATATTTATGGGTATGATAAGTTACTGCAGGGATATATTTATGAGGATCAGTATAGTGACAGTAACAAATATTATGGGGGATGTATAGTAACTACAAAGGATATATGTATATTGTATAGAGAATGCAGGGTATAATTATGTGTGTTATAGTGCATGTACAGATATGTTGTATGTAAACACATTTCCTTTCTGCTAGGAAACCAGAAATGCCAGCCCTCACTGGGGTTACTTTCTATTGAAATCTGTTAAAGAGAATTTAAAATTTTACCCCTTAGTGAAAGCCCCATACGGATTTCTATGGTCACTAGGGGCCTTAGGCTAGGCCAACAGATTTCTCCGTCAGACTAACCTTAGGTCTGTACGGGCCCTCCATGAAGGGAAGATCACTGCCAGCGGGACCCTGACTCTAACAGTCCGGATCGGAATGAATTCCGATCGGCTTGTAACCCATTTGAAAACGTAATGTTGTGACCGCGGGATCTGGTGTGCCTTAGAGGGAGGGTGCTCCAACACAAAGCTGTGATATGGTAAATGTTAGTAACTAATTGAGTAGTAAGTAGTAAGACAGTGGCTTATTTACTAAAGGTCCACGTAAGCAATTAAAGTGGATTTTCAGACATTTTCAAGTATTGCAGGCTGTTGAAAAGTATTTAGTAGGGGATTGTGTCAGCAACGATCAGGTTTTGGTGCAGCTGCGCAGGATTTCATGCAATAGAAATCGGGGGGGGGGGGGGGGGCTGAAGCCGTCGAATGATCAAATGATTTGGATTGAGTGAAGGATTTAACATTCAAATCGCAATCCAATGCACTTACATGCACAGGAAGAAGAAGGTGAACTCTGTCGGACCTAAACAGGAAAGCAATACATGCAGGATATCGGGTGCACGATCTTAGTGAATCGCGGCACAGTGCATTATCGTAGACAATGCACTTTCGGTAAACAACTCCGCATGGGTAAGTAAAAAATGTTTTGAAGTTTGAAAATAGCTAATTTTTTCAAAATGCTTACCAAATTTACCTTTTTTCATAAAATAAACTTATAATTATCAACCAAAATTTCCACTAACTTGAAGTACAAAATGTCACAGAAAAAAAAACTCAAAACCTTGAGTAAAAGTGTTAAGTTAAAGCCTTCTAGTGTTGAAGTGACACAGTGTTTTGAAAAATAGGCCTTGGTCATCAAGGCGCAAAATGCGGTGTCAATAAGGGGTTACAGCAGTGTGTTAAATATAAATAATATTACCAGACCGTGTTTCTGGTGCAGCTCCCATTCTGGTGGTGTCAGCTAACATGCCCTTCAGGTCAGGTTGTGTTGCAGTCATCACATGCCTCAGTGCTGACCTCTGTACTATGGTTAGCTCACCACCATTGAGAATTTTTGGTTCCAGTAGTTTCTACAGATAAATCTGTACATTTAATTTACACAGTCAAA
This sequence comes from Engystomops pustulosus, assembly GCA_019512145.1. NCBI lineage: Eukaryota > Metazoa > Chordata > Amphibia > Anura > Leptodactylidae > Engystomops > Engystomops pustulosus. The sequence continues at coordinate 43,605,838 of CM033649.1, forward strand.
AATGAATTGTTGTACCTTCTTATGACAGGATGGGAATTTCAGAATGCCGTTATTACAATGTATTATTAACTTCCTTGAATCTGATATTTCATATCCAGTAACACATTCAGTCTGAACTTCATCCTTGTCTTATAGGAACGATCCATTATTCTTTAGTTGTATGTTGTTATTCTCATGTCATTCTCCTCTACAATGCAAGATCCTGGGTAAAAATACATAAGCAATTCAAGGATTATCATGAAAATCAGATAACTTATTTTATGTACATTGATGATACATCCACAAGATGGTGCAGCCAGTTCCGAATTCTTTTGGAGAAATGGGTCCACCAACCCACTATCACTATGTACAAAGGAACCATATCAGGACCTTTAAAGGTCTTCCATGGTCCTAAAAACCAAAGGCAGAAGAGGACACATCCTACATTCTCAAAGAAAACTATATATTCTACAGCCCAGGCCCATGGCAGTCCTAATCCGCCCCTGATCTATATATCTCCATTTCAGCTATATGGGATTTCTAAGACTAAGCTCGTGAAAGTGGTCATTGTTACCATTCAGCCATTGACTGTTTCTACCGAACAGATGCTAACTGTCCAGATCAAGATATTTTTTAATACTTGGATTACAGTACAAAAGGCACCACACAAATGATGTATGTAAAATGTATTGCCCAAAACCTGACACTGTGATTACCTTCTATTGGAAATACTTTAATGGGAACCTGTATTGCATATACAGTATATAAGCGCATAAATATATATATAGATATGCATATACTGTTTGTATGGATACGCAGTGTATGTAGATGCTTTATATGCTGTATGTATGTGTATATATGATGAATATGCAGTATGTGTGTGTATGTGTGTTTATACTGCAAGTATATGTTATACTGTGAGTATATACTGTATTGTTTAGAATATGATGTATATATCTATATGTATGTATATAATGTGTATGTACTATACATTAGTGTGTGCAATTTGAGTGTAATACTGTATGTGTTCGTTATACTGTATGTATTAGTCTATAAATGTACCGTGTTTTCGGACTACACAAAAATCCTTTGATGTCTCAGAAATCAAAGGTGCGCCTATAGTCCAGTGAACCTATATATAGGAACCGCACTGACAGACAAACAGCTGTCTTCAACTCGCACAGGTCTGCCACTGCTGGTCATTCATCTTTATAATCATGAATGTGTCTCTTCCCGCTAGGTCCGACAGAGTTCACCATCGTTTGTGGCGCATGTAAGTGCTTGGGATTGCGACGCAATTGAAGTTAATCATGCGCTCAGTCAAAAATCTGTCAGATCCTCCGACGGCACGCCCCCCGATTTGTGACGCATGGTAGCCAGCGCAGCTGTGCCAATAATCGATGCGTGCACCAAATCCCAGGCGCAGAAATTTCTAAATACCTCTCAAGCCATTGCTATCCAAAAAATGCTATGTGTTGTGAATATAATATAATCTGTGTATAGGGGTGTGATGTGGATAAATGTGTCTGTACAAATATGCATATATCTTTTTAAGGGGAGGGGCCCCATGCAGAAACTCAACTATGGGGCCCAAGCTCACATTATTGCACCCCTGGTTGGTTTCTTTCCTATACATTGTAATCTGTGCATTCATTCACCACAGTTAAATATGATTATTTCTACCTTTCTTTTGGCAGATTGGATATTTCAGAATACCGCTGTTACACTGTATAATTAACTTGCTAGATCTGATATTTCATATCCAGAGAAAACACATTCAAATGAATCTCCTCCTTATCTTCATAGTGCAGTATTCCATTATTCTTTAGTGTATGTTGTTTCTTTTACTTCATCTCCTGTACAGTGCAGGACCCTGATGCTAGATAAAAACAAACAAAGACTTAACATGAATGCCAGAGAAATATAAGAAGATGTGGTGGTTGGGCGGGGGGGGGGGGGGGGGGGGCATTTATATTGGTGGTGCAGGAAAATGTGCTGTAGTTTTCAGTGTTAATTATGTTTGTGGCACAAGGGATAATGATTTATTATCATAGAAAACATCATCACCAACAAAAGGCAGGTAGAAGTTTTATAATCACCTTCACAAGTTGGAGGATCCCTGTCCCATGTACATCCGCAGGACAATAAAGCCTATGGGCCCTTTAAGGATGTGATCTAGGGTTTTTACATGCAAGTTTATTACATGGCCCATGGTAAATTCCTCATCATACACAGGAGACAGAAACTTTAATCTGTCATCCCGCACTGGTGGACACAGACGCTCTGTAATGAAATTAGACCAGTTGATGAAAGAAATTGCTTTTACTGTTAGAAAAAACACAAATATAGAACTCTGTGGGTATTTCCAGAATTCATTATTCATTTGACTAGATTTTCCCCTACCAACACACTGAAGCACATTGTCAAAGCTTTCTTGCTCTCATCGTAAAAAACCTAATCACTTCTAGGACTAACTGCTGTCTACATGATAATATGGAATTAGGAAAGTCAAATTAGAAGTGATAGTGTTTGGTAGGAAACACGCTATGAGCATAATATAATAAACATAATAAATATGGCCTCTTCATACTTGGGTTATTTGGGAGAAAGGTCTGATTTTTAGCAATTTACAATACAACAAGTCAACAAAATAAAATGGTTGGTCAGTAATAACTGTGTTGGTTAGCTACAGAAAAGCTACAGGCCTGATTTTGGATTGGAGGAGTTTTGGGGGTTTTTCTATATTTTTTCTTATCTATAATAGAAACTAGTGAATTTATAATCTCTAGTGGACGGCTAATCCAAAATCTCTAGTGGACCAGATAGCGAGTAGTTCTATAAAATATGATCAAGGTGGACTTCTTTTCCAACCTTTACAAAATTTGACAGTCAAGGGCACAAATTCCTAGATGTGGACCTGGTTATGTGCACATGAACTCTAGTGTGCTGGTGTGCATGTATGTGTGTATCATTTTATTGTACTATTTTTTGTGTTCTTTGTAGTATTAATTTTCTGTTTAAAATGTAGCAATGCTAACTTTTGTAAATAGTGACCACTAAGTTCAGGTCAATAGTATATATATATATCTATATATATATATATATATAGAAGAAGTAAAATCCAAGTCAGCACAATCTTAGGACTCCTAATAAGGAGGGGTGCAGCGCCCACAAAGGTTCTGGCTCTTGATCCTCTTGTAGATAAATAAAGTAAAAAGCGGGCAGCACTCCATGGTTCAAAATTTCAAAATAAAAGGTGAAACTTTATTGAACAAGTGGCTGTTCAATTAAAGTTCACCTTTTATTTGAAATTTTGAACCATGGAGTGTGCCCGCTTTTTACTTTATTTATATAGATATATATATATATATATATATATATATAGATATAGATTCCAATAAAGTAGATTAGCATTTAGCATCAATAAAATTCCAGTGACATAAAGCTCCAAGTGAACCTCCTTGATGCTGTATTAATACTTTGGAAGCAAAAGTTTGGGTACACTGATCAATGTGTGATCTGCAGACTGTATAACTGGAGAGATTACCCATAAGATGGTGAAATAGTGATTTTTCAATTTGAGCTATAAAAGAGCTAAAAAAATCCAGAATAGAAGGTTTGACCTAAATTAGGTTCTTTATCATTAGGACATATAAAATATAAAAAAAATAAGTTGCTTTACCTTCACATTGAGGAAGTTGATTTATCCAACCACTTGCAGACACATATTCGAGTTTTATGTTTTGTCACCATTTGGTACCTGTTTTAAAAACAATATAAGCAAACTATAAAGTAAAAGATAAAATAAATGTATAAAATGTAAAAAATCGTTCTACATAGCTCATGCTTTTCCTGCAAATAAACCCACGGAGAACAAAATTAATGTAGTTATTGAGGAACACATTGGTTAACTGTCTACATGGAGGTCAATGTTATATTACATTTACATACAGTGACTTGACATGATTGTCATGTACTGTGTCACTACTATTCTGTGTATAATATAGGCATAACTATGATGGCAAAATATATCAAAATGGGACTGGAGTGGTTCTGAAGCAGCCAGGCATAAGAAATTAATGGAAGAAAAGGTCCAGCAATGCTTTTTCCACTCCTATGGAAACTTTATTGTTAAAAGTCCGCATATGACCAGTTTGTGTCAGTTCTGCAGGCAAGGGTAAATCTAAAAGGAACTGTTATACAGACCCATCATCACAAGAGTACTCCACCACAGCTCCAAATACAAACTGATCTCCATTTATTAGTGAAATGATCCAAAGGGAATATCTCCAGGATGACCACACGGCTTCTCTGTCATGAGGAGAAGCAAACCTTAGTTCAGAAGCGATTCAATAAACTTAATCTAGTAACCTAATTATAGATCCCACAGAATGAAAAAAGTTTATTAATGATATAAAACAATAAAGTAGTTTTGTCAATGAATTAAACCAGGACTTTGTACAAGGAGGCTGCTTACATTAATGCAACAAAATTGTTATCCAAGGGGACGGCTGAAAACCCCATTATGCCTGATGTTGGAACCCATCAAAGGTTCCCTTTTTATACCGCATTAAGAACATTCTTTTAGTTGCTGACAATTCATGGGCACCAGCAGCTTTCATGTATTTGGTAGCTCACACCAGTCCAAGACAAACATCTGAAGATGATAAGGTGATGCTCAATATTAGAAAGCCAATTCTCTGGAACTGGTCTTCTGTACAATAAATAGTCCCCCTTCGAAAGCATATTTAATTAAAATCTAGTTACTAGGCCGCACAGGCAGTATAGAAGTAGGAAGTGTTTTAGCCATCCATTATGACAGTTTTGCCCAACTGTTGATTTACAGCCCCTCCTTGGGCAGAGCGTAGCAGAGAAGAAGATGCCATCATCCAAAAAGGAGGGGGAGCTGCCAGAGACATGAGCTTTGAGACACAATGGCCCTATTTACCAATAAGGACATAGGAATGTTCAGATACGTTACATAGTAATTCAAACTCTATGATATCTGTAGTTTTACCCCCCTCCAAACCCCCCAGCAACTCCTCCCCTTTTCTTACCTAGGGTATGTTTACTTCTTCTATATCCTAAATACCCTCTTCCCTCCCATTCTCCTTCTCTACAGATCTAATCATTGACACGAGTTTGAAAGTGACTTATTACAGGAAATGTACACAAACGGTGAACAATATTCTATGTACCCATGACCTCCGAATACAGGAGAAAATAGCATTATGTCTACTAGTAATGCTGATTCTTCAAATAAAGGTTTTTTGAAAATCAAAAAAAAAAATTCACTTGTGGTTTTTGGAATTGTTTACCACAAAACATTCGTGCTGACAGTAATACTGATGGTTCATATTGTACCACTTCCTCACCACAATCCATTTGAAAGAAGCTGTTTATGGGCTCAGTTAAAACAATTGCGATCAGCATAAATGTAAATCAGAACATTGCTGGAAATATTATTCATAAGATGTTGTAAGGTTTTTGTTCATTTTGACCCTGGGCAATCTTCATAGAGAGGATATATTCTGCGAATATTCTAAAATGTCTGCTGTTATTTATAATATTGGTATCAATACATCTATCAGGACTTTAGAACTCTCTGCCAGAAGAAGTTGATGGGATTCACTTAAAATTTTTAAGAATACGTGGAGCATTTCTAGAGCACAAATATAAGCTTACAAATTTATGGACAAGGATCTTCAAAATAGGGAGCAAAAAGATAAGGAAAATGACTTCTACCTTAAAGGTCATCTACCACCAGGATGATGGACTGCATGCAAATGAGCCTGAGGGGCTTCAGGCTCCATAGGGTCAGGCTCTATTGCATACAATTTTCATCCTGGAGAAACAAGTGGTTTGCATTTCTGGAACTTTTTGAATGGTGTATGTCTTTTTTATGCTCATAGATTATGTCACTATGTTACACAAGTAGAGAGCATTGGATGGCATAACAGTGTACAGGTGAATCCACCTAGGCCTGAGCTAGTAATAAGTAATGCAAGGCAGAGGGCTCCTACTCTCCAGCAGAGCCAGTCACAATGGATACTGACAGTACCATAAGCACAATAAAAGTTTCAGCAAAGGTCAACAAAAGTTAACTCCGTTAAAAAAAAATAAAATTGTTGACTATATTTTAGGCCATTTTAATTTGCCAATGGAAGAGCTGGCTCAGGGGGCATTTAAATGATGGCATATATATGCTGGCAGCATTTTAATGCTGGTGGTGCGGCATATAAACAGTTACCACCCTTTAGGACCAGTTCAGTTTGGATCAGGTACACTTAAACATTTTTTCATGGTTTAGCCGAACCAGATTCATCTGCTCATCCATAATCCCACATTATCAAACAATGCAATACAGTAGAATCATAAAGTAGAAAGTCTATATAATTATGCTTAATTCTGCCATGTAAATCTCTTAACATTCTCCATTTTCCATTGAACAGAGCATCTGTATCTTGTAAAATGACCAAATATCCAGGGTGACAACCGTAAATTAATTTGTGACCTTGTGGTAGAGTTTTCTTTCATGTCTCCCCGATCAAAATGCATTTTCAATTTCGGTGGTTTTGTACAGTTAGCTTGGGACAAAAAATATTTAAAATGCGGTATTAAGTATTTGATATTTCCAGAGTGTACCATTTTTGCAGTAATCTTTTACCATATAGTTATTTCCTAATTTGCGACAATGCTATAAACATCCATTGATGTACTTTGCTTTAATGGGGTTCTCTCAGAGGTTTAATATTCATGATCTATCCTCAGGATCGGTGATTATTACACATTATCAGCTGACTGAACAGGACCCAAGCAGCACAAGCAGCACATTCTTGCTCATGCATGGTATTGCAGCACACAACTTAGTCAGTTTTACTTTACTAAGCTACAATACCATCCCCTCAAAACTCTTATGAAGTAGCGGGACAGGACCTGCATGGAATTTTGTATTAGAATGTTTAAAGTTCTGCTTGTAATATCACACTGCTAGTTGCATTTATTATTGCACAGTTACATTGTAGAATTGAAATGTCATGTAGATCTTGGGTGGCTCCTTCCATAACATATGATTCAATATGGGTCCAGGGCAGAATAGTAGGTAACCTGATTGCTGTGGAGGAAATGAAAATCTTAGCATAGAGATATAGGACGCTGCATTCCCCTTCTGGGCGAGGCTAGCATGTGAAGGTTAATCCGTTTTGCATCTTGTTGGAATGTTGTTGGGTAGTATGACTGCAAGTGAGTGACACATAAATGTGGAGGAGATGCAGTGCACAAACATTGATTAGGGAGGTTTGCTGTACGCAAATTACATGACAGCAGCATGGAGAGACACCTCTGAAGGTAGATACAAAACCCACCATAACTGTGGTGTTGCTGAGACATTTTAAAATGTACTAATAATAATAATAATAATAAGTACATTGATTCATCACTACACTACCCCACATTGATTTCATCACTTGCAAATTCCAGAAAAGCTGAGCTGAGATGGAAAAATCTGAATCTGGTGCGTCACAAAGAAGAATGTAACTAACTTTATGCTGCCTTGTATCTGCAACGACCAACAAACCCTACATAACTATATCACTGAGGGAATGTGCATTAGACACAGAAGCCAAGATAACATTCCTGGTCTCCTAGCTTTTCAGATTAGATTTTACATACATATATTCTCATTGTTTGATAAATGTGAACTTACATTCATAAAACAGGAGTAAATTTCGCATAGAATCAGTGGTGGTCTCTATTCTCTTATAGGGAGAAGTAAAGAAATTAAAACTCTCCAATAAAGTGAAATAAAGCGATCAGGAAGACAAATTACAGTATATATACCGCCAGAATAAAATGAAAATGATATACAGGATGACCTGTAGTGGTGATGAGGCGCGTGACGCAAAGGATCAATATCATTAAAATGTTGGAGAAAAGTTGGCAAGCTTTGGCAGCGCTGCGTAATCTGTGTGCTATATAAAGTTATCTGATCAGATTGCTGCAAATATAAAAAAATTTACTTTTCTAAATTACATAATAAGATCTTACCTTTATAGGTGATATTGTGGCATAACAGAGCGTAGTAAATGATCGATGACAAGGAGGAGGATCAGTCTTGGCCATCTCGGCAGGATTTTAGGAAGTTAATCACTGGTTATTAGATTTCCAATAAATTGCTGAAATTCCCGCCCTTAATATCTGTTATTACTTCTCTTTTCTGTAGATTTTGTAATTGATGACCTTCTCTGCTTTGTCCGTCTGCTTGACCTTCCTGTTTTATGGATCTGAAGCTTTGGGTATTTTATTCTTGTGGAATTTCATTCTGTCAGGAGACAGTACTCTTTGTCGGTCTAGTTGCATGATTTCCTGTTTACTAGGTTACTAGGCTGAACTTGTGGAAAACGTTTGCAGCTTAACACTGTGGTTGTAAGATTTGTCGCTGTGTTGTCACTGTTTCTAATGTAATAAGGGACATAGGATGAGATTCTCAGCATAAAAGACTGTTGGCATTTAAGATCCTGGGGGGAATTTTCAAAGCCCTGCATGTCACATTTGTAATAGCTTAACTTACCTCCACCAGTTGTTTGTCAGTGACCATTGATGACTTAGGGCCCCTACGCACTCCACTTCTGTTTAACCCCTTAGTCTCACGTCACCTTGATGACCAAGCCCTACTTTCAACAATGCTCTGTGTCACTTCATTGGTATAACTTTAGAAGTTATAAAAAATTTTCTCTGGCAATAAGCACTGTAAATAGGCACCTACCACAAGACCAGCTATAAAATAGGAAAGAGAAGGAACCTCTGCAATATGACAAACCAAGTATACTTATTAAATACACTTAATAAAATTGCTCAAATATTCATTAAAAGGTGAAATACAGCATGGGCATATCCAATATTAATTGTCAGATGTCAGTATACATAAGGCTCAAGACCAACTAATGCCTAAATGTAGAGGTGTAAAGCCATAAATCAAAGGCCAAGGTCAGTACTCAATCAAAAAATTTAACTTGTGGCAGCAACATCATTACCCGTGGGTATTGCAAGTCACCTCCCTGATGTAAATTTCAGGTTACACACCTCCCTTGGAGGAAGACGTGTAACGCCGAAACGTATATCGGGGAGGTGATTTTGCAATAGCCCAAGGGTAAGATGTGCTGCCACATGTAAAATTTTGAGAATTTTTTTATGGATTACCACAGTCTGCTTGTGGTGGCGTCATTTTTAAGTGTCCTATTGTTTTACCATTATCCACTAAACAGTGGGTTCGCCTAGAGCAATATAGCTCCCCAATCCCCATAAAACTGTGTACCGTGGGTGTCCTATCAGCATGCAGAAATAGAGCCTCAAACTATATCCTAGCTCAACGTAAAAACATGAGAGGTCTCTCAAAGTTAAAGATACTCACCCGTCCCTGGGGTCCCTCAAACACTCTCTTCTTAATCCAGATTTCCAACCAGCATTCTCCAAAACTATGTTTCGGACTGATTATAGCCACGAGGACTTCGATGCATGATATTCCTCGGGAGGCACCTGCAAGGCAAGAGGGGTGTGGCGAATACGTCCCAATATGTAGCTTGCAACCGTTGGAGTCTGATCAACCCCACAGCAGGTACTACACACACAGGGAACACTGCAGCGGTAGATCCTGCCTGGTAAGGCAGGAATTAATTGTTAATGTGATGTCATTCCATCAGCCAATCACACCTGTATAAATTGTATTGTAAGCTGGGATGTAATTGAGGAGTAACCACCGCCATGACCAGGAGCTGAGGAGAAGTGACGGTTGGGAGTGCCAACAGTCAGTTCAGTCAGTTAGGTTAGTCTGACAGGAGTTCAGTCAGTGTGTGGGAGAGAACAGAGAGCGCAGTCAGTCAGGGGTCCAGTCTGAAGGGTCAGTCAGAAAGACTAGTCAGTTCAGACCAAGCAGTGAGACAGTAGAGCTCTGAGGAGTTAGTGAGAGAAAAGGGGTATCATCCTAACCTTCAAGGGTGATATCTGAAGTAACCAGGACAAGTGAGCATCCTACTAGGACACAGCTAACTCCCAGCTGCCCTTGCATCCAGACTGGTGATAATCCATGTGGTTCCCTCTCTCAAGTGATCCCCGCATTTTCCTTTTTGTCAAAGATTTGTTGGGCACGTTATCCACTGTTCCTGTTGGTTCCAATAAAGAACTGAAGTTGCTTTAAGACACCGTCTGCCTCCGTCTGATCCCTGCTACTACGGCTGTCACTCATACTCCAGACCCCAAAGGGTTGCCCCAGGAGAACTACCATAAACAGTCTCTCCCTCATCATTTCTTGCCAACACCACCGCTGGAGACCTGCCAGGCTGTAGGACAGCCCTCTGGGTCCCCATACCAAGCACCGTGACAACTAGCATGCCTAGAGCAACAACACCAGCCCAACTCAGGATTCGGGTCCCGGCTGGGGATGTTGCACACCGATCCCACAACATAGGAACTCCTAGAGCTAGCGGCCACCTCAAGACTATCATGGCTGGAACTGACCCAATGGAATCTTTCTTAGAGGCCGAGACCCACAGCAACCTTTAATGCCCGGTTAGACTCCCTTTGAGGGCTCTGTTTCGTGCAGAATCCCAACCAGTCTCCCAAATATATAGTCTCTGCTGAAGGAATCGCGATACCTCAGATTGCCTTATTTGGCTGGTTGGGCCAAAGATATGGACATCCCCCATAATGGCGCTCAACTGTGTTTCCCACATCTCTGAATGGGCTCAGAAATGCTGCAATCTACCATATGGAAGGAGGTTGTGTGCTGACACCTCAGGCACTTCGAGCCATAATAAACTGTGCAATATTTCCCGGGAATCCCAAAGTTCAAAAACCTCTTGAGGCCGGATCCCCAGGATGCTCCATACCATACATTATCCCGTCCTCCTGAGGCCTCTTTTGTATATTCCTATTAAATTCACAGGAAAAGCTTCTCGCCCCCTACCCCATTTGCCTAGATTACCGCTGTTGTCCCCCCGCCCCCGTTTGTGTGCCATCCCTTCCCCTTATGGATTGTCTTATTGTACTTGAATGTTATGTCATGTATCACTCTCCTCATGACTCTCAAGTACTTATAATTGGCACGCCTGGAGGACCTATGTTGTCATACTGTTCACACAGTAAAAATTATGAGATATCTCCCAAAAGCCACCTCACAGTCCGCATAGGTGGGACAGGTCAGTACAGCCTTCTCTTCTCCCCCAAAACCTAGCCGCCGGGTCATATTTACGATGTTATATTGTCCAAATGAATGTGTTACATCTCAAAATCCACAAACTTGATAGACTTAGAAACCCCAATGGCAATACATCTTTATTTGGCCTGACCACGGCTTGGTGACATCTAGGTGTCACTACTTAGACACCCCCGGCCCCTAAAGACCCGCAGTTAACAGAGGCCCACAAGTAGGAGCTCAATTTGAGGTGTAAGCCTGCGGTCAGGATGGGACAAAAATACAAAAACGGTCCGACACAGGCTTGTCCTCCAAAGCTGCAAGGCCTAACCGAAAGGTTAAAGGCAAAACTGACAATAACTATTATTACTATAGTCGTGCAAACAGATTCTCATTGGCTTTAACAGCCCAATGGGTATATAGCAAATAGCAGAGAAATGTCCATTTCTTTAAAAGAAAAGGCATGAAATAGGACAATAAATAGTAAACTTTTTCCTTGCAGTAACAACCATAGTCTCTTAGAGAGCTCTGGTACAGAGAGTCCATATTCAGGGCACAGTCCTTAATGAAGGAAAAAGCAGGGAAAATTAAGAAAGGATCTCTCTGATGTGAGGGACACAGTCCTTGATGTGCAGCAAGTGTTGTTGCTCTGCAGTCAGCAGAGAGGGGTGCTTTCATAGCACAATGGGAAAAAGTTCAAGGAGAATCTCTTGACTTTTAAACCAGGAATGAGGAGTACAGGAAAGTCTCTTGCTCAACAAGGGTAAGTGGGCTAGCCCAACTGGGAGAATATTTACAAAGCAGATAATGGGCTTTCAAACCATCAGGGAATTCACTGTCTGAGTCAGCAGAAATTGGTTCCAGTCCATGGTTGAAGCTGCAGCCGGCTGGGTACATCTGGTGGTGGTTTCAGGAACTGGCAGGCTATGAACATCATCATGCTCTCCTGAGACTCAGGAGCAGGAACGCTGGCCTCGGAGTGTTAGCCTCACCAGCCGGTGATCGCAAGCCCAGGATAAATAGTAGGGTCAGGAATAAGTAGGCAGGGCCCTAGCTCCCTCCTCCTCTCCAATCTCCGGTGATCTTGCAGGTGCGGAGCTTCCACCAGTGGATCGACAGCCAGGACTTGCTGCGGGTTTGCTGGAGGCTCTGTCGGCTAGGAGTGGCTTTCCGGCTTTGGAGCAGGAGGTATGGCCATCTCCACGATGGTTTCTTGGGGTTCTCGCAGGAGAACTCCAGCCCAGACTCTCGGCACCAGCGCCCGGTTGCTGGGATAGGTACCGCCAAGGAAACAGGTCCGTTCCGTAACATGATCGCAGGTAGGTATTCAGGACGGAAGCCGGGTCAGTCCCCGATGAAATTGGTGCGTGGCGGATGGCCACCAGATGGATGTGCTGCAGCATGATGACGGTTTCGAAGCCTAGGGGCGTCTTCCAGGGGAGCTGTCATGGTGTTGCCATGATGCAAGCTTCCTGGTCACTCCATGTGGCACGCCGAGGTAGGCAGGAAGTCCTCCCACAGGGTGTGGAGCTTGGGTACTTCCCACCAGGAGCTGTGGCAAGCTCAATTTTCCTGACACCACATGCGGGATTTGGCCCAGGAATAACGGAGATGGCTGGTTATTGCGACCTAAGCACACTGTTGTCACAGTGCTTGTGTCGGATGATCAGACTGATTCAGACTGAGCGCAGGATTTAACATTCAAGCACTTACATGCCACAGACAAAAAAAGGTGAACTTGTGGACCTGAAGGGGGGAAGCGACACATGCAAGATATCGGGTGCATGTTCTTAGTGAATCGTGGCACAGTCCATTATCATCGGATAATGCACTTGGGTAATCTTAGCGGCCGTGTAAGTAATGTGCCCCATTTATTTACCAATTCCATCAATTATAGCAGGTCATGTCACCAAATTAACAACAGATCAGAAAGAAAACACACTCTTTCAAATTGTATTGACTTCAATGATTTGTTTAATCCTTAAGGACGCAGCCATTTTACAGCTTAAGGCTCAGTCCATTTTGGATTCTGACCTGCGTCTCTATATGGTTATAACTTTTGAACACTGTTTACTTATCAAAGCGATTCTGAGATTTTTTTTTTCCCCACATGTTGTACTTCATTAGTGGTAAATTTTGGCTGATAAGTTTTGCGTTATTTACAAAAAAAGGAGAAAAAAATTATGAATTTTTAGAAAATTTGCCATTTTCGAAATTCAAAATCACAGCGTTTCAGGCAGATCGATTTAACACCTAAATAACTTGCTGAATAACATTTCCATTGTCTACTTTACTTTTCATTATTTTGAAATGTTTGGATAAGTTTATTTGACGTCACGCAGCTACAAATCGAATAGCGATTTTCCGTATTTTCAGAATGACTATTTTGCGGATAAATACTGTTTGAAATTAAATTTTACATTTTGCATCAAAAACCCCTATATAACCAACCCATTTTGAAATCTGCCCACCACAAACTATCAGAAACAGCATTTACAAAGATTGTTAACCCCTTGAGATCTCATAGTAATTGAATCAAAAATGGCGGTTGAAATTTAGAATGGTAATTTTGTTGGTATACGTTCATTTATCCCTAAAATTTACACAATTTCCAAAAGATAAAAAGAGAAAACCCACCATAAAATTGTTCTAATTTCTCCTGAGTGCAGCGACCCCCACACATGTGGACATTACTTGTGGTTATGGGGCACAGCGAGGCGCAGAAGGGAAGGAGCACCCTGCAGCTGCCGGATTTTAGTTTCTCGTTGCTCCCTTTGAAGGCTATAAAATTTTCGCTTTTCCGTTATTGGGTCATGTGACGGCATTTTTTTGTGCGATGAGATGCTTTTTCCAGTGTTACCATTTGGGGTTGGTATCACCTATTGTTGAAAATTTAGGAACATTTTTTGAGGTCATGCAGTAGAAAAGCATCAAATTCTGTACTGGATTTTTTACTTTTTTTTTTTTTTCGTGTTCACCGTATATTCCTAATAATTCTGTTATCTTTATTCTATGGGTCAATACGATTACGGGGAACCAGACTGAATATTTTTTCTTATGTTTTACTAAATTTGCCAAAATAAAACCCTAATGTGGGGAAAAATCTATCATTTTTGCATCGCCGTCTTCAAGTGGCATAACATTGTTACATTTTTGGCTACAGAGCTGGTTGATGGCTTGTTTTTGTGTTGGGACATGTGTTTTGCAACAGTATCATTCTGGAGTACATATGTTTTGTTGATCACTTTTTATGCATTTTTGTGAGAATAATAGGTAAAAATCATAATTTTGGGCGGGTTTTAACGTTTTGTTTTTACGGCGTTCATCATATGGGTTCAATAGTTATTACTTTTATTCTATGGATTGTTACGGACGCTGGTGATACATATAGTGGGGTTTGTGTTATGATTAGATTTTTGAGCGTTATATGTCTCTTATATGTTTTGGGGCTATGGGCATTTTTAGTGAAAAACATTTTTTTTACATTTTTTTGATTGCTTTTCATGATATACTCTGCAATACTGATGTATGCAGGGTATTAGCAGTGCCAGCTATGCAGATGCATAGGCTGACACTTTGCCTTAAGAAGACGTCACAGACGCCATCTTAAGGCACTGCCTTCAGCTTCTGGGGTCCCGATCGGACCCCAGAGGTGCCATAGCAGTGATCAGCCCCCCGCAAAACGGCGCGGGGGGGCCGATACGTGGGGTAAAGACCCCTGGAAGGCATTTTAAATGTGGGTGTTAGCCGGGGATGGTCAACAGTAGATTACCGTTGAAACCCTCGGCTAACGATGCAGGTTCGTCTCTGCGCAGTAGCTGTACTGTGTTGAGTGCTATTCGGAGCGCTAAGGGGTTAATGTCTTCAAGTGAATATAGTTTGCTACTTTCAGTTATACTTCCTCTATTTGAACATAACAAAGCTACAGACGTTACTTCTCAGTTTAATGTGGTATCAAAGGTTGCTGGAAACCCCATGGGGTCCAGAATACAAAAAGTTAGTCAGTGGTCACAAAATCAGGAATTTCATTCAACAAGACATTAGCACTTTTGCTTCTGTGACTACTTGTCGCGAACTTGTCTAGCAACAGTGCTACCACAAACAGACTTGGCACTAGTAGTGGCGAACCATCCCTGTAAGTCCCTGCCGGCTATGGCTCTGCTTACAGCAGATAAACCACTCGATAAGGGCAAACTCGCTATCAGGAACCTAACTAATGGACCCTGAGAGACCCTACAAGGTGACACGAAGACACTTACTTGCTGGAGCGCTGGATGCTGCACAGGGTTGTAACATCCCCCACCAGGGCCTAGCCTTTTCTTGGGGCCTGGAGGCAGGCGGGGCCCAGGGATACCGGAGTGGCTGGTGGCGGTTGCGGCCTAGGAATGTGATGTCACGTTGCTTGCTATGGGGACCGGAGAGCTGTCTACAGCCTGGAAAGTCTCCAGCAGGTGGTGTGTGCAAAAAATATGGAGGGAGAGGCTGATGTATGTTCTCCCTGGGGCCACCGCTTAGTGTCCAGTAATGTATGTCCCTGGGTAATGGATGGTGATGATACAAGCCGTACCAGGGAACAGATGGAGGCAAAGTGTGCAAAGATAACTCACGGTTCTTTATTGGAGCAACTGCAGGCAACGGGCCAAACGATTTCAGAACCGATGCCGGATTTGGAGGAATCCGGATTACTGGAGTAGACATGAGAGTGATCCTCAGGACTAGATTCACAGCTGGTAGTACCGTCATGGCATATTTGAGATTATTGAGAATGACACAAAATTATTTTCACATGTGATCGTTGCCTCTGGTTTTTATGGTGTTTGTCAGATGTTTTTATCACATACAGAAATACAAGGCAATCATATATGAGAAAAAAAGCTTTTATAGGCAGAATGAGTTCTGCAGCAAGTCAATATTGCGCAGTGTTGATGTAACGTCCATGCCAAAACAGTTGGCAGAATAGGTGGTGATTGTATGTGTGTGTGAACTGGGCTTGGATTTACTGAGCCACCCCTGCGCCTTGCATTTCAGCCCTGCCCAGAAAGGGTTATTAGCCTGATTGACAGTTCCTCCGTTGCTGCTGGAGGCGGTGTCTGGGAACTGCATAAACACCTGCTTACTCCCATCATACCTTGCTGGTCAAACTGATATCTTGCTGGTTCACTAGTCTCTTGTATTCTCTGATTTCTGGATTCTGATTTCTTGCCTGGTGTATCGACTATTTCTATTTGGATTTGTGATTTGGTTTTGTTTTTTCCCGCTGCTGCCATCTCGGATTTTTACCTGCCTTATTGTGTTTGGTCTGTATTGTTGAGTGATCACACCTTACCCAGGGAGGGACGTCACACTTTTGGAACCCAAAAGTAGGTAGGGACAAGATTGGGTGGTCTTAGTGTCAGGGCTCACTGTCCTTGTTTGTCTGCCATTACATTTTTTAACAGCATATTATATTCCTGGGCCAGTATTATGGAGGATATTAGCATAAGTTCAGATGGTACAGAACCTTGTGATTGGTTCAGTTGCAGGAACAGCGCCCCCCTGCTACCTCAGGTTTGTCAGTTTGTGAACCTAAAGTCAAGCTGCCTGATCTCTTTAGTGGTGATAGAAAGCTTTTATTTCTCCTTAGGGAGAGTTGTAACTTGTATTTTCGTGTTAGGCCCCAGTCTTCTGGTAATGATGCCCAGAGGGTAGGCATCATCATGTCACTCCTGTGTGGAAGCCCTCCTGAATGGGATTTTCTTTAGCTTTTAATGCCCCAGAAATGTCTTAGTAGACCTTTCTTTTCTGCCTGGGGTTCTTTATTTGAGGAACAGACAAAACCAGTTTTGCTGAAGGTCAATTAACTGCTTTGCACCAGGGAAAATGTGCAGCAGAAGATTATTGTTCTGACTTCAGGAGATGGTCCATTCCAGTTTAGATCTGTGTCTGCTATAAGTCAGTTTGCCAGTAACCTGAATGCAAAGATAAATCTGTGTTCTGGACAGACCCTTATAGATTCTGGGTCTGTCACTAATTTTCTTGATTTTGCATTCGTTTCAGCATTAGATTTGAAGTTGGTTAAACTGGATCCACCATACCAGGTTATAGGAGCAGATTCTGCCACTTTAAGGAGGGGAAAAGTTTATTTCAAGACTCCTCAGATCTCTGTGCAGGTTGACTCAGTTACACTGAGCAGATGGAGTTTTTTGGTTTGAATAATTGTCATCTGATGTCATTTTGGGTGTTCCCTGGTTAGCAATGCATAAACTCTGTGCTAGATCGGAAGAGTTCTGGGAAGTTACTTGAATGGGGGCTAAAGTGTTCCTCTCATTGTACTTCACTTCTTATTTCTACCATTCAGGTAAAGAGAAATGTGTTTCCGAAGTATGCTTTGGATGTTGTCAAAGAGTCTGTAGTGTCATTTATCTGCCACAGGCCTCTCAACTGTGAGGACTGATATTTTCCAGGGACTAAGTGCCACAAGGAAGTGGATTTCAGCTTGTCTCATCCAGTGCATGAGGCTGTGCAAGAGTGTCAGCTGAAAAATCTTGTGCTCTGATAATCTTGCTACCATTGATAGTGGCCTTGCTAAGTTTATTGCTAATGTCAAGATCTGGCACCCAGAGACACCCCTTCTGATTGTATGTACCCCTAAATCTTTGCCGCAGAGTCCTAGAGGGGATTCATAGTTTGTTGTTACCAGAACACTCTAGTGTTGCTGACACCAAGGCCTTGTGGCTCGGTCTTATTGGTGGCCCTCATGGTCACAGAAAGTTGTGATTTTGTGGCCAAATGCATGGTATGTGCCAGCTCTAAAGACTCCTTCCCTCAAGATGGACCATTGCCTTCTCCCAACCTCTATGGGAATGGTGAGGGTCAGTGGCCCTCATAAAAGGGGGCGGTACTGTAACGTCTGTGCAAAACGTCACACTATGTGCAGTTGGCAGAATAGGTGGTGTTGATTTGGTGTGAAATGGGGCTTGGATTTACTGAGCCACACCCTGCGCCTGCATTTCGCCCTCGCCAGAAAGGTTTACTAGCCTGATTGACAGTTCCTCCAGTGTGCTGCTGGAGGCGTGTCTGGGAACTGCATAAATACTGCTTTCTCCCATAATACCTTGCTGGTCAACTGCTATCTTTGCTGTGTTAAACTAGCTCTCTTGTATTCTCTGATTTCTGGATTCTGATTTCTTGCCTGTGTCTCGACTATTCTATAGATTTGTGATTTGGTTTTGTTTATCCCCGCTGCTGCCATCTCGGATTGTTTACCTTGCCTTATGTGTTGTTTGTCGTATTGTTGAGTGTTCACACCTTACCCATGGAGGGAACGTCCCCCAGTTATTGGCCTCCGTTTAAGGGGGGACCCAATAAGTAGGTAAGAACAGATTTGGGGTCTTAGTGTCAGGGCTCACTGACCTTTGTTGTCCTGCCATTACAGTTGACCCTTCTTCTTCAGGACCTCTGCATTATCCCTGGCATGCTCCAATCAACTTCGGACCAAACCTGAACTGATAGCAGTCCATTCTTGCACAATCAATGCTTGCATATTGTCACAATTTGTTGGTTTTTGTTTGTCCACCCGTCTCTGATGATTGACACAAGTTCTCAATGGGAATTAAGATCTGGGGAGTTTCCAGGTCATGGACCCAAAATCTCTGTTTTGTTCTGAGCCATTTAGCATCACCTTTGCTTTATGGCAAGCTGCTCCATCATGCTGGGAAAAGGCATCGTTGATCACCAAACTGCTCTTGGATGGTTGGGAGAAGTTGCTCTTGGAGGACATTCTGTACCATTCTTTATTCATGGATGTGTTTTTAGGCAAGACTGTGAGAGAGCCGATTCCCTTGGCTGAGAAGCAACACCACATGAATGGTTGCAGGATGCTTTACAGTGGCATGAGACAAGACTGGTGGTATCGCTCACCTTGTCTTCTCCGAACAAGCTGTTTTCCAGATGTTCCAAACAATCGGAAAGGGGATTCATCAGAAGAAAATGATTTACCCCAGTCCTCAGCAGTCCACTCCTGTACTTTTGCAGAATATCAGTCTGTCCCTGATGTTTTTTCTCGAGAGAAGTGGCTTTTTTGCTGCCCTCCTTGACACCAAGACTTGCTCCGAGTCTCTGCCTCACAGTGCGTGCAGATGCACCACACCTGCCTGCTGCCATTCCTGAGCAAACTCTTCACTGCTGGTAGCCCGATCCTGAAGCTGAAACACTTTTAAGAGACAGTCCTGCTGCTTGCGGTCCTTGGAGCTTTTTTGGCAATAAGGATCCTCTTTCTGAATTCCTTGAGATGTGATAAATTGTTGACTGAGGTGCAATCTTTCTAGCTGTGATTAACTTTTGTAAAAATTAACATATGTATCTTCTCAAAACTTGGCCATGACTGTACACAAGTATTACGGTATACTTTAAGAATAATATGAATTTTCCTGCGTGCCACCCCATAGGACTATACAGTCATCAATATAGCGTTTATAAAGAGTTATTTTGTCTTTATAGGGATTTCTATTTGATTGAATAAACTGTTCTTCAAAATTTCTTTATAAAGGTTGGCAAAGCTTTATTATAATTGACTCCATAACAAAAATAATTATCTTGTAAGTAGAAACAAATGCTTTCCACTAAAAATTCTTTGTGTCTTCAGATGGATCCAATCATCTTTTAGGATGTCAGCTACTACCTCTACCACCTTTTCTCTGTGGAATACATGTGTAGAGAGGAGGAGGAAACGTCACAGCTACACAGATATATATTCTCCCCTGTTGGTATCCTGATGTTTTCAGTATTTTTATTAGTTGTTGGAACTCTTAGATATGATCCATTTTTACCACTTTCCTTGTAATAACACATCTATTTTATTCCGATAGTTGACTTGTCAGGGATTAATCCCGACACTATCGGGCGACCCGAAGGTTTCTTACGTTTTTTGGATGATAATATAATACCGGTATCAGATCAGATTTTCAGTTTCTTGACAGGTTTTTTTTGTTAGGAACACTCAGGAGATTCTCCATTCTAATCATAATTAAAGATGGGTGAATCGATTCTAAAGAATCGGAATCGGTTAGAATTTCCGAAACTTCGATCGTCATGAATCGAGTTTACGGTGATTCATGGGAACAAAGTTTATTACCTTATTACCAAAATGGGCGCAAGTACAACGTGTACATGGGGCAGAGAACTCTGGGAAGGAAAAAAGTAACACCTCGATCACATGTGCAGTCACACAAGCCCTATAAACAGGCAGCTTCACCATGCATGTGCTGCCTGTAGCGTCCAGCTGCTTTACTATACGGTGCGTAGTGATTTTTGCTCCAAGGCTTTCCGTTTTGGAGATCGGGAACTATGGTGACAGACAATGGGAGGAAACATGGTGTCCGCGCTGCATTGAGGAGGGGTGGCCCATGTTGCCGTGTTCAACTTGGTTGTCAACAGATTCTTCAAGTCTTCCAACCATCTGCAAGACATTCTCAAAATGGCCAGGAAACTGTGTATGTAATTCAGCCATTCTTACAAGCCAAGCACACTCTCCTCGAGTTGCAGTGGAAGAACAGCCTACCCAACATGTTTCCGAGTTTCCACCCATGTTTCCACCATGGAATTCCAGCCTCCATATGTTAGACTGCCTGAATGAACAGAGAAAAGCCATTAATGATTTTTTGATGATGCAAGCGGACCGGAGTACTCCCCTGTGTAACTTTGATGTCAGCCACTGCCACGTTATTTGTCAGCCGCCAGGACTGCTGGATGAATAAGTCTTTCCACTGCTTCATGTCCTGGAAACTCATGCTGCAAAATCTGTCTGGCCAGGGCACTGGAGAAGTGGTGGATACTGGGGGTTGAACTGGAGGAGGAGGAGGACAATTGGAGCACAAGCAGAGTCTGTTGAAATCAGTGGTTTTCCACTCTGGTGCAAGAGGCGGAGGTGCAGGAGCATCCGGAGGAGTAGAGGGTAGAGGCGAGGCAGATGACCAGAACAGAACCAACGTGGCAGTATAAAGTTGAGATGGAGGCCGGGAGTCCCTCAGAGTTACTGTGCTGATGGCCCGCAGCATGTTGCTTTGCCAACTACTGACAGCGAATAGTCAACATCCAGCATAGGGATGAGTTTTGGCGCTCCACCCTCTTGGACCCTGGCTACCGGTCAAAAAATGGGTGACTTTTTTCAGCTGCCGAGATGGAGGAACAACTGGGGGTACTATAGAGAAAACTGAAAAGACAGTTGGCCGATGCCTTTTGTGCCATTGTCCATCCTCTGTCAGGTCTGACCAAGGGATTCCTGGCAGTGATCGCTCATGTACTTCTTACCACGGCTGCTGTGGGGGAGATGGGGGGGGGGGGGGGGGGGGGTAGGAGCAGTAGCAGCTCCATCAGCAGCAGCCGGGCAGAAGTACATGAACGAATCACTTGCCAGGAATCCAAATCCCTTGGTCAGACCTGACAGAGGATGGACAATGGCACACAAAGGCATCGGCCAACTGTCTTTTCAGTATTTCAGTCCATCAGCACATCATTGTGCCACTCTGTGGCTTTCCAAGTTGCTGCCACCTACACACTCTGTCATTGTGACACTCTGTGGGCTCCTGCTGCTGCCGCCACCTCCACACTTTATCATTGTGCCACTCTGTGGCCTACCAGGTTGCTGCCACCTCCACACTTTGTCATTGTGCCACTATGTGGGCTGCTACTTCCGCCACCTCCACACTCTATCATTGTGCCACTCTCTGGCTTTCTATGTTGCTGCCACCTCCACACTCTATCATTGTGCCACTCTCTGGCTTTCTATGTTGCTGCTAATTACACACTCTGTCATTGTGCCATTCTGTGGGCTCCTGCGGCCTACCAGGTTTGTCCACCACTTTTTTGGCAAAGACATAATATTTTCAGGAAAACTGTAATGTATGATGCATGTGGCGTCTCTAATCTTCAAATTTTAATGGAAAATTTCAACTTCAAATTAATTTCAAACTTCGTCATTGTGCCACAATGTGGCCTTCCCTGTTGCTGCCAATTCTAGAATTTGTCATTGTGCCACTTTCTGACCTCCTGCTGCTGCCACCTCCACACTGTGTCATTCTGCCACTCTGTCGCCTACCATGTTAATGCCACCTCCACACTGTCATTGTGCCACTCTGTGGCCTGCCAAGTTGCTGCCACCTCCACACTGTCATTGTGACAAAAAAAAAATCAGAGGATTTTTGTGATTTTTTTATTTTGAATTTAAAAAAATTGCAAGGGCCTTTTCCCGGTAAACAGAAATAGTAGCTTAAACATAGAGCCACTGCTAGTGCAAAGCCAGATTTATGTCTTGTGATTTTTTTTTTAAATAATTGCTGAAAAGTTGCAAGATCACTGTCACGGTTGTCCCTGCGACCCCCGTCTCGGGTTGCACGCACACCAGTTTACCTCTGTATGGCCTGCGGTCTTCTCTGTGGTATTCACGTTGCCGGGTCCCAGCAGTGTCTCCCCCGGCTCCATGCACGAGTCCCTTCTGCATTAGGGCGCGCGTGTGCCAACTCTGTTAAAGTTAAAGGGTCAGCGCACTGATAATTGCTGCTGGCCACCTGCCTTTCCTGATAAATTCCCAGCCCCTTCCTGTGTTGCCTGCCAGATCTTTGTGCTCATGCCTAAAAGAAAGCTGTTTCTTGCGACCTGTTTCTGTGTATTGACCTCCTGTTGTGACCCTGGACCTGTTTACGATTCTGCTCCTCTGCTGCCAGCCCTGACCTCCTGCTCCATCCCAAACCCTGAACCATTGCCGCCTGTATTGACCTATTGCCTGTCCCCGACCACGAGACTGCCTGCTGATTCTGTACCTGGGTCACTGACAATAACCTAAATGACTGATGATGATAAATATAATCCACCTGTGTGTAATCAAGTCTCTGTATAAATACACCTGCTCTGTGATAGTCTCAGGGTTCTGTATCATAAAGACCAAGGAACACACCAGTCAGGTCCATGATACTGTTGTGGAGAAGTTTAAAGCCGGATTTGGTTACAAAAATATTTCACAAACTTTAAACATCCCAAGGAGCACTGTTCAAGCGATAATATTGAAATGGAATGAGTATCAGACAACTGCAAATCTACCAAGATCCGGCTGTGCCTCTAAACTTTCCTCTCAAGCAAGGAGAAGACTGATCAGAGATTCAGCCATGAGGACCATGATCACTGTGGATGAGCTGCAGAGATCTATAGCTGAGGTGGGAGAGTCTGATCATAGGACAACAATCGGTCATATACTGCATTTATGGAAGAGTGGCAAGAAGAAAGACCTTTCTAAAAGATATCCATATAAAGTCTTGTTTAGCCAATTAAGGATGCAGCCTGTTTGTAAGTTAAGGCTCAGTCCTTTTTTTAAATTTGACCAGTGTCTGTTCCTGTGGTAATTACTTTTCACCGCTTTAAGATATCCCTGTGATTTTGAGACTGTTTACTTGTGAGACATTGTAGTTTATGTTAGTAGTGTCTTTTTGGTGATCAGTTTCTTTTTTGGGGGGGCAACAATTCAAAAATTTAGGAAAAATTTGAAAAAAGACATTTCAAAGTTTCAAATCTTCTTCTTTCTGTACAAAAAGGCAAACCGCAATTTTTTTTGTAGAAACCTTTTGCCATCGGTCTTCTTTTTATTTCCATAATTTGATGTTTCCCTTTTTTTTTTTTTTTTTTTAAGATGTGCGGTTTCAAGTTTTAGTAGCAACATCTGTGGGTTTCCCCGGCTAGGGCAATACCCCATAGGCGGCAATAAGCTGCAGGATGGAGACACGGCAGGGCTCAGGAGGAAAGGAGCAAAATTTAGGTTTTGGAGCTCCGTTTTCACTAGATTGGTGTTGGGAGTACACCTGAGGTACCAGTACAATAGAAACCTCCAAATAGTGACCCCATTTTGGAAATGGCACCCCTCAAAGAATGTATGTAGGGTTGTATCAGCATTTTAACCCCTAAGATGCTGGCTCAAATGTAATACAAAGTGGGTAGTGCATAGTAAAATTGTATTGCAATTTATCAAATTTGCCATTGTAGTGACAAAAGCATTTTGCCCAACTCATGCCATTGGGGAGAAACACATCAAAAATCATTCTGCGGGTTACCCCGGTTAGGGAAATAATCTGCAGGATGGAGACACAACAGGGCTCAGCAGGAAAGGAACAAAATTTAGGTTTTGGAGCTCCGTTTTCACTAGATTGGTGTTGAGGGTGCCCCTGAGGTACCAGTACATCAGAAACCCCCAAGTAATGACCCCATTTTGGAAATGGCACCCCTCAAAGAATGTATGTATGGTTGTATGAGCATTATAAATCCCTAAGATGCTGGCTCAAATGTAATACAAAGTGAGTAGTGCAGAGTTAAAATTGTATTGCAATTTATCAAACATGCCATTGTACTGTAGTGACAAAAGTATTTGCCCAACTCATTCCACTGGGGAAAAACCCCTCAAAAATCATTCTGCGTGTTACCCAGTTTAGGGCAATACACAATAGGCAGTAATAATCTGTAGGGTGGAGACACGGTGGGGCTCAAAAGGGAATAACTTGCATTTGGATCACAGGCATTAAACCCCTAAGAACTGACCCTACATGAATTAATCTAGGGGTATAGTTAGAATTTTAGCCCAGCAGGTGGACCCCCAAAAAATGCATTATGGAAAGTGCATAGTAAAAAAATATCCATTATGTCCTCTTGTGCCCAGCTCCTGCCACAGGAGACAAACACCCCAAAAATCATGGTGTGTGTTTTCCCGGTTATAGCAATACCTCATGTGGGTCAGTAATCTACGGGCTAGGCACATGGCAGGGCATAGAAGGGAAGGTGCGGCATGCAGCATGATGTATAAGTGCATAGTACATCAGGGTAACAACATGGTAATCTAAAAATCCAGGGATATATGATAAAATCGGAACCAATCTTTCATACATAGGGACATATCTTCATCAGGACCTCTGCGCCTATTGCTAGAACTTGCGACTATTTAGCTCTCTCCGCCACCTTAACCCCAGTGTTACTGTCCCCGCGTTGGCGCACTCGGTGCCGACTGCGACTTTTAATAAACGCGGCACAGGCTCCTGCCCTGATACATCAAGGAGCTTCCGGCACCAGCGCCAGTGTATGATAAATGTCCCCCATAGTCCTGTTTTTTCTGGGCATGTCTCACAATGATAAATTGTGTCCTTCCAAATGCCTTCTTTGGAGGACACCTTGCACCTCTTCTGTGTCAGTGCCTTCTTGGCAGTTTGGGGAACTTCTCCTGGAAAGTGATGCCCTGGTACAATGTGTGATGTGACCTCCCTTCCAGAAGTGCTGGCACTCCCCCCTTCCTGGTCTCCAAAAAGAAAGTACTTTATTACCACCTCTTGAAATTCCAGGAAAGTTCCCCTTTGTCCTGCACATAGATGTAGCACTTAAGCATTATATAGTGCTCTCTGCATGATGTGCACGGCCGGTTTGTTATGGTAAAGTACAAGATAGGGGTTCCTCCTAGTAGTTCATCATATCTTATAACACAAAGATCATAACTAGAGATGAGCGAGCACTAAAATGCTCGGGTGCTCGTTACTCGAGCTTTTTTTACTGTGAGGGCCATCCCGCTCATCCGGTGGAAAAATTTGGACTCGACGGACTACGGCCCTCCAATCTATTCATGTTAATGGGGGCCACTTACCTGTCCTCTGGTTGCGTAATTTTTATCATTTTGGGACATGCCACATCATTACCGGCATCACTTTCGATTCCATTTACGGGGAGGGTACCTATTCTGTGCATCTGTGTTTTGAAGACTTTTGGGACTGACAAAAGGCACTAATCTATTTCCTTTTCCTGGAGGGCACCTCCTGCTCCTTGTGGTTTGATCTAATGTTGGGGGACTGCCAATACAGTTGACTCCATAATCTATGCTCCTGCAATGGCAGGGCCACCTACCATTTGCTCATTGGTGTGACAATGTTTGTGGGATGCCTACATACAGGCCACTCAATCTATTCCAATTTTGTTGTAGGGCCACTCCACGGCTGGTACCTCATGGTTTTTACAAATTTTTGGGGACTGCGCCAATAAGGCACTCCTCAATCTATTTCCATTTTTACTGGAGGGCCCACCCTACCTGCTACAGAAAGATGGTGAGGGAGTACGTAGCTGACCATACCATCGTCCTAAATGATCACACAGCTCCCTACAACTACTGGGTTTCAAAGCTGGACATGTGGCACGAACTGGCGCTGTACGCCTTGGAGGTTCTTGCCTGCCCTGCCGCTAGCGTCTTGTCCGAGCGGGTTTTCAGTGCAGCTGGTGGCATCATCACCGATAAGCGTACACGCCTGTCGACTGACAGCGCTGACAGGCTGACGCTTATTAAAATGAATAAAGGCTGGATTTCTCAGAATTTCCAATCTCCACCAGGTGAAGGAAGCTCAACCTGAATAATTGATCCACTCCTCCTCCTCCTCATTTTCCTCCTTCTCCTCCTCTTTGTACAGTAAAGCAGAGGAAAATGGCTATTTTTTGACAGGGCCCACTGGCTCTTGCTATAGTACTTCATGCATTTAATTTTTCTGGAGGGCCACCTACCCGGTCCTCTGTTTGAAACAATTTTTGTGAGTGCCACATACAGGCACTCAATCTATTCCATTTTACTGCAGGGCCACCTACCTGCTCCTCTGGTTTGAACAATTTTTGGGACTGCCACATACAGGCACTCAATCTATTCCATTTTACTGGAGGGCCACCTACCTGCTCCTCTGGTTTGAAACATTTTTGGGACTGCCACATACAGGCACTCAATCTATCCCATTTTACTGGAGGGCCACCTACCTGCTCCTCTGGTTTGAAAAATGTACTAGGTGCTTGCTGTCCTGTGTGCCATGTTCCCATCACCCTAAAGCTTGTATCTCCTGTGTTGCGACCCTGGATTGGCAAAGAATAATGGACAATCTTTCAGAAGGAAAAATCCGCTGCCGCGTCGTGCGAAAAACATAGGCGATTTATAAGACATGGACGCGATAACTTCATCTATTATAGTTTATCTGCACACCATCTTTAACTACTCTGAATTGCCCTAAGTCCACTTACAGCTAGACCTATATTTAGGGACGGACCATACACTATACCGTACATCTTGCCACTCTTTTCCCCTCCTTTTCCAATGCCCGGCAGAACTAATTTGTGTCCAGCCACGGGAGTTGTGGATGGTACCTTTTTTATCACACTCATGCCTATGGTACGCTACCACCTTTGCTTCTATCGGGGTGATCCGCCTTCTAAACTTTGACCAACCTCCCTTCTTCTCCGTTCCCACCCTTGGCGTCTTCCGCATACTCAATTCACTTTTCTTTTGGACTACGTTGAGACTAAATCACATTGTGACCGTACCTGACCTGGCTGATTGCTCTTCTTCCTGCTAGATATGCCTATGCCCCTTGTCTGCCCCGGGACTAAGCCATTCCGGCAAAGCCCCTCTGCTGGCCGCCTTCGCGGTCTTTTTTCGGTTTGCCAGGCGACGCGGCTCGCTCATCCCCCGCCTCTTTCCGGCAGCAGTGCGCTTGACCACGGAGCGCACTGCGCTGGCGCCCTAAGGACGCCATGTTTGTGTAGCCCTCATCCGGCCCACTCATCGCCCGTATGGGCGTCACGTGACCACGGAGATGACGCGTATTTAACGCACTGCACCAACCGGCAACACACGAGCTGCCACAGTGACACACTGTGTCTGAGCGCTCACCCTGGCAGCACCCCGGCGTTCATACCTCCGTGCACCTATTCTGGAGGATGCCGATTCACCCATTGGCCTGCACCTAGACCTTAGGTAAGACACCGTAATTTTTACTTATGATTACTTTGGCTCTCTATTGTTATTAAGGCCACCTAACCTTATCATTCTGTTATCATCACAGACTTTCCTCCGGTGCACCTAAACTGATCCCTCTTGACATGCTGCATATATTTACCTGATACAGTAAGGGTAAGCACCATCTATTGGTCTTACTACACCGATATTTCTGCTTACCTCATTTTATTACCCTGGTGTCTTTTTTTGTTATGTCCCCAATAGGTCCTATTTCCCCTGATGAGCCTATACTCTATAGGCGAAACATGGCATGCAGGGAAAACTGACGTTACTCCACTCAGCACATAGTGTACCTTGGTTTCATGACTTGTACCAAGACTATGTACACAAAAAGGTGCATCTCATGCGGTAAAAAAATAAGCCCCTATAGGTCCACATAAAAAAAAAAAAAATTATAGCCTGTACAATTTGACAATGCACATATTATCTGGATGGCGCCTCCTTTCATTCTATGCCTGGCCGTGTAGTTGGGAGAAATTGGGGATCAAACTTTGTGGAGCTTCTTTTCATTTAATCCATTACAAATGTTTAAATTTTCCACCAAAAAGGAAAAATCTTACAATTTGTAGACCGCACCTCCATTTTGTTTTAACCTCTATAAAACACCTAAAGGGTTAACAAACTTCTTAAAAGGGCTTTTTCGTACATTGAGGGGTTGTTTCCATAATGGGGTAATTTACGAGACTATTATTTAGGCCTCTCGCAGTCAATTAAAAGTTGATCGGGTCCATCTAAATACAGGTTTTGAGGATTTTCCCAAAAAATTGATAAATGGCACCTAAATTCTTAGCCTCATAATATTCTAGAAAAATATGTGGAATCTTAAAAAACCATGCCAACATAAAGCAGACATTTAGGAAATGTAAGCTATGAATTTATTTGGGTGCAATGACTATCTGCATCGAAAGTAGAGATTTTAGAACTTTGAAATTAAAGAATTTTATACATTTTTGGCCAAATTCCGTTTTTTTTTTTCATAACTAAACACAAAAGATAGAATTCAAATCTTTAAACTAATTTAAAGTACAATGTGTAACGAGAGAACAATCTCAAAAAATGGGACTGTGTCCTAAAGGCCAAAATAGGCTGGGTCCAGTAGGGGTTAATTACTTATAAATGTACCTGTTGTATGTTATTTATCACTACTAGACTAAGGATTTAATTTTTCATTGATTCATTAATCAATTTTACTATATAAATTCATTATCTATTGTAAGAAATTTGTTAGGGCTTCACCCTGCCAGAGAACAAACAAAGTAATTTTGTAACCTTACTTGCATGTGGCTCTCACACAGACAGGCCATGTGTCTTCAGGTAGAGAGAGAGAATTGCCCATATGACTTTCCTTAAAGTGTAACCGTCATAATGAGCACAAAAAAACCCTAAAATACATAATTCTGCTCCAGGTGTCCCTGGAAATCATTCCTCAAAGTATATAGCCTTTTGGTCCTCATTTAGTACCTCTTTTGTCCCATAGTAACCATGGTTTTTAGCGATCAAAAAAACTACAATCAGCAGGAAGGAGGAGCGGGACCTGCCTCCTGTCCCCTCATCACAAGCGCATGGTGCTGACTAGAGATGAGCGAACATACTCGTCCGAGCTTGATGCTCCCCAACCTGACCTTTTCCATCTTTTCGCAGTACAGTCCTGCCAGATGTTTCGTGTCCTTGTCCTGTGCACTCTTCTGTGGGATAGATAATTCGAATACCTCTGTGACCCATAATCTCATTCTACTAGGACCAGTCCTCATCATTTTTGTGAACCCGGCCTTCCAACCCCAGTTCCTGGACGAGGGCCGAGAACGGTGACCTGTCAAACCGACGCTCTCGACCTCTGTGCTGGGGGCAGTCCTCTGGTTTAGCCAACTGCCGACAAAGGGTCAGGTCAATGCTTTTGGGAGTGCGGGGGTAGTTTGTCTGATATGCCCTGTGGACCGGAGAACAACTTGTATGGACCCCAATCCGAGCCAGAACTCTTGCTGTACGGGGGTACTAAGCTTCGGTGTCGCTCAGTCAAGTATGCCTTCTTTTCCCGATTCGCCTGTCGGAACGCCAGGACTCTGCACCGGCTCAGCTGTAATTCCTCTCTCTCTGCACTCTCTGCGGTCACCGTGAATACGCCTCCCCACTCGTCCGTCCAGGCATCTTGTGCAAGGCCGTTCTTCAACGTTCCCGCCCGTCGGAATGCTGACACCGGAGACCTTGCACACCCGTATGGTACCCCTCATAGCCGGCTGCGTTCTGCCCTAATGCCGTACAACCTTTTCCAGCAACAGCGGGACCGTGGCGCGGGACTCTTCCTGCTTCTGGCGGGACCCCTCTCCTCCTGCTGCCTAACCTGTCTTTCTGCAAGCTGCCGGTAAGCCGGGTAGCTCCGTTCTTTCCGGCCTGCTGGCGACCTCTCCTTCCTGCGGCTTCATTCGACCAGCCATCATGGTGCGCCGTGTAGGCGAGCCTTTCAGGTGTGTTCTTTTTGAACTGCCCGCATCCTCCCCCAGACTGTGGGGATTTGGCCCAGTAGAACCCGTGGTAGCGGGGTGCTGTATCAGTTTAAGACAGTGACACCAAGGACGTCCAAAACAGGGCGCGCCGGCGTTTATTGCAGCAGAAACAACATAAACGGCCTTCACATTCAGCAGTAAACAAACAAAATCGACCCGTCAGGGGCTAACTATACAGTTTCCACTAACTCACCACTATACAAATCACTTGGCTGCTCATGCCACAGAGGTCAGGCGGTGTGCTCTCCCAGGCCCCTCCAGAGAGATCGCCCAACATTCTGAGCAATGCTCAGCCCTGTAATGCAGACTGATTAGTGCTCTCCCTCACCTTTGTCCCAGGTGCTTGACACACACCTCAGCACGCAGGCCTGCCTAATCGGAAAACAGGGAAACATACCGCCCATCCCCAGTTACCCCCTTCATGTCTCACCATTGCTAGAAGGATCAGAAACATGGAACAAATTGACATGAAGCAATGTAATGTGCTGAATTTTCATAAACCCACGCCTTTGATGGCTTACCGAAGCCCAGCTCGATCAGGACCGGACTGGTTAGGGCATACTCCTGTACCAGGTCAGCATAAGCAACCAACGTGCTATTGTGACAGCTAGAAAAAAAAAGTCTGTTTCCCATGTTTGCAATGTATTAAATTGCAAATATCTTGATAATGGGTTCTAATCTATAGCATGATCGGCACAATGCTCGGGTGGTACGTTAGTCGAGAAACAACTTTTCGGCCAGATGCTCCGTGCTCGTGCTTCGAATAAGACCCATTGAAGTCATGGTGAGACTCGAGCATTTTTCAAGGGACCAAGGCCTTGCACAGGGAAGACTTGCCAACACTTAAACCTAGAAAATATGGACGCACCACGTAAATGGACAGAAACACAGGGGCACATCAGGGAGGCCCTCTGGGCTGCTTAATTCGCACCATTATGCCAAAATTAATGGGCAAAACGTATGAGTCCCAAACGCGCAAACATTCACTCCCCACTCACTTGGCCTGACTGTCCATTTCTCCGCGTCAAACTCCTCTTCCTTGCCCATTACAGCTAGAAAGTGAAGACTGAGCAATGGCCCCTCTTCTGGTCTCGCAAACATCTTCCTCCTCTTCTCCCTCATCCTCAACCCCTCCTATATGCGCTCTGGAGAACAACCTGAGGTCCTTTGTGCACATACAAGGGAATCTTCTTCCCCTACGAACTGCTGATACGACCGCAAAGCTTTCGACTCAAGCTGAACCAGAGAGTTTTTCCAAAACAGGCCACAGGCGGGATGGTGTGAGGCTGATGAGGCGGTAATCGCCCTGACCATCTGTGTGACATCTAAAGTTTCCGCATCTGACAGAATCAGACATGCCACGTCCACTCCTCATGTGACTTGAGAAGTGACTGACTGACTGTACTCCAGTTTGGTGGAAGTTGGCATTGCAGTCTACAATCGCCGGTGCGCTGCTGGTAAACTCTGGATAAACATGGTTAAGTGTTGAATTCCACCCGCGGGGCATTGGGAGGGCCAGCCTGCGCTCCCTGAGATTGGCAGCATCCTTGCTGACTTCCTTAATGCGCACAGATGTGGCGCAAAATCCGCTTCTTTAGCCAAAATCAGACAGATTGGGGTGTGTCTTGGAGGAACCGCTTACTATAGATTTAAAGCCATTGGGCCAGCAGGGCCAGGTACAGTCGGCCGAGTGCAGAGCCTCCACCAGGGTAACCGCCGGGGTCAACAACCTACCATGCCCCTGCTTCTAGTTCACTGGCAAGCCACAAAATCAGTCTTCGCCTGAATGGCCCTGTAAGCGCTCTTGGGCGGTGTGCTTTTAATATCGCGTCGCCATCAATATATTATCGCGAATATCTATCGCATCTTTTCATCAATAATCAATGATTATCGGATCGCCCTAGATTGCGTCAGCCTTTTGAGCACCGTCTGCTGTCGCTTACGATGGACACGCTGCTGTTGCTAGAGCTACCGACGGATGGCGCCATAGCCCAGAATGGTAATTCGGGAGGAGTTGGGTGAGGAGGTAGGGAGGGAGGCATAGTAGGCTGGAGGACCTGGCCGAGGTAGGACCCCACAATCCTGGCGTCGGCAGTATATGACCCACCAGGTCAACTCGGTCCCCAGCCTCCCACCAAGTAAACCCATGTGCCTCAGTGATATATAGTGGCCCTACTCCCGCAGCAACTCGTCACTGTCCGTGGTCAGTGGACACTTGTCAGAAACGGCGTTGGTCAGGCAACGGATGATGTTGTCTGACACGTGCTTGTGCAGGCTGGGACGGCACATCAAAAATTGTGGCTGGGGACCGAAACCGTACCGAGGGCAGCGCTTGCTGCCATGAGGTTCGAAAGGCCTCCTGTCTCTACCGCCTCAGGGCAGCAATCTCCAGTCTAAGCAGTTGTGGAGATGTGGGACTTGAGGGCTTTTTGTGGGTGTGGTTGCACATCCTTCTTGCGCTCCAGCTCTGGGGTATGGAGGAGCTGAACGCTGGTGGTGATGCTGTGGAGGATTGTGAAGCGAAGAGTGGGTTTCCCTGCACCGGGAGTGTGTTGGGGGGCCGGTCCTGGGCAGGGCACTGACAGCAAGAGCACATCAAGGGGAGGAGCAGTGTGTGTGCCGGCCGGAGGTGAATGGTTGGTTCCATTGATGGGTGTTGTACATTCATATGCCTGGCATACTGGGGGTGTTTAAGCTGGTAGTGGTGGAACCCCTGCTTGATCCTTTTGGCACGGTCACACCACATCCTTCGGTCATCCGGTGTTTCTTTAAAGACCCTCCAGACTTCTAAAATCTGACCTGCGCACAAGCTGACTACGGGAAACATTTGGCGTGATGCACCAGCTCTGGCCCCCTCCGCTCCTCTGCCCCACCACTGCCTCTTCCAACCTGTTTCGTGAGGACTCGCCCTCCGTCTCAGAAGCACTGTGTTCACCCGGCCTCTCAACCCATTGGTCTGTCACCTCATCATCCTCCAGCCCTCAGGTCTGCCCCCCCGACTTCTGCCCGACAACAACTCCACCCACCTGCGGCACCTGGGCTCCTCACAATCGTTCTACTACCTCTTATACAATGTCATCATCCCCACAGACTGCGACCGGTGAAAACTGGCATCGAAAAGTCTAGCAGCGCAACCGGACAGTGTTTTGTACTGTGTGAAGGTCCAGAAAACAGTTCCTCAGAGTATGCCGGTTTCAAAGCCAAATTTTGCTGGATGGGGCAGTACTGGGGAAGGAGCTGAGGTTGGAGGAGCTGGAGGATGCTGATTTCGTGACAATGGTGGACTGCGAGAGACTGCTGGTGGACAATGGGCTAGAAGCCTATGCCGCATTCAAACATACTCCGCACTGTAGTCTGGTGGCCTCAACATGTGCTTCTACCCAGTCCCATGGAACTTGAGACTGAAACCTAGGGATGGTAGCTCGCGGCGGTCCCCGCTCCCATCAGTCACATGTGTGTCCTCACCCCCAGCCCCGACCACGGCCTCTAGTACTCTTGCAGTAGTTGGACGCCCGACGTCCACCGCCCTCTCTACCCCGAGCCCTCGGGTAACATTATTGAAAATGAAAGGGATAACTTTAATTTTTTTTTTGTGTTTTTTTTTTGTTTTTAGTTTTTTTTTGTGTGTTTTTAGTTTTAAAACCAACAATGCGATCCTAATGCCTAGCTGGCGAGTGCAGCCAAGTATGAAAGCACCTGCTATGCCAGATTGAGATGACGCTGATTTATGAAAAAATAAACGAAAGAAAAAGAATGGCAGACGTGCCTAATGGAAATCCACCCCTAATAACTTTTCCCCCACTTCGTCTTGCATGGAGTGGGCGTCACTAAGCGCTAACACCGCGGTCGCAAGTCTCGCGCCAAAGTCCTCCATTGGCTAGTATATGCCTGCAGCACGGACATCCACCAGCATATCAACCAGAAATAAATATATATAACGCTATTGAGGCGAAGTAAGCCGTTTGGATTCTCCTTTGGCTATTTGCTAGCCACGTATAAAGGCACGACTACTGCGATGACGCTGATTATGAAAAAGAAACGTAAAATAAAAAGGAAATTGTCAGACTGTGCCTAATTGAATCCAACCCTATAAATTTTCCCACGTCGGTCTTTTTGCGATGATCATGTGCTCACATAGCTCTAAACACAGCGGTCACAAGTCTCACTACCAATTGCCCCAATTTGCTAATAGATGCCACTGCAGCAAGGAACAATGCCACCAGCAGATCAACCAGAATAAATTATATACCTACTGTAGGCGAATAAGCCCGTTTGGTCTTTTATGGCTATTTTTCCTTCCTTCTAGCCAATTATAAAGCCCACTGCTATGCCAGTGAGATGACGCGAGTTATTAAAAAAATAAACGTAAAATAAAAAGGCAAATGGCAGACTGGGCCGAATGACAGCCAACCCCTATAAATTTTTCCCACTTCGGTCTTTGCGATGATATGTGCGTCCCTAACGCTAAACACCACAGCGGTCGCCAACTCCCGCACTACAAATTGCTCACATCTTGTCTAGTAGATCACTGCACAAGGACAGCCACAAGCAATCACCAGAATCAATCATATAAACGCTACTGTAGCGTAAGTCGGCCGTGTTGTATTCTCCTATGGCTAGTTCTAGCCAAGTATGAAAGCACCTGATGAATGGACGCTGAGTTTGAAAACAACTAAAATAAAAGTAAATGCATACTGGGCCTATTGAAATCAAACCCCTATAAATTTCCCCTTGGTGTTTGGGTGTTGTTGGGTGGAAGATCTGTTGTCTCTTATGTATTCTCTAACACACACCGGATTCGCAAGTCCCCTGTCAAATTTTGTTTCTCACAATCTATGGTACTCGTCTGCAACTACTAAGTGCCAGCAAGCCCACCAGCAAGCAACCAAACAAAAGTAAAAATATAACTGTTTGTAGCACTAAGAAGGGCTGTTGGGTTCTGAGTGAAGCTCCTCCTGCCTAACTTATTCTTATAGAACACCTAACGACTTTCCCGACGCCAGCGAGGCATTGCTCTCTCCCTCTAGCGGCATCAGACACACGAGATCCGATAGAGCATACGCGGGCAGGGGCTGTCTATTCCACGGTCACTGATCAAGAATGGCAGCCAACCATGACTATCGACGTGTAGGGTACCACGTCGATGCGGGGTGGAGTGCAGAGTTCTCGGCTTGTGATTGGCTCTTGTTTTCTCGGCCTCCAAAAGCAAAACGTCTGGAGCTGCCATTTTCTCTTCGACGCGGAGGGCAAAGTATTCGTACCTCGCAACGATCATTTTCGATACATAATGATCGAACGTACTCCCACATCTGATGGCTACTTTCAGCAGGATAATGCGCCTGTCATAAAGCTGGAATCATCTCAGACTGGTTTCTTGAACATACAATGAGTTCACTGTACTCAAATGGCCTCCCAGTCACCAATCTCAATCCAATAGAGCATCTTTGGGATTTGGTGGAACGGAGATTAGCATCATGGATGTGCAGCCGACAAATCGGCGGCAACGTGTGATGCCATCTTGTCAATATGGACCAAAATCTCTGAGAATGCTTCCAGCACCTTGTTGATTTATGCCACGAAGAATTAAGGCAGTTCTGAAGGCAAAAGGGGGTCCAACCCGTTACTACATGGTGTACTATAAAGTGTCCGGTGAGTGTAGTCATGCAAAACAGAGGAGAACCCAAACAAGTGACACCATTTTGGAAAGTACATCATTGAAGTATTTAGCAAGGTGTAATATGTGTATTTGCCCATACAAGTGTGTGATCTAATTAGGCCCCCAAAAATAACAAATGTGAAAATTTTCCCAAAAAAGTTAACTTTACACCTAGTTTTTCTAAACCAAAAGGGACAAACACAAACAGCCCCCAAAAATAATAATAAATTAAAATGTTGTATGGGCATGCAATCAAGGGAAAGACGGATGTTTGCCTTTTGAAGCAAAATTTGACAGAAATCCTTACATGTGTCAGGATGAATTTGGAGAGCCCGGTCGTACAAAGCAGAGGCAAAAGTGCCAGGCCCCGCTCTGCTTTGTACGCACCTCAATAAAGATTTCTTCGCATAAATTGGTGAGTGCCGCTGAATTCTTTTTGCTTGATTTGCGAACCAAAAGTGACTACAATTTTTGAATTACACCCCTTGGAGAATTTAGTAAGTGTATAATATGTGAAAATTGCAAAGGATGTGCTAACAAATTCAGAGGCTTAGAAGGGAATTAGCAAACATACAAACAATAAAACCAACAATGACCTCAGTTTTTAAATTGCAATTTGACATAACAGTTGTTTCCTTTTACCTTAAATGAATTCACAACAAAGGTTGGATGTTTGTTGTGTAAATTGTGAATGTGTTGCATATAAGGTGTAGTATATTCCAGGGGACCAACTAAAACTGAGGCACTCTTTCATGCAAGTCCAAGTTTGTCAGGGCAGGTCTCGTAATGGTATATAATGCCCTTCCTAACCCCCCTTTTGGAACATAATCTGCTTATTTTCTGGGTCCTTCTTTGTAGCAGTCTGGGGGAACTTAACTGGTAAATGTTGCCTTACCACACATGGTGGACATCTAATCCAGGGGTTCTGGGGTGCTGCCCTTCTTGGCCAAATATGTTCCTTAACCGGAGGGCCGAGCCCTCTCATAGCCGGTAAGTCTCTGCTGCATATTGAGCAAAGGCTTACCGGTAACACCCGCGATCGGTGCGGCACCGATCGCGGGTGTTTTCTTGCTGATCGCCGCCGGCGGCTTCAAACTGATGGCGGCATGGGCGCCGCCATCTTCCCGAGGATCGCCGCTCCCCATCATCGGGGACGGTGATCCGTCGCCATGGTAGCTTTGGGTCTCACAGACCCAAGCTACTTCGGGTTAACCCATTCATTACAATGTGCTATCAGCACATTGTAATGTATGAGGAGTAAAATCCCCATATACTGCCATACTGTAGTATGGCAGTATATGGTAGGATCGATCAGACAACCTAGGGTTAAAGTACCCTAGGGGTCTGAAAAATAGTAAAAATAAAAGTTAAAAAAAGTTTTAAAAAAAATTATAATAAAAAAACCTAAAAATTCAAATCACCCCCCTTTCCCTACTGATATAAATATAAATAACAGTAAAAATCATAAACACATTAGGTATCGCCGCGTCCGAAAATGCCCGCTCTATCAAAATATAATAACAGTTTTCACTGCGTTTAACCCCGTAACGAAAATCGCGTCCAAGTGCAAAACTGGCACTTTTTGCCATTTAAAAAAAATTAAAAATTCTATAAAAAGTGATCAAAAGTCGTACAGTCCTAAGAATAATATCATTGAAAACATCATAAAAAGTCGCAAAAGATGACACCACCCTCAACTCCATACAATGAAGTATGGAAAAGTTATAAGCACAAGAAGACAGCAAAAAAAAAAAAAATTTGTTCATGAGGTTTTAATTTTGTAAATGTATGAAAACATTATAAAACCTATAACTACAATTTGGTATCCTGTAATCATACTGTCCCAAGAATAAATTACATGCGTCATTTGTGCGTGAGTGAAAGCCGTAATATCCAAGCCACAAGAATACGACACAATGCGTTTTTTCACCATTTTCAATGCATTTGGAATTTTTTTCCCGCTTCCCAGTACATGCATGAAATATTCAATGCAATCACTATGAAGTGCAATTTGTTACACAAAAAACGAGCCATCACATAGCTTTTACGTGTAAAAATAAAAAGTTATAGATTTTGAAGGTGGGGAGTGAAAATGGAAATGAAAAAACGGGAAGAAGGCCCGGTCCTTAACCGGTTAATCACCACCTCTTGAAAATGGAGAAATGATACGGCATGGCCTGCACATTGGAACAGCATGTAAGAGTTGTACAGTGCCATCTGTAAAATGCACACAGCCAGCTTTTTATACCATATCCTTGTATACCATATCAGGTGCTAAAGGGCACTATGCGGCTTTAGCACCTGATCTAGCAGAGCAACCTCACCCATGTTTTGGGGCAGTGGTGGTGGTATCTCGTACTGGGGTAAGGGTGCAGGAGTCCACAGGAGTTCCTGTGGTCGGAATAAGGCCCCTTTCACACTTTCGTTTTTCAACACGTGCGCTGGCATGCTTTTGACATGCAGAACTTGCATT
This sequence comes from Engystomops pustulosus, assembly GCA_019512145.1. Taxonomy (NCBI): domain Eukaryota; kingdom Metazoa; phylum Chordata; class Amphibia; order Anura; family Leptodactylidae; genus Engystomops; species Engystomops pustulosus. The sequence continues at coordinate 43,644,454 of CM033649.1, forward strand.
GCACTCTGACCCTTGTAATCAATGGGTTTTTCAGACTTGCATTTTTTCACACAACATGCACTTTTTTTAACGCGCGTTTAAATCTCAGCATGCTCTACTTTTGCAAGTCACGCTCGTAAAAAACTCACCATACAAGTCTATGGAGATGCATCAAAAAAGCATTGCACTCTGAGACACTTGCAAGTCCAATGCAAGTGCTATGTGTTTTTCATGCATCAATTGCCCTAGAAAAGATAGACCACAGTCCCGAGTCCTTTACATGCGTTATCTGCGCATGAAAAACACATTGAAAATGTGCATGAAAAACTGAGACACTGAAGAAACTCTGACTGAAAACTGATTGAACTCTGATGAAAAATGTCAGTTTTCACTGACCAAACCCTGACGCACCCTGATCCGACTCTGACGTGATCTGCAACACAAGTGTGAAAGGGCCTAAGACATTTCTCTTTTTCATAACTTGACCAACATCTAAATGGCTGCCTAACAAGGGATCCAGGGAAGCCTCTCTGGTTTTGCATACAGTGCTGCAGGTTACGTACCACAGGAACTAAGGGATTGGAATATTGAATGTTGGTATAAAAGTTATCCACATACTACAGTGGAAACCGTTTATCCAGCAGCGGGTGCACCAGATCCCCACAAGCTCCCAGTAAATCTAGGACAGGGGGCTTATTCATTTGTCTTTTTCATAAACCTTAACCGTTTTTTTTTATTCTGTACCTTGCCTTCTTCTTCGACAGGTACTGGTAGAACTTTTACCTTTGAAATGTAGAAGTGACTCATCAACACAAACATTTTAGTAAAATGGGAACATACCGGACAAACTTTGTGCAACTTGGTGAGGATTGGTTTAATTATATAGACAAGCAACTGATGGGTGGCTATAAGGTGGGCAATTATCATTGAGCTGCCTAGCTGTGCGTTCTATCGGAGTACTATAAAAAAATATCAGTACTCCAATACTAGGTTTTTTTTTTTTTATCAAAGCCTATGTGCAGCACTATACAATATAAAAAAAAACATCTCCTGTAATAATTGACAGTAATCATTTTATCTTTTGTATACTACTAATTTTCTCTGTAGTGTATTACTGGCTGTGTTTGCTAGCTGGCAGTTTAGAGTCGTTTCTTTGACATACATGCTCACAGTTAAATTGCTGACATTCAGATCCATTTACAGGCAGTCCCCGGTTACGTCAACATAGGTTCTTAAGGTTTGTTCTTAAGTTGATTTTGTATGCAAGTTGGAACTGTATATTTTATAATGTAGCCCCAGCCAGAATTTTTTTGGTCTCTGTGATAATGGATTTTAAAAATGTTAAAAACAATAAGGATTCATTACAGACACCTTATAAATGGTATAGCTTTAACTGGCTAAAGTACAGTAATTACTAAATCCAGAGTCCGTTTGTAACTAGGGTTCATCTGTAAGTCAGGTTTTCTTAAGTAGGGGACCGCCGGTATATTTGCTATTCTAATCACATTTATACTCAATGGGGGAGGAATTGATCATGAGTGGCCACATTAAGCGCTGATATATTTAGACGCCCAGACCAATTAAATGTATGGCTCTGAATAGTTGTCCGCTGCCTCGCTGCAATCCAAGATACATATGCACCAGGTAGTTATCAGAGTATAAGAGAAATCCGTGCAATCCTGGGGTGAATCATGCACTTCATTTTCACGTCATATCAGTTATGACCTGATAATTGGGAAAAAGTGTGCAGTAGAACAAAGCTACACGAAACCATCACCCCCAGCCCCTTTGCCCTCCACCACTGCATCTCTGATAAAGAGATTGTACTCGTATAGCACATTTTAAACCTCTCAGAGCCTAAAGCCATTACACTAGAAATTATGGTGTTAATACATTAGTTACTATGTAGTGAAGAGTTGCGGGACAACCGCAGAATTCAGAACTTTATCCTCTAACTTTTAAAATGCAAGAAGAGCATTAAGATATACAGGCAGTCCCCGGGTTATTACAAGAGAGGGTCTGGAGGTTTGTTCTTAAGTTGAATTTGTATGTAAGTCGAAACTGTATATTTTATAATTGTAGATCCAGACAAAAAAAAATTTGCCCAGTGACAATTGGAGTTAAACATTTTTTGCTGTAAGGGATTATCAATAAGCTTCATTACAGACACCTTACAGCTGATCATCGCAATCTGGACTATAGTAAAGCATTCAGAGATCTTCACCAGAGGTCAGAGGATTCTGTCTGTAACTATGGTTGTCTGTAAGTCGGGTGTCCTTAAGTAGGGGACCGCCTGTATATCGGTAATTTACAACCAAACATATTGGACATGTCTGATGAAGAAACAAGTATATGAATCAAGAGAAATAACTTACGGATGCTTGTGGAGGTGTTTCCCATTTTCCTTCAAGACATTAATTATTGAAAACCAATCAATCCGTATATCCTCTTCTACAAATCATAGTTACCCCCGTCATTATATAATATGCTTTCTTTGGATCTATAATTTCATTTGCGTTTTTTCGGACTGTACGCAAGAGGACATTTTTTTTCCTTTTTCTAGAAATTAATAAATATAATAATACATAATAAGAATTGTTGTTTTAACAATCTTAACCTACATTCACACCTGCCACATTTACGTCATCCAGTTCTCATTCATACAGAACCAGCACATCCATGGCTCTAATAAATGCGTAATAAATCTGGTTAAACAAATTTGAAAACATCAGATGTAGGCCATAAGTCTGCTCTTAGTTGATTACTTTAAGAATGCCTTTTTTCAAGAATATTGATTATGATACGTACATCAATTTACAACACTAGGGTTACAATTTGAAATGTGATACACCTCATATTAACGATTTTGTGTATGACTTTACTTACAAAATGGACTACAATTTATCTTTTGATAACTCTTCTCGTGTCTAAAAATGCACTTGTTGGGTGCCAAATGACTAGCTTTTCAAATACAGCAGTCCCCGGGTTACGTACAAGATAGGGTCTGGAGGTTTGTTCTTAAGTTGAATTTGTATGTAAGTCAAAACTGTATACTTTATAATTGTAGAGCCAGACAAAAAAATTTGGCCCTATGAAAATTGGAGTTTAAACATTTTTTGCTGTATTGGAACAAGGATTATCATAAATCTTCATTACAGAAACTCTACAGCTGATTATTGCAGTCTGGGACTATAGTAAAGCATTCAGAAAGCTTCACCAGAGGTCAGGGGGTCTGTCTGTAACTATGGGTTGTCTGTAAGTCGGTGTCCTTAAGTAGGGGACCGCCTGTAACATGTTACACAACATACTAACAAATATTGAGGATAGACCCATTAATAGGGAAAATGTATCAAGTGTCTCATACCGGATTATAATGTGGTATAGTTGTGCTGTTTAGTTGTAATTTACACCATTAGTTAGTCTAATTTTATACCAGAAAGCTGCAGGAAAATGGATGTGATGTAAACGTTCCTCTAAATGAAGCTAGGGTGTTGTATATTGCTTTAATAAATACCTGGTTTATCCTTTGAATCTGGAAGTGAAGGAACTGAATCTGGTACAAAGAGAACTTTGATCTACAAAATGAAAATAACAAGAACATCATCTGGATAAGTAATTTTTGCAGTTGTTTGACTTAAAGGAAATCTACCATTAAAATCAAGGATGATAAACCATGGACTCCATGAATCCAAGCACTTTTTAAATTATTCTGATAAATCTGAGGCTAGGATAGCCCCTCATCTCATTAGCATAATTTAACCCCTTATGGACAAAGCGTTTTTTCATACATTTTTCGCTCTCCACCTAAAAAATCCATAACTTTTTCATTTATTATTCCATGTCATGTACTGGGAAGCTGGAAAAAATTCCGAATGTGGTAAAATTTCCGAAAATTTGCGTCACTTTCTTGTGGGCTCAATTTTTACTACTTTCACTGTGTCCTCCAAATAACACCTCTGCTTTATTCTTGGTACCCATTTATATGAAAAAAAATAATTTTTTTGCCATATTCTGACCCTAATAACTTTTCATACTATGGTGCACAAAGCTCTGTGAGGTGTATTTTTTGCGCAATGACCTGATGTTTTCATTGATGCCGTTTTTAGGACTATGTGAACTACTTTTTATTACTTTTTTATTGCGTTGTAAAATGGTGTAAAAGTAGCATTTGGACATTTGGGCACTAATTTTCCGTTAT